>OX421447.1:48999468-49016968 GCA_949126865.1 Montipora capitata | reverse complement strand
AAAAGAGCAAAAAAACATTAAACAATAAGCTAACCCTACCACGAGCTAACAAAACAAAGAAAAACGTTTCACAAGTTGTTACACCGAGGTAAACCCTCCAAGCTCTATTTAATCAGAAATCCATTTCAAAGTACCATTTTTCATTCCATTGTTTCATGATCAAAACAGCTGGAAAAGCTTCAAAATGCCGAATTTCTAGGATAGTTTCATAGTAATTCATTCGCCACCTAGCGTTTAAGAGGGATTTTTGTCGAAGGCACAAGAGAATGTCGCGCCTTAGAGAAAATCTCCCCGGGGGGGGACTCCCATATGAAACAGACGGGGATGCTCGTCGTCTCGCTTAGGGGTGTAAATTTTGGATTTTGGTCTCGCTTAGGGTGTTCCGGGCAAAGCGCCAATATTTTATGCCACCAAGGTCTCGTTTAGGGTTCCGCGAAGTAACGCAGAATTACGCGAAGAGAAACAGAAGTCAAATTTCCTTTTACATTTTCTTTGTAGATAAAAGCATTCGATGACTATGCCTTTTTATCATTAAAACTCATTGCGTGTCGTATTTTTGTGTTTCTAAACGGTCTCTTTTAGGGGTCAAAATTTGCTTAAGCCACGCCTAGATTGGTCTCCTTTAGGGGTTAAATTCAAAATTTCCGACGAGCATCCCCGTCTGTTTCATATGGGAGTCCCACCCCCGGGAAAATCTCTCGGTCATCAAAGCTCACCTTTCGTCCAGTTCCTGAACAAGAGCGCCGCATCCACACAACCAAAAAACTGTTGGCAAAATAAAAATAAAATTACTGCAAAAAAATCACGATATTAAATTTCACTAAACTGAAATCATTTAAATGTACCCAAAGAAGGGACAGAAAGACATGACAAACGATGAAAATTTGCTAAACATCCTTTGACAGCCGCCATCTTGACAGCTGCTTTTAATTCGCCCCAGTCTTCACGCAGCAACGTCAAAGAGAGAGGTTGTTCGGCACCTCTTTCGCGCCAACAAGATCTCTTCCTCAAATGAAGGGTTATCTATCTTTCATTGTCAGTTTGCTTCAAATGAAGTATAATCCTCCATTTAGATTACTCTGTCCCAGGACTTGTGGTAGCCAATTAAAAAGAAAATAAGTGAATGCAGCCCCTGGACAGGATTTGAACCCGGAGCACCCACTTTGAAGGAACTGTTTTTATCCACTTAAGATGGACTGACTAAAGAATGCGCCGATTATTTACCAAAACAAATTAATACATATATATATAAACATTGCTGAATAATGGTTAAGTCTAAAGCTTCATTTTAAAATGGTTAGCTTTCTCTTGAAGTTTGGTAACCGGCATTTTTCACTATGTAAGCTTGCTTCTTAGCAGGTGTTTATACACGTTTACAGCGGCACTTTTGGAAGAAAAAATTGTTGATATGGTAGTCTAGTGTTTAAGTGAAGGGGTTATTAATCACACGTTTCCAGGTTCGAGTCCTGATAGTCCAGACATTGGGGTTTACCCTGGGTACCAGAGGTTTTTTTCTCGCTTGCGGCGGACGGAAATTCTTCGCTTTGCTTCGGCGACCGATGACCGACACCGGAAACTGCGCAAGAAAAACCTCTGGCACCCAGGGTAATTGGGGTTCGGCTTTTAAAAGAAATATGGTCATTTCCCATGATCCCTATCAAGCTTTCAGTGTACAAAATGAACGATAATACTTGGAAGAAATTGACAATTAAGAATATGAGAGAGAGACTTGCTTGGTTGCCTACACTGTAGGTCAATCTCGTTCCCAGAACTAACGTATCTTTCCAAAAGACACGTGGGCTCTGGGGACGAGATTGACTGTAGGCCGCTTGAAACGAATAAAATTTAGGACGTATACAAGACATGGACCCCAGGTCCATGGACCACTACTGTGGACCCGGTCCATGGACCCCTTCATGGACCCGGTCCATGGACTACCCCTATGGACCACCCCTCATTTTATACAGTTTCAAGCAGAAAAATCTTTAGATGAGAAAGAGAAGTCATCCTGGCACTTTAATACCTGGACAATTTAAGCAATAATTATTGTCTCTTACAGAGACATGAAAAATTCAGGAGGCTTCAACGGAATTCGAACCCATGACCTCTGCGAGGTCGGTGCAATGCGCAACCAACTGAACTATGAAGCCAACCAGTTGGTAGCAGGTCATGTTTTGCGTACGTCGTCCTTTTTGGGGCCTTAGCATGCCATTTTTGCCTGGAATGGAATCGGATAACTGTGCGGGAGGTCGCGGGATCAAAACCCCGGCCGGACCAACACAAACGCTCTTTAAATAACTGAGGAGAAAGTGCTGCCTTTGTAATGACATCTGCAAATGGTTAGACTCTCTAGTCTTCTCAGATAAGGACGATAAACCGTAGGTTCCTGTAACGGCCGAAGAAATATTTTGTCATTTGTTTTTTTCTTAATTAACGGCGTAAGGTTGTGCGAGAAGATCTTCGTGCATAGACGAGAATTGCGTATACATATCACGCGAGCACGTACCATGTAGGTATATGTGCAAAAGCGGTCTGGCAAAGTTCCACGCAAAGTGTTGTTCATTCACCCGGAAAAGCCACTGGGAGTGGTCAACTACATATTAGGTGGTATAGGTGTCTATCAGAATGGAAAATATACTGCAAAGGTTGGTCAAGACAACGTGAACATAGGCGTTGTTACAATATTTCGGCTGGCCAACAACAGCCTTCTTCAGGTTTATTGAATGGATAAATGCTTGTTACAAGATCTTTATATTTACCGGAAATGACATAAAAAGGCTACGTGATGTGTAAAATTAATAAAAACGGAAATGCATAAAAAAGAGGAAAGAGAATAATACATGATAACAAGATAAAAGAAACAAAAGAAAATTAAAAGGTAGCTAAACTAAATTACATTTCATCTCTTCTGTTAAGGCCTGCAGGCTCCAGTGTTTTTCCTCTGTGTATGAGGAATGCCTCACGAGCCTTTCTGATGGTGTCACGGCGCGGCTAGTGTGCAGTCGTTCGAGCGGTATGAGGATCATGTGATCCTCCGCGTGACCACTGGTCAGGAAGTGTCGTGAAACCGCAGTGGGGGTATAACTACAAAAGGGGTTTATAATAGGTCGCCTATGTTTTGGTCTCTCCGATGTACTGAAGATTACATTTAGTGCACTGAATCATATAAATTACATTAGGGGTTTCACAAGTAATATGTGATTTGATTTTAAAGGTTTGTCCAGTACTATAAAAAGTATATTGATTACGGCCATCCTCAATAAAAGGAGAGGCGGTGCAACTAGTAGTTTTATTACACCGAAACGAGCCGGATGGAGATCCAGATTGGTCGGTGTTAGTAGGTTCCGGCAATTTAGCTCTAACTAGAATATCACTAATGTTTTTACAACGCCGGTAGACTACTAAAGGGAGATTAGTAAAAACATTTTTACAGCGACCAGATGAATAAAGCACGTTAGAGTGTTTGTGAATTATACGGCATATGTTAGGTAAAGCGGGGTTATAGGTAATGACGAACGGAACAGTATCTGTCTGTTGTTTAGGTTTGGGTTTAAGAGCGTCGTTCCTGGTCGTTCCGGGAAATGTCAGAAGCACGTCGTATCTGGGTTTTAAGGAAATTAAGTTCGTAACCTCGATAGACGAGGTAGTCCATAAGTTCCTTACAGTGTTGTTTGTAAGTGTCATTGTCGGAGCATATGCGTCGAAGGTGAAGTGCAAGGCTATATGGAATGGAACGTTCCATTCCATATAGGTAGTCATATAGGTAGTCTAAAAATAGATAGGTCCACAAACTGCCTTAAAATTGGCTTAATATGGAAGTTGTTCGCTCCTAGTCATGGGCTCATGCTTAAATTGTCCAGATAAGTGCGACAATCACTCTCTCTTTCGTCTAAAGATTTTTCTGCTTGTAATTTTACAAAAAAACGGGTGGTCCACAGGGGTAGCGGGGTCCATGGGTCCAGAAAGGGGTCCATGGACAGGGTCCATAGGGGTGGTCCATGGACCTGGGGTCCATGTTTTGTATACGTCCCAAAATTTAGGCAAGCCTAAATCAACTGGAAAAAGATGAAAAGATATATGAAAACTGTTATGTCACCAACCAGGAGCGTAGCAGCCTTTAAGCCGCCAATAAGCCCAGGCTTACAAACTTTTGTATCCGAACACCTTTTCTCCGTTGAATGACATGATTTCTCGCTTTTTTTAGGAAATGCCCAAGAAAGAAAATTTATGAATTTATTTGATCTCGCGTGATTATTTTAAAAGTATGCATGTATCGAAAATTTCGAGCTTGGTTCCCCACTATCGATTCGCTGCATTGTGTTACATTTGCCACGTTGCTGGCACTAGTGTTTCGAAATATTTTGAGCCGAGCCCATGCAACGTAGATTTGATTTTAGTGGTGTACTATATTTCGGCTAGCCAAACCAGCCTTCTTCAGGTACAATGGGAGTTTACATTAGATTGCTTCTATGTACATATATATAGTAAATGGATGTTGGCGTAATACTGGAAAAATGTGATAAAATATGGTAGTTACAACAAAGGAATTCAAATACTAAGACTAACGGAAAATTAACGGAAGGGACTGTAACAAATAAACTACTGAAATCTAATACGTTTCGAGGAGAAACGAATTTATGGCCCTTTTCCTTTCGGTGATTCCGTTTGGCGGCTTTGGGAAAGAATATATGAAGGGAAAGAAAAGGAACCAAAAACCACCACAATTCTGTAATGAAGATTCCCTAAAATTTTCGGGCACTTCAATTTTTGATTTTTTTCAGATTTCCGAAGAGATCAAATCAGTCTTCTAGGTGATAAAAACATCTCTTTAGACATATATACATGGTCTTTATACATTACCGTGAGGAGCCTAGAAATATCTCTCAAAGGCTTTTGGCTTAATTTGCTCGTTGGGCGCCCTTGGGTTCTATTATTCCAGAAACACCGAGCCTTTCTGAGTGTTCTATTTTAAAATTTCCTGGGGGAGGCGCCTTGCGGCGCCAAAGAATGTCAAGTCCGGTGCTCTCAGAAATATGTCCGCTAGTTTACAAAACTGTCGAAAAACATGCTGATTTGTTCTCTCCCCACTTCAACATCAACTGCTCCATTTGTAAACGGCCACCTCTACCTGGGCCTTGGACACAACTATACTTAACAGCGGGGGCAGCTGAAGTGTCAACTATTACCAGTGTAACGCAGACAGTAACAATGACTTCCCGGGTGGAAAATAACAAGGCCAAAGTGTGTCTGTGCCCGACAATTGACAAAAAAGTTGTTCACACCATCCTTTGATATTTTACCTCGGAAATTTACTTTTATTAAAAAACATAAATGCATATTTCTCATGAAAAACTGACCGATTTTCGTAAAGCGGCGGAGCCCGGTATGGCCCGCCTCTGATTTAATTAAGGACGTTCGCGCGAAAATTTTTCAACATTGATTTTTTTCTGAAACTTTTACCACTGTAAGATGATGAGTTAGTTATGTCAGAAATGGGGGGTCACCGACTTCGTTTTGGATAGATCATGCCCGGAAAAACACCCAAAATGGGACAAAATCGGGCCTCGTTAGCGAATAAGGCCAGTGTCTGTAAACCCAAATATATTGCAATTAAATCTTTGAAGTGAAATCTTCTCTGCCGAATATTGTTTAAGTGGACTTACTAAGTGAATTTAGTCAACTGGTGAGGTTCTTTAAAGATCAAGTTCGCATTTAGCGACCACAGTTTCACGCGCCTTGCAGCCGCAAGATGGCAGGATTTGATGTCCCGTGAGCAGAAATCTTGAAATTTTTTTAACTTCCCACATTGATTTTTTGTTCATTTTTGGACAACGTGGAGATAATTGTAAATAAAATCCGTTTCTGGAAAGAAAAATAGGGGTCACCGAACGTCCAAGACCGTTAAATCCAGGCAAAGCTATAGCAATGGCCTTTTGCCCTATCATCTCTCATTTTATTACTTAGCGCGCGCGCTCGTGTATGACGTGGCGTGTGAATTTGCGTGCGCAGTAAGGATGCGCAGAAACAATTGGCGCGAACGTCCTTAAGTGAGAAGAGAGAGATGTTCGCATAATGAAAAAGAAAACGGACGACAGAGGTAAACATTGCACCCGAGGCAGCACAGTGATGGTGATATTTGCAATACCAAGGGATCTTTTAGCTGCCAAGCATTAAAAAGAAGTGTATCAAGTAAATCAAGAATCAAAGGCTTGCTGCGGCATAACGTTTTTTTTTCGTAACTATGAAACCCCAGGAATTTGAAACAGATTCTTATCAAAGCTTGCAGCCAAAATTGGGCTTGATAAGGATAAAGTTTCTCACTGCCGACGTTTTCAACGTTTTCATTTTACAATGCGTGTCTGTTCGCCAGTTGCTAAAATTTCAAAATGATCCCACTTTATTTTACGGTTGGTTGAGAAAACATGATCACCAATTGCAGATTCCTGACAATGCATTGTAAAACTAAAGAGTCTCTCTTTATCCGTGATCCAAAGCCAGTCTTTTTAATAATAATGAAAACGTTGACAGTGAGAAACTTTATCTCTATTTCTTGTCGTTTTATGTCAATCAATTTCGTTGGCTTGATAAATCGATCAATTATCGATCAATGGCTCTCCTTTGACACAATTAGCGGCTCCGCCGCCAAAACTTTATTCCGCGCGCCTACAATACCGCCAGCTAAGCAGGCTAAAATTGAATTGAATGACTGAATTGAATGAAAAATGTCTAAAATTGTAATCATGCGTGACGTTGGTAAAAGGGTCCATATATTTTTTTTTATTAGGAGCATTATTATTACGAAGCCACTCTGAGCCGTGCAGCCTCCTCACATCGCTCAGGCCGCATCACAACGCTGCTAGGGCCGGGGGCCTCCTCCGCGAACATTCTTTTGTCTTGTAACGCACGAGCTAAGCTGTGTGACCAGTGTTGAATTTCTTCCGACAGCCCCACCAATAATTCATGGGAGGGGATTAGCAATATGCAGCGATGGATGACAGATGTAACGTAAACTGATATGTACGTGAAAAACAAATTCAGCGACAGCACGATGCTGTCGTTAATTCGAGTGTTCTTTCTCGTATTTTGTCTGATCGTATATGTCAGATCCAAAGAGAATCGTAAACATCCATTCTTATTTTTTAATGAGGAAGACATTCCAGTTCTTCAACAGCGCGCGAGAACGACGCACGTCGAAATTGCGAACAGGATACGGGATGCGACTCAAGAAATGAAACAAAACCCTGAGAAATATCTTCCACCAACAGAATGGGAGAAGTTCTCCAGTGCTTGGAATGAACGTTTCGGAAACGACCTTTGTGCTATAGCTTTCTATTGTGTTATAAACCCGGAGGATATCCAGGCGAGAGATCTCGCCATTTTGTTTATGGATCGGCTTGAAAATCTACCAAACTGGCGGGTCAACTCATCTTTGCACGACGACGTGCCCGTTGCGCACTCTTTAGTTGGCATGACTACAGCGTACGATTATTTGTATCTACATTTGAACAGCCATCGAAGAACTCTATTCTTGGCTAAGATCACGGCTGTAACAAAAGAACTGTACGAACGATCTTCTGATAGACATCTGTGGTGGGGGACTTCCTACCTTCAAAACCACGTTGCGACAAACTATGTTGCTATTTTGACTGGTGCGTTAGTCGTTGCGAAGCACCAATCGATCGAAGCTGAGAAGTGGATAGCACGAGCTCATCTTATGCTCAGCCGAAACCTGGAACTGTGGAGCATTGTTGTAGATGGTTCAATCAATGAAGGCGTTGCTTACGGTACGTACACCTCCCGCTCCGTAACGCAGTACGTATTCCTTGCGTTACGGCACTTTCGTGTTGATTTCACGCGCAATCCGTGGCTGAAAGAACATTTTTGGTTCATGTACTATACGATCCTTTCTGGGTTCAAGGAGACTGTAGGAATTGGCGACTCAAATCGGAACTGGTTTTATGGTCCAGAAAGCCAACTTGTTTTTCTAGATAGTTATGTAATGAGGAATGGTTTAGGAAACTGGCTTGCAAAACAGATCAGGGAACATCGACTTTTGAAATCACATTATACCCAGACGTTATCTCACGCAAATTGCATGCTTCACACAGAATTCCTTTTCTACAATGCGAGCATCAAAGAAAGAGCTCAGCCGAATCCCACTTTGCCCCGCCTTCGGGTTTTCAGTGACTGGGGTGTTGTTACTTATGGAGGTGGAGTAGTTATACCACGAAGAAATAACTCGCGATACCCTTCCTCCGGGGAACGGACATTTCTCTCCTTCAAGTGCAGTGTCCTTCATGGAAGAGCAATCAACACTGTGGTAAGAGGGAAACGGTTTCGTCCATGGATAAGAGGCTGGAGAAATTTTAACCCAGGACACGAACAGCCGGACCAAGGTTCTTTCGTGTTTGCCCCAAATGGTGTCCCGTTCATAACAGAAACGTTATACGCGAACAAATACACGTGGCTGAACAACGCCTTACTGTTTGGACCATCGCTCAACTCAGAGTGCTTCAGTCCCTTCGAGGGGCAGATTGGAGAATGCTATCGTTGGTTTGAATTCAAGAAAATGTCTACCTGGAGTGCAGATGGAGATATCATAACCGCGTCAAATAATGACCACATGGTTTTTGTCAGCGGAGAAATGAGTCAATGGTATCGAACAGAGCTTGGACTTCTGAGCGTGTATCGGAACCTCCTTATGCTAACTCCAACCGTTCTTTTAGTTGTTGATCACATTGAAAGAACGGAAAACTGTAAAACGTCAATTATGAGTGCTTTTTTCCACAACGTTAATCAACCTTTTATGCTAAACATAAGTCGTTCCGGAGATACATACGCCACCATGTCCATAGATGGACTCTTGCACGAGGTTTACTGGTTCGATTTAGAGACTGGAATGAACAGCTTAGTTAAAGTAGGTCAATATGGCACAGGGTACAAATCGACAGTGACCAATTACATTAATATAACCACTCACCTGGGTTCTCGCGTCACTAGAACCGCTTACCTTTTCTTGGGGCCTGGAAACAGAGTTGATAGCCCACGATTACTCGCTTCCCATGAGTATGGATTGAAGCTGTTGCTAAAGATCAATGACGTCAAATATATTGTTTCCATAGCAACAAAGCACAGTTCACCTTACACCAGATATCTCTTTTTGGGCTTCGGCGGATTCTGCAAAGTTCGAATAAACGACAGTAAAACCGTACGCTTTGGAGTCGACACTGTTCTTGCCGCTGCCTCAGTTGCGTCGAATTCAGCATCAAGTGGCACAGACTTGTCCATCATCTGGAGGCTTCTCGCCTCGCTTTCTCTTGTCTTCTGCGTTTCCTGCAGTCTACTTTTATTCTGTTTAAAGCTGCAGGGCAAAATCCTTGGTTTAACGACTTTAAAAGTTGTTTTAAGCAGTCTCATGCTCCTTTGGGTAGTTTTAACCTTCAAGGTAAATTTTGATTTGTGTACGGGAAAAAATTGCTTGAGGACCCTACCCCAAGGACCTCTCAACAGAAACGGAGAAAATGATTTTGAACCGAAAGAGGACCCACCGTTTGTTTTATACACTTCGCTTCCACTTGCCGGAAATGAAATTCTGCATTACATTTTCAAGAATGCCTCTGATTTTTTTGGAGTTGTGCTTCCCGCGGATTCACCACGTAAATTTCTGGATCCTTGCACAATTTACACGAGGTTCCTTCCTCCTGACGAACTGTCACACGCAAGAACTATGTTAAGAGCCCTAGCTAAATATCCTGTAGGATTTCTGAAAAACGTTCCCAAAATTTCCCTCAAAGCTCTACCATCAGTACGACTTGGGGATCCTGGGTGGAGCATGAAACTCTCTTGGATACGGAAAGTACTGGGGTCAAGGATGCGCGCCATTGTTGTCATAAGAGACCCCAGGGGATGGGTGAACTCGTACATGCGTGAGATCCACGCGGATAAAAGAGTTCGTGATGCCGTACACGGAGTCATCGATGCAATTGCAAATGTCAATTGTCCGAAGAAAAACCTCTCTTACTTTGCTCTGGAATTTCAAGAAATCCATCGGATTTCGTTTGATTTCGTAAATGATATGAAAGGAGACATTCTTAAATTTTTGTCTCATCTGTGGGCCACGCATCTAAGTGCTATGTATCGCGCAAACAGCCACCTCCCTCCCGAATCTATACATTATGTAAAATTCGAAGATCTGATCAACAAGCCTCGAAAAACTATGCAGCGGTTGTTTCAATTTATTGGTGTTCCTTTTTCACCACTGTTAGAGCATCGCATTTTGACTGCTGTTAGAACTGGTCGGTTCACTTTGAGTGCATCCCGAACCGAGGTGTTGGATGCCACAACTGCGACAGCCTGGGAGAGGGAACTTAGCAGGGAAGATGCGCAAAGGATCATAGACATCTGCGCACCTGTTATGCAAAGATTTCGTTATGACGCTGACGAATGATTTATTAATATTTTAGCTTTCGACAAACATTTTAGTTTCGTCCGAAACTAAAAGTTATATCGTTACTAAATGAATTTTCAACCCAGCGGGGCTCTTTATCGGCGTTTGCTCGCACCAAGGTTAGGGTAGGGGCTTTATTGCATTCCCGTGAAAGTTTACTTTCGGACCGCCTGAGTGGCAATTCCCACCACTAAGGTTGCAACCGCTCAAGATAAGCGAAATTTTAAGATTGTGGAAAATGATAGTCCTGGCCATCACTCACACGGGGAGAGCTATTTTCCACTGTTTTACGGAAAGTGGCAACAATTTTGTTGGATTCTCTTAGAATCTTAGACGTTTTCCGGGGAAACATACCTACCATTCACCACCCCCTCCCCCTCCCCAAGGAAATGTGGGTACGGCTTCTTATAGGCTACCCTGGAACCACTGGTGGAACGCATGTCCCGGAAATTGAACATTGATTTGTTTCGTGTGTCTGCTCTATTTTCTTTAATAAAAATAAATTGGGAGAACGAAAAAAAAAAGTTCACCTCAGCGGGAAATTCATTTGCCAATTCTCGGGAACTGATTTATCAGATATGACCAGAAATGGAAGTAATAGGCGATTTCCGAGTTCAAGTCTGCCTCCTCTTCAAAGCGAGTCTACGTACGACGTCTAATGAAAATTAGTTTTCATTCTTATGTAAAGTAAAACTAATTACCATCACAAAAACTTCGCACTTAGACTCGCTTTGAAGAGGAGGCAGCCATGAACTTGGGAATGGCCTATTGGATCCACGCGGATTGCAATAAGCTTCACAATCTCTACCCTTGCCCTTCCACCTTACATCAATATCAACCGTATCTTTAAATACAGACAATTAGTATCGCCCAACTAGTGGACTAATGCAAATCCTGCATTTTGATTGGCTGCGCTACTAGAGGACTATTAGTAATTGTCCTCGAGTAGCGAAAAGCGTAACGCTTTCTTTCGTTTTATTCCCAAATAAATATTTCTTCAACTTGCATTCGCTAACTTTATTATTGCCTTTTCTGTCCGACTAGTTGGGTGATACTAAAACAATTAGACCCTTCGCCCTCAAGGGCTACGGGTCTAATTGTTAATTAACGTCACAACCAGTCGCACCCAGTAAAGGTACAAAGCGTTTAATATCCTAACCTAAAAAACACTCTAAGCCTGATACTTACCTCAGTTTGGAAATGGTAGAAAATGTTCCATGTATTCCTATTCCTATTCCTAACCTAAAAAACACTCTAAGCCTGATACTTACCTCAGTTTGGAAATGGTAGAAAATGTACCATGTATTCCTATTCCGGAATAGGGTCAATCGAACGCACCTTTGTTTCCCGAAATGCTTCCTCGGCGCGCAAACGAGCAAACATTTGCTGAGGAAGCAAAATGTTTCTGAACCGAATTCAGAAACATTTTTGCTTCCCGGGAAGCAAATGTTGCTTTAGCAACAAATGTTTCCTGGGACCGCAAACGGGTTTCGACAAAACACTGACCCCCGGTCAACTGACCCCCTTACTGACCCCGTATAAAATCAATGGGAAAATGAGTACTGCTTACTTAGGCCTCAACAACCCTTTTTAAACGGCATTGTTCAACAATATTTAAGTCTAAGCACCCATTTTAAAAAGGTTAGTTTTCGATTATTGTTGTGATGGCCGATTACTTCATGTAAGCTAACCTTTTTAAAATGGGTGCTTAGACTTAAATATTGTTGAACAATGCTGTTTAAAAAGGGTTGTTGAGGTTTAAGTAAGCAGTATTCATTTTCCCATTGATTTTATAGGGGGTCAGTAGGGGGGTCAGTAGGGGGGTCAGTTGACCGGGGGTCAGTGTTTTGTCGAAACCCCAAACATTTGCTTCCCCAACAATGTTTCTGCAACATTGTTTCCTCGTTTGCGGGAGCCTTTATGTCCTTAAATCAATTTAAGGTGATTTTGGATGATTTTTCCGATCTATTCTGGAGGCTGTAGAAAGAAGGGGAATTTCCCAGAAAAATATCGTAAGTTCCTCAGAAAATCAGTCAAGGAACATATTCTGTTATGACATGATAGTCATTCGTTGACCACGAGATCTTCCTTGTGCCTTTTGACAGTAGCTCTACATTACTTCGCTGTTGCCTGGTCGATGATGGATTTTCAAGCAATTCGCCTAATAGTGTGAAATTTCAGCCGTCTCCTCCTTTCAGACATACTAAAAAGCGATAATTTACTTGGAGGACTTGAGTCACCATTGGCAGCAAACGAGAAGACATCCCATAAAGCACTGCGGTCATACTCTTGGATCCCAAACACAACATACAGTGAGCGAATGCATTGGACGTTCTTCGCGATGAAGGCCACGATTGCATTCAACATTCTTCGTTATAATATATGTGAATTATTTCTTTTGGTGCTGAATTAGCAGCTTAAGTCATCCAGAGAGTCGTGACACAATTACTTATTATGGGAGCTAAGCAGTCTAGCCATAATGGTCGAGCAAATCCACGTAACGTTGCCAGTGGAGGTGCGATGGCCGCAGCCGGATTACCAGAGAGCACTAGAGTTGTGGCGCTCGATCCTCGAATACGGACTCGTTCATTAAACAGTGTGGGACAATCTTTATCAATTCCTGGCCATTCGGCATCGCTTCAGGAATCTGATTTGTCTTCATCGCCAGAAGATAATTCGCCTTCTCCGCGAGGACTTTCAATGCAAGGAGCACACTCTCTGCCTTCTCATTTATTCGCGACCTACACGTCGTTCCTCAATGGTAGGATCAATTTTGTTCACATAAAGGTGTCACGAGCCTCGTGTTTTTGCCAAATGGTTAAATTCTTCATTTAAAAGCCGTTGCTAGTATTGGTTTTTACTTTTCCTTTGTTTCATAATCGTTTTCATGTTTCGATTTCGTGCTCCTAGGAGTGAAATGCCCTGTGTGTTCAAAAGTCGTTTTGACCGACGATATTGAACTTCATTTGGTAATTTGCCTCACTAAACCGCGGATCTCATATAACGGTAAGTGGATTTTCAAACCCCCAAACTTTAATACTTGATCAATTCAAAATTTGTGGTGTGTTAGTTGATGAATGTTCTAGTGAGCTCATAAACAGCACCCAACCGCGGTCACTGTAGCTCTTGAGAAATTACGATACTTCAAAAAAACCACTTTGGTTTCCGAGGTATCCATCTGCGGTGTGCGTATATATCAGAACGTTTCGTGGACTTTCATTTACAAGGTTCAAGGTTCAATAGACCAGATTGTGGTCTCCGCTGTCACAGCTGTTTTGCATGGCTACAATTTTTTCCGGCGAGACCGGCGTGAAAGAACAAAATTCATTTCTTTCGATCGAGCGAAATTTTGGTGCGTTGACAGAGTTTGACATCAAAACGACACTGCCAGAATTTGCTGATTTGCTCAGCCTTGTCGTCTGAAAACCATGTGCAGCCGGAGGAAAAATAAGGGGAATTTCCTATTTTATTAGAGGTCATTGAAATTCTTTCCTTGTGCTCGAATTTTGTCCTCAGGTTTCGCCGAATATCGGTTTCTCCTTGTCATAAGACCCCTTCAATCCCTTCAGACTGAAAATAATTATTTTTCTGAAGGTTAAAACTTTCTTTTCTGTGGGAAAGAAAGTCACAGGGGTTAACAATGAGATGTCATTTGCATAACACTTTGTTGTGATATACACTTATTGTTGATTGTAAAATTTCGGTATCACCATGGCTACGTTGATATTGTACATATTAAAAGGGTAAATAATTTGATGATCTTGAAATTTATTATTTAATGTTTTCATAGTCTCTGCTTTTCTGTGCCCGTAGGAGATTTTAAATTCAATAGGATTTTACTGTGCTGTGTTTCCTTAGACCTGCTACAGCATTCAGGGCTGCAAAGGGCCACCACTTGCACATAAATCAGAAGCTTTCAAAAAATGAAGCATGTAATGGTGGGCACGATTGTTCTTAATTGATATGGAAATAAGTGGCCCTGTAATTTGTGGTTAAAAATTGATATTTGTATTATTACTAGTTTTAATCATTTAATACTGGGTTTCCATACGGAAACGTTGGAAATCAGAAAAGTTGCGCAATTGGGTCTTTCCTTCACTTCCCTGCTAAGATACTTGTCTTTCTGCCTAGAGTCTTCTGCGCATATCTTTGGTAGGTTTCAGGGAGTAGTAGAAATGTGTAGATGTTATCTGGTGGAAACAGTAGAATATGTAATTAACCTGCAATGTTGGCAAAGTCAATGTAACACGTATGGCGTTTTAGTGGATCTTTAAACAAAATATACCCTTTATGGAGCTCAAGAAGTCTGTATTCTTTACACTGGGGGAAAGTCTCAATTAATGTAATAAGCCCTCAGGCTTCACCGAGATTTCCCCGCCACAAAGTCATCTTATCTACTTATTTATTATTTTCAACTAGATTCGCTTGCTACCCGATTGTATTGTATCCCTTTTGTTATGACTTTTCTTTCCTTAATGAAAAAATGTATTATGTGGCAAATAAATTAGAAAAAAGGCTTATCTACTGCGTATTCAGGTGAATTTTTACATCATTTACCAAATTTAATTTATGCAAACATTGATAACTTTTTACGGTGGTTGGGAATGAGTATGAACATTTGAGGAGGACAAACACGTACCAAAGGCAACCAAGTTTACACTCACGCAGTGCCTGTTTATTAGATACACTTGTTAGTAAACTCTGGAGGTTGGAATCACTACACGAGCTGAGAAACCATGAAGACGATCAAGAGCCCATGAGTTGGAGCTTGCCTTTCTCATACAAGCGCTATGAGTCAACCTTTGCTCATATCTTTCTATTGTTAGAACACCGGGAGTTCTTCACCTCTGCATGCTCTGTTTGGCCAATTAGAATAAAGTTATTGTCAAATAGCAAAAGCAGTTTACGCAAATTTGTGTAAATTGATGTAAATGTGAGTCTCCTCCTGATGGGTTAGTTCTATAAATAGAAAGATACGTGCAAAGGTTGACTCAAGGGTATAGTGCATAGGGAGGCTCCTAGTCATGCGCTCCTGAGATGATGCATTTATGTAAAAAACGTCTATCGAAAGTATTAATATAATTATGTGAGGCTTGTAGAATGTGGAAATTGGAAAGTTTGGAGTAAAGAGATGATGACATCACAAGCACTAAAGTTGAGAATCTGGAATTTTTATAAATTGTCTATTAGTAAGAGATTATTACAAAAAAAGTCACATTAACATAGCAAAGTGATCCTTGATCCTTATAATCTACTGTAAACATCAAGCCACAATGTATAAGATATATATCTAGGGTCTTTCTTAAGACCTCTTGTTTTTTTTTCTCTTGAGAGAAGGCTGTGTTCTGCAACTTAGTTCTCAAGTGCTCTCTCAGAATTTGTGTAGTCCCAAGTAATGCAGCTTTCTGCAGTAACTCATTGTTTAATGTGACCCAAATTCTGTTGATTCCAAGGAAACCAAGCACAACTGACACCACAGACACTCTAAGATGCCATAATCGTAACTATTACAAAATTCTCAAATCTGATTGGTCTGTGCTTGCTTGCTTGCTTGCTTGGACTGAGCGGAGTCCAATTCGGTCTGTAATCATATGAGTGATTAACATGCGGGAGTTGGATTTTTTTAATCACAAGTATGATTATAGACCAAATTGGACGACACGAAGTCCTGTTACCAATTAATCATAACCATTTCAATTTCCGAGAAAACAAATGCATGTCCAATTTGGAAAATCCGCAATTTGGAAAATTGTAGTGGTTATGATTAGTCGCGTAATTGGCACGTGATCATGTAGGCATCCAATTACAGGTATCCAAGTTGGACAACTCCAAATTGAATACCTGTGATATGGGGTCTTTCTCACTGTTTTCCTACTGTTTGCAAAACATTTTGAATATAATTTCAACTTTTTCACACAAAAAGATATTCAAAGACTTTTATCCTTGAATTTTGTATCAGTAATTGAACCTCATGTCGTGCAATTCAGGGAGTAATCGCGCTACATGCTCGGCTGATTCTTATTACTCCCTGAATTGTACTCCACTCAGTCCAGTTCCTAACGGGCCCACCTTTCTTCCCACCGATTCTGACATTTCTTCTTTTCCCTTGATACCAGTATCTGAGGACACAGCAATGTCAATAATGAAGCAGGGTTTTTACTTTTTACTTAACACAGTCAGATCTGGTCTTTGACTCCGGATTTCATAGTCTGTATGGTTGGGAAACGGACCATGAAATTGTCGTAGACAATATCCTGTTGTGTTACCGACCACCGGTATGTAAAAAAGAAAAATGCTGCTTGCTTATTGACATTGCAGTGCCCTTGGATAATCGTATCAAGAAGACCAGCTCTGGTTGTGATTCCAAGACCAGATTATTATTGTTATTACTATTATAATCGTATCTATTACAAAATTCTTGATTGTGATTGGTGCTGTGCGTACCTATTTGTCACATAATTGGCACGTAAATGCCGATCATGTGGGTATCCAATTTGAACAACTCCAAATTGGATACCTGTAATTGGACACCTACGCCACTTGTACGTCAATACAGTAAAATGCACTTGGATGGGGTCTTTTCGTTGTATTCCTATTGTTTGCAAAACACACTGAATAAAATTTTAACTTTTTCCCACAAAAAGGTATTCAAAGACTTTAACCTCCCATCCCCAGTTGAAGTCGTCTGGTGTTAGACAGAGTGAAATATGTAGGTTAACTTTGGTAAACAGTCTTGTAAGAGTTTCTTGAAAATTTGATTGTTAAGCAATAATTTCCCTTTCAGAGGATGTTCTAAAGCAGGAAAATGGAGAATGTGTCATATGCCTAGAAGACTTAAATATCGGTAGGAAGCTGTTACCAGCAAGAGTGCAGGGACCTTATAGGAAGGCCTTATACATTTAACTCTCATAAGTTTTAGACATAAATCAAGAGACTTGGAAATAACACTGTTGTTTTATCAGGTTTCTTTGAAGACAGTGTGTGTAAACAGAGAAACGTGTTAGAAAGATTGTAAGTTAACACATTTACTCCTCAGGTACCCCAGGATACCCC
>OX421447.1:48976968-48994468 GCA_949126865.1 Montipora capitata | reverse complement strand
AGCTCAAGTAGAGAGACCTATCTGAGTAGAGTGAGAGCTGTGAACTGGCCATTAAGATGGCCCTGCACGCACTTTCATTGTAAAACTATTGGGAAAATGCTTGGTTCATGAAGCACGGACCTCGCTGTGCTCGGTCCATACCCCATGACCTGGAGCCAAATATTTTCCCGTCCCGCCCTACCACTCAGTCAATAAGTACATATTATTTTAAATGCCTTGTATCTTTATAAAGGTCGGTTAAAACAACTGTCACATACTGAGAAATTCTGATCAAAGCATAACTGGTTGTTTGGACTCATCATCTGTGTAAGAGCAAGTGACCTTCACAGATGACATGATGAAAAGATTCAAAAACCAAAATAATAATGAATCCATTGACCCCTGGAGGCACTCTAGTATGCCCCCAGTTGATGGCTAAATTGTCTGGCATTAGACAGAGTAAAATCTATTTAGTCTCATTCCTGGGAGTCAGTGGGTTAAAGGAGACACTAGCAAAGGTCACAAAGACAAATTAATAGTGGTTACATTCTTACACTGAAGTAAACCCTGATATCAGTTATCAGCAAGACTTTGAAAGTTGATTACACTGTTCAAATGTTGGTGTTTGCATTTAATTTTTTACTCTGTTGTAATGAAGTCCTCTTTACTCCACTACATGTAACATTAGAGTCCCTGTAGCAATGGAAGAAATAATCTGCAATAGCAAATGTCATTGTTACATAGGAGTTGTTGGTCTAGCCTTCGTCAAAGGCTAAGTATAAGCATACATGATTACTTAGTGATGAACTCCACAGATTTTCAGTAGAACTAAAGAGACTTTTTCGTACGAGATGCTTTTTTTTACAGAGATATTTCGAGTTGATTGCCATTGGTACTTTGTGGAGGTTAGCTCATTCACTCGTCAGGAGCCCCCAGGATGCCCCCATTTGACCAGTAAATCATCTGGCGTTAGACAGAGTAAAATCTGTTTTTTAACTCTCAGGGGTCAGTGAGTGGGTTAAACACAAAGATATGCTTGAAGAGAATGGAATCTGCCCATGCTTATTGTCCACAGTGGTAGCCCGTTGTCATACCATAAGAGATCAACCCCGGCAAAATATTCTCTAATACTGCGTGTAATTTCAGGCGCGTGTAATAGTTCGTGTAAAATTTTACACGCGCGTATTTTGCGCGTAAAACCGCCATCTTACACGCATTTTACGCGCGTGTAGATGCTGCTATTCCTGTGGCCAGTACTGTAAGTACATGTATGTTCTCTTAAAGTACTTAAGACAAGATTTTAATAGTGCTTGCCTGCCATCTTTTGTCGCAAAGTTTTTTTCACAGCTCTACTTTTGTTAATGACTGATTTACAAATGATACATTTGTATCTTCTGTGCAGCTTATTCCTCAAGTATAAGGGTTTGTTTAAAGGCAGGGAAGTTGTCAGTGAATTGGTGGTCCGAATTTAATTTAACTGAAGGTTATAAATCAAGTAACATTGGATATTTGTCATTTGAATTATTACAGATAAAGGTGTTATTGAATTTTTCATTAGATCAATTTTTGCTATGCTCTGTAACTCAAATTGAATGCTTTAGACTTTAAAAACACAATTTTCATGCAATGTACGAAGAAGACGTTTTGAGGCAGTACAACACATTAAGGAAGAGATGGAACATTACAAGTCATATTGTGTCATTATGTAGCATACTTGATTTTCTTTTGTTACCAGTTTACCTGTTTTTGGAAACAAACGAAATGTTATTTTTATAAAAGTTTTTTAAGGATTTTAGGTTAGTGCAAGATATCGTTCACTCTGTGAATTAAGGCATTATAAGCCATGCCACATTTATTTGCTTCCCTGTCATCTGTTAATTAATGTTAATTATGTCATATAAGGCAAAGTCGTTTTAGTTAATGGATCATTTTACAGTTCTGTGCTCAGTTAGCAGGCTTTTGAATAAAAACAAGGCTGGAGTTGGTCTTGTTTTGGTACAAACTTCATTGCTTTTGTCATGTAAATCCTGTTGTTGTAATGCTAGCGAGTTCCCATTTACATAAGAAAAGCAGTGAAGTTTGTATCAAAACAAGGTCAACTCCAGCCTCGCTTCTATTCAAAGGCCTGGTAACTGAGCAAAGAACTGGAAAATGGTCTATTACAACATGCCACAGTTTATTTTATTTGTATAAAACCTCAGCAACATAATTTTGTCTGCATATCAGTCTTAGAGAGCACTGAAGTTGTAAATAATTATGCCAGGAGTTACATTGATTTTTATGAGGTGCCAGTCGTGTTAACTGCCCTTTTCCCTATTTGATTCCAAAAGAATCATGGCGATCAAAGGTCTTTTTTTTCGTTCTTTACAGTTTACTCGATTGGCATGCTCTTGTTCCTTTGGTTGAAGTATCTTGACATTTTAATATATTTGAGTTACACTTATTCATTGAATTTTGTTGTCGAGACATTTCGCATTGCATCTCTGTTATCTCAAAAATGTGATAAACATTCAGTATGTAAATGGAGATAGCAAAGTCAACATGATAAGCTGTGAATATTTATGACAGACCTGTATGAGTGTAAACAGCCTTGTGAATACAGAATTTAACAAGTTTCAATTCTTGGTTCATTTATTGTAAGTGAGGGCAGTTTATTGAAGTTTCTTTGGTGACAAAGGATTTGTTTCACGATGATATTCATTTTTCCTCAGAAGAGTACAGTTTGTGCGTCATGCGCGACTATTTATCAAACACAATAGCACGTGTCAAATTCAATTCCGCGATTGCTATGTTGTAATGATACCAATGAGCTACACCTTCAGTCGCAAGCTTACTGACCTGGGCCCGGTTCCTCGAAAGCCGATTAATTAATCCAGGATTAGCGTAAACTTTTGTTTCACGTTTTCAACTTTTTGGTGAAAGTTTATTTTGCTTATTTTTGTTTTTCAAGATTGACGTCTTCTCATGTAAAGTTCTGCCGAAAATCTGCGTTGAACAGCATTTGGGAGTAGAGAAGTAAACTGCTTGGTTAATTTTTAATCTTAGATTAGCTTTAATCGGCTTTTGAAGAACTGGGCCCAGGCCAATGAATGGGTAATCGTTTCATTATTTCAAACGTCACTGCTTTTCTTGCAAAAAACGCACTGATACATAGACCTTTCTCCTATTAAGTGGCCAGCAAGTAAAATGTTCTTTTGTTGTAATGCTGATAAGCCTTTCTAGATCTAGACTTGCTATGATGGACGAAATTCAAAAGAATGTAGAAACAATATTATATCTAAAAACGAAAGATAATAAACTAGCCGCTATTTATTGAAGTGGCCAACCCTGTTAACCTAGTTTGGTTTACTTAGCCTTAGTGAAGCCTAAAGAAGGTTTGGCGTTAGGGGTTAGGTTAGGGTCAGCTTTGGCCATTCACGATGTGTCAGGTAAATCTGTGAGCCAAACATGCAAGGCAGGTGGAGTTAGCCTTGTCACCCCCTCAGATTAAAAACTTAAGTCTTAAGTGCAAGAAAACGCTTAAGAAACTCGTAAGGTTATGGTTAGCTCATGACTCGTATGGCTGGCTGACTTGCTCCTGTAGCAGCTCTGGTCAACGCGCTATTTGTGGGGGGTTGTTTTTTAAGTCTAGAGGGGCTGTTACGCCGTGCAGTTTCTCGAGTGTCGTTTACATTGCCCAATGTAACACACCTCTGAACGTCCATAAACATTGCCACAAAAGTTGAAGAAACCGCTGGATAACATAAAATCTAGTTTCTACTTGTTCGCAACTGTTAGGGCGGCCCATCTTGGAACTTGTGCGGTAATAGTTTGTGGCTTCAGCGAATGAAAATGTTTCTTTCACTCATCGAAAACGAGACAAGTTGAAGAAGCCGGAGTTGCTTATTGCAGCAGAGATTTCCAACAACGACTTGTCGACGGTTGCAAGAAAATTACTGCGTGTAACAGCGACTTAAGTCATTGTTTGTGTTCTTTAGTATTTTGTTTTCCGTTTGGGTAGCAAGACATTCGCGTGAATGGTCGCACCAATACAAGGTGAAGCTTCCAAGGTCCTCTAAGCTGCTTTTTGTAAGGGGACTTAGTTGTTTCAGGTCTCTTTATTAGTTTTAAGGACGTTCGCGCGAAAATTTTTCAACATTGATTTTTTTCTGAAACTTTGACCACTGTAAGATAATGAGTTAGTTATGTCAGAAATGTAAAAAAAATGGGGGGTCACCGACTTCGTTTTGGAGAGAACATGCCCGGAAAAACACCCAAAATGTGACAAAATCGGGCTTCGTTAGCGAATAAGGCCAGTGTCTGCAAACCCAAATATATTGCAATTAAATCTTTGAAGTGAAATCTTCTGTGCCAAATATTGTTTAAGCGGACTTATTAAGTGAATTTAGTCAACTGGTGAGGTTCCTTAAAGATCAAGTTCGCATTTAGCGACCACAGTTTCACGCGCCTTGCAGCCGCAAGATGGCAGGATTTGATGTCCCGTGAGCAGAAATCTTGAAATTTTTTTAACTTCCCACATTGATTTTTTGTTCATTTTTGGACAACGTGGAGATAATTGTAAATAAAATCGGTTTCTGGAAAGAAAAATAGGGGTCACCGAACGTCCAAGAGCGTTAAATCCAGGCAAAGCTATAGCAATGGCGTTTTGCCCTATCATTTCTCATTTTATTACTTAGCGCGCGCGCTGGTGTATGACGTGGCGTGTGCATTTGTGTGCGCAGTAAGGATGCGCAGAAACAATTGGCGCGAACGTCCTTAACACCAATATTGTGTAAAATATGAAAAAAGTTCCATCTCTATTTAGTTTGTAAATAGTTAAAGACTCATAACATTGTGTTAATTATGGAACTTGAAGTGTTGTACACAAATGTAAAAGTAAAGCTCTCCATTCCATATAAAAAGACATTTTTTTAATAACACCAACAACTACCACGTAAGGGCCTGGACAAACGAGAAATGTTTGGCGTTTAAACAACATTAAACATTGTTTGGTGACCAAACATTTTACAGTGCAAAGAGACGTAACAAACCAGGCATTCCAGTTGGTCACTTATTAAAGAAACCCACAGATAGCCAATCAAATACTACCCCTGGATGACGCAATTTTTGCGTGATCACGTGATACGCGTGCGTTGCTTCCACTTAAAGTGCTACTGTGATCAAATTTTTATCCCTTGAATTTTTTTGGTTTGTCACATAGAGTACCATGAAACATTAAAAACGTTGTTTACCGTTTGGAAATATCTGCATTGGTTCCGGAGATATTTCAATTTGAAAAATGTGTAAAATATGCAAATAAGAAGTCTGATGACGTCATTCACCCAACCCAATAGAACGTCAAGAATATAAATGGCGCTATCTCGGTCAATTTGCGACAGAGACCATTGAAACTTGGTGAGCTAATAGTGAGGAAGGCAACACACCTACGACTGTTAAGAAATTGGTTCCCATGGCAACTCACTCTTTTCCAGTCCCCTCCAACCTGATTTCAATATTTTGGTGATCTCAGGCTACAAAAACATTTACCAAGGCCACAAACTCGACCTAACATCTTTATATGCAGGCAGGATCATGCAGATGAGGCACCATTTGCAAATATCAAAACAGAACGCCAAAGGTGGCCAGCAAAGCCTTTAATATCAGGGAGGTCTGGAACCCAGTATGTTGCCATGGTAACAAAAATGGTATGCTCATATTGTGGAACACATCTACTAGAATCTTACTGCAAAGAACCAAGTATTTCTGATACAAATTGGCTGAGATATTTTTCTCCATCATACTTGATCAAAATTTGGTTGGGTTTATGACGTCTTCACTTGGCTAATTTGCACATTAAAAAATCTTGAATATCTCCAGAACAAAAAGAGATATTTGAAAATGGTAAACAGCATTCTTCTTCTCGTACAGACTACATGTTTATGTGCCAAAATGGCTTAGATAGGGAAGATGCAAATTTCGTCATAGTAGCACTTTAATTACAACGGGCTTTCTCGACATTTTTTCATCTCTATAATTTTTTAGTAATCACACGATTTTTCTAGTGCAATTTGGAGTAAACAAGCACTCGTTCGTCTTTGAAAAAGTTTATTCGTGCTCATCGAATTCCTATAATTGCGCAAGAAATCATATGATTACCTATACAAATAAGGTAAGGATATTACCGACCTGCAAAATAGCACGACACTTATCCAGGGGTGTGGCGATGGCGGTGACCACTAGACCACGGAAGGCTGCGTGGCAAACTAGGGGGAAATTATTTATTAAACATTCGTGCGTATTACCGAACACGAGTTTTTTGTGTTTTCGTTTACGCAATATCCGGTTATCGTATTACTCGGTAACACATCTCACGGGGTTAATATTTTCCCGGTATTGTTAAGAAAAAGTATTAAACATTTTTAATACCATCGTAGAAACTTTAAAAGCATCCGTTTACTGGTTTGGATCGGAATGAAGCCGTTAACACAGTTTTAAATGTGAACAAGTATTCTACGATCGCACTTTAAACCTATCGTTGGGCCGAGGAATGAGGACTTAAACTGGATATTACGTAAGATATTGTAGCATAACAAAAAACACTTAGAAGGAAATCCGCTAAATATCCTTCGAACAAAGTGTAGGGTACCCGTAGCCTCTTGTTTTTAATAATAATATTGTACTGTTGTGAGTATTTCTGCAGTAGGTAAGTGTGGTGAACATGTCCTGAAGTCAGTAAAGCTTCTGTATCCATCTAGACGAACATGAAACACGCAGGAACTTGGGGCGAATAGAGAAATTTTACCTTTATAACAGAAAATTAACACTCGCGTTAATTAACGTATTTGAAATTAACGCAACTTTAATTATCGTGATTTGACGGGAATTTTGCTTCCCAATAAAGCAATTTAACGCGAAAGAGAGGGTGGAAAATGAACGCGTCTGCTACACTCCTCAAAAAAGAATTTGACGTTTCGTATGTTGCAGCATACATCATCAGAAGTGACGGTTAAAACTGTTACACTGAATTTTAAAAAACTAGAGCGAGAAACTGGTGACTAGTTAATAACAAAATCGTAACATCCGGTAGTCGATTCTTCCGGAAGAAATTAATAAAGAAAAAGCTTCTCACTACCAATGTTTTCATTGAGAGAGGGTTTTAAGTCACTGATTAATAGCGTTTCTTTAATTTTACACTGCAAGTCGGACTTTCCAGTTGCGAGGATTTCAAAATGGTCCCATTTGATGTTATGACCGGTAGAAATTGTATGGTCTGCAACAGCAGAGGCGTGGCCGACTTGTGTAAGAGCTTTGAAATGCTCGGACTTCCTGTCATGCAATCTTCTTTTTGTTTTGCCGATGTAGAAGGAATCACAGTCCCAACAACTGGCTTTGTATACTATTTTTGATCTTTGAGAACGACTGAAACGATCTTTGTAGGGAAAAAAAGACTTAACCCTGCAAGTGTTTTGAAAAATAACCCTAAGATTGACACAGCCATAAAACTTACTAATACAAGATTTAACACGTCGAGTAAGAGCTTCACTTTGAAAGCCCAAAAAAGGCAAGACAAGAATGATATCAGTCTTATTTCCTATCTTCGTAACCTCAAGCGAGATTGTATAATTGACGAAGCTACATTTAGAAAAATCCTTCCTTGTGGATCTACTGCTGGTGTTCTTTATGGTCTTCCTAAAGTCCACAAAACTGGTTGCCCGTTTCGCCCGATTGTCTCCTCAGTTAACACATACAACTACAGTCTTGCCTCTTTTCTTGTTGATGTCCTTAAACCGATCTCCACCAACCAATTCACTATCAAGGACTCCTTCTCTTTTGTGGATTGGGCGAAGACTCATCAACACAACGATGAAATAATGTGCTCTTTTGACGTGTGTTCCTTATTCACGAACGTTCCACTCGACGAGACAATAGAAATTTGTCTTTCCAAGTTATACTCCTCCTTACCGCCTTACCGCCTTTCCTTACCCTCCTGCCTTACCGCGACATGTCCTCAAAACCTTGCTCGAGTTTGCAACGAAGAAAAGCCACTTTGTATTTGATGGTCATTATTACGACCAAATCGATGGCGTTGCAATGGGGTCTCCGCTAGGCCCAGTATTAGCTAACATTTTCATATGTGACTTTGAACAGAAATGGTTGGCTAATGTAGATTCTCGTCCCTCCATTTGGTTTAGATATGTGGATGACACATTTTCTTTGTTCGACAGTGAAACCACTGCGGCCAGTTTTCTGCATTTTCTTAACACCAGACATCCTAATATCAAATTTACAATGGAACTTGAAGAAAACCAGGAGATTCCATTTTTAGATGTCCGCATTAAGCGCAATCTCAACAATTTCACAACAACAGTACATCGCAAAACAACTTTCACTGGCCTCTACACCAAGTGGGACTCGTTCACTCCTAGAAAGTATAAAATAAATTTAATCCGCACCCTCACCTATCGCTGCTTACGCATCTGCTCGAGTTCTTCCTTGTTACAGTCGACTCTCTTCGATCTAAAGAACACTCTCCTTCAAAATGGTTACCCAAGAGGCGTTCTTTGTTATAACATTAATGATGTTTTGAACAGACAAAAGAACAGGTCTGCTGAACCTGCCACCACTGTTCCTAAGAAAGATATCATTCTTGTCTTGCCTTTTTTGGGCTTTCAAAGTGAAGCTCTTACTCGACGTGTTAAATCTTGTATTAGTAAGTTTTATGGCTGTGTCAATCTTAGGGTTATTTTTCAAAACACTTGCAGGTCCCTACAAAGATCGTTTCAGTCGTTCTCAAAGATCAAAAATAGTATACAAAGCCAGTTGTTGGGACTGTGATTCCTTCTACATCGGCAAAACAAAAAGAAGATTGCATGACAGGAAGTCCGAGCATTTCAAAGCTCTTACACAAGTCGGCCACGCCTCTGCTGTTGCAGACCATACAATTTCTACCGGTCATAACATCAAATGGGACCATTTTGAAATCCTCGCAACTGGAAAGTCCGACTTGCAGTGTAAAATTAAAGAAACGCTATTAATCAGTGACTTAAAACCCTCTCTCAATGAAAACATTGGTAGTGAGAAGCTTTTTCTTTATTAATTTCTTCCGGAAGAATCGACTACCGGATGTTACGATTTTGTTATTAACTAGTCACCAGTTTCTCGCTCTAGTTTTTTAAAATTCAGTGTAACAGTTTTAACCGTCACTTCTGATGATGTATGCTGCAACATACGAAACGTCAAATTCTTTTTTGAGGAGTGTAGCAGACGCGTTAATTTCCCACCCTCTCTTTCGCGTTAAATTGCTTTATTGGGAAGCAAAATTCCCGTCAAATCACGATAATTAAAGTTGCGTTAATTTCAAATAACGTCAAGTATAAAATGAAAATGTTTGTAACCGCTGTTTGTTTTCTTTTCCTGTTGAAATTGAAATGGCCAAAGGACAAAAGTATTTAAAAAAGAATTTGTTCAGAACACAAAGAAATTGCAGTTGAAGTACAGTAAACGATTACTAATGTGAAATATTGGTGTGAAATAGAGTGCATTAAAGAGGAGCGACTTTTTATAACATTTAGCTATGAAAAATTGCGAAAAAACTTTTATGCCTTTTCCTTGGCTGTTAAACAATACATACAAGATGCTCGTTTACTGGGACCAAACAACATTAATAAAACATATACCAATTTGGAGTAATTGGCGATGGGCAAAAACCCATAGCCGCTTTAATAAATTGCTAATTTGCAAATTAAATCTTATATATACAATATTGAACAAATTATTCCTGGCCCAGTAAAGGTGAGGGCTCCAAAAACGCAACAATGCTTAACAAATCAGAACATCAAGGCAATTAGAGGCGGACAAAGGAGAGGAGGTGGGAATTAAAACACTTCTTGACTCAAAGAGAAGCTGAAGTGAATGCCCACGCTTACAGAACTCACGTGTCATGGGTCCTAAAAAAGGGGTACTACCGATTGCATAAACCCTAACCCCCTGTAATGCCCGGATGTTGTCACGCACTAGTAAAACATATGCAAAAACCATGACTAACCGGCAGCGCTAGCCTGCATAGCTGGCGGTATTGTGTACTAGGCGAGGGAGATTTGGTGGCGGAGCCGCTGTACCAGTCGACACGAGCGGCTTCGCCGACTGGTACACAATACCGCCAGCTATGCAGGCTACGGCAGCGCAGCTAAGTGGAAGGCATATAAATCCTATTCGCAAGCAAATATTTCATTTCTTAAAAACACATAAGGAATTTTGTAAAAACGGTTAAAATTACACGGTTAAAAAAATACACGATTTTTCGACGTTCCCAGACGTCATTATAAATCCAAAAAAAAACAAAAAATAGTTTATTAAGACAAAAGGTGACATAAAAATATGCTACAAGCTAACAAAGAGTGTAGGACCGTATGATGGAGTCACTCTTGAGTGTTAAGGATAGGCATCAGTTCTTTGATAAATAGCATTTCGTGAACGAGGCAGTCAAATTTCCCGTGGCACTTCTTAAGAACACGAAATTGGCCCTCATTAAGAAGATTTTTGTCACCGTGCACTTCCAAAAAATGTTTACCGATAGCTGAATACTTGTGTTCAGCAATGCATTGATGAAGGAAGGTGTCGGGCTGTATAACCGACATAATCTGTATCACACAGATCACTTGATAAATGACGTCCGAGAACTTCGAAACGTCGCGTATTCAGTTCTAACCGTGTATTTTTAACCGTTTTTACAAAATTTGTTAAATGTTTTAAAGAAATAAAGTGCACAAATAAAATCTATTGTTTGGCTAGGTGACAAGAATCTCTGGAGTTTGCCACAGCTTCAGGGAAAAATTATGGTAATTAAGGTTGTAAAAAGTAACGCGCAACTTAATTAACAGCGCAGAAATTAACGTTAACACAAGTTAACACGACTTAAATTAACGTGAAATGTTCAAATTCGCGTTAATTTCCTATGATAAGGTAGTACGCATTAACGCAAAAAAGGCAATCGCCAGTCTGAAATTTGCGTTAAAAAAAAAATCAGAGAAAATTCTTTGATTTTAGTTAAATTCCTCCCTGTTAGCTTCACATATCGAAAAAATTCTCCATGGAGAGAAGCAAGTTAAAGCAACTGAATTTTCAATGATCCTTTTAAGACGAGCATCTGCTTACATGTAATTGCCGTTTGCCATATGTCATTTCACGTAAATGCGAAGCTAAATACCTGTAATAAATAAAAGAAAAATCCGCGAGTGATTCGATCGGAGAATTCTTATTCGCTTTCCAGCGTCGTCGCTTGGAACTCCCTCGGTTTAGTCCTTTAAAAAGGATCCAGGAACCAGATCTCCTTATCAATTATCTCTTCGTGGGCTTGAGACTTTTCGACCGATACTGAAAGAAAAGAGTATAAATGTCATTGACATCCTTTGTGCGTGACAGCGAATGTTGGAAAGCTACAAATTATCTTGGATTAATATTTAAAGTTCAAACGTAACTTCTGTTGTATTTGAATTTCATTGGTTATGGAGGGGTGGGATGGGAAGCCTTCTGTCCTTGTCTCAGTACCACTAGCTGAGTTGTTCTGCATGTCTAGAAATACATTCACCGTTTAGTGAAACATAACAAAGGGCCTAACGTTTCCTGTACGTTTCTCCCCAACTTCAACAGCACTCGTGCCCAGAAATACAGGCATTAAATGTCACTTTAGTGTCCTCTAACTCTAGTCTTCACGAAAAAATGATTACCCTGTTTTTGAATTGTACTGTGCATCAGGCGGATTGATATTACTTTGGTGTAGTTAGAAGCATCTCAGACATCTCAACTGACGTGCATTTTCGTAGAGCGGGTGGGGATGGGAGGGGATTGGTCCCTTCCTTTGGGACTTTTCGGATCTGGCCCTGCAACGCTCTCGTATGTTCTCCAGGCAGCCACTAATTAGTAGTCGTAGAACTATCAAAGTTTCTATGGTAAGTTGCAGTCTAGAAAACTAAATTCACTTTTTTACCTTTTACAAGAACCATACAGCTCAATCCTCATGGATACATGACTGAACCTGTCGACAGGAAGAACTCGAATGTAGCGAGCTACGATCATAGGGTTGAACTCCTTATACACCACTGAACGCTCGTCCTTGTTTCCTTGGAAAATCTAATGAAAAAGCTTTAAAATTTATCTAGCGAAGTCTCTATGTGAATGAGCTTATATTCAAGTAAATTTTACTTGAAATCGGTTCTTACGGGATATGTAATCAGTCAACAGCATAGTGGAAAACAAGTAAATAGTAGATAAAAAGAGAAACTATGAAAAAGGGTTTATTTAAGTAAACGACTGAGGGATCTTCTTAACTTGGACATAAAATCGAACCCATTGCGTCATAGCCCCTAAATATTCGTTCTGTTTTGCACCTACAGTGGCGATTTTCAGCAGACAGAAGCGTCACCTTTCTCTTAAACTGAAATAAAAAGAAAAATCCATTCTTACCGTTTCCGACCTGTCGCCATTTTTCTTGTAAATCTTGAAGGGCTGCCGACTTGCTTCCCGATATTGAATTTTGTATTTTGTGACCCATCCTGGGACATTTTTAGAGCTTCCTCCCTGCGTTGCTATACCTATCACCCCTGTTGTATTTGTAAGGTCCACTTGAAGCCACGGATTTTTATCGCTATCACCAGCCACCCAGGCACGGGCCTTAGGCCTATGTCCAGCCCCTGGTGGCTTCCATCCTTGGCCTAGTGGCCTCCCTCCTTGGCCTGGTGGCTTCCCTCCTTGGCCTGGTGGCCTCCCTCCTTGGCCTGGGTGACTTGATGGTCTTACTCCTTGGCACAGCCTCCCTGTTGGTCTTCGTTCACACCACTTTGAATGTAACCTGGCGAACTGTGCTCCATGAACGTCGTCCAGTGAGGATGAGGCACTTATTTGAAAATCTTTAATGGCTTTGCTTTCCATACCGAGGGCTTCTGTACACTCTAAGCAAGTAGAAGACAGAAATGGCTTAGATGCTAATAAATCTTACTACCCTTGCTTTGTCTTTCCAAATTATAAAGAATGCTTGTTATCAGGGGTACCCAACGTCAATTTTCGGAAAATATCTGTTCGGAAGAAGATTTGAGATCTAGAATCTTCGCAACATTTGTTGTAAAATTTCTTGCTTGCCTGCCTGTCCTAGGATTTTCGAACATCTAAAACATGGTATAATTGTCCATTTTTAACGGATTTTTACCCTAAAAAGGTCACCTAGAAGTTTGAGGAGCCTTTTTTCTGGCGGAAATTTTCGAAAAGGTAAGTTTTGATCCCTATAATTTTCGGATCACTAGACTTTCAGCTAGGGAATCCGAACAGACAAAAACTTTTTAGGGGATACAAATATGCCTATATCTACCGTTTAAATAATAAAATACGTTTAACAATGCTATGTTTAAGTGGTTTTGACCTATATTCTCGTTGGGTGCCCCTCTGTTATAACCGTGATTAAGTTGCTATTGGTCCAATCAGTCAACTTTACAGTGTAATTAAGCTGGATTTTCTGCCCTTTCTCCCTATATATCCCATCGCTAACAGGATCAAAACATTTTTTTTAATACGACGACCAAAACATTGGCGAGAGAAAAGCGCCTCCCTTGAAATTACTTTTCAGTTGTAGCTGGTTATCCCCATCCCTCGTACCTACGCCAACCAAGATGTTCTGACCAGTTGTGAAGATGCAACGATTACCTTGGCAATATTGTCCGGTCCAAGGATCCTTGCACAAGCACCTAAAAGCTCTCAATTCCTCTGCGAAAACACATGAGCCCCCGTTCAAGCAACCGGTGAGCTGACAATCATGCTATACCAAGAAAAATGAAAGCAAGAACAGCTGATTCAATAAATTAAGGACATGATTTGATATCAAAACAAACGGTCTGTCAAATGTATAAGTAATAGTTCACAGCACAAAAGTCCGTATGTACAAATTTTTGCCAATATGTAGCCGAGCCGTTCTTTTATCTCACTTTGTAACTGGAATAATAATTAAGATATAGATATATACATCGATTTCCCTCCCAGTTGCCGCAATTCTGTGTGGTGTAGCAGCATTTTATTAAAGGCATGTAAGGTTAGCCATCTATATTTAATTAAATAAAATCGCGGATTCAGATCCTTGGATAAACACACGGGACCTCAAAAGAAATAAAGAGAAAGTCCTGCCCTTATAATTACATCTGCAAATGGTCAGAGTTTCAAGTCCTCACGGATAAGGACTGAACCGCAGAGCCCGTTTTTCAAGCTATGACAGTTTAAAACAACTTAAAAACTACTCCTGAATAGCCAAGTCCTGAGTGGAGAAACAACTCATTGTACTTTTAACGCTGTGTAGAAGTGTCTAAGGACAGTATTCTAGAAAGGCGAGCCATTTGTCGATTCATTGTCCTTAGTTATTTACTGACCTTTTTCAGAACTGGGAAAACCCTGCTGATGCGTAATTTATTCGCCTAGCTTAACAATGTATCATACCATCTGGAGATCACACGGGCGACCCTTAGCTTTATAAGCTGACTTTGCTTGAATAAAGGACTGAGGCAAGTTTAAGAGACAAAAAATAACAGTTCTATCCAGAATCCCAGAAAAAGATTACTCACCTCCGCCTTTTTGTCGAACAATTGAATGTAAACGGATTCTTCATCGTATTCCAAGTCCCCAGAATTGGAAACTGCTTCTCGTTCGTTGAGTTCGCAAACGTTTGCTATCTTGCCTTGGTCTGAACTCAACGTTTGAACAAAATTTAACGAGACGCAACGAGAGTCCCTTTGACATCTCAGCCCACATGATACCACGCTGTCGACTCGAAGTGACTTAAAAGTGAATCCTTTAAGTCGGCGATTAGCTCGAGAAGTGGCGGTAGAGGACAAAAACGTGGAATCCCGGGATATTATTTGAGGAATAAGGATACAAAAACAGCCAAAAAGTAACACGAAGGCCTTAGTCACGGTGTAGTCCATGTTGATTTTGAGAAATCAGAGAGAATCGTATGTTCGTGCACACACACTTGACCAAGTACAGTGTAGTTCTTGGTTCGAAATTACTCTTATTAAATTTTGCAGCTCAGCAAACGAGGAGGTCGTAATTGCGGTACTAAAAAGTAAATTTAGAGACAGAAAAGGGTGGAGATAGTGGCTAAGAATATAGTTCAGAAGACAGAGCTGAAAGACATCTGTCAAATTAATCTGATTTGTTCATTTTATCCATAACTTTTCGTGATTCCGGAAATAAAGCTGATTCAACAAAGAAACGTGATAATAGTGCTGATAAAAAAATATTTCAGTGATCATACAACAAGTGTCTCGAATTTCTGCTCTATATAGTTACTCTATGACTCCAAAAACTATTGCTCTAATTTTTTGAAAAAGTAAGTCATCTATGATCTAGTTACTGGTTTTTTCATCAGGAAGTTTTCTGACTGTTCGTTTTTGTTCCATTTCATATGAACGGTTATTTTGTTTACTTCGTCCAGGAGCCAAACTGAAAGGCTTTCAGGTTCGCAAAAGCATTTACATATGCGGTTATCACCCTTTATATATAGAAGGAAGGAAGGAAGCCCGGGGGGGGGGGGGGGGGAAAGGGGCACTTTAGAAATTTCTGGGGGTGGGGATGCGCCGCTGGAACCCTGGAACCCTTAGCCTATACCAGAGCTAGTTCAGTTGAATTTTGCTACCCTATACTAGAGTAAACTTCCACCGATTTCCGTCTAAATTCCGATTCTTGACAGTTAATAATACCCGGAGGTGTTTCACGATAGCCATTTATTGACACTGTTGAGGCTGAGTTACGTAAACTTAAACTTTGCCGATTTCATTTTTTTATATTCTTGAGTGGGAATTTCTGGTTTCCTTAGTCTTGATAAAATCCCCAACCGACTGGTCAGTTTCGTGAAAAATGATACCCTATTCTAGACCGAAAGGCTATGATTTATATACTCTATCCTAGAGTAAACTGCTTGAAAACCATACCCTTCACAGCGGCACATACCTATATAGTCTATATATGGTAGTACTCCCCCCCCCCCCCCATCCGGGGAAGGAAGGAATCTTTATTGCACACATTGATATTTTGACTAATTATAGAGATTATACTGGTATATAAGACAAAATTCGGAAAAACTGAGGATAGAAATAGATTTTTTTACAATGTGGGTGCACAGTGGCCAAAGGAGCGAAAGCTTTCGAGTTGGCCACTGCATATGAGAGATTATTACAAGGTCTAAGTTTTGTTTGTTTGTTTTTTCTTTCTTAATTTTTTCCTTCTAATGAACAAAAAAAAAAAAAAAGAAAGAAAAAGAGCAACAAATTAAATAAAATAAAAATTAAGAAAAAAAATACAATTAAAAAAAAGAAAGCAGTGTAATTTATTATGCCCTCGATCAATCTTATATTCTCTCCGATAAAACGGCCTTTAATAAAACCAGTTTGGTCATTATTAACTATCTTTGGGATCACAATTTTAAGACGATTCGCAATTGCTTTAGCCGCAATTTTGTAGTCGGTATTTAGGAGTGTTATCGGACGCCAATTTTTAACAAGACATGGATCTGCGTCTTTTTTGAGTATTACTTTTATTATTCCTCGCATCTGACTAACTGAAAACTGCCTCACCTGATAAGCATAATTGATCGAATTTACTAAACAATCTGCTAAATTGTTCCAAAAAACTTTATAAAAGTCTGCAGGAAGCCCATCCGATCCAGGTGTTTTTTCCCCGTTCATGCTTTTTAGTGCTTGAAAACATTCCGTCTTAGTTAGGGGGCCTTCGCATTTTTCCTTTTCCTCTGGGTCCAAGGATGGGAGACCCGTAGCGTCAAAAAAGAGGTGGCTACTATCAAGGGAATTTGTTTTGGAGCTGTAAATGTTGCGATAAAAGGTTTCGCATTCATTCAAAATTTCATTGTCTGAAGTGATGAAATCGGTGTCACTCACCTTGAGTTGAGTGATTACACTGCTTTTGTAATGTCTCTTTTCTAGGTTTAAAAAGTACTTTGTATTCTTTTCACCTTCATTATGCCACCTACACTTTGATCTCAAGATGGCACCTTTTGTTTTATACTCAATTATTTTCTCCAACTTTCTTGTTGTTTCATCTAACTTTCTTTGAATTGTGGTTGTTTCTTTGTCCTCTTTTTTCCCGTTTTCTATGTCCTTTTGTAGATTATTCACTAAAGACTCCAATTGTTCCTCTTCTCGCAACATTCTGGACCTTTTACTTTTACCGTAGTGTATTGATTTTACTCTAATCTTAAGTTTTATCATCTCCCACATTAGAGCGGGGTTTACGTATTTGTCCTCTCGGTATTCCAGTTTCACCTGTTCAATTGTTTCTTGTATTTGATTAATATATTCAGTTTCTTGTAGAAAAGACTTGTTTAGCTTCCAAAAACCAGGACCTCTGGTATTAGAGTGTTGCGCAATTTTAATAGTTATCAAGGAGTGATCTGTCTTGTAGCCTGCTGAGATATCACTGTCTTTAACATTGGACATTACACTCTGGCTCACCAAGAAAAAATCTAGACGGCAATGAATTTCAGGGTTTCTAC
>OX421447.1:48921968-48971968 GCA_949126865.1 Montipora capitata | reverse complement strand
GCCAGCTCGAGTCCATAATTTAAATAGGGAAAGATAACTTCGTAATAGAGTTGTTTTAATATGGATAATGGGTACGGTGGCCCATAGGGACAGCCCATAGGGGAAGCTTGTGGCTGGTGGATTGATTCCCCCTTCTCCGCAAACCTAGCTTGTGGTTTATAAAGTATTTCAGTTGTCTCAGGGTCCAGTGAATGCCATGATAAACCGAAAAGAAGATACAGATGGCCGCACATCGATACCCTTTCCTCCAGTAGGCAGCTACACATTCCTCGACGGAATTGAATGTTTCCACACAAGTACAGTCTGGTAATCCTACACTATGAGCTATAATCTGAAGCAGTAATAATATCACAGCAGGGAACTTCATAGTGATGTTCTCTCTTTCTCGTATATTGCTGTTCAACGAGCATGGTCGACAGCTTGCCAGGTAACCAGGCCTCACCTATTCGTCTGGTAGTTGTTTTGTAGTGTGGAAAGTGTTTTGGATTCTGGGATGAGGTTTGGATTCTGGGATGTGTTTTGGATTCTGGGAAGTGTTTTGGATTCTGGGAAGTGTTTCGGATTCTGGGAAGTGTTTCGGATTCTAGGAAGTGTTTTTGGATTCTGGGAAGTGTTTTGGCATTCTAGGAAGTGTTTTGGCATTCTGGGAAGTGTTTTGTCCCTATGGGCCACCGTTGTCAGATGCTCAGAGTGTACGCTTAAACTTGTGGTGAAAAGAAGTTGTGCGGGAACTTGAAAATGATCAACATGTCAGACCAGACGCCAATGTTTCTCGATTCCCTTTTATTTTCTTCAATCTTTCTGGGTTCAGTACTTTGCCAGTAACCACATGTCTTCTCAGGGGGCTATTTACCTAAGACTTTTACCATTGCACTACAATGATATACAATACCAAAACAATATCGTGCAATGTTAGAGCTACATATTACGCAAAGACAACTTGAATCTCCTGGAAGACAAAACGCAGCGCAGTTGACAATATGGAATAAAGCGCTGTGTTACTTCACTACCACAGGTAAGCAATGCGTGTCTATTTTTTCGAAAGATGACAGGAATTTCTTCTTTGTGACAAATGATTAATTAATAGGCCGGTAGCCAGGTTTTTAACCTCAGAAAAGGATCTGTTCCGTCGTATGAACGTGTGAGCCAAAGGGCCTCTGCTAGTATGACTTCTGGGTGACCCCTTAAATGGTCTTAATGACCCCCGACTTGAAAAAATTGCCTGGAACGCTGCACGTACCACAGGCAACCCAGTGTACGCTCACCAAGCGTCTAGTTTGGAAATAATCAGTGTTTCATATGGTACCATAACATTGCTGTTACGTGATACAGTGTTGTAGCGTTATTCGATCTAACGAGAGAGTCTTTTAAGTGTTGAAACCCTTTGGAGCCTCCTTAAACAATTTTTGTATGAAATAAATGTATATATCTGAAGTGCGGCCCACAGAGGAAAGGGGGAAGTGATCCTAGCACTTGTCCCGGTAAACCAGTATGCCAGGTGATGTGGGTTAGCTGATGCGCTTTTTTCTTTTCAGTGCATCAGCGGTTTAATTGAAGTATCAGAACAAGTACGACTACGAGTAGAAATTTTACGCAAGGGAGGCAGAGTGGTCCAGTGTGGTCCAGTGGTTAGGGCATTGGGTTTGCATGCGGCCACTCAGGGTTCAAATCCCGTTCTGGCCTCTGGTTTGGATGTGTTGCCGGTTCAACTCTATCACGTTATGTAAATAGCCAACTGGTTGCCTCCTGCCAGTAGGGGTGCTTAATAATGTTTCTGTTAAGTTTTTGAATTGTTTCTTTCAGATTGTTAAAATTGATTTCCACTATAAAAAAAAAAAGGGAAATAAATAAATAAATAAATAAATAAGAACGAAAGAAGAAGAAAAGAACGTACTAAGTAGGTGCACTTGGCAAAAAAAACACTCGCCCCGGAAACCCAATACACATGCTCATAATTAGTAGACCCTTGCTTCAGTTTGCTTATTATTTTAATAATATAATAATAAATGCAGTGTATAAAATTGAATCGTTAACCAGACGGAGCCTGTCACAGACATGCAGGCTCATTTGACCAATCCTCTTTTATATTCGCGAACAGACTTGAATTACGTTAGTGAACCTGCACGAGCGATCCTTTGAGGATCCCCAGTGGAGGCACGCAGGAGCATTTGGTGTTCAACTTGTAGGAACTGGCACTAAACAGAAAAATGAAACTTCGTTTGAACTATATTATTTTCGCATCAAGCGAAAACGGAAAATTTTTATTAAACAGCTTTACTCTATGGCATAAAATAAAACAATATTGTGAATAAATAAAAGGGAATTTCTTTCAAGGAAACGATATGTATTTGTCAAACTTACGCGTGTACATCGGCAAACGCAGATGAACGTTCTATACAAATGAAATTTTCACATTTACTTGAATTAACACACCAAATATATTACTTTCTTTAAGCTGAGGAATAAATCTGTTAGAGAAATAAAGAAACAATAATAAAACAATTTGATATACAAATTCAAAGGAAAAGAGTCATTGGAATGAAGAAAAAAAAAAAAAACTGTGTGCGGGCGCGAGATAAAGTACTGGAGGAACCGTGTAACAGTCAGTTACTTTGCTCGGAAACTAATAAAATAATAAAAAATAAAAAAAATACAAATTGGTTTCCTGATTTGCCTTTCTAAGACTAATCACGAGGTTAAAACTTAAATACTGATAAATGTTGTCGAGATCAATCGTTTCTCAGAAATTTTGAAGACTAATTTTTATAACTAACTACTCCAGTATTCCGGCGTTGGGGGCGGCCATCAACGAACAGATTCCACTGATAACAGAGATCACGATGTACCACTGTTTCTAAGAGTAGGGTCTTTTTCTACGTGTATCAGCTTGACTGTCCAGATTTAAGTCGCGATGTTTTAAGATATTCAGCCCGTGATTACGTTTCTTGATTATCCAACTGAGTCGTTAAATCTCGTACTTTTTGAGCCCAGTACTCGCTGCTCTGTTGGAGTTGGATGGAAAGCTGGTGTGAGAAAAAAGATATTTCAAATTTCAAAGGCATGTCAACCGGCGACAACTACATCTCTTCGCAAACGGAGACCAAACACGTAACCACCTAGTACACGGCGAGCAGTTGGTTTCTCCTACGCTTTCCGAGAGAGAACCACTTGGAGCTACCGTTAAATTTCCATCGAGTGTGTGCGAAGAACGTCACGCCCCACGTGATGCATTTGCTTCGTCTTATATGGAATACTACACAGCAGGCTCGCTCAAACACAGGAGTTACGTATCTGAATACACGCGCAAGCGCTAAAACAAGTTTGCTAACTCGTTTTAACGGTTCAAATTTAATTTATTAGTCCTTGGCGCTGGAGGGCGGCTCACTCAAAAAAATTAACAGTTGCTCGCAGTGGTTTTTCTATCGGGAAGCGTAGGAGAAACCAACTGATTGCAGGGTAGTAACCACCCGAACTTAATGTAAAAAATGGGACGTTAATAATCGTGGACGGGAGACCTTATTTAAAATGGAAGCTACCGTTCTCTCTCGTGATAAATCCAGTTTAAGCAGCGTCATGTTAGCTCACAAGGCCAACATTACGCCAATACATCGCGGATGGAAAGAAATTCTTTCGGTGCAGCCACTTCGCAAATGCGCTTGCTTTTCTTTCATGCTTTTGTATTAATGCACAAACCATACCTCACCGACTCTTTGAATCCAGTACGATTTGTCTAGGACTTGCGGGTCCTTCACACCAGCTTTGTCCATTTCTTTCTTCATTAAGGACCGCAGCTGCATAGAAGAAAGTTGGTTGTAGTTAAATACGGATCAAAAATACCATTCGGTAAAGGAGACGAATTTTCACCCCAGAGGGCCAAGTTGCCTTTTTTTCAGAATTTTTGTACATGCATCCAATGCATTCGAAATGAAAAGGAGAGTTCAAAATTAAATAGAGTAGAATCCGGAATTTTCACCTTGTCCTTATGCGCCGACTTTTGCCTGAAAAGGAAAATGAAAGAGCGAGTTCAATTTAAAGTTGTTTATAGGATTCGTAGTAAATTTCACAGTTTTACGTACAGTCCTTTGTCCAATGAAGAATAAGCAGAGTCATTCAGCCCGTAAGCGTCCATCTAGAAATACAGTTAAATATAAATGTCATTGACATTAGAAAAAAGAAAACGTTCAGAAGTCTCGATACTTTGGCATTAGGCCTGTCCGATTACCTCACAATTTCTTTCTGTCACAGGAGCCGCACACAGGCGACACCATCCCATCATTTATGTTTTTTGCCATTATTAATATTATTATTATTATTATTATTATTATTATTATTATTATTATTATTATTGTAGAACAGATTGTAGTTGCTAATATTTGCGAGAATTTAACCACCCTGCGATGATGCGCCAACAAAAGGACGTCTAGACTACCGCGTAAGTGGAATTCCTGCCTTTGCCAAAGAGGGCAGCACTTATTAATCGAACAACTTACTATGTTGTCTGTATCTCGGTGAGGAACCTCGGCAAACTTATAAGACTCCACTTGGGCCTTCAGCGCCATGATTGTCTGATCTCGTGACTCAAGTTGAAGTTGCAGGCCCTGAAAAAATGGACAAAATACGTATTCATTCATTACAGAACACAGCTATACGTTCAAAAGAGAGAATCGCGAGTGGGCATTTGATTTAGTAATTGTCAACGAGCTATTTAATCAAATGGCTTGGGCAAGCGTTCCACTGGATCGAATAATACTGAAAAACTGAGACCACCGAGCAAATAGCCATTTTTCTACAAGAAATTAAAGGACCCAGCTTTTGGAACAGGAAAGTCACAGATAAGCCTTTGCTGCGTCGGAGTTTGAGGGATAAGGAGGTAACGTTTTTGGAGCGGGAAAATACAGTAATTGACGAAAAAAAACTGTAATGAAACTCCAGTAAATCATCATGATCAAAACACCCCCATAAGCCTAACTAAGATTTTTGCTGCCTCGCTATGCGAATGAAAAGACTGATATGAAAACTCGGCAAATCAAAGTAAAAAAATCAAGTTCCATTTACCTTCCTTGCCGCCGCCTCTCTGTCTATTATATGTCGCTGTCGTAGATTCTCCTTGTTTAATGTGTTCAACTAAAGGAAAGAAACAAGAAGGTAAAGATGGAAACAGGAGCCCAGAAGCCCAGACAGAAGATGAACCCAGCACCATCAGGAACAACTTCAGCCAGTGGTCAGAACGTGTCTTGAGGCAGGAATCTCTGAATCTCAAGGCAAGCACTCTGGCTACTCAGCAACTTTGCCTCCATGATGTAACAATAAATATTCAAATAGCCAACATCTGGCTAGTTAGTGATATGTGAACCCGGAGCCTCTTTCATCTCACCTGCTGGTTAAGTTGTTGGATGGTTTCCACGTTGTTTTTCAATCGGCTGTGAAGATCTTCAATGGCATGTGCCTTACTCATGGCTTCGGTGTCTTGCTCGCTTCTGATAAGAGATAAATACAACAAACAAAGCGAGTTTGCGTGTGGGAACAAATACAGCCGTTTCAACTGAGGAAACACCAAACTCGTTTTAGGATTAGAATCATTTGGGTTTTCCCAAGAAAAGACCGTAAAAAAAGCCAGGCTTGATGTTGATTTGCTTTCGTTCTTTTCCCGAGGACTACTTGACCGGCCTTGAAACCAAGAAAAATACAGCTAATTGATAGCAGAGCATCTAAGCAATTTTTCATCAGAGTGCGATGTGAATACAAAGTAACAACTTACGCCGGCCAAAAAGCGAATGGGCGAACATCGAACCATCGTAGGATTCGAGAGTGTGAAACGAATCTTCACACCGATTCAAGACGAATTGGAGAGGGAAAAATCCTATCGTTAAAAGGAACAAAAGCATCAGCACTCACTCATATTCCTGTAGACGGTTACGAAGTTGATGAAGAAGAACTTGTTGTTGGGTTGAATGGGATTGTAAGGCCTAAGAAGAAGATCACGAGATAAACATTGAAAGGTCATACTTAAATCTGGAAATTAAAGTTCTCAAAGACCTTAAACTGAGAAGATACATGGTTTTGGAGACGTAAATAGAGAGAATCAGCATCACATACGTGAAACGGCAGACGGCCGGGTTATAGACGAAAGGTACCAGTAATCCTCACACTTCACTAGACAATTTCAGCAATTGTATTTTTTGTATGGTCAGGTGGCTCCAAGGGAATTAGACCACGAGAAAATGAGGGGACAGAGAGGGAGGCTCCCGGTCCAGCCCTTGGGATATGTCATGTCCACGAAAGTTATTTTAAGACAATCGGAAGTCTTTGTTCTAGCGGAAGTCTGTCTTCCGAGACGTCCGCATGCAGGCCAACCTCGGTCTGATGTTTGAACGAAAATGGATATTCATCAGCCTTCCACGTGCGCCGCCATTTTCTCTTTTCACTAAAAACCTGTGAGTGAGGCAAGACTGCATGCGGACGTCTCGGAAGACAGACTTCCGCTCTTCTAAAAATAACTTTTGTGGACATGACATATCCCGGCCAACGCCCTGAGCCTCCCTCTCTGTCCCCTGATTTTCTCTTGATTAGACTCATTACACTGACATCGCAGTTGGAGACACCTGAGCTTTTCAGGTTCCTATAAAAAAAGACAATTACATAAATATAATTGTCCCGTTATAAGTGTGAGGATCACTTCATCTTTCGTTTATGTGCTAATTAGACTCACTAGCCTAGTTTGCATGAACAAAATACAGAAGAGATGTTGCTTGATAGCGAGGCTAGTGAGTCTAATTAGCACATAAACGATAGAATACATTTTTGGCCGCCATTTTTGCATTCGGTCTATTTCATAAACCCTTTTTGTTTGCGGCTGCATGCAGTAGATACGCGATGCTAAATCTCTTTATTACTGTGCGGCGACTTATGAGAAAAAAAATACTGCTCCAGTGGTTGACCCGGACAAGAATTATCCCAACTTCATTCAACATAGAATGAAAAATAAATAATAAAACGCTGAAACTTGTTCACAGGCATTCCACTTTCACAGTCCGAAGATAACCCTCTCAACGCAACCTCGAAGGGATTGTAAAGAGGGTCGGATAGAGTTGCAGTCTGAACCTTCAAAGACAAATCCAGCCGGTGATGACGGAGGAGGGGGTGGGCTGAATCCAGCGCAACTGCATGGAAAACCCAACGCCCAAACGACTCGGCCGTGCCGGTTACTGGAACTGAAACCTATTTCTCTGAAGGTGGTGTTTCAAAGCCTAAAGATAATTAAAACTTAGACACTCGGGACATTAATGGCTGGTGTGCATTTACGACAAAAGCATAAGCAAAACCGACATACGCAGATTCATCCGCGTGTCTTTAAAGCGTCTTTTTTGTCCTGAAAGAGTGCTAATGAATGATCAAGACTCTAACCAAATCCGCCACACGAAATGACTATATTTCAAGTTCTATGGAAAACGTGAGCACATGGCGACGCATTTTGATTTTCTCTCTTGTTTTAAACACCGCAAACTGATCATTTCGGTTAATGCGTAGTTCGGTTGATTACGTCGGAACAATCACGAAAAAGTTTGAAAAACTAAACTTAAAGAAGAGATTTTAAGGTCTCTACTGACTTCACGGAGAATATATTAAGGTCAATGATTTAAAGGTCTCTACTGTCTACTCGGTGATGAGTGTCCCTCGATTAGAAAGAAACGGTTTAAATGTTAACTGTATCAGGATTCAATTAATAAACATGATCAAAATGAAGATTCCTCATCAACTTACATGTGAGAACGAAGAACAAAGCCCATGGCAATTGAGGCAAGCAAAACTAAGTTGATACTCAAAGCGAACATAACACGGACAATTGTGAACAGGATTTGTGCATTCTCCACGCAGCTTCCCAAAGCCATCCAGATTTGTCAAAGAACCAAGCAATGGCGCTCCACTACACAGAAGAACTGAACTGTCACCGCTTCGGACCGAGTCCGCGTCCCTTTGCGCCATTATAGTTTGAACTCAATGTCCGGATGAATGATCTTCCTGTTTCTACAACGCACAGCTGCAGTGTTTTCGAATGGGAAAGCTAACGAGAAAGTTGTTATTTCCCTATAATTTTGGCGAACGTCAAAAGGTTTAAAAATGAACTATAACGTGGCGATCTGTTTTGGTGGAAATATAAGATTGAATCAACCCAAGTTAGGCATTCACACTTTTAACATGTCTGATGACAGACCCTAGATTTAAGTAAATACGATAAAGCTCCTTAGCACTCAATTTTCAAGTGCTAATGGGAACCATTAAAATACAGCTTTTGTCGCAAACAAAGCCTTTTAGATTGCGAGAGATATAAAGCTTCAATTAAATATTTAATGTGTTCAAAGTTTATTGAATTAAATAACACCTTCCTCTGATTTACGATCTCATTTATTCCATAACAGAAACAATTGGAATCGGTGTTAAAACAATTAAGAGAACCCTCCACTCACGAGACAAATTTCTTATTTCAACCGTCATTGGCTTCTTAGTCAATTCATTTCTTTATTTGTGCCTTTGTGTTTTCTTTATCGTCATGTTGTAATTAGCTGTATTTTTCACCTTGTAATTACAGTCGAACCTGTATATAACGGCCCTGTATTAAGCGGCCAGTTTTCAAAGTTCGGATTTTTCGCTCATACAAACGCTGTATTTGTTACCCGTATTAGGCGGCCACCTCTATTAAGCGGCCGCGGCCACCCTGTAGCAGTGCTATGTTTGTCTTTCTTTGTTATTTTTACCTGTATTAAGTGGCCACCCTTGAACAGAAATTCATTTTATGCGGTATTTTATTGTTGAAAATGCGATTCATCATCACTATAAAGCAGTGTCGACAGTTAACGACTTGCTCCACAAACAAAAGTTTCAAATGCCGAAACGCCAGACGTACGTGTTCGACTTTATTAAATGGCCGTAAGTCTTACTCTATTACTTAAACTTGTACAGTATTGTATATTACCTTACTTTTAATTAGCAACATTTCTGTTGGAACTGCACATTGAACGTAACAATTTACCGCTAAAACCAAAATTGAGTTTTCTACATGGGGGAATTCTCCAAAACACCCCAAATCCGGGTTACTACCCAAAGAGATATAGTATTTGAACATTATCTGAAAATTAGTCTGTTTTTTTGCGAACGCTCCTAAAATAGATCGATTATTTTGAGGTTATTTTGCCCCCGCCAACTTCTAATTGACTCTCGGGTCAATTGACACGTGCAAGTCACGCTAGTTTTACGCGTCGATTTAAGCTTATTTTCAGGCAAAAACTGACATTATTATATCTCTCAGATAGTACGCGCGCTGTAATTGGCTAAATTGCGGGCCGTATTCTACAGTACGGCCCGCTGTACAGCCCGCTAAATTTAAAATTTCGACAAAACATCATCTAGCGAGTTTTTCATGTCATTTCTGTTGCATAAACTTGTACTGAAAACTGTTTGAATCTTGCAAGCAACTATTTCAAACTTAACAGCCAAGAAGATTTAGTTTTTGGGATTTTGACACGGCATTCTTTGTGGCAGTTGAACCTTCCGCTTCACTTTGACTAGTTTCCTTGCCCGCGCGCCGGTTAACCTCAGAGATATGATAAATATCTTACTAACCTCGTTTTCTCGGTCCGTACTGTAAGTTACGGACCGAGTTTTTTCCCGTTGAGTTATGGCCCAAGCGCGAAGCGCTTGGGCCATAAATCAACGGGAAAAAACTCGGTCCGTAACTTACAGTACGGACCGAGAAAACGAGGTTAGTAAGAGGTATAGATTCTTTAAATGTGAACCGGTTTTAACGAAATTCAACTTAGAGCGGTTTTCAATTGAGTGTCGATAGTAATTGCTTTGGTTTATGGTTACTTCACTCGGTGATTGGTTTAGAGTTCTCGCGCCACTTCTTGAACCAATCAGAGGTGAAACCAAAACCAATCGTGGCTCACGCATGCATATTTTCCCGCGCTTTGTGTCGGCTACGTGTAATTGTTTTAAGTTTTGATTGGTTTACCAGATTGTCTCCGTCCTTTTTGATTGGCCAAAGTAATTACTTTGGTTTTGGTTTTTGCGACACTCGATTGGAACTCGCTCTATCTTCAAAGGAAGAGGCCGTTCAATGGGTAATTTGTGTACTTGAAATATCGTAAATTGGAGAATGGCGACTGCGAGCCGACCTGAGTCTAGGTCTGTTTTCCTATGACTCAAGACTGTGAAATCAGAATGACATCAAGAAATAACTCTCGCTCCAGTCTTCGTAAAAAAATCAGCTTTCCAGTGCGTTACTTGAGATCAAGTAGGCCAAGTAGGAAAACATTCTAGCGCAGTGCATTTGCTGAACGGTGACGCACGGATTAGGAAATTTTCGAGCCACAATAATTTTTTTCCCTTAACATTTTCCTTGTATGAATTTTATTTTGCCAGTGCATGAATATTTTTTAGGGTTACTTGGTGTGCTTGAATTTTTTCCATTTAATTTTCCCTTGCACAAGTACTTTTTTGTACTCCACCCCAATAAGGTTTCTAATGGTCTGTCCTCAAGACACAAGTGCTGAGAAAGGGACGGTCTGGTTAGCAACCCCTGGACAATCCAGGGGACAATCGCGACGTGGCGTTTGGAATCTCGGGATTTTGTTGTTCCGTCACCAGTGTTCAATCACGAAATTAGTCGAAGTGAGTCATATGTTCCATGTGACGTTTTAAATTGGGTCAACTTCAAAATGGTCTGAGTCAAACTCTGGCACTGAGTTTTGATTCGTTTATTGCAGTAAACAGTCAAATAACTGTGAAGCTGAAACGTTATTTTAAAAAGTGACAGACCAATTCTGAATAAAAGGTCAAATTGTTCAAAATCTTCCCCTTCAGCAGAGACAAACATTAAGTCATCAACTCTTTAAGAGCCAAGTCAAAGAACAAAGTCAACAAACAAAGCATGAATCGATCGGCAAAGCAACGGTTTCCCCTATTCCCTGCATACAAATAACTCAACAACTCAGATAAAACTATATTCTGGTTAAATAGGAAGCTGACTGATGCCATGCGATTAAAAGCGGTACAAACTGGGGTTCCCTTGCTGCTAAGGCCATGACGCCAGCTCCGTTTATTGAAATACCGCCACAAAGGAAATGTATGACCTTGAGTAAATCGCGCCTGCTGCCGGCCAGGAAAAACACCTCTTTCTGGGGGAAACCTGGTCCTTCCCGAATGCAGATTCAGGCGTAAACAAACCTTGAGGGAGTAAGGTGTTAAATTAATGTCAAAACCAATGAAACACCCTGAATTCGCAGATAATACAGCTACTAAAACGTCGAGAGATAAAAATGTTTGAACTCGCATGAGTGGTCAGCATACAGAATGGCCGGCCTCTCAAAATGCAGCCGTTAAACATGTACTGACGACGTGATCACTACCATAGCAACCTCTAACGAACTACGTCATCAATGAATAATACACAAACACCATAGCAACTCCTACCATTTTAAGCGAACCTTGAAAACAATAGTTTGCTGCTATTCTTTGAACCGCAGCAAAGAATATTACGCAGAATGTCGAAATGTAGCCTCCAGTCTCTCTCGGAAATACGTGCAACGCCTGACGCAAAAAGTACTCCTACCTGCGTAGTCTAAAACGCCAGTAATTTCGCGCGCTCATTTCAGGGTAGTAAGCACGACGTATCGGTAATTACCGCTTCGCCATCCTCCTCCTCCTCGTCCTCATCAGAAATTACCGCCGCATGGGAGTGGACGCTCAGGCTCCGCTTGGCATCTAAACGCGAAAAGATGCCGGTTGTTTGTTCAGCTGTGAGGAATTCAGCACTAGAGAATATACGCTTTCAGGTCTTATCTCTAGCTGTAATCATTGACCTCCCGACTTGAGCTGGATTCGTCTTCTGGCCTGTCGTTTCTCCGATCAGGAATTCGTTTGTCAAGTACTCTCTTTGCTCGTCCGAGAATCTTCCTCTACTTTTCTGAGCTAGTTTGAGAGCCCAGCCATCTGCAATCGCGACTGTTGCTCCATCCGTACTTGTGGTGTCCTCTCCAAACTGCGACACAATTGTAAACTGGCCTTCAAGTCTCGTTGCATAACCACGGACAGCTTCGTCAAGCATGGTTGCACTTTCTAGCGCACGGACGTGCTTGCCGCGATCCAAGTGCCTCTGCAATGCCGAAAACCTCTGATAAAGTACGATTTCGTACAGACATCCCCGGGACATGGGTATAGCTCACTACTTTCAGAAAGTAGACTAGTAGGTAGTAGTAGTAGGGGGATCCTCCCTCGCGCATTCGCGCTGTTCTGGACTTGACAACAGAGAACTGGTCACACACCTCCTTTCCTACAGAACCAGTAGACAACCGTGCTATCTGAAAATTGGCGGGAATGTTTATCTTTGATAGCGGAATCTTCTTTCCGACTGGCCCTATTTTGTGTGCCTTCCATAGGCGAATGTATGTGCTTGCCACAATGTTGACTCCATCGAGTTTTACTTGCGCTGCAGAACTGGGCGAGACTACACTGTCGCAGTGAGATACAGTAAGACCCCCGAGGATTGCATAGCATCCACCATTAGACTTGCTGTTTCCACATCATGACCTTCATTCAGTGGAACTCTAATGTGGGCCTTGATTGTTAAAAGGAAAGCTGGTCATACAAGAAAATGAATTTGCTACATCTCGACTGTTTTGGTTTCCCATGCACCCATCCTTAGCCAGAGTCAATCGTTAATTACAAGGAAAGGTTACGTGTATACAAACGTCGGCCGTCTAGCACTTATATTTTAAACAGAGTTAACTGAATAGAGTGTAATGTGAAGTGCTAGATGTCTACCCCATATGAACCATGTGAGCGTTAGCCCTACTGATGGAAATGGGCCAACACAAGGACAGAGAAAAACTCTGACCAGGGTGGGAATTGAAGACACGACCTTCGGATTAGATCTCCGCCGCTCTACCGACTGAGCTACAAGGTCAGACGGGAGCAGGCCGTGGGAAGTGAAGATGTTAATTGCCTGGTCATGCAATAAGAGCCGTAAGTTTGGTTTTACTCACCATCGCCGTTCACCAAATATACTGCTTGCTACAAAGGATCCAAATTGCGCTAGAAGATTTTCCTGCCTGGCCTAATTTTTCTCAGGTAACGCACACACTTACGAAGACTTGAGCTAGAATTATTTCTCCATGTCATTCTGATTTCACGGTCACGGGAAAACAGACCTGGCAGGTCTGCTCGCAGTCGCCATTCTCCATTCTACAAGGTCTCAAGAACAGAAAATACCCATTGAACGGCCTCTTCTTTTGAGGATAAGCTGAATGTCATTAAAACAGGTTCACATTTAAAGAATCTTGTCAGTTTTTGCCTTAAAACAATCTTAAATCGACGGGTAATACTTGAGTGGCTTGCACGTGTCAATTGACCCGAGAGTCAATTAGAAGTTGGCGGGGGCAAAATAACCTCAAAATAATCGATCTATTTTAGGAGCGTTCGCAAAAAAAACAGACTAATTTTCAGATAATGATCAAATACTATATCTCTTTGGGTAGTAACCGGGATTTGGGGTGATTTGGAGAATTCCCCCATGTAAAAAATTCGATTTTGGTTTTAGCGTTAATTGACAATTAGATCCGTAGCCCGCAAGGACTACGGGTCAATAGCCCATGTGGCGAAGGCGATCAGGTCGGACAGAAAAGCCAATAACAAAGTTAGCAAATGCAAGTTAAAAAAATATTTAATTGGAAATAAAGCGAAAGAAAGCGTCACGCTTTTCGCTACTCGAGGACTATTACTAATAGTCCACTAGTAGCGTAGCCAATCAAAATGCAGAATTTGCATTAGTCCACTAGTTGGGTGATACTAAATTATTATATTTATAAAAAAAAATTAAAAAGTGCCGTTCTAGATATATATTTTGTGAATTTTAAGTGGAAAATTGCCTATATATTCGTTCATTTATGAAACTCAGCTCAATTATGTCACTGGACTGTTTTTCCGTGTTCGGCGCCTAATTTTAGGCCCGCAGACTGTTTAAATCGAAAATCTCAAACAATTCCAAAACTCGGTCGCATTTTGAAATTTTAAAACCAGAAGTGTTATAAACTCATTAAAACCTTATTATATACTGGAAATGAGGGTAGGTTAGGTTTTGAGCTGTAGGGTAGGTTAGGGTTTTTCTTTGCATTCGCTCTTAGGGCCTGATTACGTGGTAAGTTTCAGCGTGGACTGAAATTTCGCTCCGCCAACCGGGCTGAAGTTTTGTTTACTGAGATGCGAAAACACAATCGATGCGCATGCTCACGTTCCCTTTTCACTCCGGGCTGAAAAAATGATAGCAATTACATGGATTTTGTAGCCCGTTTGCCCGGGCTAAAACCTTCTCCATGTAAACGCCACTCCAGTTTTAAGAGGATTTCCTTCAGAAGCCGGACTAAAATCTAAGCCCGGATAACCGGGCTGAAATTCTCCATGTAAAAAGGCCCTTAATACTAAAACAAAACTGGAAATGAGAAAAGTAGCGGTCAGTAATAATTACGGAAATCTCGGACAGGTGCTATGTTGCTCCACCTGTAACATTTCACGCTAATTTATTTTGACTTCAGTAAATTAACACAAAACTCTGAATAATGTTATTTGCAACTACCCTGCGAGCAGTTGAGTTTCTCCTATGCTTCCCGAGAAAAAAAGAACTGCAAGCAACCGTTTGATTTCCATCGAGCTCGTGCGAAGTACGCCACACCACGTGAATAACTGACGTGATGTATTTCTTCGTCTTCTTTCGCGAGAAAAATATGGAATTACTACACAGCAGGCTCGCCCAAACGCAGCCGTTACGTAGCTGAACGCACGCGCAAGCGCCAAAACAAGTTTACCAACTAGTTTTACCGGTTCAAATTGGTAAAGACTTGTTTCCATATCTCAAAGTGCCCTTGGACGTGAGGAGCCTGGAACAACAAAACTGAAACAAGGGTACAATAGCTGAAACAACCCAAACCTTTACAAAAATGCGAACTTTAGGCCTAAACAATATGCTTTAGATAATGTCTAGGCCTAAGGTTAGCATTTTTTATGGGTTTGGGTGGTTTCAGTTCTGTTGTTCCAGGCTCCTCACGTCCAAGGGCACTTTGAGATATGGAAACAAGTTCAAATTTAATTTAGTTGTCCTTGGCTCTGGGGGACGGCGACACACTCATTTAAGAAACTAACGGTTGCTCTCGGTAAGTGTAGGGGAAAACAACCTCTCGCAGGGTAATTTGCGACAGGCTTCTGATCGAAAATTACGAGAGTCGCTCGCTAAATGCGAAAATAAAAGAGTTCAAAACAAACCTTAAGTCGATCACTGTCCATTCTTCTTTCGTCTGCAAACAGTTATGGTAAAAACGGGAATTAAATTGTTGACATCAGTGCCATATGTGGCCACTTTGGAAGCAGTATCACTGCAGTAGATCTGCGGCTTCCCAAGTAAAACGCATTGTTTCACGAAGGAATACGGTTTATCATTGAGTGAAATTTAGAGTCGGTCCGCAGCTCCTCAGTGAAATTAAATTTTGAGTGGCTCGTCTGCTCGTTGGTTGACTACTGAGGCGCCGAGCCACTGAAAAAGTACTTGTTCAAAAGCGCCCCTGTATTCTATAGTTTAGCCTTAAGGGCTCACAGACTGATTTTTCGCGCGTTGCTAAGGAAGTGAAATGTTACTTCCGGTGACTGACGCCATCATATCGTGAGCTGACCAGAAAACTCACTCACAAGCAAAAATCACCGCACGAACTGTTGTTTGCATCGAAGATTTTTCCTCGCCCTTCCTCGCGCTCGTTCTCAGATCAACTGCGCATGTTTAAACAAACTGTCTTGCGGTTTGAGAAAAAGCTAAATTTCCGGCGGTCTTTGCATTGAATTAATCTTTTTTCATATGGCACGTTTCACCCCCAAATACAGAATATAGATAAGCATTGATTTTTCAAATCATCTTTTTTGAAAACATTATGGGCATTTCAGTATCGTTTATCTCTTTACAAAGAACAGTTTTCAAACTAAAATTAAAAAACCATGCTTAAGCTTGGCTGGATGCAAAAACGAACACAAATTATCAAACCACTGATTAAATACCCAAATTACGTAGCACGTATACAAATTCAGAGTTTTCTTTTATTGGTCACGTGACCATAGGCGTGGCATGATGACGTCATATTTTGCGTCATTGGTTTGCAAAAGTTGGAAACTGACCAAAAAAAATAGCAAATTCTTTCAAATTACTTAACCATTACATCCTTAGCAACGCACCCTAAAAAACACGTCAGTGGACCCTTAACTCCTTTATTCCTGCGACGATTGCAATATTTTAGAGCACAAATCCTGCGGGAGTTGCTCGGAGATAAATAGCAAAGGATATTCGGAGTTTGAAAAGCCAATCAGAGCGGGCCTTCAACGCTATCCAATGTTTCAGTATACACTAAAAAGCGATACTGATATAGGCTAATTTAAATATTAATGAGGCAAAATGCTGCAAAAAATCCCATTTTGAAAAGCATTTAATAGAAATAGTAATGCCAATCACTAAAAACTAATCATTTTTACTGTAAAATCGGCGCCTTACTCCAATTACTGTAGATCGGCAGCGCATAGCTCAGAAATGCTTTTTCCTGTTGAGAGAACCACAATCTCCATAAAGACTCTCGAAATTCGTCATTTAATTGCCAGGAAATGTGCGCAACGTTTGAGTGCTGCAAACCAGTGCAAGCTCAACACATTGCAGAGTTTGTCAGTAGTTTTTTTCCTTAAAAATTAAACTCTTACCTGAAAATCAAGATAAGCGTGCAATTTTTGACACAGACAATGAACTTCTTTCCTCTCACCTAATTCAGTTTTAATAACGGCATTCTCCTTCTTCAGAGATTCGTTTGATTCCACAAGACGTCTGAAAAAATTATTAAAGAAAAGTCAGCTAATTACTTGCAGTTGAGCTAAGTGAAAAATGTACAAGGATAATAACATACTCTTTTTCTGATTGAAGGGAGGAAATTCGTGCCTCTTGCTCTCTGCAAAGGAAAGTTAGGGAAACATATGAGGTTTAAACCAATGTTGCTTGATCTGTTTTAACCGACAGGGGGTGAGCTAGAGGCTTCAAATAAAAAATGTTTTAAATCTACCTGAGTCTGCTTGCAAGCCTTTCGTTACCCTGCCTGAATAGAAAATGAAAGGATTTATTGAGGAAAAACCTTTATATTTGAAAATTATTTTTCCTGCGAAATTACAGAATTCGGTAAAAAATTAAAACTTACTTCTGCTCTTTTACCCAACTGTTAACGTTTTCCACTACCAGTTCACTCTCCCGATGCAATCGATCCCCGTTGGCGCGTGCGTCTTCAAGCGAGACTCGAAGAGTTTGGACCTAAACATGAATCAAGGAGAAAATAAGAAAAATGGATCAAAGTATGGAGCCGATTTATTCAAAATGTCAGGCTAAGCGGTCCTGGAACCGACAATGAAGTGATCACATTACACAAGCGAGGCCTTGTACCTCTTCGAGACAGGTTTGGTGTTGTTGACGTGTAAATGCAAATTCTTGTTTCAGCTTTTCATTCTGAAAGACAAAAGTACTCCCAATTATAGGGGAGAAACAACAACATTAGGGCCATTTAGACGAGAGAAAATAATAAGAAACGCCTTGAAAGAGCCGAACTCTGGAACTCGGTATCCTACGTCAATCCCTATGTACCGACTCTTAATTACTAGATTTCCGTCATATTCTTTGACAATAAAAATCTGCGATAAAATATTATAAAACAACATGGCACGACGTTTCGACGTTTCCAGAACGTCATTATCAAGTAAAAATGAAGTAATGAAATAGAGTATATATATATATAGTGAAGATATGAATATATTAAAAGGCATTAAAAGTTAAACAAAGAGTTTGGCCCTAATGGAGTCGCTCTGGGTATTTAAATTGGGTCTTATTGTTCTTATGTATAACATTTCATAAAGGAGACAATCCCATTTCGTGCTACATTTTTTAAGCATTCTAAACTGGCTCTCATTGAGTAAGTCAATGTTCCTATGGGCATCTCTCAGATGGCGACCAATGGCAGAATATCGATGATCAGCAACGCGTTGAAACAGATGGCGCGTCGTATATCCGACGTAATTTGAATCACACAAATCACATTTAAAGCAATAAACAACGCTATGCTGATTTACGATACGTGGCTTGATTTCTTTAAGCTTTAGATCCTGCTCAAGTTTCTTGCTGGTGTAGATTGGCTGTACATCAATGCCGATTTTTGAACTTTTTACCATGTTCGCTGAGACTTGATCTTTGAACGGAATGCTGACTCTTAAAGTTTCATCAGGTTTTGTCTTATCATCTAATGTAGAGCGATAATCACATTTGTTGATGAACTTTAAAAACTATTTTTAAAACATGCTGGGAAAAGTCGTGTCCTTCTTAAAATGACACCACGTATTTGTTCCTAGCTACGGGTACAGCGCGCCATTTTGAATTGTTGTACACTACATGTAAGTCAGGCAGTATCAGAAATGTAACATGAACATTTTGTACGTGAACTTCGTGTCTTGTGTTAGACACGAATTCACATAAGATCTACAGTAGACCACGCTACGGCACGGTACTAGCCATCCAAAAAAGTGAAATTTCTCTTATCCTAGCTTACAATTTGGTCGAAAGTCATGACCTTGATGGTGACAAACACGTTTTCAGGTGATTCCCCGGTTTTGCATTGCGCAACCCTACTACGCATAATTTCTTGCGGCATTGGCGCGCGCATTGACGCCAAGCTTAATCCGTCAAGGAATGGCTATTTTCTCCTGAACGAGTACGGTGACCCCCATTTTCATTTCGTATATTTGCTGAGAACGGTGTTTTCATGTTTTCATGAAGTAGTGAAAAAATCAGCCAAAATCCATGGCTAGTTTTTGGCAATTTCATAAAATTGTACGGAAGGAGCCATTACTAGTTGAACAGCCCACACTAAAATGACATCACGCTCTGCATTATATCATGGATTACATTTATAAAATCGAGCTAATTTGTCCAACATTAGGGGAGAGCGGCAATAGGCCTTTTTCGATATATTAAAAATTCAGCTTGATAGCGAGTCAGTGTGGACAAAGACAAAGGAAAGTGGATGATATGTAAATATTTTTCACATTAATTCCCACGTGTTTCTATTGTCTTTGTCCTCACTGCCTCACTTTCAAGCTGAATATTTAATATATCGAAAATGGCCTATTGTCAAAGTAGCTCAAATAGCCGTATTCGTCAGAGTCGTATCATGGAAACGAGCATGGTGAGCCCCTTTTTTATTACGTTTTTATCATGTCCTTGACATGTTACAACAGTGTGCGAAGTTTCATCGGAATCTATGACAAGCTCTCTTCCTATGGAATCACCTTAAATTGCCAGTGACCACGTCTTTGAACGAAAGCGAAGATGCAGAGAATAGTATTATTCACAAAACGAGAACTGTATCACAATGAGGTCACCTCCAGCCTCGCTTTTATTTAAAGGCCGGGTAACTTAGCACACACCTGTAAAATGGACTGTACATAAAACGGGACTTAAAAATCCTGTGCTAACATTTGCTATTGTGGATTTTTTTTCCGGGGTGTTCTCAAGTCACCATCGAAGAAAATGAATTATGTCAGCCTTTAAATTGCCACCGAGTTTGTCTTGCCTAGCTATAACGAGAAGAAACTCCAACATTACCTCCGGTCTTAAACCGTTTGGAACTAGGTGAGCTCATTTCCATGTCTAGGACTAACGTTCATTGGGTTCATAGGCACTTTTACTTAAACTCTCATAGTCAATTCTTACACCCTTTTGTCATGGCTAAAGGGGAACACGAGGAGAGCCCTTGACTTACTCACCTCATCTTGTGTAAGGCGATGTTTTTCCTGCAAGGTCGCCAGTTCGACTTTCAGTATCACCATTTCCTCGTCTCTTCTTGTCGATTCTTGAGCTTCTTTACGCAGCTTTTCTTGAGAAAGGCCCAGTTGACTCTTTAATTCGTCAATGTTTCGGGAGTATTGCTGAATCTGGAGTAGCAGATTCGAAAAAAATCTGAACTTAATTGAAGAAAAGACCGCGAAAACAACAAGAGCACGAAAGAAGGATCTCATTAAAGATGATCAACCAAAGATTGATGATTGAAGGAAAGAACGGCAACAGAAATGAAATCTGTTCTCCAAGGCTCACCTCGCCCTCAGAATATTTATTTTTGTCCTGTGCTCGTTTGAGATCCGTCTTCAATTTTCTGAGTTTATCCTCAAGTGCTATGATCTTCAGACCGGGAAAAGAGAAAACAGACGAGCTATTATCAACTGATCATCAAAAGATGCTGAGCTACCTGAAGAGGGTCCAAAAAAACTGAGAGCATAGCTTGCCATGGACTAACCCTCCACCCATCCCACTTAAAAAATTAGGGGCTTTAGTAACGACATGAGCTACGGCAAGGTCTCAGAACACCTAGCCTACGTGCAGCCGTACCCTCCCCCCGAAAGAAAAACGGGAGGAGGGAACGTCTACGAAAACCTGACACAAATCGTGTTCCATGACGTCACTCCTTTTGCAAGAAAATGTATAATGTTTTCTCATTGGTCACTTAACTTTGTCAATTCTTTCGAAAACACAGATCGGTGAAAATAGATTGTACTGTTGATACCACTCGCTTTTTCGGCGGTGATGATATAACAGTGAGGAAGGAAACGGTGCAAAAGGAACGTGAATAGTTTGCTTATCGTGAGTCGGAGGTGGGCTGTAACTAGGTAGCCTGGTGCGCTTCAGTGTGCTAAAATCCAAACTTTCTGGAAGCGATTCCTTCGACTGGAAAACAAGCCGAGCTTTTTCGAAACTTGCTGCGTGGGAGCTTCTCATTGATTTTTCTAATTCCTCAAGGTTGTGCTACAAATTTAGCCGTTTCTTAACGACAGCATAACTGTATAGTTCTTAAACGATTATTATTTGTTTCCATAAATGAGCTAATTATCTCTGAGCTTGGGCAAACTTTCATTGCGTACAGAAAACTACAAGACATCACTGGTAAATATCTCTCTATCATTTACCTAATTTCATTGAATCCGCATCAAGAATTAATCTGTAACTATTTTCAATTTCGAACAATATCCCATTAGATGAATAAACCAGTTTGAAATCAATGGCAAGTGAGTGACTCCGTAAGCAATACAATATCACAGCCTGCAAATGTATTTCAAGGCTGTGTTCACATCAAAAGGTTGTCTTCTTGCTTTGGTCTAAGTATCGCTCATAATTCTTTTCAATCTCTCAAAAACACAGTATACACTTAAAACGGGGCATTGACTTGCATATGAGTTCTAAAAAACAGAAATACATCTAATACAATCGAAATTCAATGAAATACGAAGCCTTTGTTTACATCACTTTTGGCGGAAATACCAATTATTTCCAGAAATTGCATAAATTACCGTGACGTCACAGAACACGATTTCGTGCAGGTTTTCGTAAACGTCCCCTCCTCCCGTTTTTCTTTCGGGGGGACGATACGACTACACGTAGGCTACAGAACACCAGGTTTAACAATTATGCTAAGTGCTGGAGGCATTCAGTTTTGAGATATATCATTGTCTTCTCTGTCCCCGACAAGCCAACAACGCGGAATTACCACATTTAGGTTTCACGACAGTTGGAGAGTACAGCAGTTAAAGATTCATGTTTTTTTATTAATGACCTACCGATACAGTTGTAAGTTATTTCGCTATTGCTGTACTACGCAAATATTAATGTAACAATGCAATAATAATCGTAAAATAGAGAGCATCGCGCATACCTGTTCCTCCATGGCTCGAGTCTGTTGCTTAGTTGTAGCTAACTCCGTCTTCGTATTTGCTAAGCTCTTAGATCTCTGCGCCAACTTCAAAAAAAATATACATATATGGCGACGTCAGAAGCAAAACAAAAGCGGCCGCGAAAAAATGAAAGTGATTTACCTGATCCATCGCTTCTTTATGATTGCCATGGGCTCCAGCCAGCTGTACTTTTAAGTTCTGAACATTTTTCTCGAGGTTGCCAATCTGAAGAAGCGAGAAAATTATAATTAAATTATCTGAGGCCGAAGAATAAGAATGACGGTTTTCATGTCCCTTTGTAGTAGGAGTGGGAAGGAAGGGTTAAGGGAGGACGAGAGCCTAATTGGGGTGGGAATGGGAGAGCACGAGTGTGGGGATGAGTAAAGGGAGCAAGAGTATCTAAGAGGGGTGGGGTTGGGAGAACAAACGCTTACGCTCCTTGAAACGTTCCCAACTCAAGACCTACCCCTCTGTTTCTCCTCTTGCACATGGTTAGAAGTATCTTTTAAACAGATAGATTGAATAAAAGAAGTCGAACCTGTGCAGTAGAATTCCTATGATTTTCTTGCGCCCGTTCCAGATCTTTCTGCACCTGATGGAGAGTTTCCTCGTATCGTTTTACCTATGTTTTGAAAAAAAAATGGAAATAATTTAATGACTAATTGGGGGTTTTAATCTGACGTCACGGTGGCCATGCATGTTGGTGTACCTGACAATGCTGTAACATGTCTTTTCTAATTTGATTCTATTATTATGCAAAAACTTGTGGAACCATTTTCTATTGTTTTGTACACCATGGCCGTCTCATTATCCGGATGAAAACCAAGGGTAATTTAAGTCATAAAGAAAGACATCCCAAGATCTGGTGCTTATGTACCTCGTTCGAATGATTCTTAATTTTCTTCTGAGCCGAATTCAGGTCAGTTCTCAAGACCCGGACGTCTGCATCTCGCATTGCAATCTGGGGAACAAAAATGCCATCAAGTAATGAGGTTTAAAAAAACGGTGACATTTTAAACATTGATCTATCTAATAGTTTGCAACCCGTGTGTATAGTAGTTATACCAGGACATAAACCAGCCATAGACCACTTTCGTAAATGGTGACCACTTCTACATCCTTTTGCCTGTTAATTAGACCTACTGCCCTTATTTTGAAACAAAAATTCTTTTGAGATTTGCTCGTCGTAGCGAGGCTAGTAAGGCTTATTAGCATTAAAACAAAACAATATTTTATTTGGCCGCCATTATGAAAGAGGTCTATTTCCTGAGTCAATTCGCGATCCATCTTCGATCGTCAGTCAAGATAGGGTGGTTCAACTTGACTCTTGTCGCAAAACTGTTTTGTAAACTACACTGTGACATTGTACATGACTCAGGTTATGTACCTCTTCAAGCATATTCTTGTTCTTCTCTAATACTCCGCCCAGTTCCTCGCGTAGTTGGTCATTGGACTTTTCTCTATCCCGAATCTAAAAAAAAAAAAAAATTAAGAACTCAGTTGAATGGGTTGGACACTTAGTTTTTTGCATTCACTATCCATTGTAAAAAGTTTTCAAAATTACTCACCGCGGACTTAAGCTCCTCGTGTTGTTCGATGTAGGAGGAAATCTTGTGTTCTTGTTCTTCCATCACATTTTGACAATGGCGAATCTAAATAGTTAAGCAAAGATTATTTCATCGATTTAGTAAGGAGTAAAACTACTTCAAATATAGGCAACAGCGACAATCATAACCCAGTGAAAAAGTTTTTTTACGCAAAGGCAAACTATTAAGCCACACGATTCAACATATGTTGCAGTTGAACACTGTGTCATACAGTGTTGATTGTTGAAATAAACCGTTCAGCATGTTGGACGTTTTTAACAAAATAGAGGTGATTTCTATTCTGTTCATCAAGTTGCCACTGGTTGAATGGCGCTAACCAATCGTTTTCCAGTCTCGCGTTCACGTGATTCGGAAGGTTCAATATGGCGGCCGCAGCATGTGACGGTGAAGAATCATCTTTATTTGAATGGAACCAAGGCCAACAAGGATCGCAGCACACAATGACAACAACCCTTTGTCATCAGCCATCATGTTCCAAATTTGCCGCCACAATGGAAAGCATACGTAATTCTTATTCGACAGAAGTTTTGTGTTTATAGCCATTCAACAAGTCGCAACATTGTCATTCAACAGGCTGCAACATCGTGCAACGTGAACGGTCTGTCACCAGCTTTACGCTCCGTTTAAGAAAACTTCGTTATTGAACGAAGGTGGCTTCTGATAGAAAGGTAACTCGCACGTGTTGATCATGTGTGACTCACGTGTTTTTGTGCATCCTGTATTTGTCCTCTGAGTTGTGCTTGGTTTGTTTCCAATTCTCTTGCGCCTTGAAGCTGTTCGTTAAACTGAAACAGAGTAAATGATGATGAGATAAATTTGAATCTCAAGACACAATAGAAGTTGACACAATAGCAATTCCAGTCTTCTCGACATCTTAACTCATTAAGCTTAGCTCGTGACAGTGTGATTATTCAGTTTAATAACTCTCTGGTTTAGTTTCTACACAGCTATTGCACAACAACATTAAAAAGAAAAGACAAATTATGCATATAAAATTATGTTCTGTACATGGTAAATGGATAAGTGTTCTCTCAGTAAAAATGAGCTACCAGCTCAGATTGAAAGCTAGTTACATTGGCTTCTAGGGCATTCGCTCCCGGCTTTTACCCTGCCCTACTAACCGAAAGCCTCGAACAGGCTAAGACAATGTTTGTTGTAACGTTATTCCATGCCACAACAGTTACAGAAAGAATGAATATTCAGTGATCAGCATGGAGAGAAACGCTTGGATCAAAGCCCAGATTTGATTGGTCGCAAAGAGCAGCACGCCCACCAACCTGTTCACTGATCACTTGATTTTCTTTCTGCGTAGTCTCCAAGTCGATCTCCAGTCTCCTCGCTTTGTCGTCGTACGCAGCAGCCTACACCCCAACAAAAAAGAAAGAAGATTGAATAGAATAAACAAAAATATGCTAACCATCAAATATGTGAATTTATTATCCAACTGTATTAGTTATTGTACAAAAAACGCACGAAACGAGCACAAATATTCCACGATTTTGTACAGTTAGTTATTTGTACACTTTGTTTATTGCATGGTAGAAAACCGGTTTGACTAGTTTTGTTGCTGACGTTGCCCCGCACGCACAAATCTCTCACACGTTCTCGGTTGTTTACAATTCACTTACTAAAGATTTTGTGCAAAAAACTTGGATAATAAATGGCTTATTAGACGTTTTGGTGTGTAATATCGCTGAGTATTTCTACTCGTTGTTTGTATTTTGACCCGCCCTAGCGGGCTCGGGAAAATACAGCACAACTCGTAAAAATACTCCGCGGTACTACACACCAAAACATCTAATAAGATATATACTGTATATTCAAATCCGCTTTACAATAGAGTGCAATAAGGCTAATCAGGTATGTGTGGAGTAAGTTCCCTAATCTTTCCAAACAGGGTGTAAGAAATCTTTAGCGTTTTGCAATGTCATTCCCAGGGATTTTTCTCTGTCCTGCAGTTCTCACAGCTCTCGGCTAAGAAGTCCTGGAGACGGGATTGACCGTTGAACAAACGTTTACAAAATAGCGACGACAGGTTTTTTCCCTTTACTATTAAAACGACCCTGCAGCTGTTGGAATGACCCTGATCCTGATGCGCCTGAGTTCTAAGCAAGCCCACGACCACCTGGAAGGCATCTCGAGGTTCTTCAAAATGAGCAAAACTGATAGGAGGGAAACCAAAGTTAAATGGAAGGTTGGTGTTTGTAGAAAAAATTAAACTGAAATGCACTTTCATCGCCTCACCTCCTCGACAGCTGCTTGATATCTTTGCTGAGCAACTCGTAAATCTGCTTTAAGCTGTTCAAGGTAACCCTCCAGCTCTTCGATCTATTCACAGATCAAAAGGTTTTTCAATTGGTTTTGCATTACTTCACTCAGTGATTGGTTCAAAGTTCTCGCGCCACTTTTCCAACCAATCAGGAGTGAAACCAAAACCAATCGTGGTTTTCCCGCGCTTTGTGTCGGCTGCGTGCAATTACTTCGAGTTTTCATTGCTTTACTGGATTGCCTCTGTCCTTTTTGATTGGCCCAAGTAATTTTGGTTTCAGTTTTACGACACTCGATTGAAACTCGCTCTATGTGGTCAAATAATCTGATTACTTGGTTTTTGAGGAGAGGGGAAAACCGGAGTACCCAGAAAAAACCCAGCGGAGCAGAGTAAAGAAGTAACAAACTCAAACCACATATGACGCCAAGTCAGAGAACCTAGGCCGGACCTCATTGGTGGGAGGCGAGTGCTCTCGCCACTGTGCCATCGCTGCTCCCAATAGACCATATTCGTATTCTCAGTATTGGACTGGAACTGGCTTGCAATGGAGGAAATATTTTCAAATGCAAATACCTTTTAATACATTCCCCCGCATTAGCCTCCATTGCAAGCTAGTTCCAGGCCAATACCGAGAGTAAGAATATGGTCTATTGATCGAGCACTGCACAAGTACTGCAGGGCTTATGGGTTCAAATCCTATTATTGTAGGACAGCACCAATTTCAATTTCCAGCAATCGAGCGTACCTGCTACCAATGCAACCGCCCCCAAAACAATGCTGTTTTTATTTTATCTAAAAATGAATTTACTAGAATTGGCTTATCCTTAGGGCGAAACGTTGCGTTTCCCTCTCTGTAAAGCTCATTTCTCTTGCTTGGGGTAGTTACCACTCAGTTCCAAGATTGAACCATTAAACTACGATATACGTACATCAAGGCCAGACCCCCACACCTGGCACTACGTTTACTTCTCCTTGCCAAATCAATTAAGTATTATCACGCATGAGTGATTGCGAAGGGGGTATGAAATCAACAAAGGATGGGTGACCTTAAATCAGTCTGTCTGTCTGTCTGTCTACATGTGTATGTGTCTCAAAAGTTTCCGGAAAAATTTTATCTATGTTATCTTCTCACGCGCGAAAAATCCACAACGTTATCATGGCTTCGTTGAAAACAAAAAAAACTATCTCAGGAAGTTTTGTTTACTGTAGTACTTCCAAGAAAAAAGTGCCCAAGACTGTAGGCAAAGCAAAAAATTACAACAAGAACATCAGGAATATACTATGACGATAACACTTCCCAGAATACTTTTGGTGGGTAGGTACCTGTCTGTTTTGGACTCCTTGTTGTTCACTTGTATTCTTCAGTTCCAATTGCAATCTGCGATTTGATTTCTCCAACCTCACGACCTAATAATCATCAAGATTACAACCGGAAATTGGGAAATTAATCGGGATAAAGGTAAGTGGCATCGGAAACTAACGAAAACAATAAAGTCGTTTGGAACTTTTTTTCTGTAAATTACACGAGCGACTCCCGGCTTCGACTGATCCAATAGGCCACTTTGGAAAATACCATAATACTCTTTGTTTGTCCCCCCAAATTTTGCATAAGCATTGTTTCCGGTTTCTCTTGGGACTTACAATGGTCCCAAGACAAAAAAAGCACAATGCTTATGCAAAACTGGGGCGGGAAGGAAGGGGGGGGGGGGGGGAAGGAGGACAAACAAAGAGTATTATGGTATTTTTTGAAGCGCCCTATGAGAATCCGTTACCTCTGACACACGCGCACTCAGTTGTTCCTGAGTGGAGCCCAAATTCTGCTCGACTAGTTCCAGTCTCTCCTCACAGCGGGCAAGCTAAAAAAACAAGATGGAGGTGTTGATCACACAATTCTCGGTTTTCACATGACGTCACGGCCGCCATGTTGGTGCCCCTAAACAAAGAAACGGCGGAGTCACTATCAAATCCTCCGGGAATTTACCTCTACTATTATGCAAACGTTTTCTTTTGTTTTCGTTGAAAAACATGCCTGTTGGTCACGTGAGTGAAAACCAACAATAGAAGTGTGCTTACGCAAGTCCGACGACGACAGCTACGAGAACGCCATGAAACAACGGGCTCAATAAAAAAGAACAAAGGCTCCGCGCGTCCGTTTTACGTTCTGGCACGTTTTGTTTGCCGTTCGCGTCCTGACAACGAGGTGGAGGAAAGCGAGCAGCAGACGATCTATTCTCAGTTTTAACTCAAAAAAGCCATACTGTTCATATCAAGTTTACTCGTGGAATGTTGATACAAATTTTCCATGTGGAATGAGAAGGAGCAATCGCGAAATTAAAACAAAAACGGGAAACAATATTTTAGACCAGTGATAATAGGCAGGAGTCCATGACTAGGAGCGAACAACAGCTCCATTTTCCTGTCACGGCGTTTTCACAGGATCATTTACCTATTTTAAGATTGAGCGGAAAAACCTTCAAACTAGTTTGAATGAAATTTTCACATTCAGACTATCCTCTCGCTTTGAACCCCTACGCTGAAGTCTCATGGTGGTCCCTATACGAAGGCAGCCGTCATTTTCTTGTGTTTCACTTTAAACAAGGTGCTCTATCCTATCTTTTTGGAAATAAGTGAAATCCAACAACAAGCGCGTTTCATTGTCCGGCATGAATTCCTTTCGTTGATACTAGGGAGCTTAAGCAACGACAACGGCGACGGCAACGAGAACGTCACAAATTTGCATATTTAGTGGATAAAAACAATAGCTTTGCACGCCCTGCACGTGCGTTTTTCACTTTTGTCCATTTCGTTGCCGTCGTCAGCAAAACAACAACGTGAAATAGCCAAGTTTTTGGTTTTATGAAGAACGTCAGCACTTGAGGATAAATTTTCCTTTTCTCTCCTAAAATGGAGTGCCGTTCCGACTGGTGTCATCTTTGAGGAATTACCACACCCTTGTCATATTAAAAAAGTTGAAATAGTCACAAAGCGATTAAAATAACGCAAGTTTATATTTTGAGATAACGTTCTCGTTGAGGTCGCCGTTGTCGTTGCTTAAGCTCCCTACTGATTGAAGCATTGACCCTTTTATTAGACGAAATATATAGCAGAACGTAGCCCTGACTCGCCTCTTGTGCGACGTCTATATGCTGTTGCCTCTTGTTAGACAGATCATCCTCGAGCTGGACGACTCTGCTGCGCAACTTCGAGCACTGTTAGGAGAAAAAAAGAAACGCAATGAATATTTCACGTACCTTCTTAAAGGCCCTCCTTCAACCGACAGGCTTTTCAACCATTTGTTTTGTTATGGAAATTCGCATTGCTTATCGTAGCGATCTGATTGGATGAATTTCATCTTTGGCGGGATTTTCATATATGAAAATTGTTCCACGGCACGCAATGCTTGTCGGTTGAAGCTGGGCCTTTAAAGATGGCTAACAGCTGTTTCAATGTGCCCAAATGCCATACCTCTTCCTCAAGATGGCTGAAGGTGGTCTTAATGTTCGTAAGTTGATCGTTTAACTCAGTTGTTGTCTGCTCTAAACTGTATATCTGAAAATAAATCGGTTGAAAAGGAATTCTTTTAGAAATGACTTGACGTAACACAACTAACTTCACAGAACAAAAAAATGTTCTAAGGAACGGAGACCAAAGAAACTACGCCAAGCTTTCACTTCAGAAGCGGACAATCAGATGGGCCAATCACAGGGCAAGGCACGTATACGCAGCCGGCGCCAAGGGCGGGAAAACGCGAGCGAGGTAATCACAATTGGTTTTGGTATTTTCTCTTTCGTGACTCTCTTAGACCCGTTTGATAATGTGGTGCAAGCGTGTTGATGCAGAAGCAACCGTCGAATTACTTTTGAGAATTGCTTGACTATCGTTCTGTAATGAAGACAACCTACCTCGTTTTCCTTCTCACGAAGCTCTTGGTCACGAGTCGTTAATGTGGTTTGAGTGGCCGTAAGTTTGCCGTTCAAATTAGCGATCTGAGAAAAACATGAGGCAAACAAACCCCAAACCGTTAGTCTCGTTTTCATTATAAAAAATGGTGCACTCAAGAGGGACGATCCCGCGAGGAGCGTGCCCTCGTTCTTCCTGGCGCGGCGCGTCTCGTAGATCAAAATTAAATGAGGCTATGTCACTGCAGACCAGTTAATTTTGTGTAATTTTACCATTTAGTCGCTCCTACTCGCTATGCAACTTAACCAAATTAGTTTTAAACAACGCAAATCAAAGCTTTGTGATAAAAAAATGTTTGTCGAGCATAAATACTTTACGTTAGAAACAACAAAGAAAAACTTTGAAATTCAAACTGTTAGGCCGAACAGTTTTCAAAAACCCCAATTGCAAGCCATTTTAATCTTCTTCAATTTGCCCATCCCTGCCTCCGTTTCAGACCTTCCTTCATTGTTTTAAGTAGTCATTTCTACGTTTGCTTGCCAGTTTTCACTCGCTGCATTTGGCTAAACTTAGGGGACACAGCCCTTTAAAAACTCAGACCTATTCGTCATATCACTGACCTCCTCTGAGTAGCTCTTGATTGTATCCTGCAAGCTTGACAAATCTTCCTCAAGACGGCGCACGATCTCTTCCTTCTTCCCTAACTGAAAACATGTCCAAGGAATTGACAATCAAATAGACAAAAGTGTTCACTTTCCGCCTTAGTCGGTTTAGGAATGAGGCAGCATTTTCCGAGAAAGAAGAAAAATATTTTCTTACTTCACTCTTGTTCTTCTGTTTCTGATTGGCCAGCTCCTTTTGAAGTTGCTGACTGAGTTGCTCACTTCGTGTGATCTGCATGGAAATGACACAAATTACCAAGGCAAGAAAAATTCGTAACCTTTGGATCAATATTCCAAGGGTGCAATCTCGCCGGTTTAGTTGTGCAACATATATTGTGAATTTCTGCGATTCACTTGCGTTCAATTCCATTTCTTTAGTGCGAAGAGGATGATTCAACGTATATGAAAGAGCTGCTGACTGCCTTTAATCAAACATCTTGACGTAACATAGATACAAGGGTATCCCAATTGATTAGTAGGCAGCTTCCGGAATTAGAGCTCTCCACGAAGGGGCGCGGTCAAGATAGAGCGCTAAATTTGCATGTGGAGGATACCGGTTAAATCCTATTCTCTCACTAATCAAAGAAGTTGTCTTTGGTGGCCCCGAATTCACTCCACCGCACTTTGTAACTAATTCCCTAAATCTAATCAGGGTTTTTTAAAGCTGTGGTTCGATTTAAATTGTTACTTTCCATTCAAGACCCCACAAGCGTTCAATATAACCACGTATAGATAAAGGTTTATCCCAGCTGACTTTAACATGTTTTTCGTGTAGATGTGGGCTTAAATACCCATAAAACGGACGGAAAACCAACAGAGGTGGGATTGATACCAGCTTCAGCGCTGGTACAACAACTACGTAAATTAAAGCGATATCGCAAATAATAATATATCGATGTGGTGCTGCGTCGGTGGGGAAGTAGTATACAAAAATTTGGTTTTGTCAACGGAGTTGATAATGTAAATTGGCCACCGTACAGAGATTCTAAAAGCTGACGTTTCGGGCGTTAGCCCTTCGTCAGATCGATTCGCTCTGACGAAGGGCGAACGCTCGAAACGTCAGCTTTTAGAATCTCTGTACGGTGGCCAATTTACATTATCAACTCCGTTGATAAAACCCAATTTTATATCATGATTATGAGTCATGAAAAATGTTTATAAATATCACCTGTATAGATGCTTGTCTTCTGTCCTCTTTTACTCGGTTTAATTCATCTTCCACTTCTACGAGCCGTTCTTCATAATAAGTAACCTTGATATGCCACAAAAAAACGATCTTTAAGAATTTAAATAGCTTCAAATAACATTCAAGTGTGCAATATAGGCAATGTGATTACCTCTTATTTTCGCAGTTTGATTTGGTGGGTGCATGCCGCCATTGCATGAAATCCGAAACAGGCAATAATTGGAACAAATGTTCTGTGCAATAAATTTAAGGCCACTCCGAGGTCTTCGATATAGATGCCAAAAACTGAACCTTTTTTCGACGGTGTTTTCGAACTGATACCCCGATTTCATTAAGGACTTTGTTTATTATATCCTATACCTATCGTTAGTAATGAAATGTAAGCGAAACTTGCAGCATTTTATTCTTTGAAGCCGGCGAATAGTTGATAAGGATTATTTGCTACCGTACACTGAACTTTTAAGAATTGAGCATGCTCATAACTGAACTGCTGAGAATAGATCCTCTAGTAAACTGTTAGCTCAGAGAAAAAATCTAAACAGGGTCCAAATCTTAAGTGCAGAAAGTGCTAAAAGCCGAGTGAGCGAACGAGGCAGTGAGTGATCTGCCCCATCAAGACACTCGACCATACCCTTTGGGTATTTAACTTGTAAAAACCTGGACTCGATACTTACTTGTTGAACTCTCTGAGCGTGTTGCTCCTTTTCGGCAAGAATCGCGGTTTGTAACTGTCTGATTTTCTCATCCTTCACCGATATCTGGGATGTGGATCAATGAACAACAATCAAGATTCCACGAACGGAATAAGGCAAAGATGGCATCAACTTATCTTACCTCCTTTAGCGACTTCTCGAACTTCTCTTTTGATACGTTCAGATCTTCTTGAAGATGGCGAGCTCTTTCCTCTTGGAAAGTCCCCTGAAAATTCAAACCATCGGTTAACAGCTGAGCAAGCGCTGATGATAAAAAAGGCCTCATGCAGACAGTCCGACAAACCAATCAGAGGTTGAAACGAATGCAGGCAAGAGTGACGCCAAATTAACGCACAGACTATTGGATGAACCAATCAGAGGCGAAGCAAATATTGGTGGCCGGCGGGAAGAGCGGTAAAACCGACTGTCAAGGTCCGATTTAAATCTACTTCTGATTGGTTGAGACAGCAAAGTTTTCAATGATTTGCGAAAATCAAGGATACACTCGACGAGAATTAGAACTTACTTCCTTCTGTTTGTCAGACAGCTTTTGCTTCAAGTTATGAATTGTGTCTTCACAATGCGAAACCTGTAATTGAAAAGTGGCCATTGAAATTAAGGCATGCTTGCTCAAAACATTTACAGCAGTTAGAAAGATTCAGATTCATTATGAGTTCAGAGAGTACAGCTTACATTTTAATCAAGCGAGAAAGACCGCGAAACCTGGTGTATTCACTCTTAAAAAATAACGCGGCGTGCGAACAAATGAATGTTCACCCTTAGACATTTGTTTCGTTTACTAGTAGTTGATTACTGTTTAAAGCCTAGTGATACTGTATATTAAATTCAGCGAGAAAGGAAATCAGTGATAAAACAACTAAACAAACAAACCTGGCTTTTGAGTCTTTGACAAGCGTCTTGTGTAAGGTGAAGTTCTCTGTCGAGTGCGTCCATCGCATTGCTTTGTTTTTGACTCTAAAAGAGACGCAGAGCAATGCAATTCAAAAAAACTCAGTTAAAACACGATCGATACCACATCTAAAACAGAACAATTTACCTAAATATAACAACTTGACAACCGCCGGTGAAAAACCACAAAGCGCTTGACGCAAAAAACGTACCTAAAGCAAATAGTGAACGAATTTTACTGATATTTCTTGATCAAGTTTTTTAGGTATTAGAATGCCACCCTTAGTACTCGCAGAAATATTCAGGTCTGGTAGGATCCACTGTTTTTAGCGACGCAGTGAAAGCATCGCATGACAGAAGGTTCGCGTGGGACAACGCGTGCGTATTAATTAAATCCAGAGACGAACAACAAGAAACAGGTGACAGATGATTATGATATTGAAATTCATGCAATCAAATAAAGCAGAAACCAATACAATTAAAAGAGAGCTTTCAGTCTGCAAGCAGGTGAAAATTTAGAGTGAAAACTTTGCAAGCTTATCGGAAACGTCAAGGGTTGATTACGCGATGTGATGTAGATATATATCATCTACTAGATATATATCTTTAAAAATGTTTACTAAAACAGATCACCGGGAATGTATTTTAAAATCAACTGAGAGAGATAATCAAAATGTCTTCATCCTGTAACCTCTGCAGACCAATAATACGGAACAAGCGAGTTTTAACATGTTAGGAGCGAAGCCTTCTCGACTGTACTTTAAATTAATACAAATTAATAGAACACTTCTTTTGTTTCTCTTCCATAGAATATAACGTGAGAGCTTTACATGTAACAATGACCTACAATTATTAAAATGGTATCATGCTGACAGCAGGGCTTTCATGCCACCGGAAGCACACGAGAAACCTCACAGCGAATTGTTTTAGTATAGCACTTGAGCAAAACGGGCAATAGGTAAACAGCGCTTTCATTAGAAGAGGTCCACCGCCGTCTTTTTGTCAGAAATTTGCCTGTCACGGCCGGCTACTCTGCCTTGATTTTCACTCAAACCCTTGTAAAAGACAAGAGTGACCGCCGCTTACATATAGCCCAGGCATCAGTCTACTTGAAGACTTATTGAAACCCCTGGGTAAAAGAATGCAAGATTGCTGGGGCTAAAATTGAATCAGTTACTTATTTTCCCAGCAAAAATAAATTAAATGAAGTGGAGAAGTGATCCTCGCACGTATCTGGACAATTTAAGCAATTGTCCGTTTTAAACACCTAAAAACTTCAGGTAGCCTGCGAACAGCAGACGCATTTCCGGTCGTCGCTTAAGAGAAGCGACGACCGGAAATGCGTCTGCTGTTCGCAGGCTAAACTTCAGGCGGTTTCAACTGGATTCGAACCCATGCCCTCTGCGCTGCCGGTGCGAGGATCACTTCTCTCTTCCGTCTTTCACCCGCACTTCAAATATACATTTATTTCAAACATAGATGAGTCAGTTCTTTCTCTCACTTTTTCGGATTCCGTAGCGTAGTTTTTCCTGGCCTCAGCAAGCTCTTGAGATTGTTGATTAAATTCTTCTTCTTGCTTCACAGCCTGGAAACAAAAGCTCGTGATGCTGATGTTTTAAAGGAAAAGGTCTTCGAAACCTTTAATTCGAAAACGAAAGGAAGAGGTTCCTACTGGTCAATGCTCAAAATTGCCCAAAGCCCATTGGCCACAAAATAACAAAACTTGGTGGTCAAACATTAGACTCGTCTTCGTTTTTATTGGTTGGTTACTGGTTCAGTCATTCTTGTGTTTTCTCATATTATCCATTTTTGTTAAGCTTTTTATTTCTTTGCTTAAAAAAAGAAGACCGAATCTGCTTTTCATACCTGCTCATGCGCTTCCTTCAAAGTTCTTTCAAGGTTCTTGATTGTCGATTCACATCGATTGACCTTAAAAAATGACAATTTCGCACAGTTATCCACAAAGGAAGAGACTTATGGGCTGTTTTAAGATATCCGTGACTGTTCTAGAAGGTGAAACAACTTTATTTTCGTTTGGTCAAGATGCATGATTCCCGATCCAAACCGAAATTTCTGCGGGCTGTTTTCTCAACCGTCAAAATAAGCACGGAAGCAGTCGAATCCTCGCCGTTGTTTTTTTCGTCCCCAGCGCTTTGATCTTGTGGGTACCGGTGAGGGTTCACACATCGTTCCCCTTAGTCCTATCTTCCTTGTCCTAAGATGTACATTACTACATTTAGCTCTACTTTACTTTCAACGGGAAAGACACAAAACAAATCGGAATGACACGTTAAATAAAAAATAAAGACTGTCATGACATGTAAAAGGGAAGGAAGAGATGAGTGAAACCCATTTTCCGAAGAGAATTTCTTACTTTAAATTAAATACTCACCTGACCAACGCTTTGGTCAAACTGGCCTTTGTAATAAGTGAGGTTTTTTTGCATTTGATGGCTGTGTGACTCAAGTTCTCTTAGTTGATCTTTCAAACTGGACGCCTGATACATTAAATAAACAAGCAAAGTAAGATGAGTAAGGCCTCAGCCTCGGAATTATTATTTTGAGCCAATGAGGCGCAGTTTCACAACAGATTTTGCCCTTTTTCTCACCTGGTTCTTTGTTTCTGCCAAATCGTTTTCCTGCCGACGAACCGTTTGTTCCATACGCTCGATCTGTAACGAGAGAGACGGTACAAACAAAAATGAACTATTTACCGAAGTGGAGTTGGCTAGTTGTGGATCTACCACTAGCCCCTGACACTGAAGTGAATAGTTGTTTTAGCACAGTATATACGAAACTGAAAACTTGATAATATAGCACAAAATGGCGATTTTAACTCAAATCCCGTGCGAGTTGCTCGGAGGTGAATAGCAAAGGATATTCTGAATTCGAACAGCCAATTAGAGTGCACCTTCAAAGCTATCCACTATTTTAGAAAATATACTAAGACAATTTTCCAATATTCTAAGGAAAGCTCTCCAAGTGATTTATTTCAAGTGTTGACAAACTGTTTCACCAAGCTTTGGAAAGGATTGAAAACAAAACTAAAATGTATATAATACCTCATGTAAGGATTCTTCATTTAGCTTTTGACTCAGCTGTAATTCGCGGGACAGCTTATTATTGGTTTCGCGCTCCTCTTGTAGCTGAAATTGAATTCAGAAAAAAAAAGTTAGCGATAAGGAAATTGGGTACACTTTATATCTCTCAAATACGAAGTGCGATTCATTTACGAACACTTTACCGACCCTGTTTTCGCAGTTCATACTATAAGTTACTGCAAGTTATTATTTCAATTCACACAATTCAAATTTAAAAAGTTGGGAAACAAGGCTAGTCAAACATATATAGAGCAGTCAACGGTGTGTTTCAATTTCGGAAAGGAACGTCAAGACAGTTGTCCTTTGCAAGGGAATGTTTGTCACGGAACGTTTCCGCTTAGTTGCTAAGTTGGGAATGTTCTAAGAAGGTTGCATTCTTGTCATGAATATTTCCTCATCTGTCTGTTAGAACTGGGAACATAAGCAACAACAACGCAAATGCCACCAAAAACTGGACATCATAAAGCAAATGGCGAGCTGCAAGTGCCGTGCGACATGCAGTTTAGTCTACCTTTTTCCTGTTCTTTGCAAATCATCAATGCAAAATACGTTAAAGCTTTGGATGACAACGAGAGTATGAAATACTGAATCGTTTATTCTCTCTACTTGCTTCAACAGCGTTCCTACCAATCCACGTTTGTGCAACGCGAACACAGTGACGTTTCCGTTTACATCGTTGCTAACTCTCCGTTGTAATAATCGCAGTAGGCCAGCCGTATCCTTCTCTTCCGCTCAAAATAAAAGAGACCTTTTGACTGAAACACGAGAGCAACGAGTACGACTTTCTTTCATGAGCCAGCGCACTTGAAAACCTCCAAACCCAATGCGCACTCAGACAGAAAATTCGCAAATTTCAGAGACAATGTACAGTCCAGTGTTCACTGACACGTATGAAATAAATATCTTTTACCTGATTTGCAGCATCGTTTTCCTTCTGCATGACTTCAGTGAGGTTTGCTCCGAGTGCCTCAATTTCCGCGTTAAGACGTTTAAGCTTGGAGAAAAAAAACATACGGTTTAGAAAAGAACTGGAACAAAGAAAGAACCTTGATTGTAAAATTACCACGCGTACGCGCATAACGGCTATAATTTCGCTGAGTAATTTTTCATCACAAGCCTGTATTTTGCTTTCATGGACATACAGACTAAACTAATTGAAACTCGCAAATGGCAAGAACACTGATACCAAAGTCCACCATGTAAAGCGAAGGACTGAGTTTTCCACGACAGCCTTGAAGATACAACAATGGCTTTATGCGTTTAAACGGAAAGTTACATTTCTTCAATTGCGCATTTGGTTTAAATATAGAGTAGCTTTCCGTAAAGTCCACTTGTCGCAGCTTCGATGCCCAAAAACACAACTCTGACTCGCTTGTGTTAAAATTCCGTTAGTTACGTCGGCCGTGTTACGTTAAATCAAAACTAAAGAGATCATCCCTGCCAATCATAATAGATGCAGACAATCAAACGCGCCAATCATAGCGCAAATACATACAGCTGGCGCTGAGTGCGGGCGGGAAAACGTGATTGTCCCCAATTGGATGAGAATTGGCGCGAATTCAAAATTTTCAAGTCAATCGGCACCACGGGTGGAAACCAAAGTCGTCGGCAAGCTACTTTCGTTACTCAATTGAAAACCAATTAAAATCTGCATCACCATATTTACCTCCGATGCATCCCTTCCCTCCAACTCAGTAAGGGTATTTTCCAGATGTTCTACAGTTTGCATCAGCCGTTGGACCTCATGCATTAATCGAACTTTGTCTGTTTTAAGCTGTTGAATCTCTTTACTATCATGGACCATCTGAAAGAAAAACAGAATTCACACCATTCACGGAAAGGCCTGCAAGTTTCGGTAGCGCTTCAAACTAAACGAACGGCCGTTTCTTTTCACGGTATTTACCTTTTCTTCATCGCTTTCCCGCTGAGTTCTCAGCTCTTTCATCTTCGATTCCAATTCTCCAATCTTTGCTTTCATCTCCGTTACCTCCGTTTCTCGTTCTGCCAACTCCGTACTACATGTTATGTACTCTTGCTGGCTAGCATCCAGCTCAGACTGCAGGCTCAGAATAGTCTCGTCTCGTTTGGCGACCTGCAAGGAAATTGCGGTTCGAAGTGTTCAATGAAATTAGAATTTACGGCTAGTGCAAGTGAACAAATGCAAAGATATGGGTTGCAACCAGGGAGGCAATCAGAGATGAAGACCCAAACTGGAAAGAGATAAGGGATGGCGCAGTGGTGAGAGAACTCGCCTCGCACCAATGTGGCCCGGGTGCGATTCCCAGATCCGTCGTCATATGTGGGTTGAGTTTGTTGGTTCTCTTGCCTGCTCCGAGAGGTTTTTCTCCGGGTACTCCGATCCGGTTGTCTCCTCTCCTCAAAAACCAATATGATTTGATATGCATTAATTTGATTTGATTTCATTTGTGCACGACCCCACACGGTATTCTGCTTTAAACATTATCGTATGAAAATAAAGTTCTATTATTATTATATTAAATATTTTCAATGCGAGTTTTAGCAGCAAGTTAGAGAACTGAACCGAGATTTGTGACACGATGGAATTTAAAGCTTGAAGCTTGTTTGTCCTTAAAACAACGAAACAACTGTTATCAGAGCAGGCAACCAGTAAGTCGTTTACAAAGACGGAGTGGATGAATTGATTCGGGATCACAAAAGACATAGTCCAGTTGGCGGTAAAAGAGGGAATTGCACCCAGGGCATTCGCAAGGAAATCCAAACCACAAGCCACTGGAACATGCCGCTTACCTAATAGCCCTTATGCATGATGACCTCTGACTAGCTGATTTCACCAACCCTCGAATTCAAAAATTTAGCTTGAGCTGAATCCCAAAGGAACAAACTTGTAAAGAAAACCCACGTCACGTACAAACAGTATTGCATATCCAGTTGATGTAATAATTTTGTGCAAGCGAGGCTTAGTGGTGAATTTTTGAGCATATGACGTCATCATGCATAAGGCCTATTCGGCTACCGTAACCCCAAACGGTCATTACTGATTAGCAAAAACAGTTTCATTGCGTGTCTTGGCAGAGAGAAACATTACCATCACAGTATTTTTTAAATAAAATAAAAATGTATATTTAAAATACCTCTTGGGTACAGATCTTGTGCTTCTCCTTTGACATTGACAACTCCATTTCCAAGTTTCGAATAGTCTCTTCCATATCGACCATCTAAAAAGACAAGGAAAATAGTGTAACACCAGAAGTGAAGGCATGTATTTTTTAAGATCGGAAAGCTGAAGGACAAGTAATAGCTCTTATAGGTTGGCCTTCGTTAACTGGTGTCGAAACGGAAGTCATGGGCCAAATACAATTGTCTTTCAAACTATAGTCAAGTGCTGGACATATTTGCTAGACATGGCCGGAATAAGAATGCCTACTGTATTCTAACTCGTTCTACAATGAGCGCCACCCGATGTTACCAATGGTGACAGGGTATTCCGCATGAAAGAAATGTATTGGTTCGAATTCCGTTGAAACCGCCGGAATTTTTTCAGGTGTCTATAAACTGATAGTTGCTGAAATTGTCCAGTTAAGTGCGTGGATCACTTCTTTGTTGGAGTGTTCTGCAGTTACTCTAAACAAATGATGATGATGATGATGATGATGATGATGATGATTGAAACTTATTCCTTCGTCCAATCAGGACAGATAGGTTAGGTTTGGCTTCGGTTTTGATTAATTCGGAAAGTGGCGCATTTTGTAACGTCGACAAAACGAAAGAAAACGCGAAGTAAATAGGCCGTTTCCGAGTTCATATCTGTCTCCTCTTCAAAGCGAGTAAAAGTGCGAAATTTTTGTGATGGTAATTAGTTCTACTTTCAGTGTGAATGAAAACTAATATTCATAGATAAACCTCGCACTTAGACTCACTTTGAAGAGGAGGCAAACATGAACTCGGAAAACACTTATTTCCATACGTTTCCATACGTGAAAACAACTCGGAAAACTGCGCAGAACTTTGATTAAAGACCTGATCGCTTGACTTAGAGACATCATCTTGTAATGAAGACAATTCATCTCGCAACTTTGCCATAAGCTCCTCTTGGCGAACAAGCTGACGAAGAGATAGGAATAATACAGTAAATAACTTTCTAACAATATCACATATCGGGATTACTTTCAATCGTCTTTGATGGGGATACAGTACGGGATGTCAAGTGAACAAAAATATGAAAAAGTGACGCAAGCTAACAAGACCTATACCAAATCGCGGTGGTTTTTTGCTAGCTTCTTTGTCGATGCCATGTTGTCTCGTCTAGATGCTCTTGAACTTCACTTGAACTTCACTTGCATATTCTTAGCCAATTGAGACGTCATCGCGATGAAGTCATCGCAAATATCTCTCGCGCTTAAGATCGCATGCGCGCGCAAGGTGAAACCGGGTAAATAATGCTGTTTGCCTTCTTTTTCTTTTAAGAGGAAGACAAGAGGACCGAACGTGACAGGGCAACAGCCACAAGTTTACTCTTCTTTCCCTTTCAAAATGAATACCAATCGGGATTTCTTTTATGCCGGGCAACTAGTTTTACTTTTCGTAAGAGAATTCTGCTCTCTCGAAGTCGCTTTTCAAATAGAGGCTGGAGCGAACTGCAAGGAATTCTGGAACAGCCTACGTCTCCAGCCAAGAGAGATATCCAATGAGGCCACAAAATGAGCCTTAATGTAACTTTGCATAAAAGTCATGTGTCCGTTTAGGCCCGTTCTTCTCAAACAACTGAGCATGATCTGTGATAGCCGAAGAAAAATGAAGTGATTACCTCGTCGTAGCATTCCGTGTACTGTTGCTGTGTCTCGGCAAAGTCTTCTTCCAGCTGTTTAATTCTCCTTTCTCGGATAGCAACCTAAATACAGCGGGCACGCAGAGAATTAGAAAAATATGGGGTAAGACGATGGATGGGACTCGAAAACCACGTTTGGACGTCGTTTTCGGCAAATCTCATTATTCTGGCGTAGTTTGAAAGTGAAATCGGGTAACGCAAACGACAAAGGGCACAGAGTGCATCTAACTGCTATTCCTTTTCTGCGGTCAGTTGTTTATTACGTGTTACGGAATTTTGAGTTTTTTTGTGGGCATACAGCTCATTCTCCCACGCAGCCGTTCTTTTTGTGTTCTCACGCAACGCTCTTCCCCGCGCGACCCAAAGAACAGCTGCATGGAGAATATCTTACCCTAAATCCTTTGACAGAGTACATCATACTTGGGCGACCAAACGGCGAGTGTTTGTCATTAAAACGAAAGCAGTGGACATTACAGTGCACAAGGGAATTTATTTCTCCCAGAGACCCATAAGCCGTTCAGGCGAAGAAATTGCTTGTTTTTTGTTCCGCCTATGGCCCAGTCCACCGGATCAGCGCGACCAAAACAAATGGAGTTATCTATGGAATAGTGACTAACACAGTGAAGAAAGGTATCCACCCACAGAACAACACGGTGACGGTAAAAATGTTATTTCATCTGCCTGGTCTCGGTTTATCAAAAGGTGGGTAGCTCTCTCCAACTGGTAAATCACAACGAACCCAGGGACATGAAATGTCAGAGCCAACTGGATTTTTCCTGCGTAGTGACTTCCGCAGCGCATACCGCAATCCACCCTTCCAACAACTAGGGCCTGACGTAATTGGCACCAACTGTTCAAGACGCATAAATCGCCCGGCTAGGACAAAGCTTGGGACATTCTTTTATGCGTCTGTTAAATTTGTTTAGTATAAAGATGGGCACAAGACGGGTTATGCGTCGAGATCAATTATCCCGTTTGGCCCACAGGTTTTGAAGAAGTGCTTTCTTACACAGTTCGTCTGGACGCATAATGTTCAGCGATGTGGAAGCCCTCGAGAGGTTTAATGCGATCGCTTTGCCACGGAAAACGAAAACAAAAGACTAAACAACAAAATCCTTGGCTTCGACTTCAAAATGTCAGAAGTTGCAAAAATACCAAAAGACGGTCACCTTAAGAGAGCTTCTTACACCAACTGTTATGCCTCATGTGTGTGTTCAGAGCAGACGCATTCCACAGAACCCATGATACCCTAGTTCGTTATTTAAACGGACTTTGCGTTCTTAGAGTGAAAAATGCCAATTCTACGCCATGGCAACATTCAAGACCATATCTTTCAGCAAAAGCTAATGAAAAATATCCATCGTGAATTTAACTCGAGCAGAAGAAATGGTCTAGAATGTTGTCATTCCACAGACAACAACCACAAAGCGACCTTCTGCTAAAATCATATTTATTCATGTCATGGATAAAAAATATACTTCATTAATTTGTCTATTAATTTCTTTGGCTTGATGTCAGAACTTAATAAGATATCTATATGGCCAGCCATGAATTAAAAATCTATAAAAAATCTTATTCGTTTACAATATTAGTTCATTTGCTCGATAATTTTGCTTTTCAGTGAAAATAAATCACAAGTGATCACATGTTACTCTATTAAGATAACTTTACAATACTAAGATCAAAATAGCTTTCATCGTTTAAAATATAGGAAATGTGATGTATAACTGAATCAAATAATCATTTGCTGTAGGTGAAAGAAGTATGGTCTTGAATGTGCAAATATTGTGACTTTCGTAAAACTACTTTTCAAGTTTGAAGTTGCTCAAACTTTGAATCAAAAATTTTAAATCATCTTTCAAAAAGTCAGTCTGTGTATATACAGACAGTCAATAATAATAGACCCGGCATTTTCGAATTCTCACGGCTGGACTGGATCTAGCATGAAATGGAGGCTAATGCGAGCAAATCTTTTCAAATGCAAATTAATTTGCCCGCATTAGCCTCTATTTCATGGATCCAGTCCAACCGTTAGAATACGAAACTGGCCTATTGATAAAAGGACAATGGTATAAAAGAACCCTTTGTTGACTAGGGCAATGGTCAAAAATAAATAAAACATACCAAACTTTGGCATAAGAAAACATTAATGACTTATTATTATATTAAACATAAACAGGAAACCGTGTTTATGAGGTGAAGCCTGCATCTACATAGAAATGTCACGTTTCACGTATGCCTTAATAGGAATGTGCATTGCATGGAGAAGGCAAATATTCGCCTGAAAATGTTTTTGCTATCACAAAGGAGGCCCAAGCGAGTGAGTGCTGCGGGTAAGTGTAAGGATGACTAAACTTCTAATCCTGGAAGTAAGAGTTGTTGTTTAAGAAGACTTTCTCCCCATCTGCACTCACATCTTCGGCTGTCGTTTCACGCAAGTCCTCCAGCGCTCTGCTGCTCTCATTGAGGTCTCGCTCAAGTCGATTGATGACGTCCAACTGCTGAGAGATCTGGCGCAGAAAAAAAGACAACGAATAAATGATTAGACAGCCTACTTCGATCAATCAAAATAGAGCAAGATAATCAAGTTAACCAATCCGGAGCAGGAGAAAATGAATGCGGCTCCGCCATGGAAAACAAGTTACAACTGGTTTGAAAGAGAGGTTGTTTGCTTTTGACTGGTAGGGAAACGAGATTTTTTAGACCAATCACTTGCCGACAAACCATTTATTTCACAGGTCGCGTAAATAATCAATGAATGGTTAGGGTTACGTTTTTGCAAACGTTGGCCGTGTAGCACTTACATTTAAACAGAATTAACTATTGGAGGGTAACGTGAAGTGCTCTTTTCTACCCTTGTAAACCATGTGAGCGTTAGCCCTTCAACTGGAATTGGGCCCACAAAAAGAGAGAAAAAAACTCTGACCAGGGCAATTCTCACCCTGGTCCGCGTTTTCCTCTGTCTTTGTGTTGGCCCAGTTCCATTAGTGGAGCTAAGTTAAACGCTCACATGGTTTACATGGGTAGAAAGTAGCACCTCACATTACCCTCCAATAGTTGATGACAATAGTCTATTTAAGACCACTTACTTCGGCCATTCAAAATGGACGAAGACAATCACCTGGACCAATCAATATTGTATCTATCATTCTGGGTAACATTTGAAGTGAATGCATGGGGTACGTATGTGACCTGGTTTTCACGTTGCATAAACGCCGCCATGTTGGCGGACAAAAACAATGGACTGTCGAAGCTCTGACGTGACGTTTTTAGCTGGTTCTGAACAAACCAACATTGTTTCATAACGAGATATCGTCACGATAGTATGTATCACTCGTTTACCGAAGAAGATCGTTTAGCCAAGGTCATCTGTGTCCCTTGAGATCGGTTGCAAATGACCCACTCCAGGCCACCTACAACTTTACTCACGGAGCGGTTTGCAATTGAATAGAAAGAGAAATTTCGCATTTGTCACTTTGGCTTTTAATTATACTGCGTTTCGTGACAGGCTGCAAAAAATCTAGAGATACAATCTCTGCAATTGAAAGCAATGGCACAACTGGCTGTGACTTTCACCCACTGAAAGAAAATTTAACAAATTCCACAAATTTAACAAAATGATAAAGCTTTTTTGTTGCGCGTTACTGTAAAAATCCAAACATTCAAGTCTGAAAATGTGGTACAAAACTTCGAACGAAAGCCAGGACTACGTGTCCCCTCCAAACGATTCTTATAATAGTGCAACTGCAACTCGCTATCCCATCAAATAATCGCAATCGGGAGTGTTCGCATACCACCTGAACAAACCGAGGGCTAACCGTGTCCCGCTTGTGTAGTAATGGAGAAAAACGACCTTTCATGCCGCCCAACGTTTCCACTCGTTAAGCGTCGGTTGCAGATAGTAAAATGGCTTAAGATCCTCGCACTTGGATGGGCAATTTAAGTAATTTTTTTCTTATAGACACCTGAAAAACTCAGGCGGCTTCCACGGGATTCAAAGGTATGACCTCTCCGATGCCGGTGCAATGCCCTACCAACTGAGCTATGAAGTCACTTGGTTGGGAGCAGGTCAATTTGTTGGGCTCATGTGTTCCGGTGAAAGGACCGATGGACGAATGAAATGTGCAGTTGAAGTGCGAGTTATAGACGAACGATAGAAGTGATTGGGATCACTTCTATGTTTCGCAGTCCATTACCCGAACTTCAAATAGGCTTTTTTTTTTTTTTCAGTATTTAACAATTATTCGCCGAAGGCGAAGTGATTATCGGTGAATATTCACTGAGACGAAGTCGAGGTGAATATTCACCGAAAATCACTGAGCCTGAGGTGAATAATTGTTTTAGTATAAATACACAGGTTTTTATTTCAAAAAAAGAGAAAAAAAAAACACATTTCAACGCGAAATCATCTTCACTTACAGTGGCAAAACGACTACTGGCGGCCATTTTGTCCGTCTAGGTGATTATCGGCTGATAATCCGAGATAGCGAGCCAATGAGAGCGCGCAATTTTGTATAATAACCTGTGTATTTATACTAAAATGGATTATTGTAAGTAATTACTTTGATTCCGGTTTCCACGATACTCGCTAACATGTTTAATCATAACCATGACAGTTTTCTCAATTTGATTGCTGCATTAACTGCTTTATTTTTCACTATTTATTCTGTAAGGTTGTAATCGGACAGTTCGCTGTAATCGGACAGTTTCATCAGCCAATCACATTTAGTGCACTCAGCTTAATCTGCCAATCACAGAACCATAGCAATGACCACTTACCCTACCAAACTGGGGATTTTCAAAAATGGACGGATTTGTAACATTAGACAGTGAAAAAGGAATGCATTTGTTTTCTCGAAAATTGTGATGGTCATGGTAACCATACTCGTGATTAAACAAATCGGACTGTCAGACTCCCGCTACGCGGTGGTTCGATTTTGTTAATCACTCGTATGATTACAGACCGAATTGGACTCAACTCAGTCTAATTACCATTATAAATAAAAGACAGACGACAAGTTTAACCCCCAAAATCGATCGTCTTAAAGGCGTAATGAGCAACGCGCCATTGATGTGGTGTAGCGGTGAGAACATTCCCACCACTGTGGACAGGACTTTTACTACAAGTGCGTTGAGTTTAAGATGGCTCCAGACTCAGCTTCGAGCGCTTTTGTCCAGGCATTCCTGTTTTCATCCCACACCAAAATTAATCGGTGAGGGCGGTACTGGAGAATGCAACAAGGTGTAAATACGTGTCCCTCGCTGAATAAAGTACTCTACTTTTTTATCATCATCTACACCAAAATCCCATACTCCATTCAAACTCAAACGAAAACTGGCATAGAAAATAGGATATACAATACCTCTCGTTCCTTGTCCCGCTGTTGATCTTTCAGATAAGACGTTTCTGATTTCAAGCGATCGAGAATTTCATCTCTTTTGGATAACTAAGAAGAAAGAAGCGCACAAACAGGTCAATATCAATTAACTGTGCCTCAGTAAAAATGTCTTAACTCAAATAAGATGATAGTATTCGTGGAAGAGAGGAACGAAAACTGAAAGGAATTTTAAATTAAGGCCGTCTGGGACAAGAGGCCAGTGAAAGATTTTTTTTAAAGGAATTAAAAACTCACCTTAGCTAAAACATCCCTGTGCTGGTCCTGTAAGTCATCCATCTCTGCCGCCAAGTGTTGAATCGTGTCTTCTTTGATATCAGCCTACACAAAAAACCATAATTCAATCGAAGTTCAGAATGCAACATGAAAGTACTATATTTGACCTGTATGTCTGATAAAAGGGAGTTGAATCCACCGGCCAACATCAACGAAAACGTCACTTCAAATGTAACTTTGCGATATCATAAATATCTCCTGATCATTCATTCCATCACCTTCGTGTGGTACATTATGGGCGAGTTATTCGATAACTGGATCAAGAAGATCGAAAACGAGCGATTCAGTTTTCATTCACTGTTGTTCTTGTTATTTTAGAAAGAATGGTGGGCACTTATGATGTAGATGAAACCTTGTGAAATTCCTTCCCTCAAGACCATCGTTCTTCCTTTAACAAATAGTACTGCTTGCTTACGTTGTCCTTGCCATCGTTGGTTATCTCAAACTTCCTACTCAAACACGGAATCTCAAACGTGTCTTTGTTAGTCTAGCAAAGAGGCCTACAAGGCTCCAAAGCAAAACAAGCGGAAACCGAAAGCCACATTTCACTTCTTGCTTGGTTGCTCGGTTTAAATTATGGGGGACGTTTAATGCGCGGCAAAAACATTATGGAGGTGTAGGGATGGCGCAGTGGTGAGAGCACTCGCCTCCCACCAATGTGGCCCGGGTTCGATTCCCAGACTCGGCGTCATATGTGGCCGGGTTGAGTTAATTGGTTCTCTACTCTGCACCGAGAGGTTTTCTCCGGGTACTCCGGTTTTCCCCTCTCCTCAAAAGCCAACATTTGATTTGATTTGCGTTAACTTGTTAATTTCAATTTACAGTGTCCCCGATTAGTGCCCTACGGCGCTAGAAGATTAGATACTTAAAGTTCCTTTCCCTTTTTTTTTTTTTTTAATCTACTCAGTTCGTATGAAGCTTGGAAGCCTACGACCTGAAAGAGAGAATGATGTTTTAGAGTTAGAAATTGAACCGAGTTCTACCTCGTGTGCTTTTTGATCCCGTTCACTTTGAAGAGACGTCATTTTCAAGTTAAGCTCCCGGATGCTGTCTTCATAATGCTCCATCTGCAAAAGAGAGACAAAAGCCGAGTCACATACGAATTGATCAGCGGTGACAACGAAACGAAACAAAAAAGCGGACAAATGTATACCAGGTGTGAAATAAAAGTTTGACAAATCATCGCAGTTAGATGGGCAACTGAAGCAGTTGCAACTGAGAAGGCTTGAACGGCTTCGAACCCTGGATTGCGCTGCCCTTGCTCCATGCACCAACTGGGAGCTGGTCATTTGTGAGTTCAAATTTATCCCGCACGAGGTGGAGGAAGTGCTTTTTTTTAGAATAACATGAAGTTTCATTTATTTCAACTGCGGAATAGAATGAAATGCAAATTGCAAAATCATCGCAGTAAGCGGTTGAGCAACTTAAGGGGGGTGGCTCTTAACGACCAAACCGTTGCTATGGACCCCTTCAAATAGTCATTTCTCTTTAACTCTACAGTTATTTTTTTTTTTGCCATGTGTGTTCTATTTAACATTCCTTTGTCTGGTTCGACTCACAACCATATTTGGTAAATCACGTGACCAAAACAGAAAATGCCTGAAAACTGAGCGAGTTGACTATGTTTTTCACAAGTTTTTAACGCAACAGTATGAGAACATTCTAACACAAAATCTGTATTAAGAATTTTAAAATACTTTCTCAAGAAAATCATGACGCCATAAGGTCCTCCTTTGAAACACTTTTCAAAAGATCCGTTCCCTTTTTTGTACAAATAGAAATTCCATGCTACAGTTTACGAAGAATGATGGGACGGTTCCCATCCGGTGAAAAAGCCGCTTCTTCCGTTCGTTTCCAAAGAGTTTTTACATAATTTTCACTGAAATGCACGGCAGAAAACTGGGACTAGTTGCGCATTGGCCTTCTGATTGAAGTGATGTCAGATTGCCATTGAAAAAAGAATCTTCAAAGAACTACTCCACGCAAGCTTTTTGTAGGGCTTTTGACTAAAAAGCTTCCTTAGCAACCCTTGTCTTTCCCAAGTTAAGTGCCACCACCCTTAAGAAGTTCAAAAGCGAAGCCCGAAAAAATTCTGGCTTGAACGACGTTCGGACCCATGACGGTGCGAATTGTGCCGCACTTGTTTTATCAATTGAGCTATCAAGCAACCTTGGAGGCTGATCAACTGAGAATTATCCCTTTAGACGTTACAAATGAACACGGATACCTTGTCGGTGTATTCGTCAGACTTGGACTTCATTTCAGTCAGTTTGGCTTCCATGTCAACCACAGCAGAATTCCTGTGCTGCATCTGCGAGAAAATTAAAGAAAGTGCGTGGAATATTGATTTTGATGAAACAATTTAAAGAAATAGTAACTTCATTCTTACATCTTGGAGACAATCCTCATACTGCTGCCTAAGTCGCTCTATCGATCGCTCATGTTCATGCACCTTAAAAAAGAAAGAGACATGTCATCTTTATACACTCTAATTTTAAGTGGCGGCCATTTTAAGTTAACACATTCAAGTTAGCCCCCTATCGTCGTTCAATGTAAAATGTCAAACTCACGATCTCCCGATTAGATCACAGTCGCTCACACACTTATGGAGGAAAACACGCTTTCTCTGTAAAAATTATCGCCCAAAATGGCTTTTGAACAAGTTTACGCTGATAAGTAATTTCTCACGTTGTTCCATGTATCATGGAGCATTGAATCTAGGGCATTTTCAACTCTTTCATAATCAATGTGTACATGTCATCAGCATTCACCTTTATCACTCGACGACCAATTTGGAGCCCGTGGGGAATAAAGGCTTTGTCTTTGCATTGTCTTTGCACGTCTAGCCTAACACTGAACGAGAGGTTAGCCGTGCAAAATCTCTTGTTTGGACATAGAGTGTTATGAGTCTATTGCACTGGCCTGCAGAGATGACACGCTTAAACCGAGTATTAGAGAGCTCTTGAAGCCAGCAGTTGTCATGAGACTGACAACATCCCTGTTTCGAAATAGCTATTAATTTCTGTTGTCCCTGTCTAAAAAAAGTGAGATGTCGTCTATACACCTCTCCCGTTTGTTGCTGCGGTTGCTAAATTAGAAGTCATTGTGGTCCCGTTACAGAATGATCTAGATGATTCTTTTAATTTCCGTAGTATAGAGATCAATTTGGAGTTGTTTGTCAGAACTCATACATTTTCCTCAGCTTTCTGCTGTTGCTCTTGAAGAGCTAACTTCTCGATCTTTAGTTTGTGGATAGCTTCCTCCCGTTTGGCCACCTGGAAGACAGAAAGAAACATCAAATGAGGAAGAGCCATAAAAGGCGACTAATCTCTTTCAAAAAAAAAGGCACGTAACGCGGTTTTTAAAATAAG
>OX421447.1:48894468-48916968 GCA_949126865.1 Montipora capitata | reverse complement strand
GGTCATTTAATTGTCAGTAGGTATCGAAGGTCATTTCGAGCCATACAAACAAGTGGTGACCGATTACGTGTAGGTTGTCAATCACAAACCCGCTTGTTGGCGATGTTCAGTTTGCTTTCGAGTTCTGCTTCCTTGCGGCTTGATTCTTCAATCTGCAACGGTACCACCAACCAACAAGAAGAATTCAAGAGAGTAACGTCACACAAAAACGAAAAAAAAAAACAAAGATTGTCCTGCATGAAGACACCCGTAAAACTTACAACGAGGAGTTTACATAACCGCTGTGTATCTATGGCCAGCAGGTATTCTTTGCTCGTAACGGTATAATTGAAAATAATGGAGCATAGAAGAAGAAATAACTGCTACAACAAATCGGTTTGTCCCTAAAAAGCACTTCAAGTCTTGCAATTTGAAAGCAAAATTCTCTAAAAATTCTTACCGTATCACTCATTTCCTTATTCTCATTTCGAAGTTTCTGCATCACACTATTGCGATGGGTAAGCTGTAAAAGACGACAAAGTCAAAATTACCTCGCTAGGCCAACAATAGATTGCTTACTTAAAAAGGAAAATGAGAAAAGATTCTCGGATTTACGTTGCAACCAAGACATGGAAATGCGAAAAACTCTTTTAAAACATCTGTTTCTGTAAATCAGTGCCATCCTCTAAATCACGCAACCTCAACAATGCAATACCGTGATAAAGTTTACAAAAATCCCTTTCGACCCATTGAAGAATAATTATCTCTTTACCGCCACAATTAACTGGCTGATATCTAAGTAAGGCGAACCCAGACAGTTTTATCGAGATATTTACCAACGACAAGTTGGTTTAAATTTTGACTTGAACTTTTCAAACGAAAAAGCCACAAAGTTTAAAACAGCTCACCGTGAATGCAAATAACACAAAAGATACTGCCGAACCTTTTGTTGCTCTCCCCTTCAAAAATATAACTTAAAGGCTACTTGAAACGTAGACATGAAACGTTGCCTTCGAAACTTCTATCGCCTATGAGAACCTCGCCAAAGTGTACACTGAAAAGGGACGCTAACCTTTTTGGATAATCGAAGCAAAATTATGTAGATATCACAGATGATCGATCGACCATTTCAAATTTAAACAGAGATATCAATATCTCGAAAGAAAATGACATATTAACAATGAGAGCAATGTTTAACTACCCAAGTGTTGAGAGTATGAAGTGCTTAGAAAGTGGTGCTAGAAATAGATGGGTTGATGAATTCATGTGGACTAAACTTCCTTGTTTTAGGATTTTCATACAGATAAATCCCACAATTCAGATTTTTCCACAACTTAAGCGACCACGTACATATTCTTGTATGTTGCATTACATGGGAATGAAAAAACTACATTTATTTATATATTAAAGAATATTAAGTATATTTAAATATATTTTATTATATTTTGGGCCTCGCTGTGAAAGAGAGGCGAAAAATTTTGCATGAGCATAGTTTCCAGTTTCTCTTAGGGCTTACACAATGGTCCCAAGGAGAAACAAAGAGTATTATGGTATTGTTGAAAGTGGCCTATAGTATACTCAGTTAACATTGTGTGACGTTAATAGGCCATTTCCGAGTTCATGTCTGCCTCCTCTTTAAAGTGAGTATAAGTGCGAATTTGTTCTTATGATAATTAGTTTTCTTTCGTATGTAAAGTAGAACAAACTACGATCACAAAAACTTCGCACTTCGACTCGCTTTAAAGACAAGGCAGCCATGAACTCGGAAATGGCCTATTGTCTGAATGCCGACACTCGAGTGATATTGAAGTCGGGGAGAACAGCAAGGAAACACATCGCGATGCTTACCAAAAGCGTCGTGCATCTAATTAGATGTACGAGCATTTCTGAACGTATCTGATACGCAGGCCGTGACGTCATGGCATATGCTCTACAGCTCTCGTTCAATCAATCAAAATGTAGACATTACGACAAGGCTGTGAGGTTAAATTAAATTTTGTATAGTCGTGGGCTATCGCATTGGTAGTGACAAGGACCACCATTAAATTTAGCGTACAGTGATTTCTTTCCGTTAAACATCTAACACCAGGCAAATGTCTACCTGCGCAACTGCATCTCTGTGTTTATCGCCCAGAGACGATATTTCAGTTTTCAACTTCAAAATAACATCATGACGTTCTGCAACCTGAAGGACAACAATTTACAAACTTGAGAAAAAAGAAAAAGGTTTATTTTAGACTACGCTGACAAGATAACCTGGCCTTCGATGGGCTGACACGGAGAAACGTTTAAAAGTTCAAGATTCAAGATTCACCTGATGATTCTTAAGTAGTTTTGGAAAGTTTGCCAGGCCAACAACACGCCTCTGATTCTTCTGCACACGGTCAATTCTTCTTTTGTTAAACAACGTGTCATTATTGAGCTGAAAATGACTGATCCTCGTTTTTCTTTTGGCGGGGGGGGGGGGGGTGATTAGAGCCTAAAAACGTTCTTAAGCTGTTCTAAAGTTCACTACGCGCTAATCAATGAGGATGTGGCACAACCCATTCAAAAAGCAACAATGCGGGCAAAAAAACGACGTTCTTAGCTGACTCTAAGCATGGGTTAAATTTCAGCCTCAAAGGTTCTTCCAAAAAGAAGGTACATCTTATTTAACGTCGGAAGTTCCTTTACTCTCTAGAGAGTATTCTCCCAGGAAGCCGACGGCGCGCTCATTTTACCCCCCTCTTTCCATCAGTGCTCCGTTTTAAGGGTATTTAAAGCTACTTAGGTTACGCTGAAAGGAAAGAAGTCGAAACAAGGATGTGAAATCCGGGGATCGAACTCGGGACCTCTTGCACCAAGGCCGCGCACTAACCAACTGTGCCACCTTTGCTCCTAAGAAGAAGCAGTGTATCTGAATCCCTTCTTAGCGACAAGCAGCATTTTCTTACTTTGAGTTACGATTACCTTTTTCGGATTTTTTTGGCCAAGCAATTACCTTGGTTTTACTTTTAAGGCGCACATATAAAAAACGTTCTTATCTAGTTATCTCGATGCGCCTTTTATTTTCTTATTTAATTCTCGCACCTCGTTCACGAGTGCATCTCTTTCATCGTCCGATTCCATGTGCAATTGCTTCAACTCTCTTTGTGCCGATCTAAATTCCTCTTCAGACCTTGCAATCTGCTCGCGACACTTTATCACGTCTGCTTCCAACTGCTGGATATAGAATTTATTTTTCTCCAGCTTGAATTTGATACAAAGAAACAAAAATGTAAAATAATCGTTCACTAACTGAAAGCATCTTTTTAAAGTATTCACTTCAAAAATTCATTCCAGGCTAAGATTTTACGGTCTTTTCATGGAATTTAACGGACTTGAGCTAACTTTGGCAAATTTAAGGACTTCCTTTCGTTATGACCACACTGATGTCCAGCTAATAAGTATGCATACTTGTTGTGAAACTTTTGTTAAGGGAATACGAGTTTCTACTGATTTCGCGACTCATTTTTGGAGGAACGTTTGTCCTCTCTGTAAAAGTAAGTAAAGGCTTTTACAATTTTTCAACGAAAATCACGGAAAACCTATTTCAAGGCATTGAAACGTTAACCGGACTCCTGAAATTCGGACACGATTTAAGACACGATTGATTACCATTACATGCAGACAAATGCTGAGTTTAGAAACAAGGACAAGGCTTTAATTTGAACTTTGAGCAACAACGCCCTGAAAATATCACAAGGACACTTTGCAGGCCAATGCAGTGTGGAAATAGGGACTAAGTTGTAAAGATTTAAGCTTCTATATTATGGTAACTAAACCTTAAATTTACCTCATGGCCGCAATTAGAATTATCTGATCTTAGCTGGTGAATTTCCTTTTCGTATTGTTGAAGCTGAAAGGCAATTGTATTGGTGGTTTGAGACAACACCACAGGAAAAGGCAGTAGCCGACTATCGCGCCAGGTGATGTAAATTTTCTAGGCCGTACACTCACATTGTAGTAGTTGTGTTGTTCAAACAAAAAACAAGAATTAAGGACCAAATTTACCTACACAATGGTGAATCTTCAATGTTATCTTTACAAGTTAAGGGATTCTAATTCAGATTCTATGCACGCGAAAAGGTTGACGCCACTTCAGGTCTCGACTAAGCGAAGCCTCTCAGTCTTCGCTTAATCCGTTAACAGCGACCAGATAAAAGATGTAAACTTCAGTTTAGAGACAGTGAATACTTGTTTTTACTCAACTCAGTGATATTGAAGTTGAGGAAAAAGGCAACTGGACACTTTGTAATGCTTATAAAAGTCAACGTGCATTTTACAGTTGTGTGCTTAGTTACCTGGCCTATGAATGAAAGTGAGGCTGGAGTTTACCTTGTTTTGATAGAAACCTCACTGCTTTTTATACGTACACGTAAATTCTTACTAATTAGCATGACAACAACATCATTAACATAGGTCAACGAAAAGGAGGGAGGTCAACATCAGCCTCACTTTCATTAAAAGACCAGGTTACTACATGTAAGCACACAACTGTAAAGAGGTCTATTAAAAGGGACACGGTTTCCCCTCTCTCTCAACGAAAACCATCATTTCCTTTTATCTGCTTTACTTTGATTTGACCCAATGTCTCAAAACTTCCCAGTGTTCTTATGGTTGGTTTCATGAATGCTTGAGTCATTACTATGATTAGTTTTGGCTGTCTAAGGACCACTTTACAAATGTACAGCCACTAAAGCGAGTCTCTATCTATCCAGCTTTGGCAAGGTTTTAGTTTACTTTAAGACGACATAAACTTGACCTCACAACTGTACCAGCTTCCTTTGCACAACACAAACTAAAGCAAACCTACTAAGAGTACTGTATGATACACACACATGGCCCAAAATAAGTGCATATGTGAAATAAAAGGCACTGTTACGAATATTTAGGTACCAAGGAAATAAAGGCTTACCTCCTTGAGAGCAGTGTTATACCTGTCCTTCATATTATCCAGCTCGGTATCTTTTGAGGTCAACTACAAAAAAATAACAAGATGTCCAACGCCCTTTAGAATGGTGTGGAGGAATGCTACCCAACGGTATAAAGGGTTGTTAACAACCGATGGCCTACCTCGCTTACTAATACTTCTTTGTGCCCCATTGCCGCATGCTGGCTTTCGCTCAGTTGACTCTGTAATTTCACCACTTCCTGTGCTGCTTTTCGCCGTTGGTCTTCTGACACTTCTAATTCAGCTTCTAACCTCTTGACTCTCTGCTCAAACTCTCGGGATAAGTCCAGCGGGATGCCCGCGCCATTTGACTCTGTCAGAGTGTTAACTTTGCTCTTAAGATCACGGTTTTCTTCTTGGAGTCTTGCAAGCTTAAAAGATATCAATGTGTAAGCGAGCTGGGAATTCAACGGGAGCCACAGTCTGAAAACGCCTCTTCGCTGTCTCAAAAAGCCAAAAAAGCCGCCGAGGAATCGCATTGGGCGTCTTAAATAAGACAAAATTGCTTAAGTGCTTAGTCGAGGCAGGTTGACACATGCACAAATGCAAACGCAAGAAAATACTCGATTGAACTACCGCAACACAAACTGACAAATGAAGTAGATGGGATCACAGAGGGATTTGAATCTGGGGAATTTGCATGCAAATTCTGCAACCTAACCTCTTGGCTACATTCCCTATTTCGTCAGAACTCTTAGTCAGAGCTGTTCATTTTAGATCTAAAGGTACCAACCTTAACTTTGTTATCCATGTGCTGTTTCTCCATGGCCCTCAAATTGTGATCTTTTGCTGCAACGTCCGATCGTTTTAGCGTCTGTTCATCTTGCAGTTTGCCTATCTGACCCTGAAGTCGCGCAATGGACAGCTCACATTCCCTTAATTCCCGTGCTGTGTCTTGCTGCTGTTTTCGCGCATACCCCAAGTCGTTCTTTAGCTTCCTAATCAGCAGGTCTTTCTGGGTTATGCTTCCTGAACACTCTTCAGTATAGGTATCAAATGACTTGGCGTCGCCGGCGAAAGATCCTATTTTCTCGTTGTCGTGGGCATTCGTGTCGACAAGTTGGTGGTGAACCTACAAAAAAGGGTCACGGAACTTGCACAGGAAGTAGAGAACTTAAGCAAGGACGACAACGACGGTTATGATAACGTTAGGTAAAACTTCCGGTTACTGAAATCATTTCGCTAGTATTCCAAATAATTTGGCAAGGAAAGATTGTATGAACTTCCCCCCAAAACGTATTGCATTATAGGCATGGGAAAATAGTAAAGGAACATTAAGTTCCGAAGATATTGGTTGTCCTGTGTAACTGTGTGGCGCATGCACACTGAGTTTTGTCCGAGCACGAGGTGTTTTAAATCTGTATTAAATACTTACCTGTATTTGTTGGAAATGTTGAAGTTTGAATAGGCCATTTATTCAGCTTGATGGCGAGGCAGTGAGGACAATAGAAACACATTGGAATGAATGTGAAAAATATTTACATATCATCCACTTTCCTATGTCTTTGTCCTCACTGCCTCACTATCAAGCTGAATTTTAATATATCGAAAAAGGCCTATTGTTTATTTGTTCGGCCATTTACTGACCACAACCCTGACGAACACATTATGTAAGACACCATGAAACAGTCTTAACAAACGACGCTTTTCCGTTATCGGTACATCACTACATGTATCTGTATCCAAAGTCGTGTTTTGTTGGAATCAAATATTTTAGCTGCATTCCGTTTCGCTTACAGCACGATCAGGCATTCTTTCTTGGCGGGGTTATGCAAGAGGAGCGCTCCGTTTATTGAGCAAGAACCCAGATCACTGATTTCCCAAAAGAACACTTTTTTGGAAACGTGGACACTCCTGGGAATACTTATTACCGGACTTTTTTAACAACTGGAGCCATGCCCCGACCATGGTCCCGTAGTTCAAAGTTGGATAGCCTCATCCAGTAGATAAGACACTGCAAGTCAGGGTATAAAATATATCTTATGCCAAGTGCTGTTAGGAGGAGGAGGCAGAAGAGGAAGCCCCCTGGGGAAATGGCAGCGTCTAATACCTGCTCTTTTCCCTCGAGATCTTTTTGTAACCTTTGAATCATTTGATCTCTGGCAGCAAGTTGCTTCTTCAGTTCTGCAATGTGGTCTGATAACCTTTTCTCTCCCTCTCTCCTGTATAAGCAATGCAAAAAAAATATTAAGAAGCAGTGTTCCAGCAGTAGCAAGAGTACTCCCCTTCCACCAACGTGTGTTCGGAATGATTCCCGCACACGGCGTCATATGTGAGTTGGCTCAGCTCTCTAATCTGCTCTTCAATAGTCCATTTTACAGTTGTGTGCTTAGTTACCTGGCCTATGAATGAAAGAGAGGCTGGAGTTTACCTTGTTTTGATAGAAACCTCACTGCTTTTTATACGTACACGTAAATTCTTACTAATTAGCATGACAACAACATCATTAACATAGGTCAACGAAAAGGAGGGAGGTCAACATCAGCCTCACTTTCATTAAAAGACCAGGTTACTACATGTAAGCACACAACTGTAAAGAGGTCTATTAAAAGGGAAACGGTTTCCCCTCTCTCTCAACGAAAACCATCATTTCCTTTTATCTGCTTTACTTTGATTTGACCTAATGTCTCAAAAATTCCCAGTGTTCTTATGGTTGGTTTCATGAATGCTTGAGTCATTACTATGATTAGTTTTGGCTGTCTAAGGACCACTTTACAAATGTACAGCCACTAAAGCGAGTCTCTATCTATCCAGCTTTGGCAAGGTTTTAGTTTACTTTCAGACAACATAAACTTGACCTCACAACTGTACCAGCTTCCTTTGCACAACACAAACTAAAGCAAACCTACTAAGAGTACTGTATGATACACACACATGGCCCAAAATTGGGCATGCTCTTTCTTTGCTCGAAGCAGTTATTCTCCAGGTGCTTGGGTTTCCCCTCATATCAAAAAGCAACCTTTTCATTTGAATTGGTTTGATCGCAGCATTACAGTGGTTTTCAATTGAGTGTCGACAGTAATTAGTGAATTACTTTGGTTTATCAATTACTTCACTCAGTGATTGGTTCAAAGTTCTCGTGCCACTTTTTCAACCAATCAGAAGTGAAACCAAAACCAATCGTGGCTCACGTGTGCACATTTTCGCATGCTTTGTGCTGGCTACGTGTAATTACTCAGAGTTTTGATTGGTTTACTGGATTGTCTCCATCCTTTTTGATTGGCCAAAGTAATTACTTTGGTTTTGGTTTTACGACACTCATTCGAAAACCACTCTAAGTTGATTTTTGGTCTCCCCAATTACTGTAGCGCTTGTACATGTACTTGGCTAAATAACCTAAATGATACCGGTACTTGAAATATTATTAGACTGTATCATTCTTACTGGTATTATTTTAATTGTAAAGGATTAAATGTATTTCACTGCATATTTTCGTGACAAGCCTGACATATAGCATTCTGTCACCACTCTGCCATTCCTGCTCTCCTTAACTCTTCGTTAATAACTAGTACAAAGAAAATATAACTTGATGTACACAGAAAAGAAATCTTACAAATCCTTTGAGGCTGAAGCATGTGCTCTCAAGATCGCATCAAGTGATACAGTCCTTAGATCTAGGCCTGCCAACTGAAACACCAGAATTGGTTAGGGAACACACTAAACTACATAATTACATTGCTGTACTATAACTAAGCAAACAAGTTAAAATTTATGCCAGTATACTCTTTAATGCAGTGCTGCATCGCCAGTACCTTGACCCTTAATGATACAGTGAAGAGGCATTCTAAAGACAGGTCAAAACTTTTTAACTCAGCTAACATCAGTTTTATCGAGTTGAAGAAAGGGGAATGCAGGAAGAAAGGCTTGGAACACTTAAGACCAGCACCTTTACACCTACAATAATTTTGTCATTGAGTTTATTTGAATCTATTTTTTATAGTTATGCTCCTTCAGATGTTATCATATAAACACAGGCAATTTTCTCAATAAAGCAAGTTGGCTACAAAACCTACATTAATATTTACAGTATCTTCTTTCCTTATGAGGCACCTTAGGATAGATATGCAAACCATATATCTTTAAAGGCAGACTAATATTATTTATAGTCAATCTGCAGTAACCTGTTTGAGAGCCGATTTACACAGTATGATTTTTGTGCAAGTTGCATACGACATGACTTAGGATTGTTGCAGCATTTTAAAAAATGTTTTAAAATTTTACAACATTTTTTCTGACATACAGAACAACCATAAGTGAGTTGTAGGTTTGACTTACACGAAACAATTTGTGTTGTAGGCCTGTCATAAGCTTGTCACATGTGACAAAAATCATACCATCTAAAATCAGCCCTAAGCAGACACCACTACATGGTTGACAAATGTTTAAGGCTGGCTGGCCCCTGCTATAAAAATTCCTATCTTCTCTGAGAGAATCCAAGAAAGGGAACCACACCTTCACAAATCAGAGCATCAAAACACAAGTTATGGCATCAAGAATCAGGCATGCCATTCACAGTATCACTTTATATGAACAACTCACACATGCAGATTGAGGAGTCAAATAACACTATTTTATACCTCCCATTTTCCTGTAGCTCTTGCATTCCCAATCAGATTTACCAGATTATCAACATCATACTCCAGATCTTCCTGACGAGTTTCAAGACGGGCCAGCTGTTGGACGGTCATGTTCAACTCTTCTTTCAAAGCCTGTTGTTCAAATAATCAAACACAAAACCCAGTATATTGTTGATGTAAGACAACAAAATCCATACAGTTTTATAATCTGGGATCTCTCAAATATGAACTTCTTGTCCATTACTCTAGTTCCGATTAATTTTCTTCATTAAAACTGATGAGAGAACTCATTCATAGAAGTTTAAGATTGTAGCATTTTTATTTTCAGTTTAGATTCAGCTGGGTCGTATAGTTACTAAAAGTAAGAGACCATAGAGAGATTTAGCCTTGCATTTACTTGAAACAGCAGGTTGCTGCTTGACATAAAAGCAAGAAGACCCTCTCATCCTAACGTCTCTCGCTTCTTTGAGAAGTTGCTTGACATCTGGAGCTACAGTACTAGTGTAGTTCACGCAAGACATTCATGAGCTAATATCAAACAAGCATCTGGACCATTCGCATTTTTGGCAAAATCCACATTTCAGTCCAATGGTTGTCCTTTTCCATAAACTTATGCGTTGCTAAAGTTCTCCATTATTGTACAGTGTCTCTCACATAGAGTGCATGCTATACATTACTGGCCAATTTAAAAGATCCTAATTATTCTGAATGAAAGAAATCTACCGGTATATACAGTATTATGAAGAGCAGGCTATAGATGAAATGTAGAGATCCTCTACTTTTAGCAGATCATACATTCTACGACAAGACCTGTTGACTTTTTGGAGTGCTTTCCCATGTGATTTGATTCACTCCAACAAACCAATACAAAATTAATGTATGTGAGCTTACAAGCTGAATGGAATGGAATCATGGCCTCACATTTGCATGCAAAATTGCCATGAAGAGCTTATGGTGCCCTCCATCAACTTGAAGACTGAAGTTTAAATTCCAATTAGAGGTTTTGTTTTCTGTCCATCACGGCAGCAGAGTGGATAAATGCCTGGACCACAGCTTGTTGGGATTGACAGATTTTGATCTGCTTTTTTGGTTATATTTTTGTTTTCAATGATTTGCCAACTGTTACTGTAACAAAAAACAATTTTGGTAGCAAAACATTTAGTTCAAAGATTGGAGTCCAGATACTTGTAAAAGGCAAGTCAATCCTACTAATCGTACAGTATGGTACATGTACACTGTATAAAAGCAAGGTCTTAGAGTAGCCTGTATTTTGCTTAATAGGTAAGAATATCCGCCAACATCTAGGATAGCAAGACTAACAAAGGCCTGAGGCGAGTCAAAAAAATCACACTCAGTGAGAGGAGGACAGACCCGCCTGCACACACTACACCCTGTAACTGTCGAGTGTTTGTTTGGAGAACCCGCTCAATTTTTTTACTGGGGTTCTGATTGGTGCGGTCATCACCTCCTGTCAATCAAAGCATAATTTCCTTCCAGTTCTTTTGTGGCAGAATTGCAAAGCAAATGAGAACATGGTAGAGTTCCGAAGTTTAAATTTGGCCCTCGACGAAGCTATTTTAGATCTCTCTGGTCTGGGAATATGGCTTGAATTGCGATGGGAACAAAAAGAAGCCATAATTTATTTACCCTGCTTTTGAGAAAAGATTTACTGGCAGTTCTTCCAAACAGCTTTGGAAAGAGTCTTATCTCCCAGTTGAGTGAAGAATATATGTACCATGTCGAACAAACCAGCATGTGTGATAGTTTTCCCACTTAAAAGTATTGTGTAAGATCAGATATTCAAAGCTGATTTGATGGGTTTAACTGCTACATAGCTTTCGGACACCAGTTTAGAAGGTGTAGAGAGCGGCAAATATCAACTGATCTTTTCTTCTGCTGAAGAAATTCTGGAAAAGTCATTCTTTGATCGGCTGGAAAACAGCAACACTCCTTTGCACCAAAATCTCACTGCTTTTATTGTTGACGAATCTCACACTGTTGAGTCATGGATCGGTCAAAGGTTTGTTTGTATTTTTGCTTTGTTTAATCATTTGAGAACCATATGCTGGCCAAACTCTTAAGGAGTTTTGCACAAGCGAAAGGTTCTTTATGTTTCTTGTTTGTCAAATTTTAATAACGAGTCTCTTTAACAGGTCAACAACAAAGAAAGCCAAGAAAAGTGGCACCGTTGCGTTCCGTGAATCACCATCAGTTGCTATCACTTATTTCCAACATACAGTGTATCTTTGCACTCGCAGATTTATGAATATCCACATGCCTGTTGATATTTTTGTTGGAAGTAAATTTGTAATATTTTCCAGAAAAAAATGAACTCTGTTTTTATTGGCTCTTTCTGTATTTATGGAAATGTAATCAAGCGCAACTAATTAAGAGGTGTTTGCCAGGCATTACTGGCAGGCGTTTTTTTTCTCCCCTCTCCGCCCTTTCACCCACCCCTCATCCTAATCCTCTACCGGCTGTGTGCTTTCAAAATGGAGGCCCATTACGAACCTTGAACCTTGAACCTTGAACCTTGAAAAAGCATACTGTGCCCGCCTCCCGAAAACGCCTGCTCTGCAGGCTACAACCTCGGTCATAAATAGTTGTAACACCTCCCTTGAACAGCACGTAACTTGCATCCAAGCTATTGATTTATAACGCAGCCCTCCTCCTCCCTCCCTTCAATGTTGCGTTTGCCGTTCTAATGTTGCGTTTACCGGTTAGTTCTTGCACTGGAACCCATAAACATCAACATTGAAAGGGGAGGAGGGAAAAATGTCTGTCAGTGTTACCACATTTGTGACACCGAGACTGTAGGTGTTTCGAGCTGTACCTTGATTTCCTCAACATTATCCTTCTTCTCACTGATCAGTTTTTCAACATGAATCTCTAGCTCAGATCCTCGGGCTATGTGTTCCTGTTATCAATGCGAAATTAGAGTCAAGCAAGGACAATAATAACTATTACATGAACTGCATGATATAATGATAATCCGTGATAGTTATGTATCATAAATGTAAAATAATCTTTCTCACTTTTCCAAATCAATTCTCTCTTGACAATAGGGAGTTTATTTCAAATGGTTTCATCATCTTATGTTTTTAAACCACAGCCCAGTTTCTAGTGGTAAGCATTTCTTGGTAGGAAAAAAGATGGACAAATCCAACACTTTTTGCTTGAATATTTCTGGGCTTGACAACAAATTTACAAAAACGAGAAAACTTTCCTTATCATATGATGGATTCAGGAACAGCCCTTAAAATGCTGCAAAGAGTTGCTATAGTTTTAGAAACCAGCTCAAGGCTGATCTGTGTTTTAATATGGGCATCAAATAACTTATTAATTACCTTGAGTGACTGTGTTGTTTTTTGGAGTTTTCCCTCAACCAAAGCCACTCTGTCGTTGGCCTCTCGTTCCAGCTCCTCAACAGTCTTAACCAAGATCTCATTTTGATCACTAAGCTCAGAAACAAAGGACTGAAGCGACTGAAGTTGGTGCTGAAATGAGGGCAAAAAATTGTAAATAAATCATTAACTTTGGAGTTAATTTTGAAAAGAAATCTCACCTTCGTGGATGGGATGTTAATAGCACTCAAATATTGTCAAGCATTCTTCTTGCTTATGCATATTTTTGCTTAAATTTTTAAATTGCAAGATCTCTGTTGATCATTGAAAGAAATTTACATGTAACTCAATTTTGAAACTAGAGATAATTTTGTTAGGATCTCTCTGCAAGTGTTTGAAAACAATAAGGAAGCTTTTTTTACTGGGAAGTTTGATTGCAATTCAATTTAACAACTGACTAAATGTAACTTTGACTAAAAAACTGTTACATATCAGCAGATGACACAAAACAAGGAAAAAAAGATATTTAAAAAAAGGCCATAGCAATAAACTGTGAAACCAATAAACAAAGTTCATTGTCCAGCAATTCAACCTTGATAACCAAAATGCTGGAAAGGTGACATTGTAGCAGTAACATAATAAAGGTTATTGTTGAGCTAAATGTCACTCATCAACCACGTCCATGTTAAAGTGTATGGGCCAAATTATTAACGATTCTATCGGCACACACGAGACTAATATTTTACTATTAATTGGAAGCTTGACAATGTACAACTGCTGTGAATCAAACTATTCTTCTAATAAAATATTCTTCTATCACAAGCACTTTAAATTAATTGAAGTACCGGATCTTCATATATGCTACAGTTTGGTTTTGTTTTATTTGATTTGTCTGTGTAACGTATGCCTACAAGACAATTTAGCAGGAAATTATGCAGAAAAATGGATTTTCGACAAACACTATATTGGACTAATTACTTAGCTGCGGATAAGAACAGCAATACTACATACTATGTTATCAAAGCAATAAAGTAACAAAGCCTCAACTTACACCGCAGGCCATCATCAAATTAAGCGTCCTTTCAGCTGTGATTACTTCAATTGCATGCCTCGGTGACCAAAACGCCGACAATGTAAACAAAACAGTTTTAACGTGTCACAGTTTTAAACCGAGCAACTAAAATATTTCTTTAATTCTAACACTCGAAATATCCTAAAAGTGTTTGAAAAATGGAAAAGAATTGAATTAACCACGAGATAATCGACTTTTAGAACCGCTGGCCTAATAGTTGACTCGCTCAAATATTCACTCAAACGGCTAAACGGCCGCACTCACAACAAAAGCCACAAACAAAATAATCAACCCCTGAAACAGCCGGAGATTTTTTTTCCCAAAAATGGAGAAATCAAACGAAAGACACTGCATTTTAAAAGTCGCGATTTCTAAAAATTCAATCTGTTTTCACAAAAATTTTTCGTCACTTTTGCAGTTCAGCTGGCGCCGCACCTTTTCCGTGTTCAGTAACAAATTTTCTTTGCGATCGCGATCGCGGTTAAGTTAAAAGCTATCGATCATATCTCACCCTATGCGCCTCTTCCCTTTTTTCGTCCACCTCTTCCATGTCTTTCAGCCTGTTACGATACATCCCTCGCAACTCTTCCGCTAACAAAGTGTCATCTTCATGATCACCTTCTTCCGTAAGTTCTACGCTCTGTAGATAACTCTCTCCCAGATCTTTCGTTCTCGAAGTCATCAGCTAGACTTCCAGCAGCAAGAATTTCAAAGATGCACGTCCGGCTGCAGGGCCATGTGCTTTTCACTTGTTTTTCTCCATCACAGCCACAGCCTCCAAAAGTCAATCGATCTGAAACGCCATTTGGAAAGGACGCTCATGTTCTTGGAGTTTGATTGGACGGATTGTTACAACAAAACAATTGTTGTTATTCCAAATTAGGTAGTGAAATTAAACGCTCGATTAGGGCCAAAAATGGCGGGAATAAAATCGCTTCCCACGCTTCCCACAGTGACATTACAACATTTTAAATCGACAACCTTTGTTTGCAAGGACAATGTGATTTCGTACTTCATTGTAAGAGACGTATTCATGGAAGACTGGCTGATTGCGGCGCAGCGTCGTTATGGCGATAACAACTGAAATCAATGAGATCTGCGCTTTTTCTTTTGCTATCTAGGGTTTCTTCGTTTACACTGAAAAATTCCCGTCTTTCCCAAATGGAAAAGTTATTAATTTGATGCATTTTATACGCGATAGCCTAGCATCCCATCCAGGGGGGAGTAGAAATACTCTTAGTCGCTTCATGCTCATGAAACCGGATAAGAGGGACTACCGACCTCGTTCCCAGGGTCTCTCGTCTCTACCTCCTTTGTCGTTGAGAAGAAAGACCCTGGGACCGAGGTTGACCAAGCCATTGTTTGCAGTTGCCATGGTTTCGTGAAAAGGGTTTTCTTTCGCACGTGCTTGTTCATGGCTAGCTATTTATCTTTTGCAATGTTTGCTATTTAAACAAAACAGGCTATGCAGTTTCCAGTTTCAACAAGTATGAATATTGTAAGGAATAATGTAAAAGTAAAACGATTTTCCAGCACTGTTGGAAGCGGCATACACGGTGGCAGGAGCCCCATCAAATAGGCTCCTGACGGTGGATGTACCGTAAGACGGTTGCGAGTTGGAGCTGGGTGGCACGGCGTGGGTATGCGACAATTTATCTAATCAGTTAAATCAATTCTCTGTCTGCGCAATTGCCAAGTTCTGATACCGAACCAATTGCAGAAAGAAAGTCCGTCCAATACTCCAAGAAAATTGAGTGGTCGTGTAATCTCTCCTTCTTCTAAAGATGGCGTGGACAAACCGTCCAAGATAGCTATTGCGCATGAGACGCAGAATAGTTTCAATTGTGTAATAATTGTGGCTTGTCAGGGTATGGAAAAGTAAATACAAATAATAAATTCCAACTTTTTGGCGTTATCTTGACTCCGTCGTCAATTGCACCAAATACCGTATACCAGTGTTAGGTCTAGTGAACATAGTAGTAAAAGAAAGTGCGATGGTTAAAATTACACAAATAGTTCGCACGGAATGGAGTCCGAATGCACGATATGAATGGCTCTTTCTTGTATCATAATATACAGTAGCAAATTACTCCATTCTGATTAGCTGAGAGAAATGCAGTTTTCAGACAACAGTGCAGAAAAGATCGAGGTGACGACCAACCATGATCAAAGAAACTCACAGATAGCCAATCAAATGCAAAGCCCGCTTAGCGCTCTTTTTTGAGTCATTGCGTGATACGCGTGCGTTGCTTCCGTTTCTGAGATAAGCTATCTCGAAGTTCTTTCATGTGCATTATTAATAAGTAATCGTGTTTTTTCAAAGACTTGCACTCGAAGCAACTGCAGTTTACTCGTGCTTATTTGTTACAAATTGCGAGAGAAAAAACATGGGATTGCCTGTACTATTAAATACCATCCGATGCAGTGAACAGTCACGGCGACTATGGATCCGCCACAGTTAAGGGGCACACTTCACGACAAATACACAACCAACAACGTAAGAGCCAAACAAGGAGGCCATTGCATGCGCTTTGATATCGTTTGCAGTTTTAAGTTTTAGGCCTTATCGTCGGTTAGATAATGGTTTGTTAATCAAATGACGGCCAGGGGTGTCATTTTATATATGTGCAGCACTTTCACCTCGCCAACCAACCTCGTTCCCAGGACCTCACCCTTGGTTAAGAGAGACGTCCTGGCAACGAGGTACATGTATTTAGTAATGTCTTGGGTAAGAATTTTTAGGTGGACTTTTCATTTAGTGTACTTGAACGCGGAATTATAACCGTTGCTCGACAACCTCGTTCCCAAGGAGGCAAAGAAGAGAGACCCTGGAAACGAGGTTGCCACCTCGCCAGTCTAACGCAACCTTATGTATTTGTCATAAAGTGTCCCACTTGAGTGTAACGTGTCCATTCTTGTCACAACCCTATTAGTGCATTTCTCAGCGACAACGAACCACCTCAGCAGGTCATCAAGAACGTTCGTCCATGAAGACCTGCCTTTTTTCCGACATCTGACAAGGAACAGAGACAATAGTACCACGAGTGGTATTTTCACTTTATTAAATTTACGATTCCTTGAGCATCAAACACATAAATTCTTAATTGACTTAAGTGACATATTACCTTTAAGTCAATGGTAACATGTATCTACATATGGTTCATGCCCTGACAAGGTCAGGCAAACTTGGAAACTACATTTTTTATTTAGCTTCAGAACCACACTAAATGAAGCCGTTTGCTGAACCGAGATCACATTTTGAAGCAAGTCCAACTGCGACATTGCGAGGGACACAGAATCCCTTCGCCATTAGACTTGCGTCGAATGAGATGCCATGAGCTTAGACTGGACAGAGATAAACAAACAGCCAAAAACGGAGCATCGCCAGCGAATAATTTCGTTTTAAAATCGCTCAAGTAGAGAAACACTCTCAAAATAGCACACAACCCACAGCTACCCTGACACCATTTTCAATTCTGTATGCACGGTCAGGGACATGTGAATAAACGAGAACCATGACAATAAGATCACTCTTTGAAGTTCGCCGACTCTTCTAACCATTCCTCCGTAGTAACTCTCCTTGAACATTATACAAGCACGGTACTCAAGATTGCACTGATCTAAACCTCTGCTTCTACCAGCTCTGGCTTCCTTCTGAACGTTTTTTTTAATTAAACAAAAGAACCGTCTTCTTGGAAAGACGAACTGCTGCTAGCCACGGATCCTTGGGGTTGTGGCTTGGATCCTCGTGACGACTGGTTAGCCTCTTTTCCTTCCCAGACAAGGTTCTCTCCGACTTGTAAAGCTGGTCCTAGTTTCATTGCAACATCAATGAGCTGCGGGAAATGACAAAACATTTAAAACAATCGAAAATAATAACGACCCCGGGCTTGCGGCCTTGGGCACACGCCACTCGTTTTTGAAATAGCACTTCTCGACTCTACACTGCATCAGGCCATGGTTCCAACCTGGACTACGAGTTGTCCCTCTTTCGCCGCTTAGTTAGTCGAGCACGAGCGAAACGTGGATTGCAGATTTCCCGAGACCATTTTTTTCTCATGCCTGTCTTTTCCTTGCACTCGACTAACTAATCGGCGAAAGAGGAACTAGTCGAAGTCTAGTTGAAACTAGGAAAATAGCTCAGTGAAAATGTTTAAATGTCTGTCATCGCGTAAAAAGGTTTTTCCCTACATTCACTCTCTATAAGCTTGTCCCAAACCAATTTCCTTCACCTTCCCCAAAGTCACAAGGCTCTCAAAACTGAACTGGAAAAACCAACTGCAATTCGATCTACGAGCTAGCTGGGGAGGAACTCTCCAGGGAATTCTTTGCAAATAGCGCAATGAAAACTAAGTACATGTAATTTGCGACGTCGACCTGTTATCGAGCTCATCCCCCTTCACTGCTCGGTCAATTTATGGCCAGTTTTTATGTCTTTTAAAGACAAGAGCATTGTGAGCTTTAGATGAACTGAAAAGGTTTTAAAATCACCATGTTTTAGGGCACTGCAGAGCCTGAAGTGCAGGGCAAGTTTGGTGAGGTGCTAGCTACCTAAAAACTAAGTGCATTACTTACCTCTTGATCAATGTCACTGCCCTTAACAGATCTGACCTCTTCCATCTTCCTCTCATATATGTTTAACTGTTTCAAAGCTTCTTTTTTCTCTCCTGTGTTGTACAGGAAGATGCTAAAATTCAAGTTGATGGATGGATCTGTGCTAAAAGAAATTAAGAGGACCAAAGATAAGTAAAGAACTAAGTAGCAATAAAAATGACAAGTCGTCAAAATACCACAATCTTCTGAATTAACTTTCCGTAGTCTTTAATTACGAAGTTAATAAAGTTATGTTAGCAACGACAACGGGTGCGACGTCGAGCACGAGTTCTGGGATTACTGGGACTACTGCACAGGGATTACTGCACAGCGTTAACTACGAGTTTGTCAAAAGGAAACTGCGTTTAAAGTAACGGTAAAGTAAAGAAACCATATGTAAAGTCGATAACCCGTAACAGTAATTCAACTGACAAACCCGAGGCCTATGGTGCGCTCATTTTACTCCCCCTTTGCCATCAGTGCTCCGTTTTAAAAGTATTTAAAGCTACTTAAGCTACACAGAACGCAAAGAAGTCGAAACAAGGATGTGAGATCCGGGAATCGAACTCAGGACCTTTTGCACCAAAGCCGCGCACTAACCGACTGTGCCATCCTTGATTTAGAGTTTGATTTAGAAATGTTTCTTTTAGTTTCAAGCTGTAATCAGCATATACTAACAATATACATGAATATATATATATTTTTTTTTTTGGGAGGGGGGGGGGGGGGGAGGGATTCAGACTGGAACTCGTATCATACCGTGCGCTTGTCTAAACGCGTATAGAGCGTGACTTCGTGACCGAGTAAAAGTTGTACTTGTTTTCGTACTCGCACTCGTAGCCGATGCTAACATTCTTTAATCTTACTTGTCCAAGGTCGTGGCTTGTTCATATGCTTGTTTTGCATTTTCCTGGTCTTCTAAGTGTGTCAAAGCAACTGAGACAAAAGTCAGAACAAAGATGAACGGCAGAACGTCAAGGTTACAAGTAAACCTAGAAGAAAAATATTTTAAGCACGAAACTCGTAATTTCCCCTTAAACTTTTAACGGCTGATATAGATTTCGACAGAACTGCAACTCCATTGTCTCGCGTCCGAACTAAAATCTCCGTTGAATGAAGTCGTTGGGACACCTTGCCAACCTGCACAATTTTAAGATTTTCGCAATTATTTACGCTGCCAGAGCTCTAAAACAACCAGCACCTAAGCTCCAAATATTCAATGTTGACTTCATGAACTGATCTATATCTGTAGCACCGTAAAGAAACCCAACAATGTTAGAGGGGGCTGGGGAAGACGACTTGGCAAGTAGGAGATTGGACCTGAAAAAACTTTAAGTGTTCCAACATTTTTGACATGGTTTGCAATGAAAGGCATGGGTCTCCACGAAATAACATCACAAAACGCATTCAATTTTTTTGCAACCTGTAACTTGCTCTGTCGTGGGTAAAATGCATAACTGTTGCTTTTGGTAATTTTAATGGAACATGAAAGGAAACTTTCAAGGAGGAAATATAAACAATAGACCTACACAATAGTATGCTGTAGGTTAAGAGACATTTTCAGTACCAAATGCCATTTGAGGTTACGTGCAGCTGCCCCGGATGATACAGCGCAAACAAACGAACAAATACTCACTTGCTAGCAGCATGAACAGATGACCGTGTTTTGGTTTGAGCGTAATTGCAGCACTGAGAAAATGAAATGCAGAAGCATATCTAACGCATGTTAAGGACAGTACGAAGTCCGACTACGAACCCCCACCACCACCAAATTCATTCTCTCCGGCAAATTCAAATGTCGAAATGAAAAAAATACAACCATCAAAAAGAGTTCTACATTTTACACCACCATCTAAACTTTAAATGTCTTTCATTTTGGTGAACAAAGCAGGGTAAGCGCTAACCCTGAAAGATCCAAATAGATCATTCTTTGCGCAATAATTATGGCATTCTTTATTGTAAACTAATCGAGTTTCTAATTGCATTTAACTTTACACAATGACTAGAGGAAAACCTCACGACCCGGGCAATCGGCTTCAAAATTTGCTTCAACATCCGTTCCATTTCGGTGAACAGCGATGGTGAAACCATCGGTCTCTCAATGAATGACGCCCATGTCTGTATCCATAGTAACAACCAAATATCGTGCAGCTTTGTTGCATCAAATGTTGATGATGCGTTGAAACCGTTTGCCCACACCAGCAGTCAACATCGTTCAACAAAATCGAGCTTCTAAGCAGGAATAAAATAGCTTTATCCATGGTCTTTCAATATCAACACAACAAAGCGAGTGACTAAAATATTGTTGTCCTTCGTTTTGAGTCTGATTAACAGGGGTTAAGGGTATTACAGTATTTACTCCGTTTAAGTATTAACCCTTCCTTTAACAACTCGACCTTCATAACTTTCACTAATTCCCAACTTTACAGTAAATGAAAGAGCCAGGTGCAGTGTTTACTTCCACCAAGATGTCCTGGGTTCAAATCCCGGACACGACGTCGTAAGTGTTCAGTTTTCGAATTATTTCGAATTATTGGTGCTCTACTCTGCTCCGAGAGGATTTTTCTCCGGGTACTCAGGTTTTCCCCTCTTATCAAAGATCAACTTTTCATTTGATCTACTTTAACATGACGTGATATGATTTTGGTTTACAGTCGGAATTTCATAGGTTAAAGATCTTCAGCTTCTTCGTGCAAACGTGAAGGATACTGTTGCATTGTGAGGTGGATGATACCCAGGTTGTAGAGGATTTTCCACTCAAATGGCGCCATGTATGTTGCTCGCTTTAAACAGCTGATAGCCTGGGAGAAACAAAATTAACAGCTTTAAATTAACTCGAGATCGAAATAAAGGGTGTTCCCACACCACAGATCACGTTCCGCACTGTCCATTAATTTAAGAGCCACATTATAAAGTCACATAAAAAGGGCTGAGTGTATGTTAGTGCTGTTAACATGTGCCCCTAATTCATTGCACACAAATTATTGACTTATGCATAAAAAATGCTGTAAATTATTGTCATTTTTTCACAGTACTTTGTTTTTTTTTTTTTTTTAACTCCATAAATTACATTAAAGGCGCTGTTACACTGTGCATTTTTTTGTGCGTCTTGCCTAGCAACGCCATGGCAAGATAAGTTGCACGAAACATTGCCCAGTGTAACATACCATGTACAGCCAAAAACGTTACGACGCAAGTTGCAGAAACCAGAATTGAGTACGACTTTCCGCAATGCTTCACGCAACGTTGCAACGAAATTTTGCAAGCAAATTGCGCATTGCAACATCTGTCCTGCAACTTGTGTCGCAATGGCCGGGGCGCAATGGTTTGCGGGACCAGCCAATGAAAATCTTCCTTTAATCTTACTTGATCATCGCAAACGAGGCAAGTTGCAGCAAAAGCCGCCTGGTGTATCACACATCACGCAATTTGTTTCGCAATGTGAGAATGCAATGTGAATTGCAACAAAAATTACCGCGGCTAACAGCGCCTTACAGCGCTTAGGTTCAGCTTATGCGTCCACACGAACTATTTTCTTCTGAGACGAACTAACCAGTAAGTTATTATCACAATTGTCATCCAGCATAAACCGTCCAATATTATTCTCTATGATGAAATGGTATATGAAATGAATTATATATGAACTGCGGATATGAAATCAAGTGAAGCTATGATCTTCGCAGTTATGAACGCAATTTTTACAATTGCATAGAGAAGCCTGAAAAATTCAGGACTTCAACGGGGTTTGAACCCGTGACCTCGCGAAGGTCACGGGTTCAAACCCTCGCGAGGTCACGGGTTCAAACCCCGTTGAAGTCCTGAATTTTTCAGGCTTCTCTACGCAATTGTAAAAATTGCGTTCATAACTGCGAAGATCATAGCTTCACTTGATTATTCTCTATGTTACATAAAATAATCAGACGCATTTTCAACGTTGCCCAATTCCATCTCATTCAAATAGCT
>OX421447.1:48879468-48889468 GCA_949126865.1 Montipora capitata | reverse complement strand
GAGATAAGTTCAGGCTTTCAGTCACGCTACGGAACTCGTCTGTCACGCCGATCGTGGAGCGGTGTCCCCCCATTTTACACCAACATTGTCTCTTGCGTTTTGTTATTGTAGAGTGTCGTAAATATTAATACCCGCGGAAACTGCGACATTAAAAAATATTTAGAATACATCTCAACATGACAAAAATTACACCACTAAAAGAAAAAGGTGATCCTGTTCAATAACATTCTCCAATTTGTAATGACTAAGCAGTCTTTCCTATGTTGTCAGCATGAAATTTTACAATAAATTATGTAACTAACAGACTCTTGCAGCAACAAGAATACTTACCTTGATTGTGATAGATTTCCTAAAGAAAATAAAGGAAAAATAATTTGGAACAAAACTTCCAATTTCCAAGGATTATTAATAAAAGAAACAAAATGCTGCATGTCAGATACGTGGTAATAAGGTCAAGGGAGCCCTGGGAGGATAGCAGCAACCTCATCCCATCCCTTTTCTGTTATGCATTGGTACAGGATTAATGAGAATTACTGTAGCTGAATGAAAAATGCAAACAACCGAAAACGTTTTGTTGAACTCTTATAAAGGAATCAAACTTACCCAGTCTTTAGTGCTCAGTTTTGCAGCTTCATTATAAACCTCAAGAGCAGCCTTATGTCGAGCAAGAAGGAAACTGTAAAAAATCAGTATTATGTATTCATTTATTTAATAAATAACAGGTGACAACATTATTTTCTGGAGGTTGTTGTAATTACAGTATACTCTTTTTGTTCAACCATCTCAGCCTTAGAACAAACAAAACACAAATACTGTACCTGCAACAAGCATGAGATACATGTATAAGGCTAGCACATCCTATAAAATTATCTTTCACATTAATTAGAAGACACAAAAGATGTGGACAATAGATATGGTAGTCTACAAAATAACCTTTATATGAAAACTACCTTGAAGTACAAACAGCTCTTGGTACCCAAATCAAGTGAAAAAGCACATTAATTTTACAAGCCTGCAAATAATTTTTTGCTATAAGCCTGTCATATTTCAGGGCAGGGACATTAGGTTTGACCTGACATGCAGCCACCCTGGTAGGACAAAATTTTTTTCCAACACTTATTAAGTGGGATGCCTGTGGCGTCTAGATGGTTTCCACAGTACAAAATGAAAATGGCAAGGTCTTCTGAATTTTTATCTAAACGAGGGTTGAAGATGAGCTAGAAATAAATCTTTTTTCCAGATCCCTAACAATCATCTTTCGTTTGGAAAATATAGCATTTTGATAAACGGATGTCTTGTTGGTGGACCACAGGTAGCCCACCAACGTCACGGGCTCATGTGAAACACTTCCTTAAATTAATAACTCAAAAACGATGTAGTGCACAGACCTGAGAATAATTTGGAGAGGTGGTTTATGTATTGTCTTTACAACATTTCAAGTTGTTGGCTTCTTTTATTGAACGCTTTTGAACTTGTTTTTTGTTGTGTGACAATGAAAATGATCTCAACATGCACGCACTTCCTAATGCTGTTTTGACAATATTGTTGATATCGTTTTGCCATCCCATTCTTATGTTGTTGCTTCTTTTTTTTTTTTTGTCATTTTGAAAAGTCGAACAAAATACATTTGTACAAATCCTAAAATGTTTCAGCTTTTGCTTACACTGTGCATAATTGCAATAATGTTAACTTTTCTAATTTTGTCATTGAAGTCGTGGAGAAATGTGATTCGAGTCCCTGAAAATTCGCTGTAAAACTGGTCATAAAATCTTATCAGTCCAATGAAAACACAAACAACGGGCATTTGTGGAATACTACCCCTGTTGATTCCACAGCACAATCCTTCTACGAAGGATGAAGGATCGATCAACCACAGCAGGTCTAATACTGGTAGCTGAGAGATAATAAAATAACTTACAGTGACTGCTGTTGACAAACATATCTGACCAAAGTGACAATTCCCATTACAATCCAAGACAACATTTTTAATGACATTTTTAACTTCCTTGTCCATTTCTGAAAGACTTTTTTCATCAAGACATGAAATACATGTACATTTGTAAATCTTATTATAATGGCTCGCAACCCCCCCCCCCCCCCCCCAAACAAAACAATGTTGAGGCACAACTGGCTAATTTGCACTTCTCCATGAACACACACATTGAGTTGGAGGAGGGGGGCGGGGTACATCCTGGCTCTTCTTTAATTTTCAAGTTGTCATACGGATAGATTGTAAATACATGTAAGTCATACTACTGTAACAGTAGTTTATTCCGCCACCAACGTTTCAAGGCCAGACTGGTGCAAGCCTTGTGTAGCTTTAAGTAAGCTTGGGCTTAAAGCCTCAAGACAATGAAATGGTATGCTGCCCACTACAGTGGCAAATGGAAGACAGAATTACATGAACAAGTGAGAGTTAAACCTAATACTGGCCCTAAATTCTGTCAACACAAATGCAGGTTTTTTAATGGACAAACAGTAAACCCCAAATACAGACTAATAACAAAAATAAAAATTACAGTGCACTCACAGAGATCTTGCCACCTGTTTGAGGTTATCTGCACTCTGTGGATTGATTTGTACAGTTCTCTGGAACAGGTCCAGTGACTCCTGGATCTGACCTTCTTGTCGTAGAATTAACGCTGCAGTGGGAAATGGGAAAAAAAAAGAAGATGGTGTCTAGATCTATTTTGAAAGCTCTGCTTGTTTTAATTTTGCTTTCAAAAACGCACTTTACTTTAATTTGTTCTTATGAGACAAATGACAATACTCTAAATAATATCGCACTTCGCTACAACGACACAACCAAAAGTGAGAATCCTCCAGTTTACAATATGCAAGTTGCAAGGATTGGTGGGATAAGGGTGTGAAAGGAAAGGAACTTTTAGTTACTGATTAGTGCCTAATCGTCTAGCACTGTAGCACTAATTGGGGACACTGTAAATTGAAATTAACAAATTAATGCAAATCAAATCAAATGTTGGTTTTTGAGGAGAGGAGAAAACTGAAGCACCTGGAGAAAAACCTCTTGGTGCAGATCAAGTAGAGAAGCAACAAACTCAACCCACATAATTGTGACGCCGAGTCTGAGGATCGAACCCGGACAAAATTGGTGGGAGGCGAGTGCTCTGACTCACAACTGCACCATCCCTGCATCACATTTGACAGCCTAAAAGTAAAAGATCTCTAATGAAACTCTCCCCAAAAGACGAGTTCCCAGGACCCAGGCACACCCCCTCCATGCCATATAATGCAGGTGTTGAGCAAAAATAGCATTAAAAGCTAGGTAAACACACCATAAACACCAACCTGGCATGGGCAACACATCACACCTTCCCACATGCTTGGCGTGGTAGTCCAGTGTGATCCCAACCCAGGCCAATTAACTGGGTGGAATGGTTGCGCGCTGCTGATGCATGATCATGTGTCGGCCACACTGGATTGGTGTGGTCACCTTGCTTTTAGTTCATTTTTCACTTATTATATAAATGTTGAGTATCATTAAATAAGGAGGACTTTTAACTAACCCAAACATTTATTTGCATGGGAATAGAAAACAAGGTTCTCTGCAGTCTCCTTGTTTAAATCCATGTATTTCTGGGTTATAATACGGTATATACTTGTCCCTCTGAAAAACACCTCTGACAGTCATGTCCAACACAAGTACAGTGTAAATTGGCTGCTCTGATAAAAGTCTCGTAAGTATCAGAGGCTTGCATTTAAATTAGTTGATTACCTCGCACATACAAAGCATATTCACACATTCCTTGTGTTTCCTTGAGTTGATCGCCTATAAGGGCCTAAAATGGAACAAATAAGCAGTCTAATTGTCTTTGCAAATTATTGATTTTTTTTCCATTTCGACATAATCATTCACGGTATCCAGACACTTCACCCCATGGACAAATAGCCCTGGACAAATAATCACCTCTTTCTGGACAAATAGCCCCACTTTCTGGACGATTAGCTCCCAGTCTAAAAAAAAAAACAAATTTACCATAGGTAGAGAGTGATTTTTGTCATCAATGGCTTCACAACGCCCGATCTCATATTCTTTATCAGTATTCGATGCTTTGTCCTTGCTAACAGTTTCATTTAAAAAATGCCAGTTTATGTGAATGATCAGTGGTTACAATCGTATTCATCATGTAATGTCTGTCAAATCATCTGTACTCTGACTTACAAAAGTAAAGAAGGAACCTTGAATTGAAAATTCATGTAATTGACTTCACATCATGATTGTAAAATTGCTTGGTAACCAAGTTTAAACTCGGTAGTAAACTGATGTGCCAAGTTTAGAACAGGTACATGTATAAGCATTTGAACCCAGACCTCTGAATCTGCACCACACGCTTTCGCATCATTCAAAAATCAACCCAAAAGTAGTCATGTTTGCACAAGTTTCTGCAAACATGGCATTGAGGATGGTTATCTTACCTGCCTTTGTCGGTTGCTGACAGAGGTGGTTTGTGCTTGTGTGGGTATATGCCGTTTGTGAGCTGGATTATGCCCAAACTGCTCAGATGTTTGGATTTTCGCAAATTGTAGAAAAAAGTAAAGTAAAGTGGTGCATTTATATAGCGCCCTTATCACACGTCTCAAAGGTGCTTTCTTACATGTACAGCTACATGTACCTCAGTAGCCGTACATGTAGGTTTACAAAACAATGAGTGCTAACTGAACATGCTTTTTTAAAATAAATATTATATTCCCTTGTTAATGGTTAGTGTGTGTTAACTGACCGCGGGTATTGAGTAAGTTGCAAGGTTGAGATAAACAAAAAATTGAACACTAAATTGATTTTGATTACCATTAATTAAAACCCTTTCAATCATTCCAAACAGAAGAAAGGGCCTACCTCCCAGGAAACACAAATTCATACTATTGTTTATTAAAAACAAAGTTTTGTTTTTAATAAACAATAGTATGCATTTGTGTTTCCCGGGAGGTAGGCCCTTTCTTTTGTCTGGAATGATTGAACAGTGTTAGGTTCCTAACACTGTTCAATTACAGTCAAGATGAATTAATGTGATCCAAAGCCGGGTATGATTTTATAAGGAAGGAACACAACCTCATTAACAAACTTCAAGCAAGCGAAAAAGGAACAATCCTCATATCTAAACAATTGATCCACAAAAATGAAATCTGTTAGCGATGACAGTACAATGTGTAAAAACCAGTGAGAGAAAAACGACAAGTTGTGCAATTGCAATGGGTGTCTTCATTGGAATCATTGGACCTGACTAAGTCACTGGTAAGTGAAACTAAGACCTAATTATTAGCTGTTATGTTGAATCGTACTTTCGCGCGCCAAACTCATAATATTGTAATTTAACTTCATACTGGAAATTTTGGTCTAAAACAAGCTTCGGATTTCAAATTAACTCATTGAGGTGGTTTATTCTAATTGAGAACTTGTTGTTTGTGCCAGTGTCCTAGCGAATTTGGGCCCCCCTAGATTTGGACCCCTCGCGGATTTGGACCCCCACAGATTTAGTCCCGATTCAAGATCAATCGATCTTCAGGTGATCTTACCTCACATTGAAACTGACCATCTGAGTGACTGCAGTCCTCAGAGAAGAACTGTTGTTTCCGACCCTACCTGTATGATTATTGGATGGAAATTAAAACTACCTTTTCTGTGTGATTATTAATGTTTTCAGATTGGGGGCTAATCGTCCAGAAAGTGGGGGCTATTTGTCCCGAAAGTGGGGGATATTTGTCCGGGGCTATTTGTCCGTGAGGGGAATAATATTGTCTCACATTCATCATCACACTTTACCTTACAACGATCAAACTCCTTTCTTATGAAGTGTAAATGAATGAGCCAGTTTTTTCTTTCATACACAGGTAGTTCAGGAGCTAGAGAAGAACGAAGAAACGAACCATATATAAAGGGATGCTGACAATTTGTAATACAACAACAAAAACAACCGATTTAGCTATCTATTATATTAATATATGTAGATAACGTATCGTACCTTTCCCTCGGCGTTTTGGGGGCTGAGATTTGGGCTGTGAGGCCGTTGTAGTAGAGGAAACGCTTTCCGGAGACATCGAAACGCTGGGAGTTTTCACGCTCGGCGTTTTAGCAGCGGAACTTTCAGGACTCATTGTTCTTGGTTCTGAAGATGTCTCCGACATAGAAACTTGACTACCGCTTTGAGGAGTTTCTGCCATAGTTGAATTACCTAGAATATGGTCCTCGCAACAAAAACCCTATTTCAAATGGATGTTGCACAAACATGGATCTTTTCCTGACCCCACATCGCTAAAATATCTGTACAAATCTGAAATGGCCACGAATTTATACACTGTAAGATACCGCCATGACAACACAACAGTATCATAGACTCCTAGTGTGGTTTACATGACGTTCAGAAAAGAGCTAGCCAGTTCTCGGGCCCGTTTCTCAAAAGTCCCGAAACTTTACGGGCCATTTTCGGGTCCATTCTTGAGATACAAAGGGAATTTTGACAGAGGACTCAGGTCGTCAAACTTCACAGTCATTTTTCTTTTTGTTGCCTTCAAAACATGTTAAAAGATCGGCTCACCAAAACAAGCGGTTGGCAGTTCCACAAATAGCGCTATCCGCCGGATAAATCAATATCCACTGGATAACTCAATTGGTTTTGCTAGTGTTTCTCCGCTGGATAGTGATTTATCCTGTGGATAGCGTTATCCACCTTTTGCACAACCGAGGCCAGGACCACACCCTGTCACCCAGGGTAATACATACGGGGCCGTGCATATCGGGCGCGCTTTCGTTTTGTACGGAAAATCCGATTGATCAGGTGGTGAATCAAATGGAACGGGACTTTTCCACTGAAATTTTACGGGAAAAAAGGAATACCAGGTGGAGGTATTCCTCTTTTTTCGGTTTCCCCGGAATGATTGGTAAAATCCTGTTCCATTTGCTTTGTCCAAACTAGTACCATGCTTCCCCGGAAGGGGGGGGGGGGGGGGGATACCGCATCTTAGTTACTTTTGGGTAAAGTAATTTTAGCGACCCCAACTTAACGGGATGCAATGCGGCTAGTAAATATTAAATCAACATAGCTACAGTTCTTTCTGTAACAACTTTTTTTTACCGCGAATCTTTCCATTTTTAAATCCCACTAGCCAGAATTTTCTTAACCCCAAAATCCCGACAATTTGCGATCTCATTCTAGAAACTCTGTCGGGAACTCTGTTGAAAATGCAACCCATTTATAGTCAGTCCAGTCGTGAAAATGTGACCCCATCCAGGGGGGAGTAGAAATACTCCTAGTCGCTTCATGCCATGGAAACCGGGATAAGCTCCGGCCTGATGGGCCGCTTGGCTCGTATGCAGACTTTTTTTACCTGTACCTCGTAAGTAGTAATTCTCACAAGCAGTTGTGCAGCTACGGGCTATAAATTGATTTAAAACCCGCACGATTCATTTCGGCAGCTTAACACCCAGGCCTTGGGGTCCGTACTTACTTTCAATGGGCTAGTGGGGATGTGCCGCTGGATGGGATGCCAGTCCATCGAAGGGTTACCCCCAGCATTTCGCCGGCACCCATTTATACACCTTGGTGGAGAGAGGCACCGTGGGAGTAAAGTGCCTTGCCCAAGAACACAACAGAATGTCCCCAGCCAGGACCCGAACGGACCATTCGCTCCGGAGTCGAGCACACTAACCACGAGGCCACCGCGCCTCCTGAGGTACAGGTAACGATTGAAAATTCGGCAGCCATGTTTGTTATTCTAAACGATTAGTATCCAGTCTCTTGAGAAAAAAAGGAACGCACTCGTCCCGTTCCATATTTTGATTGAGGAAATTTGTTCCGTTCCTTTACGCAGAAAATTATCCCCGGTTTTTCCATACAAAAGGAAAGCGCCCCGGTCACCCAGCCGTGCATACGGCGAGAGCTACTGAAATTTGAATTGACCAATCAGGATTCAGCAAGCGGGAAAAACTGTGCTATCCAACGTCACGTCAATTCTTTGCAATTAAAGGGCCAGAAAACCATTTAAAACATTTTGCGGCAACTTTTTTTGTCAACACATTTTGGCGCCAAAACTGGGTTGCCAGCGAGCGGCGATTTGAACGTCAGCTGTTGTGCTTTTTACGTATTTTGGAATCAAGTGTAAGAAGGCGTCAAAACTGTATTGATAATTTATTTATTTGTGTTAACTTCGCTAAACAAGACTTTGGTGGCGTCCTTTCGATAGGGTAGATCGAAAACAATGTCGTTTACGCACAGAAATGCACCGTTTCCGGTGAAAGGGAAAAGAATTTACAGGATAGCACAGTTTTGAATGCCGCGCGCATTGCGGTCCCGTATACACGGAGGGTAGTAAAGCACGTTGCTTAGCCAAAGGGGCCGTGCATTTCTGGGGTTAGCCTTGGAAAGCTGTTTCACCCTTGTCAGGATTCATCAGGGAGGTCGCAATGGTGAGAGCAATTGCCTCCCATCAATGTAGCTCGGGTTCGATTCCCAGACCCAGACTCGGCGTCATATGTCGATTGAGTTTGTTGGTTCTCTACTCTGTTCCGAGAGATTTTTCTCCAGGTACTCCGGTTTTCCCCTCTCTTAAAAAAAAAAAGCTACGAGTTGATATGAAATGATTTTAATAGATTTGATTTTTGTATAGTGACCCCAATTAGTGCGCCTGCGCTAATATTGGTTGCGGTCACACTTGAGAGATACAAAGTCTAAAGGCCGGGACACACTAGGCGATAAGTCGCTGCGACACGTCGCGGGGACAAGTCGCCGCAACAAATCGCCTTGTGTGACACGGTTAATTTTATGAAAATCATTGTCGCTGCGATCAGTCGCACGAATTCAAATCAGTTTGAATTCGTGCGACTTATCGCAGCGACAAAATTAGCGAAAGCAGCGTTGTCGCTTCGTGTGTACACTTCCGGCAACAAGTCGCTGCGACAAAATATAAATGAACCAATGAGAGAGCGTCATATGGTCAGCCATATTGAATTAGAAAACTAGTTCACATTCCCCCTCACACGAGATCACTGCGTGTGCACCGAAGAGGCGTCGTGTCGCAGCGACTTGTTTTGCAAGTAGTACACATGGAGCAACTTGTCGCAGAGACATGTCGCTGCGACTTGTCGCCTAGTGTGTCCCGGCCTTAATACAAGTGTTGACAGTACTTTACTGTCAACTCTCTGGTGTTTTGAATCTCTAGGGGAACACTGAACAATAGAACTTGATTTAACAATGGCGTTAACTCCCTAATGCAACCGCAGCCATTATCAGTGTGGCATAGTTATGCAGAAGTGTGCTCAGAGAGCTGATGTAAAACCTAAGCTTGACACATTTTCAAGACCTGCAGGCAAGAAATGAAATGTTATTAAATATCCTTGATTCCTTGAAACCTTTTGCAAAATTTGTCTTCGCACTGGAGACGTTTTGAGATGAGTCATTTCTCTTTCTTGTGATGGGGAGGAAAATGACTTAAGCGGGTTCCAATTTAATTTGTGAAACATTCTATCCGCGCAATTTTATACTCCATGGAAATTTGTTTTGTTGTTTTTGCTTAGCCTGATATAGCCTGTGATGTATAATTTTGAATCCACGACCATATGTGGCTTCTACGGACAGGGTAGGGCAAATTTTAGTATTTTGCCTTTCAAGTTATATGTACTAATAAAACCGAAGCGGAAGCCTATACTTTACTTAACGCGATTCACCAATCGCTTTCACCCCTCATATCGCCAGTACAACACAGTGGAACTTGTATTAAATGGAACAAGATTTCTGATCAGTTATATTAGACAGTTTCTCGGAATTTTATGAGGAGAAACTGGACTGAATTTTGCCGGATAGTTATAATGTAGGCTTGCAGAATACCTGTCTGCAAAGACCGATAGACTCTAAATACAAATTATATGTAGATCTGATAAGGCGCTCCCTCCGGCCTATCAATCACTGAAAGGTATTACCAATCATAGCATATTAATCTAAGTACCCTTTCTGAATATTGTGTAATCTGCCAACAGATTAAATCTCTT
>OX421447.1:48844468-48874468 GCA_949126865.1 Montipora capitata | reverse complement strand
GGTGAAAGTATACAACAAGAACCGGAAGAACCCCTGGGCACTTACTCTTACCGAACCAGTTCCAGAAGCGTTCAAATTCCCTGCGCTGCTCGAACGGATTTTTATGTTTATGCTCGTGATGTTCATTTTGAGAAAACCCTTCGCGTGGAACTTATGGTTAATACCTGTTGATGTTGTCAAAAACTGTTCAGTTACAGCGGTGATCAGTCACATGCACCCCTCAACGTCATTTTTTTATGTTTCGAAACTAAAATTTAGGTCAATCAAATGTTTCCATGACAATAGTCCTGCTCTCTTGGCTGCAGTTGAATTCGTCATGGAAACATTTGATTGAGGTCCACCTAAATTTTAATTTCGAACTATAAAAAAATGTCGTTGAGGGGCGCGTGTGACTGATAACCGCTTTAAGTCACAACAGAGACCGTCACGACTTAAGTCACTCTGAGTTGTGATAAATGATAAATTTGTTTCTGCTTAGTGTCACTATCTCAATAAGTGTTTCTCAGGATAACTCGTATTTATTTACCCACGTGAGAATTCTTCCAGAATCGACAAGGTCTGTGCCTAACGGAAAGGAAGGAACTGCGCGGGTTCGGGTAGCGTTTACACGAAGGCTGTCTCAAATGGAGAAGGTTGTTCGGTTTTTCATAATTCAAGTGATGATAAGTCATAGTTCACTCTTTTTAGAAACAAAAAGCGAGCTGTCATTTGCCTACCCCACCCAACCCCCCCGTTATGGTCTGAAGAACTGCTATTGACTGTTACTTCATACCCTTCACGCCGCAATCAGCCTTGACATAGCCCTCCCCGGGTTTGCAGTCCAATTTGACCATCTCTTCAAAAATCAATGTGCATATATAAATATATATGCATGTATGGGTTAAGAGGGTCATAGGAAGGACGTAGGCTTATAAAGTATATACTTGAAAACGTTTCGGTTTCAGAATCACGCCTTTTTCGGTCTTCATCAGCTTACAGCACTTGAAGAACTTGATTCTAGAACTTCTTGACAAGAATTGTTGAGGGTGTTGCAGAACTTAACAAAATTTGAGCAGTGGAATTGCACAAGTGCGACTGATTCCATTGGGACAATGTCAGAAACAAATAGAATGGCCGTATTCTGAAATATCTTACGTAATAAAAACGACATCAAAAGCATTTATTAAAATAATAAAAGAAAACAAAGAAACTGGCCTGCGAATCTCAAAAGGATCCTTTTGGAGTGCCTTTAAGGCCATTAGCTCTTTATATGCCTATCGCAAGAAACTTTCTTCTAAAAGGTGAGAGCTCCTTGCTTCTTATTAAGTTTGGTGATGAGCGACTTGTCAGGGTATGAGTGCCTGCTATTATCTTGTACGTCTCACGTTTTAGGAGGTTCTCGTACATGACTTCTGGGTTATGAAACAAATGTTAAATTCGTATTGATAACACCATAATACTGAAGAACTAAAAAATTAAAATACACTCTATTTTGTGAAACGGCCGGCACTTGTTCCACTGTCACTGTTACAGCCATGATCAATGAATATTTTCTTCTATGGTGAATTTAGTGTGAAACAGGTGTTGGGAAGAAAGGTGTTTGGTATTCCAGACAACTGAGTTTTAGTAAGGAATGGAAGATTATTTGCATAGGTTTGATTGTGACACCACAAGTTATCGCATCCAGCGGTACACTTGAATTGGTACTAGTCCTTTGTTCTGCCTTTTAAGTAGCATATTCTTAATTACTATGGAAACTCAACTGACTGTAAGTTAGGCTGTATGATTTGAGCTCGTCACTCCTTTTTTAGTCATTCGGTTTGTTTTTTGTTCTGTGGTTAGGGTTAGGGTTAGGGTTAGGGTTGAGTATTCGGTAGGGAACGCGCAAGTGTTTTGTTTCCCAGGAGTAACATGACGCAAAATTTGACACGGGTCCAAGGCGAATAGTTAGTTGTTCAATTCAATTCAATTCATTTCAATTCAATCTCTTTATTTAAAGAGGGAGACGTAATAACCTGTTACAGTTTTCTAACTTACGGCCCTCTCCGAGCATTAACCCTCCCAACCATGATACACCACAGAAGACAGAACACCACAAGACGGACCACAACACCGGGAACTACATTCCCTACTCTTTACGACAAGTGTGCGGGTTCTTTTACGTCCCACAGGATTGTGAACATTGAAGGGTTGTGAGACGGGACGTCCGGGCTTATCGTTCTTATCCGAGAAGACTAGAGAGTCTAACCATTTGCAGATGTGATTACAAAGGCAGCACTTTCTCCTCAGTTATTTAAAGACCCTAAGTGTTGGTCCGGCCGGAGTTGAACTCACGACCTCCCGCGTAACAGCCCAGTGCTCAACCAACTGAGCCACCGGTGCGCGGTTGCCGTTGTCGTTATAGTGCAGTGGCGAAAGAAAGAAGAGTCAACCGAAAGAGTGTCAGAGTTGATTTCTGTTCCCCCGAGAAGTTTCTCTTACAGAAACTTACATTTCTTACAAGTTACCAAGTAGGTTTACGTTCGCAGAGCTAAGAGTAAGTTTTTGTGTGATTTTACAATACATTTCTTTGACACTCGATAATTAAAATCGGACCTTTTGTCAGTTGCATTGCGTTTTCTTTTCAATGACAAAAAAAAGGCCTTGCTCTTAGTAGCTCCCATGTAGTTTTTTGCCCGGTATGTTGTGAGATAAACCACTGCAACGAGTCTTTATTTGGCAGGTGGAAGATATTGTCTTGCCAATTGAAAATCTTCCTTGCGATACTTCTCTTTTTTGTAGCTAGTATCAGCTCATACAGGATAACTCTCAATGATCATTGTAAAGATGGCTTCAGAGTCACTGTTATCATTCTACTGATCGGCTGCTGGTGTATTACATTACACGCCCAAATACAATGCGGCCGCACTGGAGCAACTGGAGCTTGTCGGCCGAAAGAATTAAAGTGTTTCCTAAGAAATGTATAGAACAGAACCTTGACCTTGAACGAAGAAATAAAGCAACTGGAACTAAAGCGCCGGCTGCTGGGAGACGAAGAATGAAGTCGAAAAGAAATTCGCTTGCAGGATTGAATCAGCCAGCCACCATTACTGGAATTAAATTTGAAAAGTGACCTTGCAAATAGGATAGGGATTGGTAACACTTTGTTTGTGAGTATCATAGAGAAGCACTACAGCCAAGCAGTATGAAGTAAGAAACTTTCAGACTCATTTTACAAAGCGAGTATCTGTGCTCTGATTTGGAAATGGGATGCCTCTGGGTTGTGGCAGCCACTTCTAAATTTCGGTCGATGTCGATTTTGACGTCAATCGACACCTTTTTTAACGTTTTGCATTGTCGTTGTAACACATAATAACGCTAAGAAAAAAGTGCCACTTCATGGGTCGTGATTAACCTTGGCACCGGGACTGACAACATCTGACAAAAGTTTCTTCTTTGACTTGAGCCCAACTGCAGCAACAACCGTTCAGATATGCACAAAAACACGTTCGCGAGGAAGACCACATTCCTTCATCCAGGGTATTCAGAAAGGCAACAACTTAAGTTTCAGGGAGCATCGCACAAAATAGTGAGACAAACATCCGGGAGCTTACTTAACCTCAAAGCACGAATTTTCAAAAGGCATCGTCTGACAAAACCCAAATTACAAAGAAAATGGTGCAAAATGGTGAAACATTTTGCTACGATACACAAAACCTTAGCAATTTAAAGATTACGTTAACCCGGTGTTTTCAGAAAAGGTATTAAGGAGTGACTTAAGACCATTTTGAGTTCACTAAGACCTGGAAAAGAAATATCAAATCAACTTCAACATTTCTCGTTTTTCGATTTCGTTTAGTGTGGAAAAAGTACTGCATTAAAATCCAGGGTGAGGTTTCTCGTCAATTTCCTTTGCTTAGGTTTACCCGGGAAATCTTAGTTGTAAATGTTAACATCGGATAAGCAAAATTTGGAATTTATGCGATGGGTGGAAGTTGTATAGTAGGACATCCTCCAACTGAAGGCTTCCAATTTATCCAGGTAGGCATATACACACGAGTTAATGCGTTCACAAAAGGTTGGATCTAAAGCAACAACAGCGGAAGAAGAGACAGCGGATACAGGTTCAGTAGGCACATCGTCAGAGGATACAGTCGCAGATGAAACAGCAGCAGGAGATACAGGAAAATCTAGAAACGGGATCAGGAGTGGAAGGAATCGGTACAGGAGCGACGTCTGACACCAAGACAACAGGAACAAAAGCAGGTGTAGGAGAAACATGGGCAGCGGAAACTTCAGCAAGAGCAGAAGAAGAGTCAGCAGACACCGGAGCATCGGAGCAGTGGACACTGAAACCACAGGAGGAAGAGAAAAGTCTGCAAGGTTAGGGTCAGTAGCAACCCCTCCATCTCCAGTGGCCACCTCCTCTTCATCTTACGAGGCCATCAAATACCTCATCAAGCAGAGGAACATAATCAGGACCATCATCGCCATGAGCAGGCACATTTGATACGAGAAACTTCCGAATCGGGCTATCGTCATCATCAGGAATCCTTATAGCCCCCATTGGGGCATGGGGCCGCAACAATGTCCCTCCTCCACCGAGACTTGTCCTTCGCAATTGCCTGAGCCTCTCTCAATGTCAGACCCATCTCACTTAGCTCAATCTCAGCCGTCTTCCTCCAAGTGGTTTTGGGCCTCCCCCTTTTCCTTCTGCCTGCAGGCGTCCACCTAAGGGCAACCTTAGGTATCCTCTCTTGCGGCATTCGTAGTACATGTCCCAACCATCTGAGCCGGCGTTTCTTAATTTCGAGGTCGATACCGGTGCATCCAGTCTTCTTGAAGAGGTCGTTGTTGGAAATTTTGTTGGGCCAGAAGATATTGCAGATCTTTCGCAGACAGCAATTGTGAAAGGCACTGACTTTGTTTATGTCCCTTTTGACAACTCTCCAACATTCAGAGCCATACAGTAACACAGACTTAACATTACTCTTGTAGATGCGCACTTTGATCTTATGGCTATCCACATCTTTTTTAGTCTACTTAATGCACACCTGGCTTTGTTAAGCCTCTCCTTGATGTCCTTCTGGACATAAGTGAACTCTTCAATATGTTCTAGTAGTTCTCCATCAATGTTGAATGACCTTGTTGCACCCAGAGTTGACACACATGATTTTGGATTTCTTTTTGCTGATAATCAGTCCCATCGTCTTGGCATTCATATTAAGATCGTCGAATTTCTCCTGAAGATTGGCAGGTGTGGAAAGGATGGCAACATCGTCAGCAAAATCAAGGTCTTCAAGGTGAGAGAAGAGAGTCCACTGTATTCCACGAGGGCGTTCAGAAGTTGTTTGGCGCATCACCCAGTCGATTGTAACAAGAAAGAGGATAGGCGAGTGTATACAGCCCTGGGGCACTCCGGATTTTACTGTAAATGCTTCTGTAATGAAGTTTCCGAGGATGATACTGCATTCGAAGTTATTGTAGAACATCTTAATATGGTTGATAATCTTAGGTGGTATTCCATATGCTTGGAGGATCTTCCATAACCTTTCTCGGTGTATACTATCGAATGCTTTCTGAAAACCAATAAAGTTGATGCAAAGAGATGTATTCCATTCGAGAGACTGTTCCAGAATGTTTCGTAAAGCAAAACTCTGGCCTCAGTTGCTCAAAAGATGGATAGCGCTATCCGCCGGATAAATCACTATCCACTGGATAATTCAATTGGTTTTTCCTACTTTTTATACGCTGGATAGTGATTTATCTGGTGGATAGCGCAATCCAACGTTTAAACAACTGGGGCCTGGTGCATACAACCTCTTCCTCTTCTAAACCCTGCTTGTTCTTCTCTGAGTGCTGTATCAATAGCCTTTCCAATGTACTTAAGTAGTATCCTGCAGAATATCTTGCTTGGCACAGAAAGTAGGGTAATAATTCCCCTCCAATTATCACAGTTACAGAGATCACCTTTCTTTGGGAGCTTGAATATAAGACCTTTACTCCAGTCTTTGGGAACAACTTCTTGTTCCCAGATCTTGCCGAAGAGGTCTCCAATAACCTGGATGATGTAACTATATCCGCTTTCAGCAGTTCAGCTTGAAGTGAATCAATTGCAGGAGCTTTTCCATTTTTCATGGCTTCGATTGTCGAGCGAACATTTGCTATGCCTGGGGGGGGGGTCAGAGGGTGGATTTGCTGGTTCCTCTGGATCTGGCCAATTAAGGACTGCTTCAAAGTGCTGTACCCACCTCGCAGCTTGCTCCCTTTCTGTTGTTAACACCTCCCTCTGCTTGTCTTTTACTGGCATACTGTGGTTAGTGTTGCTGTCATAAAGCTGTTTAGTGATCTTGTAAACTGTGCCAAATTCTCTCTTCTCTGCTGCTTCCTCTGCCTCGCTAGCCAGATTCTCGATGAAGTTCCTCTTGTCCTCTCTTACACTCCTTTTCACTTCTCTATCTTTATTTTTGTATTCCTGCTGCGTCCGTTCAATCTGCCTTGATGACGTAGCATTTAACATCTTCACCCTTACCCTCCTCCTAGCTTCTATTCTGTCCCATGTTTCGACGATCGACGAACAAACACTTTCATAAACCGCTTCGGCAATGTTCGGACACTGAAGGGACGACATAGCGCACTCAATTTATGGTAGAGGTTATACCTTTCCCTCTCGTCAGCTACTTTGGACGAAAAAAAAAATGCCAATTAACAACAAAAACCAGAATCGTGGGCCAAAAGATTTTGCCAATTTGGACTTTAACTGAGCGACATAACGATCTAACACAACAGCATAGATGTGTTATTGAAATTTGTTCATTGTATCTTTCACATGACAAATGTCGGAGCTCCAGGGAACTTCAGGCATGCGCTGGGAAACAATGGTAACAAAACTGGAACCAGTACGTAGGTAGGTACTTTATTAAGTACATTGCAGCGAAAGCTAAATTCATTATTTACATAATGGTAATAATCTGTACTAATAATTGTAATAAAAAGTAATAATTATAATAGCTAAGAATCCTAAAAATTGTTTACAATTCTGCATGAGGCTATGAAAAAACTGTTCTTAAATCTATTTGTCTTGCAATGCGGCAAAATGAAAGTGCGCGCGTGCCTTAGATTATAGTTGCTCTTATAAAGAGGCGGCAACAGCTTTCTCAACTTGTGGTTCGAGTCGCTCATTATGCTTTTAAACGTGCGCACGCAAATGTTTTGGTGATGTTCCGCAACCGTTGGTAAACTCATAAGCGCTAAAACTTGCTGATGTTCTATACCAGGACTTATGATTCGCATTGCTCCTTTTTGAACGCGTTCCAATTCTTGCGAAAGGTAGGATGGTAGCGCGTGATGGAAAACTGGCGCAGCATAGTCAATGACAGAGCGCTCGCATGTAGCGTAAAAAAGGCATAGATCTTCCTGTGAAACCTTCCTGTGAAACACGAGCTCTTTTTCGGTTGAATAAGAAAATAGAGCCTCTTAGCTGCCTTCTTAGTAGTTTCCGTGAGGTGCGCATTCCATGTTAAGTCACCAGAGATGGTAACACCTAAAAGTTTAGCATGTTTAACTAACTTGACGCTCTCCTCTCCTATGACTACAGGATGAAAGACACAATCTGATGTAAAACGAATGCGGAGCTCCTTACATTTGTGTGTGTTTAACTTGACTCTGTTTCTGATTGGTCAATTTACTACGTCATTTACAATACCTTGAGCCTCGCTATGAGCGTCGAAACACGACAATGCACCCTGAGATTTCAATCAGCAGATCGCTTTAAACAGTACTGAGGTCCCAAACTAAGTTTCAAATACCTGTTTCCTCTCCAGGGAGGCAGAGAGCTAGAGAAATGTCGGCTGTTACACCGTATGTGATACATCCCCATCCTAAACGTTTTCCTCAACTGACTTGTCATAAGATGTTGCCCAATATATATCACGCTGCGTAGTCATTTTGTAAAAGATATGGTGCGTAATTTTGCGTATTGGTACAGAATACAATCACATTTATTGCATGCGCATTTATTGGCCCACTTTCAACTTATTGCATCAAGTTAAAAAAACGAAAGGCAATGGGCCAACGTGAAACACTATAAATACCACTTTTTCTTCACAACGATGGCGACAATGCAAAACGTTTCGACCAAAATTTAGAATTGGCTGTCACAGGCATCCCACGTAACGAAAATAGTCACAGCTCCGGCACTTTGTTCGAAGATCCGTCTGCTCTTAGACTTTATACTTTCAGTATAACGGATCTTTTTATGAACACCAAGAAGGCGCAGCAATGGAAAGCCCGGTCTCTGTAGTTATTGCTAACACTACGTGGAGGTATTTGAAGAACAAGCAATTGAATCCGTAACCTACAAGCCTAAGACTTGAGTCTAGAAACGTTTCTTTGATGACACCCTAACCATCCTGAATCGCAGTAATCATTACGTCAACGATAGCAGTCTGCGGTCGAAATGTCGCGGTCTTCAACCTAAGTGACTAACTACATCGGGAAATAAATGATTATACCATTTATTATTTGTTTACTACCACGATGACCTATGACCACCTCTTTACAATATTTGTTTATTCGAGTTACTGTATACTATCTTGCTTTACAATCTATCGCTTGTTCGATGCTCAAACAGCTTCCTTTATGACTTTATTCCTCAGTCGTCTTTAATTAAGCAGCTGGCGCTTCAGTAAAAAGTCGGCTCAAGTAGCTTGTTTCTTCGTGCAAGGTATGCCGCGGGTCCTATGAATTTCTTACGAAATACTTCCATTCTTTCAACTTGCTTATGCGCTTCTCTTTTATAACCTGGCGGACAAAAATTGAAGGCCCTATGCCTCCAGTGTGGACGCAAAGTGTTTGCATGCGCTTGCAATGTAATACACCGGCAGCCCATCAGTAGAATGATAACAGCGACTCTGAACTTCATTTTTAAAAAGGGGCATACCGGGCATGTAAATCAGCTCTTTATGAGCAATTTCACGCGCGTAGAATGATTTTAAGGGACCCCGGATGTGAGTCTTTATGAAGTACTGTGGTTTGGTTTGGTTTGACCCAAATAAGAGTGTCCTGTTAATGATTCACGAACCCCAAAACTGCATATTTTATTTGCTGCAATAGATGCAAAGAGGTTATTTATCAAAACGAAGTGCTTTATTGGTGGAGTGTCACATAAAATTCTGTTCTAAAGCAGCTCCTCAGTAATTACAAACAGAAAAGTTCACATAAATTGATCTTGGCCAATCAGCTTTACCGTTCCGGTAATTGGACACCAATGATATATCTATAGAGAAGTATGTGAAATTATATGCTTCTGATCGAAAAAAAAAATCCCCATAAAAAGGACTCATCAAGCTTTTATAAATTTATTTGATTATCCATCATTTGGGCGCAAGCTGTTTTGAAGTCCAAGATGGTTGCGTCTGGGTTATAAGTTTCCAGTATTTTTTAAATATTTCTTTGAAGAAGTTCCTATCAATCTCATTGTAAACAGGATTTCCTCCTGTTCAAATAATTTTCTGTGTTAGTGGAGTACCCCTTTAAAAATCATTTGACGCGTTCTTGTATGTGTCCTCGGTGATCAGCATGTAATTATTTTGTAGTTGGTCTTGGATAACAGTGAATAATTTTAAATAGCTTCCATTTCATCTCCTTGAAATTAAAGTGAAGGAACCTTGAAGTTGTACTCTTACAGATAAGTCACCAATTACTTTTACACCGACTTCAACAAGCCTACTGTTTTTAAAAAAGAAGAAAAATGAAAATAATTCGTTGATTAGTATACATCAGGAGTATACATTTTTGTTTGAGTGCCATGGAAAAAAGACCAGAAGGTGCTCTGAGTAAGAGTTTTCAAATGTTGGGAACGACTTCTGTTAAGGCAAAAAAATTTAGTTCGTTGTGACGCAATTGACGCTGAACTGAAAAACAGTGAATGAATGAATCCTTGCCTTGATGTTTTATTTTAGGCATGAAATTTCAGGTTTCGTGGTAATTTATTCGCAGCCATGTGTTTCCAGTTTTAACTTTGTACATTTCCACATAAACTTTATGCAGGCCAGTTTACTTTGAGGATATACCTAAACTTCGAGCCAGGATTCGAGCTAGGATCCGAGCCAGTTTACTTTGGGCAGATAATAAACTTTAAGCGACAATTTACCCTACATACGCACATACATACGGCACACACACATACAAATAGAGAAATAAATGAATAAATAACTAAATGAGGGCTGAAGAGCAATTTGCCAAATGACTTCACGGACTTTTTATAAACTTGGCTGTGAAGACGCCTGTGGCATTTCACGTTTAAAGTAAGTCCTTTTTATGAATATTCTTTCTTGTCAGGTGTCAATTTAAATCAAAATGTTGCATATTGGTAGTGTCGCATTATGATGGAATTTTTACCGATTTAGTTGACGTATCTATATATAATCTAAAGGTCGAAAATGATTTCATGTAATTATTTTGTTAATCAGGTTAATCAGTGAAGATCGTACATCAGTAGAGAACGTACAAGACGAAACACTCAAGAAAGGAAAATGAGGTTTGTTGACCCTTGCTGTGAGAAGTTTCATTCATCAGTAAGTCACAATTCCGAACTAAATGGTCGGAGTGAAGTGTTTGTCGTGGGCGTTTCTGTTTTGATGAAATGGATAATAATGGCTAGCCAAGGAGGGTCTTAAGAACTTATTAAGCTCATTGCATGAAACATACAAATAATAGATTTCTTTAACTAAAGGATTGCAATTACCACACCGATTTTCCTAAAGAGAGTCAAACAAAACCAGTACGTTTCAACCTGTTTTAGCAATTTGGCAATGATATCAACTTCATGGAGACATCGCAGAGCTGGAAAACGGGCAGTCGATAAAATAGGCTTTTAAAATTAAGAAACAAGAATGAACAGGCTTCAGTGTGATTTAGTTTCCTTTTAAAATTTTGTGACAAGAGTAAGCTGGTAGACACGTGTTTCTAGACTAGGAGGCCGTTCTTTGGTGCTTTTCTACCATATGAAATCACGATTCATAAGGCAATAGACCTAATCGGTTAACTCAATGTTGTACCTAATTTAAATGTGTGTTGTGTTTGCATGATAAGGTAGCATTCATATTCAAATGATAAGGAAATACCTGGAACAAAACATATATTCCCAAAGGGTTTGAATTGGGTACAACATTGAGTTAGCCGATTAGGTCTATCGGTCTAAAAGCAGTTTTCAAATGACTGACGAAAGTAATTAAGTGATTGCAATTGCTACGCTTAGTGATTGGTTTAAAAATCTCGCGCCATTTTATCAACCAATGAAAAAGAAAACCAGAACCAATTACAACTTGCAGGAGCAATTATTCCTGCGCTTAGGGCAAGTTACATTGAATTGCTACGAATTTCGATTGGTTCATTGTGCTGTTTGCATCTGCTGTGTCGCTCGAAGTAATTACTAATAAGTATTTGTTTTGCGACAGTCAGGTGAACCGCTCTAACACGCCTAACAGAAAGGATAGGTTCTGAGAATAAGGTTGAGTATCATGTTTTAATTCTGACCTGATGTTTTCATTCATCTCACGTTGCCCGACCTTTTCATGACCGGAATGTAATGTGGAGTTTTCATTTAGGGCATATAAAATCGACATTCATGCCGGGCATGTAAACTTGAATTTCCATGCTGGGTATGTAAAATCCTGTTTTCATGCTGGGCATGAAAAATTGAGTTGGCATGTATGCTGAGCATGCCAATTGAGTTTTCATGCCGGGCATGAAGACCACCTTTTCTTTCAAAATGTTCTCTCCATACCAGGTGTATCAGTCCTTCCTTGGTCGCGTATTGTTCATCATACCTATTCAACGCAGCAACCAGGGCGTGAAAAAACACGCAACATTCTCTCCCAGCCTTTTTCCGGAGCTTACGCGCGCAAGATCAGAAATGAGTTGTAAGCTTTTCGTGTGGGACAGGCATGAAGAAAAATGGCCGTCGTTAAAGAATATGGTCTCCACAGTAGAGATTTTAACAGAACTGCCCATCTTGAAAACAAACTCCTGTTATTTTCCATGATTGTTAAGAAATAGCGAAAACGAGGGCATGATTACTAGAGGCAGCACGCTGAAGATTTTGGCTCGAATTCAGGTTTTCATTTTTAATGGGCATGAAAAATTGGCAAAAATTATGCTCCTTCAAGAAAAGATTAAAGAATCAGGAAATCCTTTTTGTTTGTAAGCCATTTTTAATTCGAGTACTAGCTCCGTATTCCTTTACAATCTATGCATGGCTGACTCAAACATGCAAACAAATTCTTTTCCGTGACTCATTCGTCGTCCTTAAGAAGTTAAGACGATGGCCATTCAGCATCGGCTCCAGTTGCTTTGTTTCTTCGTGCAAGGTACTGTTCTTTGAATTTCTTAGGAAACACTTCAATTTTTTCGACTTGTTTAGGCTCATCTCTTGAAAAACCTGGCGGACATGGCCCCATGCCTCCAGCTCGGCCGCAGAGTACTTGGGCGTACGGTTCTTTGAATTTCTTACGAAACACTTCAATTTTCTCAACTTGTTTCGGTGCATCTCTTGTATAACCTGGCGGACAAGCTCCAGTTCCTGGAGTGCGGCCGCAGGCGTGCGATAAAATACACCAGGAGCCGATCAGTAGAATGATGACAGTGAAACTAAACGCCATCTTTTTAAAGTGATTCTTTGAAGTTGTCTGTTCGAACTGATACTATAATAAAGGAAAAAACTTCAAATGAGATTTTGGCAAGGCTATCTTCTTTCTTGCAAAAAAATGCTACTAGGATTCTACTAAAAGCTCTTTAAGCTACTAAGATTATGATTGCGTCGTGGAATCTCCTAGTTTCAATTCTCGAGTCTTTGAAAAAGGTGTACAAGACAATCAGACAAAATTTACAAATGTTAAGTTATTTGGTTACTTGTAAGAAATGGAAGCTTCTGTTGGTGACACTTCTCGGGGGAAGAGAAATCTGACAGTCTTTTGGTTAACTGTTCTTCCTTCCGCGACTGCAACAACTAACTCCCTAGCGCAATTACAGCAATTTTAAACGGCCCTTGGTACCCACCTGCTAAACCCGTGTCAATCATAAATTATGTCATGTAACATCTGGCAAACAAAACATGCTTGTCAGTCCCGACATTAGCATATCAGAAAAGCCTGTATCTATTCGAACGACCTTTTTCACTTCATAACACAAAATCAGGGATAAAAGACTAATAGGAACACGCTACAATAGCTTCAGACAAAACCTATCCTAGGACTCGCGATCGATACAAAACAACGTTGGACGCCAGCTACACAACAAAACGAGAACTGTACTGGTCCGTAAATGATCCCCAAACTGTACCGCAAATGATACCAGGACCGCAAATGATCCCCATTTTGGACCGCAAATGATCCCGGAAAAAAAGTAAGGAGTGGCATGGAGGATGGAATGGTCTGGATAGATAATTAATGTGAAGAGCGCTTATTTTTATTAAAATCACTTTAAATCATGGCTCACAACAGGTTTCTACCTCATTACAGTTTTTCAGAAAGGCTGGATTTTGTTTCTTACCACGTTGTTTTAAATTTGCCACATTTAAATATCGGATACAATGATCAAAAACTAACTTGGACGCAATTCTAATTGTTACCAGGGGCCCGTTTCTCGAACAACTCCTGTTCGTGTTGGACGTGAAACTATTCAACCGTCCTCTTTTGTTCGTAGTCTTGGAGTGATACTCGATCCCAGTGTTGATATGGAAGACCACATTAAAAAGATATGTAAGACATGTCATTACCACCTAACTAATATTAGTATAACACCCAACTTAATAGACTTACATCGGTTGCCTGTTGATTACCGTATTATGGAATAGCATAACTACATCTTCAAGAAATGCCGATTCCTTGAATTCTTTTAAAAAACATTTAAAGACATATTTATTTCGCCAAGCATTTTCTTCATTTATAAATAGGTAAAGTAAGGGTAAAGTTTGCTACGAGCCCAGAAGGCCCATCAGATTTATAAATAGATTTGTATTTGATTTTTATGCTTATATACGTGTTCGTTGAATTTTTTATAGTTTTAATACTTTTTTCGTGATATTGTAAAGCGCCTAGACCAGTTAATGATATAGACGCTACATAAATAAAGTTTATTATTATTATTATTATTATTATTATTATTATTATTATTATTATTATTATTATTGGGTATAATGTTCTAATAGATATATTTTACATTAGAATGTTTCCTTTTTGTTCAAGGTGGACTAGCTCGCATGGTTTGTCAGTTCCTTTCTAGTCTTCCTCTTTGCACCAATTTTTCTTTCTTTACTTGTTAATGGTATCGTGGTTTTGTAACTTCCCTTTATTTTCTATTCTTACTTTTATTAATATATGTTGGTTTCTTTCATTACGTTGTGCAAAGAAAACAAGATAAAATCAAAAAATTAAATTAAAATATTATTGTTATCATTATTATTATTAGTAGTAGTCGTCGCCGTCGTCGTCGTCGTAGCAGCAGCAGCAGCAGCAGCAGCAGCAGCAGCAGCAGCAGCAGTAGTAGTAGTAGTAGTAGTAGTAGTAGTAGTAGTAGTAGTAGTAGTAGTAGTAGTAGTAGTAGTAGTAGTAGAGGCGGATATAGGAGGAGGGTGCAGGGAGTACCCAAGTCCAAAAAGAAAAAAACAGAAGCAAACAAATCAATAAATTTTATACCGTCAATGCATCAGACGTGAAATGGTAAACAACCGCACGAAACATCCGGCCTTCGACCTCAAACGAAAACCCTGGGCGGCGACACGGATTGGTCGATACTAGAAAGGAAAGGAACACGACAGGGATACCAATCTCGTACCCAGAGTCCTCGGGCTTTTTAGTGAACGGGTGAGCGCCCGGATAGACTCTGGGATAATGGCCTCCATTTTCCCAGTAAACGTGGGTTCCGATCGTATTGCGCATGCCTGAGTTTAAACAGAAAAGAGAAAACAGTAAACAGTAGAAATGGCGGGTTGAAAGTATTCGTGTAACAAAAATTTTAGCCCTACACACCATAAAAGTAACTGGAGAAATTTGCCATTATGGGATGCCCACTTCATGGGATGTCCACTTCATGGGATGCCAACTTCATGGGATGCCCAGGGGGCAAATACATATGCCCCCTGGGCATCCCATAATGTCTTTCGAAACAATAGAAATCAAAATGGCCGCCGTATCGGTAGAAAGGTCTATTGCAGATTCGTGACAATTTGTAGTTAGGGCTTTAAAAAGCAAACTGCTGGGATTGCAATGATTTCTACATAGGGAAAACGAAACGCCGATTACGTGACAGAAAAACAGAACATTTTAAAGCCCTAACTACAAATTGTCACGAATCTGCAATCGCTGATCATGTTTTCTTAACCAACCATAGAATTAAGTAAGATCATTCTGAAATATTAGCAACTGGTCGATCAGACATGCATTGCAAAATTAAAGAGTCTCTGTTGATCCGTGATCTAAAGCCAGCCTTAAATGAAAACGTTGGCAGTGAGAAACTTTATCTCTATTATTAGCATATTCTTGTCGTTTTATGTCAAGCAACCTTTCAAGGATTTCTCCCCAAAGAGACTGATGAAATGTTTTCCCACGGTACTTTTGCAACAGTGCCAGTAATCAGTTTTTAAGAGCCTGGGAAAATTTCCGTGCGACATTAGACATAATTCAAACCCCGCCGTTTTATTATTTTTGTGATTTATGTATTTCTGTGGTAGGTAGAAAAAACAAACAGCACTGAAACTTGTCCGCTGACAAAACAGCCCGAGGACTCTAGATACGAGATTGGAGGGATACACGACTCGCCCGTACCCAGACCTCCGTTAGGTTTCCGAGCTCACTGAATAAGACCTGCCACCACCCACTTAGTTACTGATCGAGACTCACTGGTACACCAGAAGAGTAAAGAAAGCTATCCACACAAGACTTCACCCTAATAACATCAACAGGAATAACGGAATCGAGATCCCTGGAGCGTGGATACAAACGAGCAAGAAACATGACAGGAAATCGGGACGTGAAGGATACGACGAGGGAGCAATTTCGAATCGGTCATCTCGGGAAAATACTCTTGTAAGGATCGAAATCCACCTATCACAGCCGACCTTCGTGGTACATCTAGTAGTGCGTAACCACTTGACCTTATCACCTGATAAAAAAGAAAAGTATGTGGTCGAAACGTCGCTGTCTACAAACCAATTCAAGTGACTTCATCGGGAGACAAATCATGTCTTTATATGTTTTATTGCTTGTTTACAACCGCTATGACCAATAACCGCCTCTTTTACGATATTTTTTTTCAAATTTGATTCGAGTTACGGTATACTACATTGCTTAAATCTATCGCTGACTCGATGCGCAAGCAACTTCCTATCTGACTTCACACGTCGTCTCTAAGCAGCTGGCGCTTCAACAAAAAATCGCTTCCAACTGCTTTGTTTCTTCGAGCGAATTTCTTACGAAACACTTGCATTCTTTCAACTTGTTTCGTCTCTTTTCTTTTCCAATAACCTGGTGGGCAAAGCCGCGTGCTTCCAGCGTGGACGCAAAGTAGTTCCGCTTGCAATGTAATACACCAGCAGCCCATCAGTAGAATGATAACAGTGACACTGAACGTCATCTCTACGCTTATCGCTCGAAGTTATCCTGTCTGAACTGATACTATAAAAGAAGAGAAATACTGCAAGTAATATTTTGGTTAGACTATATCTTCCATCTTCCAAATAAAACACTCGCCACAGTGGTCATTTTGCGACATAGCGAATAAAAAACTCTACAGGGGCTCCTAAAAGGAAGATTTCGTTCTTGCCAACCGAGTTGAGGCCCATAACCAGGAACCGTATGGAATAAAAAATCTCTTTTTTTCCAGACACCCGTTTCATATTAAAATCATGATAGGAGAAAATTTTCATTGACTATACAGCAGTTTTCAATTGAGCGTCGAAAGTAATTAGCGAATTGCTTTGGTTTATGATTACTTCACTCAGTGATTGGCTCAAAGTGTTCGCGCAACTTTTTCAACCAATCAGAAGTGTAGCCAAAAGCAATCGTGGCTCGCGCGTGCGCATTTTCCCGCGCTGTGTGTCGGCTACGTGTAATTACTTCGAGTTTTTATTGGTTTACCGGATATTTTGATTGGCCAAAGTATTACAGCTGTTACAGTGATAGTACAACCAGTCCGGCTTCATCATGAGGATTGGGTGGGGGGGCGGGGGGAAGGCGAGGCGATGGGGGTTCTGTTAAGGCTGGTTGGGCACCAGTCTGAAGGGTGTCAAGTAATAGAGCGTAGGCATAAGAGTTCACCAGACCATAATGGGGGACGGGAGGGACAGGAAAATGAGACCTCGCTTTTTGCGGCTACAAAAGTGAACTTTGATAAATCTTCACTTCAATGATGAAAAATCTTTTCGATTTGAAACCGTGTTCTTCTGAACGCTGCCTGAACGGAATGAAAAAGAAAACCACTATCCTTGGCTGAAGTAGTAGTGCTGGTGAGTTCTTAATGAAATTTTACGAAAAAAATGTATTTATCATGGGTTACGTAACCTTTTCTTTGGGGTGTTACATGGTATGCTGTTTTTGTCGCTTCATTAGCGGCAGGCTATATATATTTAGTTGTCCTCATTTATATTCATTCGAGTCTTACGACCGTCCCTACGCCCTCAAAATTATGTCCGACGTTGAAGACGTTATTCCAGCGAACACAGATTTTTCTAGCAGCGGCCTTTTGCCGTCTTCGCTTCCTAAACAACCTTCGTCTCAATCTCTCGAAGCTTCAGTACCATTCCAGTCTTCAGAATCCAGTGATATAGCGTCCGCGTTCTCTCTATTTAAGGATTATTTCGACAAAAAGTTGGGCGCCTTGAAGCGCGATATTCAAGACGAATCGTGCAGCAATACCGATTCTGTGGCCAAAAAGCTTAAAGAAGAATCCAAGATCACGTTTAGATTCGAAGGTAATAAGAAACAGTTTCAATTCAACTCCGACCTCGCAGAAAAGGTGAAGTCGGCGTCAGTTGCTCTCGGGAAGAGAAAATTAGACCTTGTTAAAACTCAATTGGAAGAACTAGGTTCTGACATCAAGAAGCGCAACAAACTTATCAGACTGGCAGATAAGTCCGCCGCCGGTTGGGATTTGGTGAACGAGTATTTATCAGACGAGCTGGCTAGCGGGTCCGAGGACGAAAAGCGTATCCGCCGTGCCGAGCAGAGGGCCCTTCGTAAACGCAACCAACGACAACAGAAAGCGAAGCCATCAAAGCAAGGTTATTCTCAGCCCCAATCTTCTACCACAACCACCGCCTTTGCTGACCAACATTCGTCATCCTCCAGACCTTTTTCTCGTACTCTTGGCGCTTTTAGAAAACCAAGACCAAGCGATATTTGTTTCGCCTGCGGCCAGCAAGGTCATTGGAGATCTCAGTGTCAAGTTAATCCTCAAACCAGATCTTCGAGCTCGGGGCAGTCCTTTCCTAGTTCTTCTGGTTTTTCGGGCATTGGAGGTAAATAGGACCACAGGATTAAAAGCTTGTTCTCCAAGGTTAGATATTAGCTTTATTCCATTTATTAGACATGTATCCTTCTTATTTGGAGTATTTCAGTGAAAGGGACTCTATTACTTTAGCCGATTTCTATTACGATCGCAATCTATTTGAATTTAAACAGAATTCCGCATTGCCAGTACTTAAGGGTAGACTTAGGTCCTGTTTAGGTTATTGGCACACTATTGGCGCCAACAGTTTTGTTATCGATACTATTAAATTTGGTTATCGGATTCCATTCATTAGTACACCTTGTCAGGCGCGTTTTTCTAACAATCAGTCAGCTCTTAATAACGCTTCTTTCGTGGAGTCGGCTATCGCTGAATTAGTCCACACTCACGTCGTCGTTGAGTTACCCTTTATTCCACACGTCGTGAATCCGCTCTCTGTCTCGATACAGTCCTCAGGCAAGAAGAGGCTTATTTTGGACTTACGTCATGTCAATCATTTCGTTTGGAAACAGAAGTTTAGGTGTGAAGATTGGAGAGTTTTATTATCATACGTTAATAAGGGCGACTACCTTTTCAGTTTCGATCTCAAGTCCGGATATCACCATATTGACATTTTTCCGGATCACCAAACTTTTCTAGGTTTCTCCTGGGTTTTTTCTGGTACCGTTCGGTATTTTTGTTTTGCATCACTTCCGTTCGGTCTAAGCTCAGCCCCATATGTCTTTACCAAGTGTCTCAGGCCACTCGTTAAGTTTTGGAGGTCCAACGGGATTAAAATTGTTGCGTTCCTCGACGATGGGTGCGGAAAAGGGGACTCACTGCCTATGGCCAAGGAAAATTCATTGTTTGTGCAATCATCCTTAAGCAGTGCGGGGTTTGTTGCCAATTCCGCCAAATCACTATGGACCCCCAGTCAGACGCTTGTTTGGTTGGGTTTAAACTGGGACTTAGTTACCGGTACCATTTCTATTACCGATATACGTATTTGTAAATTCGTCGCTCTGATTGACAAACTTCTCCTATCCGCACCTTATGTTACGGCTCGCGATTGTGCTGTTATCGCAGGTCATGTTATGTCCATGTCGCCAGTTTTGGGCAACCTGACTCGCCTCAAAACCCGTTTCCTTTACAAGGTCATAGAATCCCGCCGTAGTTGGGATTCCCGTTTTAACATCGGGCTTCATAATGATTGCCTCTCTGAAATATTTTTCTGGAAAAACAATATCGTTAGTCTTAATACGAGAGCTATTTTGCCTTATGATGCTCCCCTTTTGTTTAGCTATTCGGATGCTAGCAGCGTCGCTTGCGGGGCTTTTGTTGTGGGCACTAACGAAGTGTCCCACCGTATGTGGACTGCTTGCGAAGCAGTTAAGAGCTCTACCTGGAGAGAACTTAAGGCTATACAATTTGCCTTAAGTGCGTTCAAAGACTCGGTTCGGGGTAAGTGTGTAAAGTGGCATTCTGACAGCCAAGGGGCAGTTCGTGTTGTGGAGATAGGGAGTCCTAGTGCAGAATTGCACTCTATTGCGCTTGATGTTTTCTATTTTTGTCGAACTCACAATATCACACTTATTCCCCAGTGGGTTCCCAGGGAACTTAATGCTTGTGCTGACGCGATCAGCCACATTGTAGACTTCGATGATTGGTATACAACCCCCGAGTTCTTTACACACTTGGACCGCCTTTGGGGCCCACATACAGTCGACAGGTTCGCGAATGCAGCCAACGCCCATCTTCCCAGATTCAATTCTAGGTTTCGCGTACCCGGCACTGAAGCTGTTGACGCATTTTCAATCTCCTGGTATGGAGAGAATAATTGGCTAGTCCCTCCCGTCCACTGCATTTCTAGGGTGGTTCAGCATCTCCTTGTATGCGGTGCGGTTGGTACTTTAGTCGTCCCTTATTGGCCGTCTAACGTGTTTTGGCCTTTCTTGTTCGCAAATGCAATTCAATTTCAACCGTATGTCCTTGAGCACATTCATTTTCCCGACCCCTCAGGGATTTTTGCCCTCGGGTGTTACAAAGATTCACTCATTGGTTCAGATAGGTTTAACAGCGCGGTGTTGGCAGTCAGAATTGGCACTAAGGGGCCTTAGTTTTCTCAAGCCGAGTGGCTTTATGCTGGCCCGTGCGTTTTTAATTCCGCTCGTCGGGTTATTTGTCCTCGTTTCGCATGAAACTAGCTCGCCGAGTGGCTTGTTTACCGTGGTTTTTTGAGTTGGCCCACTCGGCCTTAAATATTTTTCCATCTGGCCAGGGGCATATTGCTGTATTGACTCCCAATGCGTGTATTGAGGTATTTTTGCCATATGTTTTTCTTCTTATCCTCGTAGAAGTTCTCAAAGATGCCTTGCAGCCTAATTTTCAACAGGTTGAAGACGGGCGACTCCGGGCACTGGTTCAAGATCTACCCGCAGTTCTTCTTAAATCCAAAGCCGTTAGTACCGCGAGGAAGTATGAAAAGGGGTTCAATACGTGGAGGAAATGGGCCTCTCAGTTTAATGAAATTGTTATATTTCCCGCTTCTAGTGTGCACGTTTCATTGTTCTTTCTTAGCTTGATTCAAGAATCTTCTTCTTGCAGTACTATTGACGAAGTCCATTATGGGCTCAAGTGGGTGCACGATTTGGCAGGTCTACCCGACCCCTGTAATTCCTCGTTAGTTTTACCTTTAATAGAATCTGCTAAGAGGCTTCTCAGTGTTCCTGTTAAAAAGAAAGAGCCGGTGACCCCTGAGGCTATTCAGCTTTTAGTTTCTAAGTATGGATCGTCTTCAGCTAGTTTGTCTGACTTACGTGTGCTTACTTTGTGCCTTTTGGGTTATGCAGGGTTTTTTCGCTTTAACGAGTTGGTTCAGTTACGCAGGCGTGACTTTCAGTTTGAAGATTCTTTTATGAGAGTCTTTGTTCATCGAAGTAAGACTGACGTTTACAGGGATGGGGCTTGGGTTGTTATCGCTAAGACCTTCAAGCATACATGTCCTTATTTATTAGTTCAACGATATTTTGCGGCCGCTTCTTTTTCAGCAGACAGTGAAGAATTCATTTTTCGCCCTGTCGTTTTTCTTCGCAGTACCGGAACCTATAAATTGCGCGGGTCTGTTCCTCTGTCTTATACTAGAGCGCGGGAGATAGTGCTTAGTGCTTTCGATTCCATCGGCCTTCCCAAGCAAGACTATGGTCTCCATAGCCTTAGGGCTGGAGGTGCCTCTGCTGCTGCTAATGCTCGAGTGCCTGACAGATTGTTTAAAAGACACGGCCGTTGGAAATCAGACAAGGCAATAGACGGTTACATTAAGGATAGTGTTCATTCATTGTTGTCGGTTTCGTTGTCACTGGGTATTTAATTTTCCGCATTTCCCGTTCTTTTAGTTCGCACACGGCTCGTGTTGACACACCCCAATTGAGGTTGCTTGTTACATGATAAATGTTTTATATTCGTTTGAGTGGGGTAACGAATTAGAATATAAATGTATTTATCATGGGTTACGTAACCTTTTCTTTGGGGTGTTACATGGTATGCTGTTTTTGTCGCTTCATTAGCGGCAGGCTATATATATTTTAGTTGTCCTCATTTATATTCATTCGAGTCTTACGACCGTCCCTACGCCCTCAAAATTAAATACCCAGTGATCAGGGGCTTCTTTTACACGTAGTTTTTTGCATGCTGCTACACGAAAAGTTTAGCACGTTTTGTATCTTTACTGATTGATTGTTATACGAGCATAGTTTAGATCATTTTGTTGTTTTTCTTGCTGTAATTTTGTGCATTTCTGAGTTTTCATTCTGTTTATTGTATTGTTTCCATCCATTCTGTTTATGAAGGCATAATAAAGAGGGTCGCACACGGCTCGTGTTGACACACCCCAATTGAGGTTGCTTGTTACATGATAAATGTTTTATATTCGTTTGAGTGGGGTAACGAATTAGAATATAAAAGCAATGACAGAATTACGACTACTTGCGATTTTTTCCTTGATTCCAGGAATTAAGTTCATTGTCTACTAACTTTGGGATTTGCTACATGCGCCGCGGATTAAAGAGAAATTTACCTTGATAATGGTTCGACCTTGCGTGTAAATGATGGCTACTGAGAACCCTCTCTCGTTCTTTCTTATACTAGGAAAAATGTAAGTGATTTGGAAATAATAATAGGTATTCCATGTTTTCGAGATGTGTTTATATAACCAAGGGAAACCGAAGAATAGCTACTCTCCTTTACTTCTCATATTAATATTAATTAGTAAATTTTCAGCTTCGACTATTGCATTTCTAGCTTTTTGATTGGCTAAAAAACTCCGACTATGAGCCAATAGTCGAAGTTTTACGTCATATGGAAAATAGTACGCCAAGATGCTCTTTCCGGACGCTTTGTAAAATTGTGGAAATAAAAATCGGCGGCAAAACCCGGTTTGAGAATTTACTAAAACAATTATTTCATTCGCCCTTGTTGGATATGAAGTGATTAAAACCAACTCGCACTAGGCGCTCGTTGGTTATTTTATCACTTCATATCCAACTCGGGCTCATGGAATAATTGTTATTTGGTCTTTTTGAGATATTGCTTTTCTTCGTTGGAAAGCCCTTGAGGAAAAGAAAAAGCTAAAGTATATCTAAATAAGACCTTTCTCGTGATCAAAGGTTCGTTGCTTGTCGTTGTTTCATTGGGAAATGTTAAAGGCAAACAAAAGTCTCTCTGAAATGAAAAGGGCAATAACTGGAAAGTATGGCTGGTCTTTAAGTGACTTTATCTTTTATCTTTTTCAAATACTGACTATTTCGGAATACATCACAGAATAAACAGGAATAGGATAAAAGAGCAGACAGGGCTAGCTTGAAAAATCGTTTCGATTTGAAACCCTGTTCGTGTGAACGATGCCTCGCTTTTTGCGGCCAGAAAACTGAACTTTGATTAATCACCATTAATCTTCACTTCAGTGATGAAAAATCGTTTCGATTTGAAACCTTGTTCGTGTGAACGCTGCCTGAACGGAATGAAAAAGAAAACCTCTACCCTTTACTGAAGTAGTAGTGTTGATGATTTCTTAACGAAAATTTACGAAAAAAGCAACAATGAAAGAATTACACTGAACTACTTGCGATTTTTCCCTTGGTTCCAGGAATTAATCATTTCATTGTCTACTAGCTTTAAGGTTTTGGTATATGCTCCGGGCATCCTGGAGTAAGCATCTGGTAAAGAGCTACGATTAAAGAGAAACCTACCTTGATAACGGTTCGACCTTGCGTGTAAATGATGGCTACTAAGAACCATCTCTAGTTCTTTCTTATACTAGAAAAAAAGTAAGTGATTTGGAAATAATAATAGGTATTCCATGTTTTCGAGATGTGTTTATATAACCAAGGGAAACCGAAGAATAGCTACTTTCATTTACTTGTCTTATTAATATTAATTGGTCTTTTTGAGATCTTGCTTTTTGCTTTGGAACGTCCTCGAGGAAAAATAAAAAGCTGAAGTATATCTCAATAAGGCCTGTGTTGCGATCAAAGGTTCGTTTCTTGTCGTTGTTTCCTTGGGAGATTTTAAACGCAGTCTTAAACGAAGTCTTTCTGAAATGAAAAGGGCAATACCTAGAAAGTATGGCTGGTTTTTAAGTGACTTTATCTTTTATCTTTTTCAAACACTGATTATTAAAATGCTGTTTTTTATTTCGGAATACATCACAGAATAAAAAGCAATGAATTGAAGGATAAAAGAGCGGAGATGGCTAGCTTGTGGTTTTCTTCACAAAAGTATTGCAATACTTCGACCGTGAATGTATACGAACAGTATTGGTTTCCCAAGGAAGACTGAAGGAAACCAAGATTAGACAGAGATGATTCACTCACAACGCGGTATCCAAGGAAAATCTCAGGCAGGAGACCATAAATAGGAATCTACAACTCCAATACTAGATCTATATAACGGCATTTTCAAAAATCAAACTAGTTTTAGACGAGTCCTTTAAGAAGATTTGGTTTCAGTTCACGAATGACCATTCTTAATCCCATGGGAAACAATTTGTCATGCAAGACTTGTGATTAGTTGGAAGGTTCTGGTTTCGCAGGAAAATCTAAACTTGGCTCGATCTGTAAAAATTTCTTTCCAAAAATAAATGAACTTGTACGTTCCTACTAGTTATGGGGCCCTGCCCATGGGATGATTCTTGGAAACATTACCATTGCAAGTAGTTACCACCTCTGTCATGGATGCTGTGAAAACCTTTATAACAGGAATTTTAAAATCATTCGATATTGACAAGGTTAATGGAGGGATAGGGAAAGGTTACGTTTATACAAACGTTGGCCGTGTAGCACTTATATTTTAAACAGAGTTAACTGAATAGAGTGCTAGATTTCAATCCCATCTCCGCCGCTCTACCGACTGAGCTACAAGGTCAGACGGGAGCAGGCCGTGGGAACTGAAGATGTTAAAGTCACGGCAATGAACATGTACAAGTACAAGGAAAGGTTACGTTTATACAAACGTTGGCCGTGTAGCACTTATATTTTAAACAGAGTTAACTGAATAGAGTGTAATGTGAAGTGCTAGATTTCAATCCCATATGAACCATGTGAGCTTTAGCCCTACTGATGGAAATGGGCCCACACAAGGACAGAGAAAAACTCTGCCCATTTCCATCAGTAGGGCTAACGCTCACATGGTTCATATGGGATTGAAATCTAGCACTTCACATTACACTCTATTCAGTTAATGGAGGGATAGTCTAGAGCCCCAGGGGAGATAAACGTGTTTCAAAATAAAAGGCGTTTTCCCAAAATTGAATTTTTGAATTTTTACGAAGAGACACAACGGGTGTGCGGAAACAAAGACCTGGAAAACGAAGACCCGGAAAACGAAGACCCCCAGAAAAAATAACATACCAAAAAGCAACTATCAAAACACATCATTCATGTTATTTAAAACGATCGATGAACTATCCCTTGTGAATTACGCCCGACCTATCCAATCGAACAAAACCAATCGAACAAAAAACCAATCGAACCCAATCGAACTCCAATCGTTCGATTGGGTTCGGCAATCGAACAAAATCGAACACCTATTTTGCTGTGAGTTCGATTTTAGAACCAATCGAACCAATAAAATCGAACAAAATCGAACTAATCCATGCAATTGTCTCTTGACGCCTCAAACTGAGTAAAACACGTGGAATATAATCATTGTCACCTTTTATTGAATAACCAGGAACTGAACATCATATTGCATTTCAGTCCTGGGTTTCAGTGCTCAGCAAAAGCCGCGTAAAAAGGGAAGGGAGTTAGCGGTGATTTCACTTTCACCCTCGGAATTTTCCAATACCACGTGCCTATCATGCGATGCGGCGTTCGTTAATCGAACGTTCGATTATACCAATCGTTCGGTAATCGAACGTTCGATTGGGTTCGATTACCAATCGTTCGGTAATCGAACGTTCGATTGTGTTCGATTGGCAAAATTTTATTGTGAGTTCGATTATGTTCGATTGAGTTCGGCAATCGAACGATTGGTGTTCGATTGGGTTCGATTGCCGAACTGTTCGATTGGATAGGTCGGGATTACGGTATAGGGTCTTCGTTTTCCACACACCCAGGCCGGTATGTGCGAAGACCAAAAACGAAGACCCCCACAAAAACATAAAATGCCGAACAGAGAGTAGCCAAACACAACATCCCTATTGGTTTCTGTGGCCGACGAGTCATTTCAGGCAAATTACTGCAGGGTCTTCGTTTTCAATATAACGGCCAGGGTGTGTGGAAAACGAAGACCTTGCAGTAATTCGCCTGAAATGACTCGTCTGCCACAGAAAGCACTAGGGATGTTGTGTTTGGCTACTCTCCGTTCGGCATTTTATATGGGGGGTCTTCGTTTTTGGTCTTCGCTTTCCACCTACCGGCCTGGGTGTGTGGAAAACAAAGACCCTACCGTAAATCACAATACGTAGCTTATCGTCCGTTTTAAATAACATGAATGATCTGTTTTGTTATTTGCTGTTTGGTATGTTAGTTTTTCTGGGGGAAAGGCATCAAGAGCATTAATTGAAATTAGCCTAAGGATGTACCAGTTTCCATTAGCCAGCCTAGTCCAAATGACAGATTACACAATATGTTTAGAGAGGCGTACTTTGATTTTCATGATTCATAATACTTTTGGTTGCTAGGATAGGACGTCTTATCAGCGCCTACAAATAATCTGCATTTTGAGTCTGTCGGACAGGTATTCTTCAACAGGTTCAAGTCAGCATTCTTATGCAATTGTCACATTTTTTTAAAAATTTAGTTCAGTTTCTTCTCATAAAAACTCTAGAGACCATCTAACATTATAGCGGAAATTTCGTTTCATTTCCCTGATACACGTTCCTCTGTATTGTACTGGCAGTTTGAGGGTACCTTACGATGACCTGAAAACGATCGGTGAATCGTGTTAAGCATTGCTGAAAAGTAACAGGCTTCAGCTTCGGGTTAGAATAGTGTGGGCATTAAAATCGCCTTTTTAAACGTTGATTTATGATTTATTATTAATCAAGTCAAAATACTTATATGTCCAGGCCCCACTCTGTCCTTAGAAACCACGGAGGGTCGTAGATTCTAAGTACTTAGAGTTTTTCGAGGAGCGAAAGTGTTGTCGGCAAAATTGGTGGTCCTCATTTAACGTAGGTTCAATATGCGCTCTACCTAGTTTAAAGCAGCTATTACAAAAGTAATTCAGGTCTCAAGTAAAGCTGCTATGATCCTCGCAGTTATTGACATAATTTTAGCAATTGCGCAGAGAAGCCTGAAAAATTCAGGACTTCAACAGGGTTTGAATCCGTGACCTCGCGATAACGGTGCGACGCTCTAACCAACAGAGCTATGAGGCCACAACTACCGCAGCAATCGATCACAGCCGGCTCTCTGAGTTGATAGCTAATAAGAAAGGAAAGTAATATCACACTACAATAGCATGGATCAGGGCCAAAACTTGCTTCTCCCTGCTCAGATCATCACTTGTATGTTTACGTGGCTCAAGAACTTTGAAAAGAACTACAAATGACATTAATAACATAGATTTTGACATTGAGGTGGCAGTAAGCTCAATTTTATAATTGTTTTTTATGTATATATATTTTTTTCAATAACTAAAATATGATAAACGACCAGCTACAGTTGAAGCTTTGAAGAGTTTTTTTAATTCGTAAGAAGTGATATATTAAGTGAAATTGTCGCTTGGAGCTTTTTAATTGAGGTTTTTCGCAGGGAAATGAGTAATGGTTTATTAAGTTCTGAGTATTGTTTATTTGGTACAAGGTTTTATTTATTTTTTTATAATAATTATAATAATAATAGGGCTTAAGGTATGTCATTTTTTATCTTAAGTAGCAGATTATTATTATTATTATTATTATTATTAATTATTATTATTATTATTATTATTATTATTATCGAGACGCACTAATCACGGTCTTTCAGCCAGTCCAGTAATATCCGGTTGACCAAACGGACCAATAACATCTGGTTTCTACTGATCAATCAGGTCGAAAACTCGAGTACTTACAAGATTCACTGACACTTGACAATTGACTTGACTCCAAGGATAACTTCCGCTCAGGTGGTCGAAACTTCAGTCAGTGTCACCAGCTACAGTCCTTGTCAGGACTTTTCTCATCTGTACGATCTTCATCAAGTTTTGATATGACTCCTGGGTTCAAACCATTTGCTATAAACGTAGCTGAGAAATTTGTAGTTCCTGGCGGGATATGAAAAGGCACAGAAATGTCTGCCAGAATTGTATTTGGGGACGGAGCCGTGGTTTTCACTCTTGACTCGCATGGCTCGCTCCCGCACTGTTGTTTAGTCCGCAAGCTAGCTAGCTTCCTAGCGCTATCAAAGAAATCATAGCGCGGAGACATGGGGAGCGCTATTGCGTCTCTAAAGTGGCGCTTTAAGGAAACTGGGGGAGAAGAATTTGCCGGAGTTAAACTGTATTGTACAATTGCGGAACCATGCATGCGATGTTGTGCATCCGGGTACTTCCGATAAAGATAGCTCCCGTGCACAGCGATATCAACAGCAAAATGAACTGGCAGGCTGAAGTGCTGAGTACTGTTTACTAGAGATCTTGGGTATTAGTAACTTACAATCCCATCAAGTGAGTCTTTAAGACAACTGAAAAATTCAGGCGTCTTCAACCGGGTTCGCTCTGCGATGCTGGTGCAATGCTCTCCCAACTAATTGGAGTCCTAGCTCAGTTGGTAGCAGGTCAATTTTGATGCAGTCATGTCAGCAGTGATATCACAGACCTATAGTAGTGAAATGAGCAGCGTGTAGCTAACTGGACCCCAATAAAAGAGGCGGGAGCAACCTCAAGAAATACTTAAAGCTAATAATCCGTCGTGAATTGGTTTTTTCACAATTTCAAGCGCTTTTTATACAAGTGACCTTCAATTTGGAAGCCGATACATGCACCGATAATTTCTCTGACATGAATCTGTGTACGTTTTACGACCTACCTTGCAATGTGTTTTTTTTTCTAATTTGGCGGAACAAAGAACGGGTGGATTATCCTTTATTGTTCCACCTTTAAGGATGGTAAAGGTGCAAGCACTCGGTTTTTTGGTCTTGTCAGGAATATCCTTTGATTGAGGAATGGATTCAAGGCATAATTTAAATTCGACAGCACCATCGTAAATAGTCGAATCGTCCCTTTGACAGTGGAGCCACACGGAACCACGTGAACAAAGACAAACACTAATATGACAGGAAGCCAAGATAAAACAAAAACAGCGCATGTGCAGTACGCTAGCTTTTTGATTCGATACTCTCTTCTCTGCAGAATTTGCAGCGAAATGTTTCCCAACGGTATCGTCGTGGTACGAAGATTTCTCAAGACACGAACGAACGTAATGGTTACGATCATAAGTGTAACGACGAAAATAAAGGTTCCCACACAAACATTGTAAAGCCTCCAAAAGGAATCCCTTATCGTAGGCCAGCCTGAAAAGGGATTTGATGCTGATGTTTCTTGAAGCCTCGGTACCGAAGAAGGCATCGCAAGGAGAGCTGCAAAGATCCAAATTGCAAAAATGACTTTCCTGATGTTGGTGTGCGATAGACGCCGTCGAAAAGGGCGTAAAACACAGTCCTCTCGATCGAGTGCCATTAGAGACAACGTAACTTCGTAAAGTATCCTAACACCAAGTGCTATTGTCAACGCAATGCTCCAGATCAGATCGGTCGCGACTGACCGTTGACAATCAAACAAATGCATCGCGGCTATTGTAACAACTGCGACAGGCATGAGCGTTGACGAGGCTAGCAAGCTAGATGCTGACAAATTTGCAAGAAGATAGTGTGACACTCTGCGAGGCTGTGGTCGTTGATAAAGCCGAATAAGGACACGGGCGTTGCCCAGCCCGAGAAGAAAACATGCTGTGGCGATGGTCGCCAAAACGATAGAAACTGCCAAGTGAGGAGCATTGTCCTTTGCTGAAAATCTTGGGTTTGTTGAATTCATCTGAAGTTAACATAAAGAACTTCTTTATTTACACGAGGCAATCTCTTTTGG
>OX421447.1:48826968-48839468 GCA_949126865.1 Montipora capitata | reverse complement strand
ACCCTTATGGAGGTCAAGAATGGAACGTCAATTGGATAAACAAAACAGTCGGTGAAAAATAAATATCTGGAATCTTAAAAGCGACCAGTAATGGACTTCGACAACAATTTCATTTTTCGCCGTTGGATATCAAGTGAGCTTAGTTTCTAATTAACTTGGTATTATGTACACTGAAATCAAATGGCAAATAGCAAACATTGAAGGAACCGAACCCCTTGAAGGCTTCACAGTGTTTACTGAAGTCGCATCTCAGTTGTCTGGCAATTTACATTTATTATGTACTCAACTCTGCAAAGGTAAAAAAATAGTGGAAATGTGACAGTGAAGAATTATTTGAAAGAGGGCTTGTTGTCTCTTTCGTGCTTCATTATTTACGGTCAAGGTTCTTGCGAAAAGGGTTTGATGTGAGACTGTGAGACTGAAATTTATTTAATTGCTGTTGTGTTTCTTGTGTGCACGCACTTAATTAAAATTGGAAGGGTTTTTTTGCCTCTAATAGCAAATATTTTGTTTGTTTCCATAAATTTTACTCTGGAAAAGGTTTTTGTGACATTTTTTCGTACAAATGAACTACCAAGAATAAAGCTTTTTAACGACCTTTAAGTGGAATATTTTTTGTGATTTAATATTCTCTTTCAAAAATTTGCATACGAAGCCTGAATTAAACATCGCCACAACACACGATCTTTTTTACCACACTGTATGTGGATTAAGAGCCATTTTAAGTTATATTAACGAGAGTAAATTTTTACGGTTTTAATTTTGCTGGTGTTTTTTTCTGCTGGAACTTATTTTTTGCGGCTCAAGTACATTTGCCGAAATCCGCAAAAATTAAACCCCGCGAAATAAAAGTTGTCCACCGTAACACCCGGCATTTGCGATACCAGTTGTTGCAAACGTAAACCAAAAAAATATTTGACCTGTCATCAGATTAGACTGAAAAGAAGAGAAATTATGAAGCGGTAACAACATGTTCAGTCTTTCCTTGGTGTGTAGCATAAACGCTTGCATAGTGCAACTCTAGACATGCATACAATGAATGAGTTGCCAGTAATCGGATCCCCGTTTCTACGCAAAGGGTTCTGGGATCGCCAAGGGGCAAACATTGCAAGTCGCTGTAAGAGAATACATACATACATACACATTCTTTATTTAAACACGATAAAATTTAAAAGCACTGACGTGCTTGTGGGGTCGTGTGTTATTATACTAAAAATATTACATAAAATAAAATGTGTACTATGTCGAAATGCTAGTTTAGATAATTGAGATACAAGGTAGGACTATTTAAGAATTGGCACCTGCAACTCAAAAATAATAAACGGTCTGTAGAAGAGACTCAAAAACATTTAAAATCATTATAAAATCTAGGGAGTGATTGAAAAAGCGTATGGCGGAATGTATGGCGGAAACTTATTTCGACGTCCAAAAATGATTTTGGAAAGAGATCAACGCTTTTTTCGACAAAGATTTATCAGAAATCGATTTGGGTAATGTTGATACGTGGCAAATGTAAGTTTTTGTTTCAATAACCGTGAAATATGAGATAAAATTTACTCGGGTTAACCTTGCTCGCGTGAGGATCCGTAAGGTTTTATTGCTGTTTATTGTGAAATTAACATCTCGTCATGGTCTCGAAATATTACAAAATTAGGTACAAACCTGGAGGAAATAACACACTAAATCCCTTTTAGTTGTATTTACGTGTGTCTAGGCTGTTTTCTTATTAGTTACGTCTTGCGTAAACGAATTATGGCTTCTGGAAATATACCTCCTCAAAGGAGAGAAGTCGTTGCTCTTTGGAGGGATGAAATGAGCGATGAGAAACATGAGAAAACCCACAGGTTATGTTCTTGTTTCATTGAGAAAAACCCAACGGTTTTCGAGCCGTCTTAGTTTTTTCCCAAGTACTAGCTTAGCTTTTAACAATCATTAGATTTTTAGATTTTGTATATACCTATATTTTAACTTATATAAGAATAAATTTATTTGTAATTTTATTATAAAACCTATTGTATCCCAGTGCCTCTTTGATCTATTTTATGTAAATTTTATAGTTGTACTATTTAAAGTGCAGCTGGGAAGTTGAACCAGGGACTACCAGGATCAAATTCAACTAGACGCTCCATAAAGCGTGCACTGGGTTACCTGTGGTACGTGTTACACCAAAAAGGAACGCACCGAATTGGGTGGTATTGAACTGCAGCGTTCCAGTTAATTTTTTCAAGTGTGGGGTCATTAAGACTTTTTGAGGGGTCACCCTTATGTCGCCATGTGCAAATTGCTCTGACGGACGTTTTCCAGCGTGTCTTGCAGTTGCACTAAGCAAACGTTTATTGCACACACTAAGAAAGGACTGAAGGTGTTGTTTCCGCTTCATAATTCCTCTTCTTGTTAGTCTAATCTGATGCCACCAGAAAAAGACAAGCCAAAAGACAGATGAAGAAAAAAATAACATAGTTTTTATATATAACTCTGAATCAAATTCTCATCGAAAGATTAATGACAATCGATCTTAAAAACACGAAACACTTTCATGAATAAACGGAAAGGTCATGATGTTTTGTCAAAAGGAAGAAATTTATCACGTGCTAGGCAACCATAAATGTGCACGTGATCACCTTGTGTCAACTGAATGAACTACGGGAAACACAGGTAGCCCAAGCTCGGTGTACGATTTATAGACTTTGTATGGGAAAATATACTTTGAGCTTATAAATGCTAAAGTAAGCTGTAAATGTAGAAATAAACTTCACTTACCTCTACGTACAGTTGTCCTCGTTTTTTCTGTGCAATCGGAGGGGAAACTGCGCCCGTTTTAGACGGGTTTGTGGCTTACGGATTTTTGCGATGTCGTTAATTGTCATTTCCTCGGCCTCATAACAACTAACGACATCGCAAAAATTCGTCCAAGAAACGTCCGTCTTTGGTTTTTTAATTTTGTTGTAACATTTAACTGAATATTTACATTTCATCTGTTGGGTCGGGAAGCCTTCTCTGTCCATAGGCAGCCCAAGCTCGCGTCACTACAGACAGCCGTTGAGAATTTAAACGCCTTATAAGACTTTGTATGGGAAATAAAATACAGTCGATTGTGAAGCCTAAAAAATGCTCAATTTAACTTTCATTCAATAAAATGAATCAAAATGACTCACCTCTGGTGTATTCTTGTGCCTTTTGGAGTTTATTTTACAGTTTCGGGAAGTCCGTGTTTTCAATGTTCTAAGACGAAGTCAAGGCTGCACACTACGATTCCGACCGTTGTCAGCTCAGAGGCTGTTTGCGACTCGAAAATCCATCCCAGCCAAGATTTTTTCACGCAAAGCTAAAGCCACATCATTTGCGAACCTCCGTGAATGTTTCGTCGTCAAAAATCCCCACACACTTGGCTGGAAATGAGCATTTTCTGCTTCAGATTCCACTATAGCTGATGAATTTAACAGCAACTGATCACCGACGAGGACACGGAGCTTGGGTCCGAGGTCAAATTAACTCCACCCGATGGAGGTACAGTCATTTCATTTACAACACTTACCCTATCCCCACAGCGTCACTCGTAACCATGGAGCTGTTCCATAAGCCGCTGTGGGGATGGGGTAAGTGTTGTAAATGAAATGACTGTACCTCCATCGGGTGGAGTTAATTTGACCTCGGACCCAAGCTCCGTGTCCTCGTCGGTGATCAGTTGCTGTTAAATTCATCAGCTATCGTGGAATCTGAAGCAGAAAATGCTCATTTCCAGCCAAGTGTGTGGGGATTTTTGACGACGAAACATTCACGGAGGTTCGCAAATGATGTGGCTTTAGCTTTGCGTGAAAAAATCTTGGCTGGGATGGATTTTCGAGTCGCAAACCGCCTCTGAGCTGACAACGGTCGGAATCGTAGTGTGCAGCCTTGACTTCGTCTTAGAACATTGAAAACAGACTTCCCGAAACTGTAAAATAAACTCCAAAAGGCACAAGAATACACCAGAGGTGAGTCATTTTGATTCATTTTATTGAATGAAAGTTAAATTGAGCATTTTTTAGGCTTCACAATCGACTGTATTTTATTTCCCATACAAAGTCTTATAACGTCGATTCGCTCTGACGAAGGGCTAACGCTCGAAACGTCAGCTTTTAGAATCTCTATACGGTGGCCAATTTACATTATCAACTCCGTTGATAAAACCAAATTTTTGTATACTACTTCCCCACCGACGCAGCACCACAGTTTCTTTAGAAACTACCCCTTCATAAATTCTCAACGGCTGTCTGTAGTGACGCGAGCTTGGGCTGCCTATGCTCTGTCGGGTTTCTGAGAAACGTATCTATTTTGACTTCAGGGTGAACTATTTACACAATCGCGAGGTTGAGCGGCCATTTAATTGAAAATCTAAAGATCTATGAGATACAAAAAACAGACTTGCGAATTATCGCAAATCACAATGCTGACAAGCACAAAAGCAGAAGTAATGGTTAAATAATTATGAAGTTTGTTACTATCTGAATGTTTTTGGGTTAGAGTAAAGGGTCCCGGATATATTGTCATGCAAATGATGTAATTTCAAAACACTCAAAATTCACAAAAAGCGTGACTTTCATGTAAACAGTCTTCGCACTAGCAAGTCGTAGCAATAAATTGGATTAACCAGGAAGTTAACGAAATCTTGTTGGCTTCCCAAATAAACTTCATTTACACTACAATGACAAAATCATTTGTCAGAGAGGAAAAATTCCTGTCTCCTCGCGTATCGCATTTCAACGCACGTTTGCAAATTTGTTAACTCATTTTCACCGCGTCCTGATTCCCGCGAAATTTTTCTTTTCAAACATTAACAAAAATATTATTTCTCGTCAAGCGTTGCATCTTTTTTGTTCAAATACCCGCTAAAAATAAAGATTTTTTAACGTTTAATCTTCTTTGTCAAAATTTGCACAACAATCAAAACAAAAATAGCAACGCACGCAAAAAATTTAGTTGCATTTACCTCTTCGTCGAATTCTCATGCTTAACACAGGAATTTTTAGTTATGGTGAAAAATCTTTCTCAATTCGTTAGCAATCATCCTTTCAAATTTCAGAGAAATCGACCGGTCCGCGAATATTTTACGAGTTTTTTTCAATGGGATGTCAAAAGGCCAAGTGGATGTTATGCATAATCGGGCGATCAAGTTGTGCGTGTGACCCGTTATAAATATTTTTTCACAAAATGTTTCAGAATCGATAAGTATCACCACAGAAGACAAGAACATCATTCTAAAAGCTTATTCTACGGAAAAAGTAGGTTCTGGCGGTAATTTTGAGCGTGGAAATCAAGGTTACGGCAGACGACAAATACAAACTCACGAGGCGCACATGGTATATTTAATTAAGTTAACAAACCAAGACGCTAACCTCATTTTGACACGAAAATGCTTTACAATTGCCATAAAAACTATCCAGTTAAGCTCGCATTTTATAAAACATGATGAATTCATAAAGGCCACCTTTTCCAGCGAAATTTTGACGTCTGGGTGACCCCACAAATGGCCTACATCACCCCCCTCCCCCAATTAAAAAAAATTACTGGAACGCTGCAGTTCAATACCACCCAACATCAGGACCTTTATTATCCAATGTACCGTTTTGAGTTTTTAAGTAAGAGCTGCGACCTAATTCCAAGAACCTCAAGCGAAGACTATGGCAACAGCTAAGAGAGTGTCATTAGGGAGCATATATGAAATTTTCGCGGTTATTGTGATCTTCCTAGAGTTTAATAGTCTCCGTCGCAGCCGTTGTTTGGGATGTCACGCAACGGGACGAGCGTTGCGTGACGCACCAATAACGCCTGCGAATTTAACGGCCACAAGTTTATCAAAAATTGTAACTACTCTTAAGGCCCGTGCAAACGCTCGCAACATTGTTGGACCCAACATGTTGCGAGCGTTTGCATACCATGTTGTGTGTTGTTGCGACTTGTTGGAAGTTGTTGGATGAAGTTTGAAACTGGTAAAACTTCAGAGCCAACAAGTGCCAACATTTCTATTGTTTCGCGGTCATCGGAGCGTGTTCCAACAATGTTGCGTTCGTTTGCACACCACATCCAACAATGTTGCGCCGGCGCACGCGCACTACATGCCACGTATCCACAGAAATACATGCGAACAAGAAATCAACATGGCGTCGGAGATGGAAAACGTTCCAGAGTCCCTTGTATTCTCATCTAAAGACCCAACATGTTGTGACTTGTTGCGAGAGTTTGCACACATCGGCTAACATCGCGCAACAAGAGACAACATTGTTGGACCCAACAATGTTGCGTGTTGTTGCGAGCGTTTGCACGGGCCTTTACGCGTTACCATCGTAAAATAAAGTTTTCCTTACTTCGCGATGATCGCTTCAACTCGTTCAACTTGTAAAACGGAGCAGACTAACCGTTATGGAACATGTACTGCCGTGAAAACCATTGAATTTGAAAAGAATGTAAAATTTATCATTTATTTATCTAGAATTTTTCTCGGCTCTTGCTCCAAAAGCGGTAGAACTTGAGGCGTGTAAATTTAACAACCCATTTTAAAATAAGACATTAATTTTTCTCCTAATAGCTCTCTGTAGCCTATTGGGAACAAGACTTTACATTGCATGGGCAAATTGACACCCTGATCAAATTATTAAAACAGGAATATGTTTTACTTTTTGACACAACCATCAATATCATTCCATGGTATAAACTTAATCCTTCCCTCTTGTTCAATGAAATAACCATTGGTATAAAATATTTTCGACGCATGCATACTTTCACGGCATCGAGTAAGAACATTAATATGAAGACTGCAAAAAGTCTGCATTGGTGACCTTAGCGCTTCCCTTCTACTAGTGATATTTATAGATTTCACTGACGCTAACGTCAGACGATTTTATTCGTCAGCGTGGGCCACTTCACAGGTAAAAGGGTGAATTCCAGGGGGGAGAGAGAGAGAGTAGCGATGGTTTCCATGGAAACACACTTGCCGAGTTTTGCCGTTGCCGGGTAAGGGTTCAATCCAACGACACTCACGCCACTGTGATTTTTGTTTCACAACAGTTACGCTAAGAAGGCCTTCGGTGAAAAGGAAAAGGCACGGACAAAGACAGAAAGAGAACAAACATAGTACAAAGAGCGGGAGGGAGGCCCGTCCCTTTCCCCGCTGTTTGAATCGTTCCTTCACAATTGCATCCCTTCATTACGTTTTTTTTTTTTTTTTTGAAAACAGATTTCAAATTCACTTTCAAAATCCTGAATGTAGACGCCATTTGGCTTATTTCTGTTCCATATCAGATAAGGCCGAGCGAGGTAACACACTGAAAAATGTTAGCTCGTCGTTCCTTTCAGTCTCTTGAGCTTTTCCTCGACTTTGATAACAAGTTCATCAAGGCGAACCTGAAAAAAAAAAAGATCGCTGAATCACTTTCAGTTGTTTCCACAGACATATAATAACGCAATCTCGTTTCCTATCCCTCTCCAGTTCTTCCCGTCCACAGGAGAGAGAGGAAAAGAGGGGTAAAAAGAGCCCGAGGCTGACATTGTGACATGGCTACTGTGCGGCTGTTCGTCTTTCTGCCATGCAAAAAATTTCTCCTTTTTCAGAACTCACAAGAACTAGCGAATTTTTGAATGATAAAAAGGGTTAAGAAGTGATCAGCCGCAAAGACAAGCTCCTTTCAAATTTTTGGACAAAGTTTGTCGTTGTCAAAACTCGTACGAAATATGGTTTATTACATTACATTTCGGGAGCTCAATGCGGTCGGGCACTCAGGTTGCACATAAACGTTGTCACACGGTTATTTCGTACGCAGCTATTGTCAAACTGACACCGACAGTAGGAATGAAATTCCCCCACCACTTCTATAAGAGAGAAACCCACTAAGAATTACTTTGCATTCACGCATTACAAACTTACGGTATCGTATCTGCTCAAAATTCGAAAGCCCTTTGGCGAGCCTTTGGTGCTAATGTGTTTAATCGCATGTTTTAAACACAAAACCTGAGGCTCGTCGTCACTGGTTACCTGAAAGGAAATGCAAAAAATGACAGAAAGGTCAGTAAAATCATGTGTACTGAGGACAACCAGTTTTAGCATATACTAAAACAGTGGATAGCGTTGAACGCAGGCGCTGATTGGCTCGTCAAACTCCGAATATCCTGTGCTATTTACCTCCGAGCAACTCGGGAAAAAATGGCGTCCCGATTTGCATCCGTGACAAGTGAAGAAAACATCCAAATTAATTTTTTGTGCTGTATATTATCTCACTGTTTTAGTATATACTAAAACAACTGTTCACCTCAGTGTCGGTGGCTAGCGTTGGATATTTACCTCGCCGCTTCGCGGTTCGGTAAATATATATCCACCGCTAGCCACCTCCACTTGGTGAATAGTTGTTAATTATAGTCCTCCGAAGGCCTGTTTTGTGCTTTGCGTTGGAATAGCTATTCTCCACTAGCGGGAAGAAAAGTTGCGTCTACATCGTTTCCAGGACCTTTCATTTCGCTTGAAGGGAAAGGGCCTGGGAATTACAAGGTTGGCGTTGCTCGACCACTTAAGGGTAGGGAAACTGACAAGAGACAAACAAAGACACGTCCTAAAAGGAAACTTGCCCTCATAGTGGACAGAAAGCTGTGAAAATTGCAGATCACACCATATCACGCTACTTTTAGAAACACATTAGGTTGATCGCGGCCGAAAAATGACGCAATGGATTCCTTAAACGACTGCGTTAAAACAAACTGAGACCGATTACACCTGTTTTCTGGCAAAGGATGGACAAGAGAGTTGTGCGAACTTGAAAACGTTGGGTGAATGCTATTTCGAGTTTTCGAGTTGTAACTCCCAGGAAGTCAATAAAAACAAATTTCCGCTGATCGCAATGTTCTACATTCACTTTACATAGACGTTTATGAATTTGTTTGTTTGTTATTCTCTTGCCATAAAGTAAACAAGTTGATACAAAATATCAAGACTATGAGATAAGGGAGCCAAGGAAAGCCATTGAGATTTCTGTAAACGGCTACATTTAGAAATATATTTATATATTGACCAAGCAATAAAGGAAAATACTGCCAAAGGCAGGATAGGTCATCTAAATATAATGTATATCTTTCCCGACAAAAACAATCATTAATTTGGATAAAAAGAGAAGCAAAAACGAATTGAATGTGACCAAACTAACTTGAAACTTGAAATTTACTGAATTTTGACCAGAGATCATGAAAAACGCCACGAGAGTGGCCCTTTGAATTCTCGGCAGATACCCCAAATTAAAGCACGCATAAAGAAAACTCACCGCTGACACATAGCAAGGTTTGTCGCATTCTTCACAGTATAAAACGCAACTGGAGTTGGTTTGCGTCCAGCTTGTTACCGACTTTTTGCCTTTTTTCCCTGAAACAACGTCAGTGATAAAAAAGGTAAGGAATGCAGAGGCGCCTTCTAGAGTCTCTGCACACAAAGCAGCAGTAAGTGAACTCAGTCTCACCTGTAGTTGCAGTCAAGTTCTTTTCCTTGTCAACAGTTTCAACTAAACCGAGCTCTAGAAGCTCAGTCATAAAGGATTTCTCGTCGTCCCTTCAATAGAGAAAACACAAAAGGAATCAGTTTTGGCAAGAAGAGATCAAGAATACACACAAGGGTTTCCTCTCTCCCCAACTCCTCCCATTCATTGCCCATGGCACCGATGCTCGCCGTAATCAAACTGCCGACTGTAGTCAATTCCGTCTTCTCAGGTACCACTTCCAAATTGTTCACAGCGTCCATACGTCTAATGTTTAGGTGATTATGGATACAAGATATGATTTTCTTAGATGGTGATTCAGTGATACTCGGAAAGTATCCGGAACTCCCTTGCAAGAGTCGATCTGACGACCTCCCGATTAACCAATAGCTCCGATGCCCTAGCACCGAGCTAGGCGGCCATGTTGGTGTCCCTAAACAAAGGAACGGCGGCCATGTTGGTGTCCCCAACTAACCCTCCGGGGATTGCGCTCTATTATCATGCAAACGTATTCTTTTGTTTCGATGGACAAAAAGGTTACTGATCACGTGAGTGAAAACACTCTATAGGAGGCTCGTGGGAACTAGAGAATTAAACTACGTTCAGGAGACCATTGCCCCGCTATACCGCTTGATCTGGAATTGTCGTAATGCTCAGTATTCTCGCAATACTAGAGAATGTTAGCATCGACAACGAGTGCGACTAAGAGCACGAGTTCTGGGATTTTGATTACTGCGCATCCGTATTGCGCAGCCCGGCGAGCTCAACGAGTACCGGCAAGTTGGTCTGCGACGACTTTACATCGAAAAGTCATAGCGGTAAGTACGAGTTTCTCAAAAGGAAACTGTTTTTGATTTAGCAATGTTTCTTTTAGTTTAAAGCTGCAATAATCATATACTAAAACCTCTAACGTCACGGTGTTGGGTCAATAATCAATCTAGTTCCCAGAGTCTTTCTGCGCACGCAACGAGAGTGTTCAATAATATGGGGGGTTTTCAAGCATGAAAAGCAGCTTAAAATGCTGATATTTTGCCAAACATTTTCTACTGGTATGAAGGTGACGACAAATGTTAACCACGATAAATGAAATGAAGAGATGTATTTTCGGGGGCACCCAACGATAATCTTCGGAGAAATATGTGTTCGGGAGAGTCAAACTGTTCTAAGAATTTCGGTTCTACGTTGCCAGACAACTATAGATTTCTTTACTAAAACATCACCTAAAAGATTCGCAACCATGGGAAAAGTGGTCCCTTGCGTTTTCGGAAGAGATATTTTTGCAATTTTGGCACTTAATAAGGTCTCCTAGCATTTTCGGATGAGCAAATTGTTCGGTTGGAAGTTCTTAGAAGGTAACGTTCAGCTAGCAATTTCTGAAATGAAGATATTCCCTAAAATTTTCGGACACTTCAATTTTCAGCTAAGATATCCAAACAGATCAAATTCTTCTTCTCTTAAGACAGTCTTTATACATTACAGGGAGCCTAGAAATGTCTCTCAAAGGCCTTTTGCTTAATTTGCTCGTTGGGTGCCCTTGTATTTTGTTTATGGTGAATCGGGAGTACTCGGAACTTGGATATTTTTCAAAGGGAAAACGGGAATCTCATATCCAGTGATGAAAACTGCTGGACAGAGACTCCTCCACCAGACGAATTATCCCGCCAAGCTCACGGCAAAAAACTGACACTGCAAGGAAAAAATGTCTTCCGCGAGAACCATTGTTTCTGAACACGGACGAAATTCGTTGGATGAAAGCAATAATAAGAAAGGAGCTGAAAGAAAGGGACACCGGCAAAGGAAACTCTTCCAAAACAAATCATTACCGTATGACTTTCAGCTCCTCGAGTAAACACTGAATAACTTCCTGACTTTCGTCACTGAGCTGCTAATAGACAAAAACGGAAGAATGTTCATTGGAAAATAACTCTGATTTGGTTAATAATAATAATAATAATAATAATAATAATAATAATAATAATAATAATAATAATAATAATAATAATAATAATAATAATAATGAACTTCATTTAAGTGTCAAGTATATTAAGCGCTGAGGCACCAATTGAGCATACTGTACAGAAATCAAATAAATCAAATCAAATCAACACACAACAAATCAAAGGTTGTTTTTTTTTAGGAGAGGAGAAAACCAGATTACCCGGACAAAAACCTCCCGAAGCAGAGTAGAGAACCAACAAACTCAACCCGCATATGACACAGAGTCTGGGAATAGAACCCAGGCCACATTGGTGGGAGGCAAGTGCTCTCACCACTGCACCATCCCTGTTAGTATTAGGAGCACTTAATGGTTAGTGATTGTTTAGGATACACTTGATTTCATACATTTTGAACTGTGAAATGGTAATAAAAGGAAACTTAGAAAGATCATCGCAGTTAGAAAAGCAACTTTCATTAATTAACCCATTCACCCCTAAACCGGCCAGACTTAGTATTTTACTCTAACGCCAGACGATTTTACTCGTCAATGGGGAATCCCCCAGGAGTCAATGGGTTAAGCAGTTTTATTCTATGGCAAGCAATTCTCGGGCTAAATGGAGCACTGTGATTGGTTGGTTTTCGGTCGGGATTTTACAGTACGGATGATGATGAAATTTGATGTTCGGCGCTTTCGCAACACATATTGGCATACCATCATCCAACAATGCATCGACCAAGTTGCGACAGCTGATATTCCTCATATTAAAGAAATTCCCAAGAAAAAAATAGAACTGATTGGAAACCAAGTGAATGAGGAGTTATTGGGCCAAGAGCCTTGGAATGTTTAAATTATGATACTTTTGTTAATCAACAACCTTTATTTTACGTACAGACCTAGACAAATATATTTGAAGATATTACATACAAGATATCAAAAAGATATTAAAAATTCATTAAGACATGAACATAAAAGTAGATCACAAAAGATGATGAAAAATGAGTAACTTCTTACTAACCGAACGCGAAGACCGTACTGAGGAATATTGGCCCGAGGTCGTGGCAGTACGGACTTAG
>OX421447.1:48809468-48821968 GCA_949126865.1 Montipora capitata | reverse complement strand
TCGGCTGTCGGTGGTTATTGAAGCAGTTTAAAAAGCAAAAACCTTTGTCTTACCAGATTTTCTCGGCACCACTATGAAGATATTCAACAGTGTAAAGGGCGAGCGGATGTGACCTCCAGGGCCTCACGGTGAATAACATGTCGAAATGAAGCCAAGGAATCGTGATATCTGACACAAAAAAAAGAAGTGTTTAGGGAATTTCTTCTGCAAAGGGAAGGAAAGGAAATGAACTTTTTATTTAAGTGTCTAGTCGTTTTAGCGCTGGAGCAATAATTGAGGACACTGTAAACTGAACTGAATTAACAATTAATGCACATCAAGTCAAATGTTGGTTTTTTGAAAGGGAAAACCCGGAGTACTTGGAGAAAAACCTCTGTGAGCAGAGCAGAGAACCAACAAACTCAACCCACATATGACGCCGAGTCTGGGAATCGAACCCAGGCCACATTGGTGGGTGGCGAGTGCTCTCACCACTGCGCCATCCCTTCACCCCTTCTGGGAACGTTTGATAGATGCAAAAGACAGATTTAGCATCGCACTGAATGCAAACGGCGACCGCCGGGGTAAAATTTCCGTTTTGCCAAAAATCAAAGAAACATGTTTGATTGTCGTCAATTTCTTGTCTGTTTTCAACAGAAATCGAACAACTTCTCGAAAAGGAGAGACAAGTTAAGGCGCTGTTACATTATGCAATTGTTCGTGCAACTTGTCTCGCAATGATGGCGTTGCGAGACAAGTTGCACGAATCATTGACCAATGGACCTTTTTGCGGATACGGCGGCCATTTTGATTTCTATTGTTTCGAAAGACATTATGGGATGCTCAGGGGGCAAATTAAAATGTATTTGCCCCCTGGGCATCCCATAATAGCTATTTGAAAACATACCTTGCAACGACCAAAAACGTTGCGAAACCAGTAGCAGAAATCGTTGCAGAAAGTAGAATGGAGTTCTTCTTTCCGCACCCTGCGAGCAGAGCCTCCTTTTGTCTTTTTCTTTACTGAGGAGGAGAAAAGTAGGCTCTGCCCGAATCGCGTCAACTCTTTGAAGCCGCCGCAACCCGAACTTCTGGACTAGTCAATCTTGTTTTCTCTCGTCAAACCGGTTTTTCCAGTGCGAGCGTCCGTTTAGTGACAAACCGATGGTTATAATTGAACCCGCTGTACCATGAAAAACCAAGATGGCGGCGAGATCTGGCATATTAGGCTTGGGTTTGAGACTGTATCCTGGCAACATGCAGCGCATATTCAATAAAAATCTTACTCGATTCATGCAGAGCCTTTCTCGAGAACGCCAAAATCGAGCAAGCAAAAGAAAGGCTCTGCTAGCAGGGTGTTCTTTCCGCAACAGTTGCAACGAATTTCTCTCAAGAACTAACATTTCATTGAAATTGTGAGGCGGTTCATATCATATATCATACATCTTTAGTTACCCTCCGATTTTAGAGTAGCTTGGTGTAGCTAATATCTCCGAGCATTTACCCTCCCAACCATGATACACCACAGAAGACAGACCACAACACCGGGAACTACATGCCCTGCTCTTTGCGACAAGTGTGCGGGTTTTTTTACGTCCCACAGGATTATGAACATTGAAGGGTTGTGAGACGGGACCTCCGGCTTATCGTCCTTATCCGAGAAGACTATAGAGTCTAAACATTTGCAGACGTAATTTCTCCTATTTAAAGACCCTGAGTGTTGGTCCGGCCGGAGTTGAACTCACGACCTCCCGCGTGACAGCCCGGTGCTCAACCAACTGAGCCACCGGTGCGCGGTGTACGTACCCATCACTCCTGGGGGTCGAAGGGTTAAAACAGGTTTAACCACTTAGCCTGCCAGCCCAAAGGTGTGTTTGACAAAAACGATCGACTTAAGACAAAAACTTTTAATCGACTTATAATCCCTACCCTTTTCCGCATCTTTTATTCTCACCTTGAACAAATCCCAGATGCCTTAATACCGAACCGGGCAAATGGGGAAGTACATTTAAATTCCACCCTAACCTAAAGAAAAGAAAAAAAAAACACATTGAAAGCAAATATGTGCAGGATTGTTTACTCCAAAACAAGCAAATGGACAAACGATACTTCCCAGTATTGAAAGTTTTAAATTTTAGGTCAAAATTAATCATCAAACAGAAAATTACATCTCAGCTAAGAATAAGAAATTACCGTCATTTTATGAGAAATGGACAAAGAATAACGGGGTGTAATTTGAGATTTTCTGTAGTAAATGAGTGATGTTAGCAGTAGTATATGATAAGTGGGGTTTGTTAGCTGCCAGAAATCAGTGGTAGTTAGTATCTGGTAATAATTTCGTTTTTTTCGTTACCACATATATAAACATCTTAGCATATCAGCTTTTCAGTGACCGCGCAACTGGTAAGCTGTACTAGTCATAGTGAAAGAAATGTATGTAAGAAATGTAGCATAGATAAATTTCTGTCATTACGTCCTTTCACGGGAACAAATGAGCCCAACAAATAGGCCATTTCCGAGTTCATGTCTGCCTCCTCCTCAAAGCGAGTCTAAGTGCAAAGTTTTTGTGATGGTAATTAGTTCTACTTTAAATATGAATGAAAACTAACTTTCATAAGAAAAACTTCGAACTTAGACTCGCTTTGAAGAGGAGGCGTACATGAACTCGACAATGACCTATTGACCTGCTCCCAAATATGTGGCTGCATAGCTCAGTTGGTAGAGCATTGCACCTGCATCGCAGAGGTATGGGTTCGAATCCCGCTGGAGGCACCTGAATTTTTCAGGTGCTATAGGAGACAATTGCTTAAATTGTCCATACAAATACGAGGATCATTTCTCACTCTCAATAGTCAGTGTTCGTTGAGGACAAAACGGCTTGTAATGTATGTAACGTGTTTGAAAAAAATAAATAAATAAAAACAAAATAATGAAAAGAAGTCTTTACCCAAAAACAAATAACACTTGAGGCTTACTTTGCATAAGGATCTCCTTTTTCCGTCGGAAAACAGCTGTGTTCCTGGTTTGTGTCTACAGTCCCTCGGTGCACAGATACATAGCTTTCACGGTTGTGCACGATTCTCCAAAATTCCCTCTGGAAATTAACATCGAAAAGACTCGTTTGAAATGTCAAATCCCACTTTTACGATGTGTCCAGAAAAGTAGCTAATTAGATGCACTCCCGTTTCAATAAGCATCACGAACTGTCCCCTTGCTTTTCTCCCCATGTTCAATATTACCCACAGACAATTCAGCGGAGAATCTAGGGGGGGGGGGGGGGGGTGCACCCTATTCCCTGAGATGAACACGGTTTTCTAATACAACTGGTATTCTGGAAGAAAAAAAACAAACGTCACCAGTCAGCTACCCGATTCCTTAGTGGTGCACAACCCCTCCTAAGAAAAATCCTGGATACGCCCCTGCAATTAATGCCACGAAAAAGTGTCCCCTAAAGGATGCTCCTCAAGTGAAGGTAAACAGCTGCATTTCCCTAACCTAAAAATAGCACTAATGCTAACACTTACCTTATTATCAGAAACAGGTACCAAATACTTAGACTCAATGGGACACTTCGTGCTGGGAGGTCAAAACTGGGCGTGGATTTTTGGATACAGTATAAGTGACATTTAACGAAATATCGGACTATGTCTTTGTTAAAAATGACTATGTAAAAAGCAACAAGATCCGGGATTTGGCCCGCTTCCATAGAAAGGCTGATCTCGGAATGACGCTGCTTACTTCTTTGACTCTTGAGACAAAACGGCAAGACATACATGTAGGGGCCTCAGTTGTATTCAGCAAGCAGGAGAGACCTCCTTGCAGAATCTTTGCAGAAAAAAATGGCATCTTTCGGAAGCTTTCGTGTATTTATTTCAAAACCAACAGACCAGAGACAGACAGGGTCGTTTGAAGCATAATGTTTGTTAGTTCTGATTTCAGTATCATGAAAACGTATATGTTTTGTTCACGCCTGGTTCAAGATAAGGGCTGACTGGGCTTCACACCCAACGACCACGAACCACCAATTAGTACACGATCGAAAAATTGATTGATTTCTTGACCAATATTTTTGTATTTGTAATAGACCACTTTCGATATATTAAAATTCAGTCCTAAACAAAAGACATCATCTCGAGGCTCTGGGGAATAAACTCATACAAATCCTTATATTTATTCCCCAGAGCCTCGGGATGATGCCTTTTGTTTAGGACTGAATTTTAATATATCGAAAGTGGTCTATTCCACGATGGAATAGTCCCAGGGCCCAGTCGTGCAAAACCAGGCCCCAGTTGTTCAAACGATGGATAGCGCTATCCGCCGGATAAATCACCAACCAGAAGTCGTAGCAAAACCAATTGCGCTATCCAATGGATAGTGACTTATCCGGTGGATAGCGTTATCCACCTTTTGAACAGCTGGGACCAGAGTGACAGTAATCCGTGATTAAAAAAGTACCAACCAATCAAGGCTACCAACCGATATTTACAACTTCTCCCTCAAAAACCCTTAACAATGTAATTTGATACTGAGAAAAAACAAAAGTCTGAGTAAAAATTAAATGCTAAAAATCTTCCACAAGAGTTGAACTCTTTTGGATCAGAAAGTAAACTGCAACTGGAGTTACCAGTACTGAGTGGTACAGGATTACCTTAACTGACCTCTGAACAACTGGGCCCAGTTAACCAAATTTAACAAAAGAAAACCTCTCTACCTCCGCATCGTTTGCTGACGGCGAGTTCTTGAAGAAATGAGCTTGTACGTTTCGAGCGACTCTTTGAAACGGCACCAACGAAAAATTGCGTCCCTGAAAGAACAAAGAAATTTTGCCACGGATGAAGAAAAATCGGCCGAATCGTCAAGGCCGTGTAATCTTTAAGGCAGTCGAAATGTGCAGTCAAAAGCTATGTTATCCCTCTGAAAGAACACTTTGGACATGGCTTATGCAATCGCACAGAAAATGCTAATCAAGATATTTGTCAACACCCTTAGACCATGCATGGAAGAAAGGGTTGTGTATGGATTCCATCATATCGTTGTGATGTGACGTCAGGGACGCCATGTTGGTGTCCCTGGAAAAAGAAAGGGACTTCGTGGTCACGACCCAAACTAATCTTTTATGTAATGTTATCATGCCTCAATTCTCTCTTTTTATGATTTAAAATTATCGCCACGGACTACAAAACGCGGCCAGACTGGTCATAAGCCTTTGCAGAGTGGCCAAAAACAATTTCCATGTCACGAACTGAGGGCAAGTGGAATGCGATACTTCGTCTTTTTCGTTTCTCAAAATCCAAAAATCCAACCTCCATGGTTAACTGATTAGAGTGCAATGTGAAGTGCTAGTTTTCTACTCCATATGAACCATGTGAGCGTTAGCCCTCCGAAAGGAAATGGGCCCACACAAGGACAGAGAAAAACTCTGACCAGGGTGGGAATTGAACCCACGACCTTCGGGTTCATTCGGGTTAGATCATCGCTGCTCTACCGACTGAGCTACAAGGTCAGACGGGAGCAGGTCGTGGGAACTGGAGATGTTAAAGTCACGGCAATGAACATACACTAGTACAAGGAGGGATTACGTTTTTGGCCGTGTAGCACCTATATTTGAACAGACTTAACTGATTAGAGTGTAACGTGAAGTGCTAGTTTTCTACCCCATATGAACCATGTGAGCGTTACCCCTACTAATGGAAATGGGCCCACACAAGGACAGAGAAGACCTCTGAGCCAGGGTGGGAATTGATTTCCATTAGTAGGGCTAACGCTCACATGGTTCATATGGGGTAAAAAACTAGCACTTCACATTACACTCTAATCAGTTAAGTCTGTTCAAATATAAGTGCTACACGGCCAATGTTTGCAAAAACGTAATCCCTCCTTGACCTCCATGCTGTCTAGTCACCCACTGCTATGACTTCTTTTCGGCCAGATGCAAAAGGCGATAAAAAAATCTTAATTAAGGGCAACCTGTCCGTAATATTGTACAAAATGGTTTTCTTTGACAAGATTCTCAGTCTTTTTAATCCCCATGAAAAAAACCTTTGCCGCGTTCAGTTTCTGTTTGCTATGACCCGTTGAAAGTCATCTTAGATCACCAGTCATTATGGGTTCAAATCGAAGAAAATAACGACAAAGCAATTCATTTCTTATCCTGCCTTGGAGTTAAATGACACAATGTAAATGGGCGCGCACTAGCGAGGGAACATGTTCGACGAAGACGTTATAACTTTCGTGTACTACGCGGATTATAATTAGTTTTTTTACCTTCATCGACCATGAATCGGTAGCTTGTTCTGCAAGACAAAAACCACGACATCTGAGTAAATATCAATAAGCCCCGCCGTGCAAGGGTTTTAAGGCCAAGACACACCTGGCGACAAGTCGCAGGGACAGGTCTCTGCGACAAGTTGCTCCGTGTGTACTACTTGCAAAACAAGTCGCTGCGACACGACTCCTGTTCGGTGCAAACGCAGTGATCTCGTATGAGGGGGAATGTGAACTAGTCTTGACGCTCTCTCATTGGTTCATTGTCATTTTGTCGCAGCGACTTGTTGCCAGAAGAGTACACACCGTGTGACAACGCTGCCTTCGCTAATTTGTCGCTGCGATCAGTCGCACGAATTCAAACTGGTTTCAATTCGTGCAACTGATCGCAGCGACAATGATCTTCCCAAATTAACCTTGTCTCGAGAGGCAAATTGCTGCGGCGACTTATCTCTGCGATGTGTCGCAGCGACTTATCGCCAAGTGTGTCCCGGTCTTTAGGCTTATCCAACCCCCTCAAGCAAGCAAATGAGGAAAAAAACAGCGTCCGAGGGGGGAATCTTCAAACACGCTCAAAGTAGGAACGCGTGCAGGAATTTTTTTTTTCTAGCACGGTGAAATGGACATCATTACATGAAGATGGAACTATAACCTATAGAAAACCTGCAATGTTTCAACGAAAACGCTGTAGTGTCTACTAGAAAACGAAAGCTTCCTGAATCGCACTAGACTTTTATTGACTGACCGTCATATTCTCGTAGCGACAAAATGTCATAGAGTGAATACGGAAAAAGGAAAATCGAGCAGAGGGAGGTTCTATAGTGGACGAAAAGTTGAGGTAACGCATATTTTTCTTAAAGACGGCACTGCATGAAAAATCTTGGTCTCTTTCACAAGACAAAAATTACCTTTGCTTCCTTTCTCCGACTGAACTTGCCGTAATAAGTCAGCTTTTTCGTCCTGAAAAGGAACAAACATGTTCCGTGAGACATTCTCTAAAGAAGGAGCATGGGCGGCGGCTAACGAGGTGCTAGAGAATTTACCTGTGGCAGAAGATCGTATGACAATAAGTACTTGAAGTAGATGTCCTGAAGCTTCCCAATACGGTCTTGAGCCTAAACGAAAGGTAAGCACATTGAGACCCGGTTACACATGCGATTTTTGTCGCAGTAATTACATGAAATATTTGCAGCGGCAAAATTGCAATTGAGAAATTTAAGAAATCACACGTGTAAAACAAATGTGATTTCTGTGCGATTTTTTTGCGATCTGCCGTTGCGATATCCTGCGAGCAGAGGCCCTTTGATCTTCCGACTTATCTAGGAAGATCGAAGGGCTTCTGCTCGCAGGACACCGTTACGACATCACAAGGGTTTGACAGTTCTTCGAAGATTGACGCAACTTTGTGAGGACAAAAGTTCCATCGAGTAGTTGGGAGTAAACAACTGGCACGTGAAAACGGGGCCTTTAAACTTTTAACACAAAGTAAAATAGAAGATTAACATGCAAAGCGTACCGTTTCCAGAGTTCTGGAAATACAATAACAAAGTACGCAACTTACTGCTCGAGGTATTTTCAATATTTCGCCGACTTTGGCCCATTTTTTGCTATCAATGACCTGTGAAGCAAAAAGTCAACAAGCAAAGCTTACAAATTTCCTCACAAAAACATGTTTTATCTTTGAGTGCTGATGGTATCTCACACGAGTGAGAGCAGCCAAAAACTGAGAGATAACATATCAGAAAATGAAGCCTTAAATTCGTATCCTCGCGCGATCATGTAATGCTCTTCTTATTATTTAGATAACAAGAACCTGATTTCGCGCGTCAACAGGATGCAGTAATACTATTGGCTGACATGTCCGTAATCATGACGACAACAATATCTTCACATATGAAAGACGAAAATAGTGTCTTTCCTTTGCGCGATGAAGTATCAAACACACCCAAGGTGTGTTACCTTTTGAAGTCCACCGAACTGGCCCATCACCTTGGAAAACCGAGGTAGATCAAGTTCGCATCCGCCAATCTGAAAATTTAAATCACCAACGAGTCGTTTAAATCTGTTTGAATAAGAAAGCGCGAATCGGCGTCATGAAATTTAGCGATTCACAATCGAAACAGTCACCTCAAAAGTAGTCTACAGAGTTTGTAGTTTTGAAGCCGAACAGAAGATTAGCGTTCATTACGAAAATGAAGGAAACATTGTAGCAGCTCTTGTAAGCTGAATATAATAAGAACAATTAAAAAGTTAAAATCGGCAAGGATGTCACGAACGCTAAAATGTGATAGAATATGTAGGTAATTGAGAAATATTAATGACGATAACAAGGAGACATACCACAATGAGACAATAAAGAAAAAAAAGGGCAGGTATAAAGAAATAATTGAATTGAATCGCACTGTTTGTCGAAAGTTTAAATATCCACACTTGAAAGTGAACTCGGAGATGTAGAAAACACGTGACTTTTTACCGCTTATTTTTATCACAAAATCTATTTCTAATAAACTTCTCATAAAAATTTTAACTGTTTAAACTTCACAAAATGAACAAAAGTTGCTTTCAACCAGCCCAATCAGTCATACGATAAATGAGCTGCTGTCGACGGATTGAGTGAGCCAAACAGAATGTCTCAACATACTACCTGAGGCACGGGTACAAGTGAGATGGATTGCTGGTCAAGATGTTTCTTGATGCAGGCCAATTCATCCTCCGCGGGACCCCACCTGGAATGAAAAAACAAAAGAAAAACATGTCACGGGAATGCATCGTCGGCTTGTTCTTGTTCGAATGCTTGCTTTTAAAATGGAAACACGCTGAATTTCCCGCTAATTATTTTACAGTAGTTACTACATAACTGCGTCATCAAGAAAAAAACCCTGCAGTTCTCCAGTGAAACAACCACAGGTCCCTCATAGGCCATTTCCGAATTCATGTCTGCCTCCTCTACAAAGCGAGTCTAAGCGCGAAGTTTTTTTAAAATGAAAAAAGACTCGCTTTGAAGAGGAGGCAGACATAAACTTGGAAATGGGCTTTTGGATGACAGAGGATTTCAATAAGCGTCACAAAGTGTCACCTTGCTCTTCTGCCAACTTCGACATCACTTGTGTCTCTGATTACAGACAATAGACCTTATTCATACATGGCGGTCAATTTAATATTCTTTTGCTAATGTACAAATTAGCCTAGTCTCAATACCATACAGTGAATTCTTCTGGCTTTTTATTGTTTATAAACAACAAAAACAACAACAACAAAAATACAATCTGATCAACGAAGGTGTCTGTCACGAACTCACCTATCTTGAAGTCGGTGGATCAGTTGGCATTCGCTATTAAACCTCACGTTGTCCGAGATTTGAAATTCGGGCTAAAAACGTAAACAATGACAGTAAATTTCACAAAGATAAAACAGTTTAAATCGTGATGGGTAACACATATGCAGAAGCCCATTATCATGATACTGGAGATATTATACCCTTACGTCAACCCTGTCCCATATCTTATATTTTTAGAACTGCTATATCTTTTAATCATTTTGAAGTACCACCGTGTTTTGGGTGTGCCGCACGTCATGTATTCAGTTGCCGAACATACATCTCTTATGATTGCCTATTGTGAAAACACCCACGAAAAGCTGAAGGCACAAAAGCTGAAGGCAAAAACTAACCTTCCATGACTCGGGGGGAACAATCACACACACACCAAATCTTTCAGCATCCCGTCGGATCATTTTAATGTAAGCAACCGGATCTTTAAATTCCTCTTCGCTTGGGTGAAAAACAGCTGAAGGGCAAACCATTTGCTTATTCTTCGAAGCTGACGTATTTCTGCCAGTAACTGCTGAAGATTTGAGAGGCCTTTTAACGTTAGTATCGCTGTAGATAACCGCTGACCCGGAGCTTTTCTTTTCTTTTAGACCAGGCGATTTGGAAGATGGAGGGTTTGAAATGTGGTGATTTGGGCGAGGTAAAGGACTTGATGTTTCCCTGTTTAGACTTGGCGAATTGGATAAAGGAGGTTTGGTTGGAATGTGCGTGTGACGATGTGACGGGCTTGAAGATTTCCTGTTGAAATCTTCTGGAGCACAAAATTCCGATTCGCGAACAAATCTGTCTCTCGAGGAAGTGTTTGAAAAAGCACAATCCGTGAAAACCGTATTTGTTCTTGAATCATGCCGCAGATCTCCTACTTGGAAAGCCGGAGGTAACTGAGAGCTTCTGAAATTTTCCTGTCGTACTACATGAAGTCCAGGCGGATCAGTGCTGGGTGACCCACCACTTTTATGACTTGCTTTCTCATTAACAGGCGCCAGTTGATTGTCAGTTGATTGTACAGAAGCTAACGAATACCCATCTAAAGATGGCGTGCTCGAATTTGAACGCGAGCCAACGGAATGACTTTCAGATTGGGGCGCAGAAAGCGTTCCCTCGGGAAATTTTACAGAGAAAGTGTACGGCCTAGGAGAGGAATTTCCAGAGACGATCGATGGTACAGAATACGGTCCAGGTCTCAAATGAGACCACATAGGATAAGAGCTTTGCACGGAGTTTTCTTTATGCCGAACACTGGAGCGCAAAGCTGTTGGATGATCATCTGAAGACAAGGGGCTCGGAGAATCAATACCAGGGCGAGGCATATATACAACGTTATTTGGTTCGTAAGAGATTCTGCTGAACAAGTCTGATCGCGGGGAAGGTATTCTTTTGGAGGCTAAAGGATTACCAAATGGTGCACTCGGATCACTTGAGCTCTGTTGTGATCGAAATATAAAAGACGAGGAAGTATGATGGCCTGAGTATGGAGTGTTGCCCACAAATGACCGCCTTCCATCAGACCGGCCACAGTCTTCAGATGAATGAAAGCGCATTGAGCTAAGGTTAACTGCGTTTGGAGATATATGCATGCCATGTTTGCTTGGCATAACTAAAGAGCTAACTTGCAAGGGACCTGGTTCGTTTCCGGTTGATAAATTTGTCTGCCGATTAGCAAAAACGTAAGTGCATTTGTTCTTCTCTCTTAGCAGCCCAGAGGAGAGCCTCCTTCCAGACACAAGAGCTTCACCAACGGGAATGGGTCTAGGGTAACTTCCTTCTTGGAACGCTTGAGGGCTGTTGCTATGTCTAGACATTGCGAGAGGGGAGGCTCGAAGATGACTGGGTTCACCGGAAGTGGAATGATTACTGTGAAGTGTTGATGCGATGAAGGAAGCTTCGGAGTGACCCCTTTGGGCCGCTGATTGCTTTACGTGCCCAGAAGGAACTGGATGAAAGTTCGGCGAAAGACGACTGTAAGAAGTATCAAGTCCGCCACCGGAAGTTTCAGGACGAGTACCGAATCTCTGTATAGGATTACCGGAAGTTCTATAATGACCACCGGAAGTTTGCACAACACAAGCGAAGGGTTCACTTTTATCACTAACGGATCCAAATCGATTGCTGAGAGTACCGAGTTCAAGGCTGGAAGTTTCAACTCGATCAGCAGCTTTTTCACACTGACTATCGGAAGTTTCGATCGGAACAGCCGATTGTAGTCGGATACCGGAAGTTTCTAATGGACCAGCAGAAGCTTTGGACAAATGAAAAGATGGTCCCACTTGTTTGCTGTCCGCAGAAATAGACACGCGCTGAAGAAGCGGTGGACTGTGCGAATTTGCTCGCAAATACACGAGCTCATCGAAGCACACTGCATCCTGACCGGCTGAAGAATGCCTTCTTAATAAAGGCATTTCCTTATTTGGCCACCGAGATGTTGTTCCTTTATCTTCAGTCTCTAGCGACGTGATTTTGGTCAAGTCGGAAAGGGAGCTGCTTGCCCTACAGCTGCCAGCTACGGTGGCTTTAGACATAGCCGAAACTTCTACATTAATTTTGAAGTTACTCGGCGATCGTGACGAAACAGAACGAAATCCTGAATCACAAGGCGACATTAGCTGGTCGTAGCTGCCTTTCTCAGTGCTTTCATCATTCTTAGCACTTTCATGCTCTATGACAATTGGCGGGAATCTCTTCAGTGGAGGCGGTCCCGCATTCTGATCAAGCGATAGCCTACGTTGCTCTACGAGCTCCCCCCTTTCTCGTTCACCCGTGGGAGAGGTGGAAGGATACCGCTTTAGAGTGGGCGGGCCGTGCAGATGCGTGACACGCAAAGCTGCTGAAGGAATGTACAGCAATGGAGGCGGCGGAGGAGAACACGAGGTTGATTCCACGGGGTGCAATAACGGCGGAGGCGGAAGAATGGCGTTGTTTCCGCTGTTGCAAG
>OX421447.1:48759468-48801968 GCA_949126865.1 Montipora capitata | reverse complement strand
TTACGAAGATATTCTTATTTGTAGTAAGAAAAATTCATGTCATGTTAGCGTTCTGACTAAGAAAAAAAAATTGGAAATAAAAATAAGCTCCTTAAAGAAAAGCCACTATTATTTAAAAAAAAATATATATATATATATATATGCAGATAATATCAGTCAGAAAAAAAAAAAACAAAAACAACCAAATTAAAATTACGAAAACTAAGAAATTCTGGCGGTCACATTTTCCATTCTAATGTCTGTTTCCTGAAGGTCTACATTCCTTCTTCTTCCTCTGGAACCTCTAAGGCAGAGGAGAGCTGAGCGGAGGATAGCAAACGATACTTTTGCTCTTAGCCAGGACACGGTGCTGGCGTAGTCCTCTCCCTTCTTAATGGCGAGTAGTTCAGCTAATCTGCTGTGGTATCTCTTACATTCCTCGGGCCATTCCGCCTGTGGTAGTAAAAACAAGTGGCGTAAAGGTGCCTTGCTCCACCTCCATCACCCTGCTTGCATATTGGCATTTTTTTTCATTCTCATGTTGCCTGTAGATTTCCTTGGGGCTTAGATCTCTGTAAGAACATGCATTAGGGTGACAAACCCTGACATCGAAGAATGCAGTCCTCTGTATCTCCCAGAAGCCACGAGCGCTAATATCTAAACGCGCATCAGGAGCTCTGTTGGCACCTCTGTTCAAAGTCTCTCCATTGATTTCCTGAAGGACCGGCTCTATTTCCACATCATTACATACCATGCTCAACATCTCTGCTTCCAGGTTGCGAAGCTCATTATGACGCTGTATTATAAACCCGCCACGTCGGCATACCATTGCATGATCTACGTTAAAACGGTCCCCGCATACGCACACTTTCGGTGTGTCGGTGATTTCCCAGTCATATCTCAAACTGATCGCGTCTCTGAATTCTCTCTTATTTAGATTGAAGTTCAAGTCTTTGATGGGAATTACTGTCAGCCAGTTCGATGCTCCCTTCTCCGTGGCTAGCTCTACAGCTCACTTGGTTCCTGTCGGCAGAGAAGTCTTCACCCGTTTTAGCCTCTCATCCATACACTCATCCTTCTCCTTACGCGCGCTTATTTGCAGTGTTTTTACTTCAGACACATCCAGGGTCTGATGCACTGGAACTTCTTCGATTGGTCCAAAGAGTAGGGAACCTAGGGAGGCGTCCTGTGCCTCAGGGTGTTTTTCCTTAAGCTGTCTCATGACATCATCGCTCAAGGGCAAAATACCCCGCCGTCTCCATCGCCGAGGTATCGCAAGGCTGAATTAATTTTGCCTGTCATGACAAGGTTTGCAAAAACGCTTGCTTTATTGGGTGGATCAGCTCTACGGGAGTTGGTAAGACGTCTTTGGATGATCCACCCTTCACGCACTAGGACATCTATTTCGCCCTCTTTCCACAGTGCCAGACGTTTAGCTAAGCACTCTTGGTGCTCCTTCACCTTAGATTTCTGGCTCGGTTTTTGTAACCCAACAGCGAGGAGGACAATAGCTGCTTTAAGGGCAATGTGTTGCATTTCTGACTCATTGTTCCAATCGTTTATGTGCTGTGTTAATTTATCAATGAAATCTTTTCCTGTTTTCCCATAGGGGACAAGAAAAGTGTTCTTCCGCCATTTTGTAATCTCGTTATAGGCATTGTCAATGGTCGACGTGTTGACTGTTATTGTTCTCCCATCGCCATGTCGGCCCCAAATAAATGAAGATGGCGTGTTAATGGCTTTGTATTCCGGCAAGCTCCCTGGAATGCTGTCCGACGCGTTTTCAAACGTTGAGTAATCATGCTCCTCTGTCAGGCCCTCTGGGGGTTGTACTGCAAATGTATGCAAATCCAGTATCGACTGATTATGGTTTTGGCTTTGCTGGTCGCCATTGTTTTGATTTCGATTATCCTGAAGCACTCCGCAAGAAATCAAGTTATTCACAATATTAGACGCGGGCTGAGTTGTGTCCAAGACAGAATCGTACATGCCAGTCGCTCTCGACACATTTACACTAGTATGGATTAAGCCCTCGTTCCTTTCCAGCCGTGAAGCTTGATCTCTCACATTTTGCCCTTTAAGACCAAGATGTTCACAGACATTAGAATCGAGAATGTGACCGAGAATGTGACCGCCAGAATTTCTTAGTTTTCGTAATTTGAATTTGGTTGTTTTTGTTTTTTTTTTTCTGACTGATTTTATATTATCTGCATATATATATAACAATGTTTTCCTACTCAATATAGTTTCATATGAAACTATATTGAGTAGAAAAACATTGTTATTAGCACTCCATTATTGTTGAGCACTATTCTGGATTTATCAGTGTGGAACTCACCTGAAGTTAAATATATATATATATATATATATATATATATATATATATATATATATATATATATATTTTTTTTTTTTTTTTTTTTTTTTTTTTTAAATAATAGTGGCTTTTCTTTAAGGAGCTTATTTTTATTTCCAATTTTTTTTTTTTTTAGTCAGAACGCTTCATGACATGAATTTTTCTTACTACAAATAAGAATATCTTCGTAAGTTTATTGTGCTTCATACTAGTCTCTTTTTTTAATGGAAATGAATAAAACACGATCGTTCAACGGCTTAGTAACCTGGCGCAATACCTCGTGTTTGCGTGCAAGCATCATTGTTTTTTTTTTTCGGACTGATTTTATATTATCTGCATATATATAACAATGTTTTCCTACTCAATATAGTTTCATATGAAACTATATTGAGTAGAAAAACATTGTTATTAGCACTCCATTATTGTTGAGCACTATTCTGGATTTATCAGTGTGGAACTCACCTGAAGTTAAATATATATATATATATATATATATATATTTTTTTTTTTTTTTTTTAAATAATAGTGGCTTTTCTTTAAGGAGCTTATTTTTATTTCCAATTTTTTTTTTTTTTAGTCAGAACGCTTCATGACATGAATTTTTCTTACTACAAATAAGAATATCTTCGTAAGTTTATTGTGCTTCATACTAGTCTCTTTTTTTAATGGAAATGAATTGTAAATAGGTTTTAATAGTTTTCTTTTTGTTTTACTTCTTACTTGTAAATAGCAATTTGCTTGGAATATATTAATAAAGGGATTATTATTTATTAATAATTTATTTATTATTATTATTATCATTATTATTATTATTATTAATACTTCTTGAAATCCAAGAAAGATTGAGGAGCTCCCAAAGGGCATCCAACTGTGTTACCAACTGTGTTACCAAAGTTTGTATGTCATACATGTATATAAAATATGAGCAGCAGATCTGTATCACAACTATAAACTAGCCTGTTCTAGGCTCCCAGATAGTGAGGAAAGCAAAAAATCTGGGTGTGAAAAACGAGCGGGGTTTGGGGTAAACCCCCCTCGTTTTTCACACCCAGGCTAATTACAAACTCAAGGGTAAGCCGAGAAATTGTAAATGTGACATAGATCTCATGTGAATACTGTATATGACTTATTATTAAATTCTCAACCTCTGATAATGCATTTTGCATGCTCTGATTGGTTCACTCAATCTCGGTTATCAGCTCATATAATATACCTTAGTTTGACCTCACAACATAAGGTCAAAGTAAGGTATATGACCTGATAACCGAGATTGAGTGAACCGATTATGGTAAATGATTGCGTTAACTTAAGCATTGCTAAACTAAAAAAATATTCGCCGGAAAGCAAAATTTCTCTTTGAATAAAGCCAAACGAGAACAAAAAACTTTTTTTGTGGAAAGTTTGGATCAATTCCCACATTTAGAAGTACGCAAAAAGGCAAGAAATGTTTTTGTGATGAGCCTGCGTCTGTCTGACCACAAGGTCTTACACAACATCGCATCGTCATCAAGTTTTTTCAATTTTGCTAGGATTTTCTCCCTTTTTTTGCTCGTATTTCGTACTTTCAAATTTTTGGAGTTTAAGGAATTTAATAAAACAATATTATCATTCCATTCGCGCTTGTTGGATATGAGACTGGTTATAGCCAACTTGGCACTACGTGCCTTGTTGGCTACTTACCATCTCATATCCAACGCTTTCTCATGGAATAAATTAACACTTAGATGCTGATGTTTAATTAACAAACATTGTTAATGAAGCGTCAGCATTTAAGTGTTAATTTACACTAGGTATTTTTGGTGATTCAATGATTTGAAAGATTCGTTTAATGAGTAAAGGGTAAAGTCTGCTTACGAGACCAGTGGCCCATTAGGCTGTACATGTAGCATGAAGCGACTAGGAGTATTTCCACTCCCCCTGGATGGGATGCTAGTCCATTGCAGGGTTACCCCCCAGCATTACATGTAAATTCGCCGATACCCATCTATACAACTGGGTGGAGAGAGGCACCGTGAGAGTAAAGTGTCTTGCCCACAAATGAGTAAATGAGTAAATGAAGAGAAATCTGTATCAGATAATACAGATATTGATTAACAAAACATTTCTTTTGTTTTCCCATCATGAAGTATTAACGAGTTTTATAAGATAAGTAATTTTTAAAGAATGATAGAAAATTCAAAAAGTTACTGTTATGCGGTCATTTAAGTAAAACGTTGAATTTGATAATTTCAGGTATTTCTTTTTGAAAGGATGGCAAAGAAATGGTCTAAACTGTAAATGCACAGCACATACATTTGTTCCTCTTTTTCCTCTCCCATTTTCTTTATTTTTACTAGGCAATCAGAGGCAACCCTATTTTGGATTATATCACCCAAAGGTTTAAAATCCTTGTTAACGAAAGGGGTCACAGCGTCAAGGAACGAGATTGTCCTGTCATAAGCTAAGAAGTTCTTACAAATTGGTACTTACTTCTTAAACAAAGGAAGGTTAAGAAATCCTCAGTCTTGGCTCTTGAAACTGAAGTAGATAACAAGTGTCTTTCTTCCTGAATTCTCATGCTGAAAACAAAAAGTTGATACTTTGCTCATTACAAATTTCAGGCTACAGTATAATTATTGGTAATATTAATGCATATTTTTTGCCCAAATAGATAAAAACACAAAAGCAAAAGCAAAAATGTAGCCTACCTGGATGGACTCAATGGAAGGGCCTTGGCAAATTTTCTCTGTGCTTGCACTATTCTCACAGGTCTAAGGAACAAAATACATCTACAAGTTAAAGGAGTCACAATTTCATTTTCAATTGACACAGTTGAAATCAGTTTCACCAAGATTGTGATCCAGAGTTCCCGGGTTCAAGACCCCTTCAGACTACTCATTGAATTTGTTCCTCGTAGTCCCTGGTTCAACTTCTCTGTTGCAATTGTAAATAGCCAACTGATTTGCCTCCTACCAGTTGGTATTCTTTAAGTTGTTGTTGTTCTGTTCTGTTGTAATTCGTTGATTGTGTTTCATTGGTCCTGAAAAGCCCCTATGGGGAGTGGTCAGTTAAGTATGTATTGCACTGTATTGCATATTGCATAGCTCCAAGTACATGTACATGTATGTAGGTTTCACATGACATGCTTGGCTGCCTAATAATAATCTATTCCTCTCTTATTCTAATTTATGTGCTGTGTTGGCACATGCTGGAAGGTATGCTGTACTGTATGGCTTGAGTTTCCATAATCTCCTGGCCTCCTAGGATGGTTTTACAGAACCTACTCTCCAATAACATCGATTGGCTTCATGTAAAGTTTTAACACTAGGAGTAATTGCTGATAATGAAGTCAATCCTTGGGAGTTCAACTTTGGAGGTTGGAATCATTAGATGAGCTGCGTTGCCGTAAAGACAATGCATAAATTTATGTAAAGAACATCTATCAAAAGTATCAATAATTATGTGAGGCTTGTCTAATGTAGCTGAAAACAGACAGTCTAACTTTCCCATAATTTCACTTGGTTTCAGCCGTTCATACTTTTGTGCAATGTGGACTAGTGCACAAGTTTGTTCTGGAATTTTGCCTTGATTAACCATGTTGTGAACAGTTTTGAAGCCCAACCACTTGATTGTAACGTCACCATAAAATTACATAATCAACCCTAATTAGCGCGTGGCCCCAAATAAATTGATGGAAAGTACTTATGGCGCACTCAATGTAATGTCACAACAGAGTTCTAAATATACTTTATTTTTAAGAAATGTGCAATATTATAGTTCAGACAATCGGTGACAAAATTGTTGACAAATTGACCATTTCTAACCCCTGTGCCGCATTTCTTCTATCTTTCAACCTTCTTAGGAAGTCCAATTCGCCCCTTTCCCCCCACCCACAAAACAATGTTGTAGCATGATTCCCAGGATATTTAGGTACAAATAGGCAACATTGAATGGGGGAGTGGGGAGTCTTATCAATAATTTAGAGCATGATTCAAATTATAGTGTTATTTTACACTTATAAAGAACTGTTTAAACACAATGTGTCAACTAATTTTGTCCCTGATTGCAGGTTAGAGCATAACACTGGTAAACTCTGCGACCTACTGTTAAAGTGTGTGGATTTCTTTTGTGTCATGCAGAATGTGGAAGGACTGTGAGACCATTTGGTTATAGTTCTTATCTAAGAAGATCTGCAGATGAATTAACTAAAGCTACAATAATATTTCTCTCCAGTTATTTGAAGATCCTGAGTGTCGTTTTGGTCGTGGTTTGAACCTGCAACCCTTCACATGAAAGTCACCTGCCCACTCGCAGCAACATAGTTGGTGTTAATTTCTCTCAAGAATAATCCTTCTAAAACTACCTGTACTCTGAAGAATGAAAGAATGTCATCAAAGATCTTAACGTTTTAAGACTGTCCAATAAACTTACATTTTGTCTTCTATTTTGGATTTCTTTATGGGTGAATCCTCATCTTCAGCACCGGCACTATCAGTTTTATTAAATATGTCATTCTTGAATGCCTTCCTCTTTCTCCTTCTCCTTTTCTTGTTCTTCAGAAGAAGGCCTTTCTCTGGTTCAGAGAAATGGTTCTTTGGTATCTTTCCACCAACAGACTTGTTCATGGCGACAAATACAGCAAGTGCTCCTCTCTGTCGCTTTTTCTTCTTTTTTGTCTTTGGTTTCCCATTCACAGCTGGGGAGCTAGAAAAACTAGTTTCACCATTTTCAGAAACTTTGGTTGGTGACAAAGTCCCTAATAAAGCTCTTGAGTTGTTTCTTTTCTCTTTCTTCTTCTTGATAACATAATTTAGTAGTTTGCTTGGCTCCTTTGAAATTTTCAGCCTCTTCTTTAATTCAGGATAAGTCTTCAGGACAGAGTGATTGGACTTACCGGTAATGCATTTTGCAGAGTCAATGCCACAGTTGTTACTGTCTACAATATCATCATTAATTAGTTCACTGGTTGAAACTTGTCCTTTTGAATGAACCACATCACTTGAATCTTGAGAGCTTAAAGTTAACTGATGAATCGGAAGCTTGGTTGGTAATGGTTTCTTGGAATCATTCAATGAGGCATACATAGCCTTGCGCAACATAATTTCCTCCTTATGCAAAAGACCTCCATTGTATTCCTAAGAAAAACCATTATCATTAATTTTATTACCTATCAAGTACACAATACATATGTTAATAAATGGTCTCAATATTAATAACTTGACTTTGTCAGCATTACAGTAGTTACCAGTCACATGCGCCCCTCAATGATTTTTTTGTGCTTTAAAACTAAATTTGGGTCGACGTCAATCCAAATCTTTCCATGACGAATTCGACTGGTGCCAAGTGAACAGGACTATTGTTGTGGAAACAATTTTGATTGACGCCCATCCAAATATAGTTTCAAAAAATGCAAAAAAAAAGCTGCTGAGGGTCACGTGACTGATCTCCACTGTAATACTTTTACACATTTCTGTTAAAACAGAGCGAATACATGTATCATGGATCTCAGATCATCTACAGATCTAGGCATCTTAGCAGGTCACTTGTTAGATAATGTCTGTCTATCTGAAAGCAGATATCACACAACATTCCTGAAGCCTCTGTAAGTTATACACTTTATGGCGTAGTCAAGTTTTCGGTCAACCATATGTATAGAGCTTTCCAAATCAAGGTACGAGAATATTAGTTAATTACCCTTCTAGAGGACCATAAACCACTGACAGAAAAACATAAAGCAATTTAATGACAGCATATATAACTGACTCAGCTTCTATTTATGTTTTCCATGCCCTATCATTTAAAGGAACTTCAATACATTGTTGATCTACAGATCAAATGACAATAATAATTTTAACAAACGACAAGGCTATAAAGTACCCTGTTCATAACTGGTTGAACAGTTTGTCTAAGTTCTTTTATAACAAGGGTTAGAGGCCAGGTTAAAATCTGTTTACCATCCAAAACAAATTTTACGGTCCTTCACGGTTCAGTGGAAGTTAAGCTTATATTAAATAATCCTGATGATAACAAATATTTCATGTACATAATTGGGTGTCCTTGGAGCAATGAGAAAAAAATAAAAAAGTCAACTGGGTTTGGACCTAAAACACTCTTAGTTCAACTTTGATAAATTAAGGTTAAATTAACAGTGTTTTCTTTCCTTTAGAAACACGCAAAGCAATGAAACTTGTCATTCAATCGCTATTGACTATAACAACACCAGAGTTTCCATAAAAACATGTCTCAAAGCTTTAAACGAAAAGAAGAGTTGATCACATTTAATAAAACTACGAATAAAGCGGGGAATTTGTGTCGATTTTCCTTCGAGTTACACTGACCACGAGAGCGTTCAGCTTAATTAATTAGCTTTTAACAGAAATTCCGAAATTGAATGCATGGTACTTTTTCCCTATGGCCCAAATATCGTACCTGTAGTTGATAAAACTGTTTCCTTTATACTACTTACTAAGGAAAAGAAAATGAATTCTGAAGAAATTCAATAAGATCTCAATAGAACAGACGAAAAGGCTTTTAAATTTTAATACACAGGTTATATCTCTGTGAATTAATTGATGCTAAAAAGGCTCAAATGCGGTGTTGAAATGGCGACTAAGAACAGCTGCATTAAGTTATGAATGCAACAGACCGAGTAGGTTATTTAGATGAACGAGAGAAAAACCCTGGAAGCATGTTTCTGGCACACATCGATCAACTAGACAGAAATATTTACGATTCCACAGAAAGTTGCCTCAATCGCAGTTTGAAGCAATTCCTGTTTACATACCAAGCAAGGTTGTGTTATCCTTCGCTTTGGACGCTCTGCTGCCATTGTCCTCTAGGCTGCTAGCTGCTGAATCTCAATGTTACTGGCACGCCAATTCGGAAACAAGATCGCGACCACGTGTACTTACCCACCATATTTATCAGCCCTCATCTGATCTTATCTGTAAACAACTCTTTCCTCCATTTGCAGGTTGTTGACAGGTCAGCGGGTTCACAATTAGCAGCCACGCCTTCAGACTTCGCAGCCTGGCCTATGTGGTCTCTGCAATGTTCAGGGGGTGGCTGGCTTTCATCTGTCGTCTTTACAGCTCCAAAGCACATAGCAAGGTAAAGTTGAAATGGTGTCTTTTCATTCAAGGGCCAGTTTTTGGGGTTGATGGGGGTGTGCAGTGTAAGTAGGAAGTAATTTATGAAGTAATTCCCCTCTAGGCCCCCCTTGGGTATCATTGAATTTATGGGGAACATGAATTTCTCCCTCGCCAAATTACCTCTTCCTTGTGAACCATATGGCTGATTGGAAATCACAGTTGAGCTCTTGTTTTACAATCCATTGTTTCATTGAGGGCTCATATCATGAGGCACATCTCCATATTTTGCATCCATTTTTCCCATATGATATGTTCATGTGTGGCCTATGCTAGATAGTCTTAAATACTTTTTCAATTTATTGTTTTGGAGTAGATGAAAATTTAATGTTATCAAGGCTGCTGCCTAAGGGTTGCCCGGTCGCCTCTGGGCTCTTGAAAAAATGACTTGGGCTACTAACTTTTAATGTTGGAAGCTCAAAGGGCTCTTGAAAAAATTTCCTAGGTAGCAGCCTTGGTTATCTGCAGAAAATGAAGATGAAGAGATTTTTTTCTATGGTGACTCTGATATACAAGTTTGGATTTTTCCGAGTATCTCAAATCTGAGTCTCCATTGAAAAAAAATTTCTCTTCACTTGTTCACTTATTTTGCGTATGAGTAATGTTTATAGCTCTATGCTTTTTTAAAAATAATATTGAGGTCATCACAAAATCAAAAGAAATTGCATCATTGGGTCTCTTGAAATCACTCCCCCTTTTTCTTTTAACCAGTCCTGAGTTCTGACCTTTAAGAGGGTCTGAATGGGGGCGTCCACATGTCAGTTGTCGGTTAAAATTTTATTACTTTGTCGGTTGTCGGTTAAAATTTTTGACCTTTGTCGGTTGTCGGTAAATTCCAGTTAATTTTTTTGTCGCTAGTCGGTAATTTTTCCCTCGTTTTGTCGGTAGTCAGTAATATTTTCTAGCCCTAATATTGTCACTAGTCGGTTAACTCCATTCACACCCTCTTTTAAGGTAGCATGGAATTTTATGGCATTTAAATTTACTTACGCTTCCCAGCCTAATAGCGGAGCTCTGCGTGCCAAAGGGGTGCGTGCAGAGCACCATGGGTAAGGAAATGTAGCAATCCATCTGTGTGAGAAAATTCAGTTTTGGTGATCATGTGACCGTACGATTGCAGGTACATATGTCCAACCCTCCATGTATGCCAATGTGACCAGTATCACATGACCATATTGTGGGCTCAAGTTTAGAGCTCATCGAGGTCAACTGTTTTACATAAGGTACATAATTAGGTATTAAAGAGGTATGGATCAAGAGCCACATGCAGATTTTTCAGGTAGCTGGCTAATTAGTTATTTTTTTAAATATGACATTGAATCACAGTATAGAATGTAAGTTGATGAAATGCCTCAAGATTACCTCTGATTTAATTACAAAAGTTAAAGTTTCTTTGACTGACATAGGAAAGACAGTTTATTGATTGGAAGAAAGTAGTACTAAAGGCAGGAGATGGTGGTAAAGGTTGTTTTCACTTCAGGAGGAAAAAGTAAGTTGTATTAATTAAATAAGTGTTTAATTAATATACTTTCCACAAAAAAAAATGTTTTTTTTAATCTGTAACTCACTTGCCAAATTTGTCAAAACTTTTTCAATTATATTGTGATTCTCACTAAAGTGCCATCACATAAACAATATTTTTTTCAAATTACTCATAACTTCATTTTAGATTTGAACCTAAAGCTGGTCCCGATGGTGGGGATGGGGGTCACGGAGGGAGCATTGTTCTGATTTCAGATTACTCCGTTAAAGAACTTGCTCACCTTCCAAAACACATTAAGGCTGAGAATGGTGGGGCTGGCAGAAGTGAAGATTGCAAAGGGAGGAATGGCTCAGACTGCATATTTGAGGTGAAATCTTAGACTGAGTGAAATATTAAATGGCTAACTAAATTCCTCAACAAGTAGTAGTCTGAGCGTACATAATACCTTTTATTAAGTATTATGTTGCAACTAAATGCTTATTACTGCAATCAGCTTTTTAAAATTATAAAATAATGATAAACTTTATTTGAAATGTAAAATATCGAGTTTACCTGTGGAGAGTTTATCTGCAACAGTCTATCTGCAAGGAATGAGAATCGTTTTCTGGAAAAATTAACAGGAGGTGATTGCTCATGCTATATGTGCCAGCCATGCTGTCTGCAAACCTCTTTCAGATGTCAAGGGAAGAACCTCCACACAAAAACCCTTTTTCTGAATTATGGAAAAATAAGTGGTGTTGATGTTTTCAGGACAAAAATCGCACATATTTCTTCTGAAGTATTTGGCTGAGGAAGGCTCAAAGAGAAATTAGAATTCCTTGTATTCCATGAAATCTCCATTGAAACTACCATTAACTTGTTCTCAGCATCGCTGTCATTTTAATTTGTTGTTATGAACATTATCCATGGTGATGATTGGGACAAGATGATGTACATGCCTTCCTAAGCAGGCAAATACCAACAGAGACATTTTGGTCCGGGCATTACTAAACCAGGAAACAGCGAAACACCGAATTCGTTATTGCTCCTAATTCATTGAGATAAAGATTAGGATTCAGATTAATACTGAGATTAGGGCAGATAACTTTTTAGGCCTAATTTGGCCTAAAACGATGTTTAATCTCAAATCCAACCTTTGTCGGTTAGTATTCAATGTATGGTAGGGTCATACATGGTGTTTTCGGGCTTTGTTTCGTTGTTTAGTAAAATGTCCTTTTGGTCTAGTTGCATGGTGAGAAATCATGGCAATGCAACAGTTCTAATGTTGCTCTTGACAGCATCGATTTATGTTGGTCCAATTTGTACTTCAAAACCTCCACGGACTTGAACTGACCAGTAAGTTTGTTATTTGCTTAATAGGTTCCTCTTGGAACAGTGGTAAAGGAAGATGGTCAGGTAATAGCAGACATGATAGCAGAGAGGCAAACATTTGTTGCTGCACATGGTGGTGTGGGTGGATTTGGGAATGCACACTTCAAGACAGCACTTGATCGAGCACCTGACATGTCTACAGACGGGACCCCTGGAGAGGAGAAAGTTGTGGAATTGGAACTAAAAACTATAGCTGATATTGGCTTGGTTAGTTAAAAAAAACTACAGTTAGTCAAAGCAAGGAATAAATAATGATTAATTGGTTGTAATTTTGTCTTTATCGTGCACAACCAGGTAGCTTTAATACTGAACAGCCTTTTCTTGGGAGGGGGAGTGGGGGAGGACAGAAGGGTTTTCATATAGTGCTGTTTTGGACACTGGTAGTGAAACAGGTAAAAATAAAACTATTCAAGTTGAAATATAGACCTTATTCCAAAATTTGCCGTCACTTAAATATTCTTTTGTTTTTATTCAAATTAGCCCTGGATGCCTCGTTCTTGACCTGAAAATTCAAAAGAATATTTTGCCTTGAACGAGGCCTCAAGGTCTAATTTGAATAAAAACAAAAGAATATCTAAATAGCGGCCATTTTGGAAAAAGGTGTATTATGGCAAGGGCAAAAGCATCTCTAAAGTATTCAGCCTTGTATGCTTTCATTTGATTCATATCTTTCATAAATCAGTCCATACTAATTTTTATTATGATTATCTGATAGAACAGACATCCCTCTGTCCTCTAACCTCCTGCTCCTGAACTAAATAAAGAGGGAAAAGGATGCATCAACTTACAATAATTTGAAAAGCCTTTCATCCCAATCCAAGTTTATATGCATTGGTTGTCATTCAGATACTCTTGAAGCTATTTTTTCTGGACAGTGTTAATTAGGCCACTATGTTGTTGTTGTTGTTGTTGTTGTTTTGTCTTTCATGAGGTGTCAGGTCACCACCCAAACTAGCAAACCTTTGTCTTTCAATGGAATTCCTTATTCCCAAATATGAAAGAATGAATTCTAATTCTAAGACCACCACAAAATAATAGATATTTATGTTTGTCATTCCTTTTTATGTGGCCTGAATTTAGGTTGGTTTTCCTAATGCTGGCAAGTCAACTCTATTGAGAGCAATTTCCAGGGCAAAACCCGCGGTGGCTGCTTATCCTTTTACTACAATAAACCCTTTTGTTGGGATAATGGAGTTTGAGGATTATTCACAGATTGCAGGTAACAGAACTCTCTTTAAAACTGGTTTGGCCAGTCTTGATCCAGACATGATGGTATTATTGTGGTCATGTCCTACATATGGGATCAACCAATTAAGTTTGTGTAATCCATGGGTAGAAACCCCATTTGATTTGGCTAATCAACTTTTCTGACTTATAATGATAATATTAGTTCTGTGATTATATCTTTTATTGAGTGTTTCCAAAAAATAAGGCAAACACTGCATTTCAAGCATTTAAAGAGTTTTTGGTATTTCATTGGGAGACTTAACCACAGTAATTTTGTTCTAAGTATACCTGTCACTTAATAAAAATATTATAAAGTCATGTCTTTCAGTCTAAAAAAAGCAGTTTTCTTTGATTATTACAATATTGTACTTATTAAAATTAATGTGCTAGCTCTCTCTTTTAGTTGCTGACATCCCTGGCTTAATAAGTGGGGCACATCTCAACAAGGGACTAGGACATGCTTTTCTACGTCACATTGAAAGATGCCGCTGCCTTCTTTATGTTTTAGACATTTCTGAGAAAGATCCCTTAACCACATTTGCTTGCTTACGTGAGGAGTTGGAGCTTTTCAAAGACCGGCTGTCACAACGGCCAGGTGCTATTGTAGCTAACAAGATAGATTTGGTTGAGTGGGATGATGAAATTCAAGGCAATGCAGAGACTTTATCCCTTCCTGTCATACCGGTGTCTGCAAAGAATGGAACAGGAATCCCAGAGCTGAAGGCAAAAGTGCGGAAACTGTTTAATGACTCCCTTGTTATTTTCTGAGGCTCATAAATAACAACTGCATGCCTCCTCTTCCTTAAATGTTCAAACAGTAATAATATAATTATTAGATCATTCTTAGAGTAAGTTTCAATCGAGTGTTGTAAAACCAAAACCAAAGTAATTACTGTAACCAATTAAAAGGGACAGAGACAATCAAGTAAACCAATCAAAACTTGAATTTATTACACCTAGCCAACACAAAGCGCGGGAAAATGTGCATGCGTTAGCCACGATTGGTTTTGGTTTCACTTCTGATTAGTTGACGAAATGGCGCGAGAACTTTGAACCAATCACTGAGTGAAGTAATGCAAAACCAATGCAATTCACTAATTACTTTCCACACTCAATTGAAAACTGCTCTTACTATTACAATGGACCAGTTACAGTTATCTCTCACCTTGAATTTGAGTGGAAGCGTGGGGTTTCCAAGTGCAAGCAAGTGTTACCTACCACACAGAAGAACGTAATAATCACTAGAAGGAGCTGTCTCAGATTTAGGGTGCTGGGGCCCATTTCCAAAAACTTGTTGGGCCCAAAAAGCCATTTAAGAAGTGTACTTTCAATTTATTATTTTTGATAAGCAACATAACAAAACTGATAGTAGCAAACTGATAGTAGAGTTTGATGAATTAATAACTGTCTAGTCGTGAAATATAGAGGAAATTGCAAAGGCAGACCCCAGATCTTGCAAGCAGATGCTATGGCTTCAATTCTCACTCCCAGATTTGTTTTTTGTGGTCCTGAATTCAATTCCTATCATTTTGTAAATAGGCAATGGGATTCCTCCTTACAGTTGAGTTTTTATGTCCATACCTAGCCACCAAACTTAAACTATAACGACTGCATACATAAAATTAAATAAACGTAATGTCCTTTTTTCTTACTTCCCATGTTGTTTTCAATGCACTTACAGTCTAACACACCCTGCAAGCAGGCAGTCTGGTTTGTTTTGCATTAGATGATGATGAGCAAAGTAGGGTAGCCAGAGACTGCTAACAAGTTAGAGCAGAGACAAGTTTTGCAAGATTTTGTGGTAAAACCTTTGCTCTTATAAAAAGAACTCCCTGATTGCAAGCTTTCCACACTTGGGAATGAAGCTACGTTTATGACATGCTGAAATAAAAAAAAAACTGGGGGTGTTGAAATTTGTTGATTTCTACTTTCCTTTGTCCTTCCAAGTAGGAGACTTAAGGTGAGTCAGATTTTTCTCCTTCTCAGAAACATAAGTTGAGGGAGGAGAAAGATAAAATTCTCTTAAAAACGACATAATGTAGTACACCTTCCTTTCCCATTCCAGGCATTGCTAAAAACATCATAATTTATTAAATGCAATAATAAAAAGACAAGTTGAATGATGAACAAGTGAGTGAATAAATAACCTTTTATTGAGTTCCCTGCCAGGTCACTTTCACTTTTTTTTTTCATTTACTAAAGCATGCATTTTACATGCATAAAAAACTAAATAATTATCATGAAAAATACAAATCCAGCAGTATTAAAAATAGCATTTTCGGAATAAATAAGTTCTGTACAACATCCTTGTTCTACCAAGTGAATATTTACATACAAATAACCCTGTAAGATGTAAGTGATGGTTTCTTTAATTTGTTAACCTTTTCGCTCCTAAGAGTGGCACTTAAACGTGACGTACTATAAAAGGCCAGAAATTCAAGTAATTATAATAAATGCATGCCGATTTCAGTAAGGGTCACCTTGGTACATTAGTTCACATGCAGGTAATTTGTCAATCCACCACGGACACATACACAGCTCTCAGGGATTGTGCAATAAAAAAGGCCCTGACGGCAATGTGTCCATATTACTGGTATGTTGTAAGATATTATCTGTCAGTTTTTTTCAATCCCCCATCAAGTTTCTCTCCCTGTAAACACGGCACCTTTCAGGGATTCCATCTGTGTTCCTTATTGTTGATGGCCACCTTGAATAATCAATTGAGTCCCTTATACAGTGCATCTGTTTAATCACTCACTGATTAAAGATCTTCCTCTAATGCCAGACTTCATTAATTTTGATTTTCCTTGTAAATAGGAAACCCCTTAGGGATGAAAGGCAATAACCACTCAAAAACAACGTCCCCTTCCACCTGTGCCAACATCTTTCTCTGCAGAGTAACCTGATGCACCATTGAGACTTTGTTTTAACATTTTCAAGGCCTAATAACCTTGGAAGTTGGAAAAAAACAATTACAACAATAAAGTTTCCTTTGTAGATTTTCTCTCTGAAGTTTGTTCCCATTCAGTTCCTGGCAAGTTGGGATACAGTCTCCATTCAAGACATTAGTTGAACTTATTGGAAAGTTGGTGGTTTCAGTAGAGTAGCCCAGGGGTGTCTGGGCACAATTGCCATTTTTAAAAGGACACAGCCAAACGGCACATTTCAAAGCACAAAAGTTTAGGCAACTTCATGTTGTCGTTGTCAAAAGCAATAACTTTAATCTAATGTTAGAAAGAATCTGTCTTTAATTACTTCAATTTAGGCAAAAAGTAGCCGAATTTTCTGAGTGAAGTAGCCAAAGCTTTTTGTCAGCTGTCAGTACTTATTGAAACCCCTGGGGAGTGAGTGCAATAATGAGTTACTTTCTATTTTTTAAATGATATACTCAGAGGTGTTATTATCATCATCCTTTAAATTAATAATCTCCGCATTGTCATCACTAAACTCTCACTGAACACTTCAGACTTCATTTACAGTCCAACCATCGTTAGAAGACATGGGTGAAGCTACTGAAGACTCACTCGGTGTCGGTGCTCTTGACGAAGGTGGTGAATAAGTAAATGACGACTGCATGGGGAATGCTGAGAAGGGTAGCTGATCAGCTGGTTGTGTGACAAATGGATCGGGATTGCTAAAGATGTCAAAAGACTTCGGAAGACTGGAATTACCTGAAAATGATACAGAAATCAATGATTGATATCAAAGTTCTCATTACAAATACCACTTACCACTGCCACTGCTACTACTTACTACTAATAATAATAAGTAATAATCATTTTACTTAAGTATTCAGGGTTACTTTGGCTTGCAAGCATAAGTGCTTTACCAACTAGGGGGACTGAAATAAAGCAGAGAAAATTTAATTTTTATGCCACTGTGTTTCTCTTGTTTTTACTGTCCTCTCCTAACCAGTACACCAGATAAGAGATAAGTCTGGGGCCAAAAAGCCAATGACCTCATCAAGCAAATGAAGGGAAAGACCCACTGGTACTAAACTGCAAACATGTCAGCTCTATTTTTGCGCTGGTCAAACGTGTCCCTCCCCAGTCATGCTCTTTGTTTTCACTCTTGCTCCAGACCTTTCGCTTGACCACAACGCAAATTATGGCTGGTTTGCAGTCTACACTGGTACTAACCCCAGTTTGACCACTTCAGATTTCTTGATGATACCAAGCAATCAATGCATGCAGCAGCTTCATGTAAACTAATAAAAGGAATAAGCACAAGTACAATGACAATCATGTGAGACCTGCGACAGTAACCCGAGCAACAGGGCACTTAAAGAGTGGAAGGGGAATGATAACATTGCATACTGGAAAGTCACATTAATGCCCATTACTCGGCGAACGTACAGTTTCAAGAAACCTCCATGATGTTAAATCTACCTAGTCAGCTAATGGAACATCAAATACTTTAAAACTGTTGTCGACAAAGTTAATCTTTGCAGCCATAGATCAAGGTAGGAATCTACCATTCGACAGAGATTGGCCAGATCCTGCGGCACATCTGGAAATCTTTGTACGAAACCCACTTACCTCTTAAGCACAAGAATGTTAGAAAGTCTTCTGTCTTTGCTACATTAGCGGGTATGTAGATCTCCCCCAGTGGGTTCACAAGCTTTCTGTCCTTAAACTTGTGCTGAAGTCTTTTCTTGAATCTTCCTTGCATTAAACTTGAAACCAGCTTAGATTCACAAACACTATCTTGCTTAGTAGAGTCTTCTGAAGAACTGCACTCTTGTTCACTTTTTTCAACATCACTCTTCTGCCAATCTGCTTTATTCATTGTTTTTTCAGAGTCACACTTCATACCAATTTGAATTTCATTGCCTTTCCTACGTTCTGAAAGTAGTTGTTTTTCATTTTTTGATATGTTGGCTCCAAACTTTGCATTTAAACTCTGAACAACCTTACTTTTCTGAGAACAATTCACCTTTCTGTGACTCTGAGATTCCTTTAAAGTCAACTTGCTTTTTGGTAGAATAGTTAGCTCCTTTTTCCACAAAGACTTGACAGCTTTGAGTGTGTTTAGTGGGCTTTGAAGCACCATCTTTGCCACATATTTTCCTTTTCCTTCTTCTGAAGACTTCTTCACATTTCTTCTCGTGTTCTGTTTGTCCGGGCTAATTAAAGCAATTTTCCTTTTTTCTAATTTGGTCAAGACCTTATTGTCGCTATTTTGAGTTGAAACTTTCCCTAGTTCTTCACTGTTCATTTTTTTCCTTCTTTTGACGGAACAACTGGTCATACCACCATCATTTTTTCGCTTCACAGCTGTGATCATCCCTTGACCTGTGCCATCACAGATGCCATCTTCAAAATGCTTCTTCATGAGAGAATCCCTACACTGCTTTGAAGACTTCTCAAATCTTTTCCTAGCAGAAGACTTTAACCGAAACCTTGTATTGGTACCAGTGCAAACAGACTTAGTGTCAAATGATTCAGGAGGTTTGTCTTGTACATTCTTCGAGATTTTACTTCCCACATTTTCTGATTCACTAGGCTTTCCATCTTTTCTTTGATAAACAGTTCTTACTTCCTTTAGTGATGCCTGCAGAGCCTTTCTCAATTCTACTTCCTCTTTATGCAGAAGACCTAGTCCAGAAAACTCCTGATGGAGATAGATCAGTTCACAAAGTTATAAAGAATTTGCTAATCGTTTCTGGAATTCATAGTAGTGCAATCATCGTAATCCGCCAATTCATTTGTACCAAAGTGACAAGATCTCTCTCGTCCAAAAGCAGAGAGATCGATATTTTCCAACGACTACAGGGACTTTTACGGAAATGTTCAATTTAATGGCAAGCAGTCTAAATGAGCTTTGCGTAGTCTGAAACGTTATTTATGCAAAAAATAATAATTGTATCCAAAAGTTAGAGTATTAATTTATCTTCTCAAGGGATGGCCAGGCATCCATTCAGATCAGTTCGTCTTAACCGTTGTGTTTGCTCTTAAAAAGAGTACACGATACCCCCTGATTAGATTACAGGTATTTATTCGAAGAATATCGGAATTGGTTTTCATCCAAAACTTTCATTTACCAGCGGTATACTCTTTTTCAACTGCTTGAAGACTTTAAACTGAGACTTCACGAGTCAGCCCGCCATGACCTTACGACGGAAAGGTCTGTCAATTGGGAATGGGACAGTTCCTTCAACTTAGCTTAATAGGATAACAAAACCCTAAAAGGCACAACTACTTAAATATACACAAAGGGGTTCCACAAACACCTCAGAAACTGACATCAAGAGCCTCTCTAGCTAGATCCGCATTGATCCTTTGTCGGTTTCGTGTGTTCACGCACGATAGCGACAACAGTCAATTAGAAACCTTAATAAGCCGCAAATGAATCAGTTCCAAGGAATTGAACGAGACATCTTCCTTCATTAAATACTGTTTAGACGCAATAACACGCCGAACTTTAACTTTGGAAAAGTTTTCTTCAATGACATTTCAAGTCATATTGTTTTGAAGCATGCTTTCCGCGCGGACAAAAATTGACGCTCACGCAAGCCGTAGTCAAATGCCAAGACTCATCCAAACAACTTACCGTAGCCGATCGCGCTCTCCGTTGACGTTTAGGTCTCTCATCAGCCATTTTAGAGCGCTAATATGCGGCAAAAAGGACGTGAACCTACACAGACAATGCACAAAGACCTCATGCTAGATTACCCGCCATCTTCATAAACTGTCAGGGTCCAGTCTTTATCGGAAATTTGATGGCTTCTCCATGTGCTTGCAGGTCAAAAGGTCAAAGATATTATGCTCACTAAAATAGGTTTGCTCTGGTATCTACGACGTACAACCTAACAACATTTCATATACAAAACTAGACCGTCCTTTTTCCCATTTTTAACGATTATCGCCTTGCGGTTGAACGGATTGATCGCTGATTTTGAAGTGAAGAAGGAAGATGGCTAACTTGTCCAGGACATTGTGGAGAAAAGGAAAGGACAGGAACTTTATTAAGTGTCGAGTAGATTTAGCGCTGGAGCACTAATTGGGGACACTGTAAAGTGAAATTAACGATTAACACAACAAGTCAAATGTTGGTTTTTGAGGAGAAGGGAAACCGGAGTACCCGGAGAAAACCTCTCGGTGCAGAGTACAGAACAAACTCAACCCACATTGGAACCTGTCTGATTTTCGTTGTGAATGATTCATCAGCGAATAACTTGATGGCGTTTTAATTTTCGTCCGGGCATAACAAACGTCCTTACATGTAGCAACGAGATATCTATCCAGAGACTGCAAAATAGGGCCGGGAGAAATCTGAATTATGACCTTAACACAAGATCTGCAGAGTTACTTCACGACCTAGGGTGGGACAACCGCGAGCAAAGCTCTCAATAAGTGTTTTCTTTATCCGGATGGTTTAAAGAATTAGTTTGAGCCAACCTCCGGAATTCATTCATACAATTTGCGGAGCTCCTCAAACAATGTTTTTGAGCCCTGGCCCCGTACCGAGGCTGCTAAGGCCATCCCTCCGTTTTTTTTTTGTCTACCGTCGAATGCGTTTCCTGATATTGGGTCGGTCGGTCGGATTGAAAAAAGAAAACCTAAAAAAAAAATCATAAGAATTCTCGGAATCGGAGGCCTGGTACCCCGGCATCATAGCTGTGGAGCCAGGAAAACAACAAGACGTGAACTCAAAATCAATATGGCGGAAAAGTTGGCGGATGTTGTGGCAAAATTAAGACAGCGTGGGAAAAAGGATCAACCACCGAAACTCCTGTGCGACATAAACATGGCTTAAAAACGTCGTTGACTATTTTTTTTTTTTTTGGAAAAAGCCCAAAATTTGGGTCGGTCGGACGACGCGAAACGGAGAAAAAAAAGGGGATGGCCTAAGAGAGCGCTTAGCAATAGAGGTTTCTGTCATGTGGAATGGCCTTGACAACAAAGTTAGGGAAGCGCTTAATCTCAACTCTCTCGGGTCTGCTATGATTTGAGGGAGTTGTGGAAGTACTTATTTTAGTTTTTATGAAACTTGTTTAGGTAATTCTTAGCTCTACTGTTAACTTTTTAATAATTTTTGCTCCAGTGCAATAAACTTTAGAGTAGATAAACATTAATTTTTCTAGTATTAGGATATTGTAATTTTTAAGTAAACGGCTCCCTGGAAGAGCGTTTTTTTATGAAGTGATACCGTTAATCAAGCTTTACTACTAGACGAAGCGTCGGATACCTCCTCAACTGCTGAATACCCTGCTACAATGACAATGACAATGATAATTAGCCGGGAGAAGTGTCTCACTTGGTTTGCTTTGTTCTGCGGGTTCCATACCGCGAATCAATAGCTTGTCTGAATTTTGCTGTAGACTGCATGAGTCGTCTAGTTTGAATACCATCGTAACCTCCTAGGAGTTTGCCACATTTATTCCAAAGATTCTGCGTGTTTTTAAGCTCGGGAATCATAAATTGGAGCTGTTTTTGGAGTTTGTTTATTATATATTAAGACGGGTAACATGGCCTTGGAACTTTAGGAATTGTTTATCAATGAAGTCTTGAAGTGGAACTGTACGGGTTATCTCGTATAACTTTTGATTAGAGATAATGAAACTATAATCGCCATTTTGTGGGTCTTTTTTGGCATATCCTTTGTAAACCATCTTTCGTAAGAAGCTGCGGTAGATCATGTCAAGTCACTCTTTTTCCAGCTGGGTTAAATTCCATGCTTGGACTGAATATAGAAGCCTTGAACGCACTAAACTGTCAAGTAGTGAAACGCGGGCTGGGAGGCTGATATTGCGGCTGGTAAGTGCACGTCGGTTTGAGTTAAATGCTGTGAACGCTGCTTGGATTTGCATGGCTAGAAATAGTGTTGGAGAATCTGAAGATACGTGATATCCTAAATATCTGAACTTTTTGACTTTTTCTAGCACGCCAGTTGAAAAGTGAAGGGTTGCAGGTTGTTCATCTGGCTTCAGGTTGAAACTCATTGATTTTGTTTTATCTTCGGCAATAACTAGACCGAATCTCGTGAAAACTGACTCTACCACTGCTAATACCTTATTGAGTCTCGTTTCATCTGTATCAAAAAACACAATATCATCAGCATATAAAATTCTAAACATACGCCTAGAACCGCTAGCAGGACTCGTTGAACGCAGTTTGCGCGGATTGCATTCGCTGAGAATTTCAAATTTGAAGTTTACACCTGCGTCAGGAATTGATGTCTGGATTTCCGCCTCAACCACCGAGAGTACATATTGCAGAAACAAACAGAACAGATTTGGACCTTCGTCAGAACCTTGTCGAACTCCGGAACCAAGTTTGAACGACATTGTACCAGATTTGATTGTTGCTGTTGTGTTTTGATGAAAAGCGCGTAGAATATTTGCAATTTTAGTAGTACCAAGCATTATTTTAACAATTTCATGTAGTTGCGATCGGCAGAGAAGATTGAATGCACCGCGAAGATCAAGAAATAAGCAGTGTATCCCCTCAGTTTTCTTTTTTATCAATTGTTTGAAGCAGTAAATTGCGTCAACAGTTCCAACGTGCTGTTTAAAGCCGTACTGGCAGTCATCCAAAACATGGTGGTATCTTGCGTTTATGCGTTTGCGGCATAATTTGGTGACTGTTCTCGATAGTGTTGAGATGAGACTGAGTGGGCGAAAATTGCTTGGAATTGATAGATTGCCTTTTTTATGCAATGTACTGATTGTAGCTCTCCTCCACTGATCCGGAATATCCTCAGACTCTCAAATGACTGTTACTAGCTCGTGCAAGATTTGAATAAAATCTGGACAATCGTTTGAATAGCGCAGTAGCTCGTTAACTAAATCATCACTTCCTGCAGCTTTACGAAGCTTGAATATTTCAACTATAGTCCGGATTTCTTCTAGACTAGGTGGGCTGTCATCGATTTCTGGTGCTGCGGCTAGCGTAGGAGGTAGGAATGGTTCGGCGCGATTTAGCTCGGGTGGCAGCGGTAATTGGCGATCTTTGAAATGTGAAGAAAAATGTTGTACAAACTCTAGTTCGGTGCAAAGAGGCTTTTGGACCGTGTGTTTTAGCGGGCCTTGTAGATCTTTAGCTTGGCGGAAATAACGCTCAGCCTCTCTGGCTTCAAAGCCTTCTGAAATCTCTTTTCCCCTTTTCTGATAGTACCGATTCATAAGCTTGGACTGTAGTGCTCGTAACTGTTTGATGCTTGATTTTTTATTCGCTGGATCTTTACAATTATAGGCTTGCAATCTGGCTGAAATGTACTCATCAGTAACCCACGGCTCCGACTCGATTTTGGCTTTTGAAGTTGGTATGGTATCGGTAGCAGCTGTTTGAAGTGAGTTCGAGATTATTTCATGCATCCTATTTAGGCTATTGTCTGAGAAGCAACTTATTTGTTCGGCTTGTTGTTGTAAAGATTGTTGATATTTTAGACGGATATCAGGATCACTAGTGAGTAGGCTGTAATTTGGCTTTGGAAGACGCGGTTTGTGTGGTTTTTTGGTTGCTTTGCGGAACTATTTGCGTGGTAAGTTGACGGAAATGATAATACAGCGGTGATCGGAGTTAACTGGGTTTGGATGGCTGCGGCAACTGACTGTGTGGGCATGTACGCTTTTATCGACTAAAAACCAGTCCAATCGCCTCCTGTATTTCGTGGCGTTGTTGGAACAAAAAGTCCAAGAATGACACGCTCTCCTGTTTTTAAAGTATGATTGTTCCAGAAACATTTTGTACTGTCTGGCGGCGGCAAGTAGTGCGTGCCCATTGAACGAGGTGGATTTTGTGCGCTCGTAACATGAGGGTGGATGAAATTCACCGAATCCAGGTAGAGCTGGAGATTCTTTTGAATTCGGTACTATCGTAGCATTAAAGTCCCCACCGAAAATACGCCTCACATTTTTGACAGGTACACGTAATGATAAAAGTTTGTTAAAATCCCTCCAGAAGATCTGTTTACTGGGTTCACTGTAAGATTCGTCTGGAGCATAGCAAGATGTTAACAGTAGCTGTTGACCAAGGATATTAACTTTTATTGATAGGATTCTGGCATCAGATACTCGATTGACTTCCAACACAAAAGCACGCGGAGATAATAGTATAGCTACACCTGCACGTTTTGATTTTTTGAAACCAGATGTAATAAATCGCCATCGTTTGAATTGTGGGTGGTCGATGTAAAAGTCATTGTCACCAGGTTTATGCGTTTCTTGAATGAGGATAAAGTCTTGGTTTTGATGTTTAGCATAAATGGCTAAGTCAATAACACTCCAATCGTTCTGGCCACTGATGTTGATTGATGAGCCAGTAATTTTGGTGCGTTTAATGTTTTGGAACTTTTGCGCACTGGAGCTATTACGAGCTTTGAACTGGGGCTTGATAGGTGCCACGACAGTTTTCTGAGCAAAACACGAAATAGACTGAACCTTTTTTGGTTGCTTGGGCGGACTGTCAGTTGGAATCTGACCGGAAGAGGTGTCTAACTTCACGTGATCTTGTTTTTCTGCTTGCAGTGTATCTCTGGCCCACCGGCCAATATTCAAGATCGAAGTTCCACATCGGTCAGCAAGTGCTGTCTAGCGGGCGCGGCGTGGACGCTGTGGGAAGGTACTCGTTAGGATAAATCCAGATATCTTGAAGGATAAATATCTTGAAGGATAAATCTTGAAGGATAAATCCAGATATCTGGAATCTTGAATCTTGAATCGCCCGCCTTTTTTGGCATCAGGCGGCCTTCTTTGAAGAATAATTCCGAAAACAATAGATCGATGTTATTCTTATGCAAATAAATGGTAGGATATTCAACAATTAAGCTGATAGCTGTTTTGAGATTATTAGAACAAGCTTCTAATCAGATCAGACAAGAAATTCGCAGTGTTTCACATAGTTACTGTTTTCAATGTAGGCCAAAAATGAAATTGATGTACAGTTATCTGCATGTTGCATCTCAATAGCCCTTTTCTCATTTGCATTACAATATAATCTAGCATGTATGTGAGGCAATTTCGGGCTATTTTGAAGTTTTAACCCGAAATTGCCTCGCATCCACGTTAGATTTACATTGTAATGCAAACGAAAAAAACTAACCGTTCCCACGGCCTGCTCCCGTCTGACCTTGTATAGCTCAGTCGGTAGAGCAGCGGTGATCTAACCCGAAGGTCGTGGGTTCAATTCCCACCCTGGTCAGAGTTTTTCTCTGTCCTGGTGTGGGCCCATTTCCATCAGTAGGGCTAACGCTCACATGATTCATATGGGGTAGATACTTATCACTTTACATTACACTCTAATCAGTTAAGTCTAACCGTGAAAAAGGGCAATCTATTAACACACGCCGGGCCTCGCCGCAGTTATCTTGAAACTGAGGACGAAAAAAAAACCGGAACAGTAATATGACTCTCTCTCTCTCATTTTCTTTTCTTTATAAGAGAGTTTGCTCGGTTGTCCCAGCAGAACGAATTGTGCCAGTATATCCTTCACTTTCCCGTTCCCTCCATTCTCGTCACCAGAGCCTCGGATCGACCCAAGGCTCTGGGTTAAGTTCTGGGAAACTCTATGTAGGAGATCATGCGCAGTAGGGTTCTCATAGCCAAAAATTGCCTATTAATTTGAACTCTACGGCGCCTGCTCACTCCTCGTGCTAACATGAATGTCCCAATTAGAGACGCTTTTTATTGTTATTCACAAAAACTAATGAGAAGACACTTTGCTTCAGGGTTCCCCAGAGCTCTTCTCTTGACTGAGGGAGAGAAGAGCTCTGGGGTCGAGATTGCGTTCCCTCGACTAATGACACAAGAGCTTAGAATAAGCATGAATAAGCTGACATTGTGCATCTCTAGGAGTGCCACCTGTTCCTCAATTACCGTGAAAAGCAGGAGCAACTTATTGGGCTATTCCTATGAACGTTCCAAATTGACTTTATATTCCACTCTTGGTAAAACAGAAAACACCAAATAAGTCTTAAAGAACGAAGTATGATGCAATGCAAGGGGAGTAGTGCCACACGCAATACCGTGAAATATTCGCTTTGACAAAGGGATAACGCTCCAAACGTCAGCTCACAAGCTTTTTTTAATGGAGGTTAATTTACCTTTATCATCAGAGCATTAAAAGCAAGTTGAACATGCATTTGTTGTGTGGAGCTGCCGCTTAAAGGAATGCCTAAAACACCCGTCTGGTATGTTGCCTTTGCCATGCTTATGAGGCTCAGCAAGACCGAAATTGCCAATTGACCGGGTGAAATGGTTGTGCGCATACGTGATGTGTTGGCCACACTGGGGACATCGGGTTGTCCACCGGGTATACGATTTATAGACTTTGTATGAGAAAATTAACTTTGAGCTTATAAATGCTAAAGTAAGCTGTAAATGTAGAAACAAACTTCACGTACCTCTACGTACGGTTGTCCTCGTCTTATCTGTGCAATCGGAGGACAAACTGTCTCCGTTTTAGACGGGTTTGTGGCTTACGAATTCTTACGATGTCGTTGGTTGTCATGTCACTCGCGGCGACCTCAAAAATATCATAATACTATTGTAAGTCCAAAGAGAACATAAAAGCATGCTTATGCAAAATTTTGGAGGAACAAACAGAGAGTATTATGCTATTTTTATGTACATTTCGCCAATAAAAGTAAATGGGATGGTCCCCAAGGGCAAGAGGTCATATGTTCCATGGTCTGTCTCAGCCCCACATGGGCATTCTGCATTTGCAGCATAACCCCACTTGAGCATGTTATCGCCAGTTTTACCCACTTTTGCCCTTGCCCTATTGAGAGTAACCCACTCAATACGCGGCAAGTCTGAGCCCGATGGAAGGCTTTTACTTGGTTCTGGCAGTGCTCTGTGCAGGGGTGCAGCGATGGCCCAGTGGTGATAGCACTGGCCTCCCACTAATGTGGCCCGGGTTCGATTACCAGACTCGGCGTCATATGTGGGTTGAGTTTGTTGGTTCTCTACTCTGCACCGAGAGGTTTTCTCCGGGTACTCCGGTTTCCTCTCTCCTCAAAAACCAACATTTGACTTGATTTGCGCTAATTGTTAATTTCAGTTTACAGTGTCCCCAATTAGTGCTCCAGCGCTAGAAAGACTAGACACTTAAATAAAGTTCCTTTCCTTTCCTTTCCTGTTGGCAGAACGCGGGTCTGCTTCTTTCCACTTCCATAGTCTATACGAATGTGGTGGAGTCCCAGTGAGCTCGTCGACTGTGGCAAACACTATTCTGCTTGGTTAACGTGCAGATGCAAGCAGATTACGTGGCCGCTCAGAAAAAAGGTGGAAGAGCTGGTACAAGCTAACGGCTAATCGTTCTACCTCGAGGCACCACATTACGAAAGGTAAACTTGTCTGCGACAATAGACTTCAGCGAATTGCCGACAAAAAGCGCGGCCACCGAATAGTCCCTTATCGAAAGGCATAACAGCAACGAGAATGATGATAAACCCACCCCATTGAATCAAATTGAATAATAGAATAGATGGCTGTGCTAATCACCTTTTCTTGAAGTCTTGTGGACTGTTATTGCGAGGGGCGCAGCTCCTGACGTCGGGTCGAAAGCATAGATAAGGCGCCTCTGATAGCCGCTATACAGTTCATGTTGGACCACAGCCAGATGTAATTTGCTCTGAGTCGATTTTGATAAGGGAGAAAAACGAGAGTATTCGGAGAAAAACCCTCGATCAACTTGAGATCGACTGTAACTCAGCTGGCATACAATCGCAGAGGTAGGAGGCATTGTTCATGACCAATGTGCTAGCCCGAGACTCCAATCACAGTCAGGACGTTCACAGTGGTGTAATTAAACATTTTGAGGACATATAAGATAAACGATAGACCGAGTAGATTCATCATGGCCCGGTTGTTCAAAAGCCGGTTAACGCTAACCCCAGATTAAAATTTAACCAAGGATTTTATTTCTCTTCTCCCAAATGCTGATCAATGCTGATATTAGGGAAAACTTTACATTAGAAGAAGTCAATCTTGAAAAACAAGAATAACCAAACGGAACTTTCACCAAAAAGTTGAAACAGGAAACGAATGTTTACACTAATCCTGGATTAAGTTAATCGGCTTTCGAACAACCGGCCCCACGTCTTTAAATTTTGACAACAAATGAACAAAAACCAAGATCTTAAGTGACACTTATATTTCGGTATAAGCTATACCATCATCAGACTGACAGTGGTTAGTTACCGGTATTCATATTCTTGATTGACATGGCATTGCGTTAACGTGAAGCTGCTGCTCAGTTGTCACAAAAGAATTAAAATTCTCTAATTCGAACGTCTCTCTCTTTTTTTGAAAAGTTACTTGATATCTGTGGATAGAGCGTTTTTCAATTGAGTTTCGTAAAACAAATACCGAAGAAATTACTTCGAACCATCACAGCAGGTACAAACAGCGCAATGAGCAAATCTTTCGTACAACTTGCTCAAAGCGCGGGAAAAATCGCGCGTGCAAGTCGCGATTGGTTTTGGTTTTCCTTCTCATTGGTTGATAAACTGGCGCGAGATTTTTAAACCAATCACTAAGCGTAGCAACTGCAATCGCGTAATTACTTTCGACAGTCAAGAAATGAGCTAAAATCAACCATGTTTCCCTGGTTTTTGGCAAAACGGCGCAAATTCCAGCCCACCGTTTACAGCAAAACCGATGCTAATGCTCTTTACTCTTACAAAATTGTCCCTTGCCAGTTCATAAAAGGTAAAGAAACAAAACAATCAACTCTTCACTGCCTAAGTGAGTTTTAATGTTCTCATAAAAAAAAACTGGAGGACAGTTTTAATCACTTGTTCTAACTGCAAGTGTGTTGTCCAGTGGATAACCGACAAACAACCAGAACAACAAACAACAAACAAACAAACACTGAACAACATGAATTAACAGATCATAGAGTGCCCATTCCAACCGTCCTCAAAAACATATCTCCCTCTACTGTATTCTTCTTCCAGGTGGTATCATACGGAGCGAGTCTTACAGCACCACTTGGACCAACACACAAACCATTGCCGTCCAATAAGAACTGAATGTAGCACGAAACTTGTGTCCAGTCCTCTGTACCTCCGGGTTTTAATCGGCGACATGATTCAGCAAATGATACAACTTCAATTGCCTTTGTAAATATCCTGTATGGCCGCCCCTTCTTCGTTTCATCGCGTCGCCATCGTGCTGTAAAGCGGTTTGCAGCATTTACTATTTGAAGTTAAACTTCACTTTCACCAAGAACCTCATTCGCACCTAAAATGTACACACAGCACAAAATTAATGAAAGCAATCCATATTTGAAGTGCGGCTTTTACACGACAGATAGAGGTGGTCCTCGCACTTAACTGGACAATTTGAGCAATTGTGACTTTGCAGACACCTGAAAAATTCTGGCGGCTTTAACGGGATTCGAACCCATGCCAGGTGATCTGGTGACGTAATTCGGAGGACTGGGGAGAAAAATTTTAACGCCGTATCCCACAAACGAGCGCGGCCTTATTTTCGAATTCAACATGGCAGAGGCGAGATTAGAGCTCGTCGGGTCTACTTGAATGTTCATTCAGTGACAGGAAATGTAGTAGACACGACACGGAATGATCTGTTGAGTTTTGGCGATGGAAATACTGCAGGGAGTTTGGAAACAACACCTAAGGCCGCGCGCGGTTGTGAGATACGGCGTTAAATTTTTTTCTTCCCAGTCCTCCAAATTACGTCACCAGATCACCTGGTGAAAAGTGAAAACCAAAACTAAGACATAAAAGCGTTTCGTTCATCAATCCAAGATGTGAATTGATGGAAAATTGCATTCGACGACTTTCGTGCAGCTAAGCTGCTCAAATGAATTGACTAACGGTGGTTGGTCCTTTGGTGAGGATTGATTACAAATGACTGAGCTCGAAAACTTTCAGACCTGTTTTTACTGGAGGAGAAACCATTTCGATATACACCGTCGGGCGAAAAGCAAAATAAGTGTGAATGGAATGAATTATATGTTAGCGACTTGCGCTTCTTTGGCGTTTTAAATTTTTCATACGCCACGAATGGAATCGTGCATGACGTGTTTTCTTCGGTGTTCATCGACTTGAAGCCTCTACTAAGTTATTAGATCGACAAATTACAACAGCATTGAACCTAACATACAATTATTAAGACTTGTAAAAGAATTTACAAAATAATTGGAATAGTACGCGCACTCTCATTGGTCAATACCTGTGTTTAGGTGAGAGTATAGAAACAAGGCTGTGACATCACACGAATTTTCATTGGTTATGTATTGTCAGACGCGCGTTTTGATTAGCTGCCAGGAAATATGAGCGTGTATCAAGAAAATCTGTTTCAATCAAGAAGTAAAAAAGCCAGCATTTTCCATCACTGGTCGAATTATTTTTGAGAAATATTTTCTAAAAGCAATAGAGGACTTTTTTCCTTGTTTACATAGCCTCATCTAAACGCGAGTTAAGAGAATTCGAGACAGTTATGCAAACCCTTGACTGCGTCTCGGGTTTGCATAACAGTCTCGAATTCTCCCAACTCCCCCTCGTGCGTCTCGGGTTTGCATAACTGTCTCGAATTCTCCCAACTCCCCCTCGTGTTTAGATGAGGCTATGTAAACATGGAAAAAAGTCCTCTACTGTTCAACTCAAAATACTAAGCAATTGACTTCATTTAAAATTTGAATATTTTCGGGAAAATCAACGACGTGAACTGATCAGTCAAGAAAAAACCACAAAACTTAATAACGAACTCATGTGGTCTGAATTGATCAGTTCACTAATGGATTATTCGAGTGTTAAAATAAGTTGCCCTGAGTACTCAGCAGCAATGACGGCTTCGCCAGAGCAGAAAAATCATCATTACTCGCTGTATAAATCACCTGGTTTGTGTTGTAGACTATGTATTCTGCAAAATCAAAGAAAAAGATCTGCCTTGTAACCACGTCTCTTATGACTGACACCAAAATAATAAATAGTGAACAAAAACTACTAACAGAATAGCCAGAAATAGCAAACGACTTCTTAGAACGCAATGTTTCTTGGTCTCGCACAACGTTTCAACTCGAATTACCGTTATAGTTGAGAGTGTATCCCCGCGGATTAACCACACCAGTCTCTGCGCTTTTACCAAAAGGAACAACAACCCCGTCTGGCCTGTTAGGATGAAGAAAACAAACGTTTACCACTCGAATTCAAGAAACCCTTATCTATTGACTCGCAGCACAAAGTAGGTTCCATATCTCAGTGTTTTGCGAGTTCTGTTTTCATCCTCATCTCTTAGGTGCGAAGGAAACGCCTGGAAATCGACCAAAAGGGCAATGGGCTCGCCCTCGTTTCACTTTAGCCTCCAACGCAGTCGTTTTTAGGATGTCTTATTTCACCTCCTAACCACAAACGCCTGCTTACCGGAAAGCAAAATTCCTTTCCCACAGATTGGCCTGCGAAGCGTCCAGACCAATCACGATCCAGTCATTGTCTAACGATGGCCAATTAAAGAAGCCCGTTTACCCGTTATTTACTCCTGAATTTCCCGCTAAAGTTGTTCCGGCTGCGTCTGACGTAACCATCAAGAATTCAGCAGATAAAATTTGATTGGCTAGACTTCGGGAAAGAAAAGTTGCTTTCGAGTAGGCAAGTGTTTGTGGGGTGGAGGTGAAATACGACTCCCCAGAAAACGATTCCATGGGAGGCTACAATAGCCTCACGTTCGCCTCAAAACAAAAAAACAAAAAAAAAAAACCCGAGCTTTGAACCTACAACCTCCGCGACTGGTGCGTTGCTCTGGCAACTGAGGTTAAGTCATTGATCGAATTCTCTTAACAAAAATGGGCTCAGGTACTTTGGAGGACATGACTGTTTAAATACCGATAGCATGGTCCTTTAGTAGTGACAATCAGTGAAATTGACGAGACCGGTGGGGCGGTTGTTTGTTTCAATCAAAATTAAAGTGCAACTTTAACCCCAATTTTACGGGACATTTTCAAAATCTATATATTTTTTAAGCAACATAATTATCATTTTGAAGCAACAACTAAAAAAAAATCTTTTGGATTGGTTAAATCCACTATTTACAGTAAATTTCAAAGGTTTTAATTTCCCCGATATTTATGACTTATTCCAAAAATCGTGGTTCTATCCGGGGACTGGGTGGAGCCTATTTTGAAGTCTTCAAAGGGATATCGATCTAGCTGAACACATAGAGAGCGAGGAACATGCATGGAAACGGTGTTGGGTGCTCCGGGTTTTCAGTCATTTTATTCGTAACTGGGGCTCTTATTTGTTCAAAGAACTCTTCGAGCAGATGTCTAAAGCCATCGTCAAGGGATGGAAATGTATTTAGATATGAGATATGGCAACTTTCAAGAGATTTCTGGCCTCCAACATCTTCGGCTTGGCTTTTCAGTGCAAACTTGGCTTTTATTCATAACGGGGGCGTTGTTGACCGTTGTTACAGAGCTATTGTGTTCACGGCCTTGGAATGCTAACATTTTCTCACATGTTTGTGCCACCTCATCTTTGTTTAATGGATCAGTGAGCATTAAACTGAGGAAGAAACAAAGAAGACCATCTGCCTACTATGCTGATTAAGTGGCGTCTTTTCATGTTGTATTGGACGTTGCTGATTTGGTATTTAAACTTAATCCGGGCTCCACAGGAAATGCTCACAATAATCTCCGTGCAAGAAGCCAGCACGTGACACACTCTTAAGTGTTGAGTGTAATGCAATCTTTGGCAACCTGGACAACAGGGCCTTTCAGTTATGTAGTTTGAATGCAAGATCATTAAGGAATAAATCAACGGCTTTTGTGGACCTGGTATGTGAACTGAGGGCTGAGTTGTTTACGATATGCGAGTCCTGGCTCAATGATCTTGATTCTGCGATTTTAAGTGAGTTCACTCTACCCGGTTATTCCGAGCTTTACCACTGTTCGCGTGCAGATCGTAGGGGTGGCGGGACTGCGCTATTATATCGGGACGGTCTTGATGTAACCAAAGTGTTTTCAGCCGACCGGTCTTCGTTTGAAGTGTCGGAATGGCTTGAGGAGCTCGGAACTGGTCGTCTGCGAGGTGTCATCGTGTATAGACCAACACACTCTGCGGATCATCCCGTGACTACGAGTGTCTTCTTTCATGAATTCTCGGACTATTTCAAAAAAGTTGAAATTATTGAAAAAACTGATGCGCTCGCGCGCACAACTTAGATTTTAAATGGCAATTCAATCCGAGCGATCTTTTTCAGGCGCAAAGTTTAATAATACGTCAAAAAATAATTGGAAACTGTTATTTGAAGTAAATTTTAGTCAGAATTCCACTAAAACAATTAGATTTTTCGCTCTCGATTTCTATTTAAACAATAGAGTGTTTCTATGGAGGAACTATCGGCTGATAGTTGCCCCGCGGAAATTTGATGTTCTTAAAACAAATATTTGCCCGAGAAGCGAAGCTTCGAGGGCAAATATGCTAGTTGAAAAAAAGTCAAAACCCACTTAATGCAGATCAATCAAATATTTATTCATGCGTACAGGCTGTCACAAATGTCAATAATTCGCAGCGTACATTGGCTAATGAATAGCGTACAACTGTCAACTGTTTTTTCAGCGGACGACTATTATCCATCCGGGTATTTTCCTCGGACGGGCACTATGGGCTGATAGTTGATTCGGCCTTCGGCCTCATCAACTATCACCACATAGAAATCTAGAGCTCATAATCTAATTGTTAACTATTATCATCATCATCATAGAAACTTTAACAAACTTTCGATTAAGACATATTTTCAAACAATTTTTCAGTAAAAAATAAATAAATAAAAAGCGATATGCCAACCCAGTGTGTGGTCTTTGTACAAAGGAAGAGTTTGTGGAGTTTGTGGACAATAACCCTGCCGGTGTAAGTTAGTTCAACTGGCTTGATCTGATTATGTCACTCGGTCCAGTCGCTCCAGAATTTAAAAACCTCGGAATTCGAAAAGTGCTCGAAATTAAAATTCCTTTCAAAAATTGTGGATTAAAACATTTTTTTGGATGTTGTTTTGAAAAATAGTACTGCAAAATTAGGGTTCAGTTGCAATTTAAATATAAAGTAACCTACAAAACTTACATTGTAAAGGTATCGTTGGGGTCTGGAGCTACTTTTCCCATGCCTTTAACACTGTGACAGTCTGGGGGGAGCTTGTCAGCCGTGTAATCTGAAGAAAGCAGTTCATTACACTTCCCAAGGGAAACCTGCAAATAAACAGCGGAGTAAATTCACTGTAAGAAGAAAATTCAGTGCGAAGATTCATCTGAGCGATAAAACGGGGACAACCACTATGGTTAATTCAGGATACGTTACACGCGACAAATGACAACGGCCATGTTGAGACAATTCGGGGAACGTTTACGTCAAGAAACAACTCAGTTATATGAACAACATCCACGGCCACGCAAAACTATGACCCCCTTTCACCCTTCCCCCCCTAAGAGTGACACCTAGATTTTACTCCTTCTAATTATAGACGATTTTACTTGTCAATGGGGAACCCCTTGGGGGCAAAAGGCTTAAAACGGCTCGACTATCGACTACCGCAGGGTTGGTGAGATGAGATCATTCGCCTGTCGATTCCCAAACTCGGCGTCATAGGTGGGGATTGAGTTTGTTGGCTCTCTACTCTGCTCCGAGAGGGTTTTCTCCGGGAGCTCCGACTTTCCCCTTTCCTCAAAAACCAATGCTTGATCTGATACGACTTAAATGATTAGATTTCTATGCACACTGAAGGTATCCCCAACTAGTATCCAAGACTTGACACTTTAATAAACGAAGTTCATAGACCTTATTCATAAATGGCGTTCACATTTATAATCCTTTTGTCCAAGTGCAAATTAGCCTACCAAGGCTCATTTTAGAGCAAGAATTCTTTTCAATTCACTGTATGGTATCGAGGCTTGGTGGGCTAATTTGCACTTGGACAAAAGAATTATAAATTGACCTCCATTTATGAATAAGGTCTATTACACACTTCTTTTCAAATGAACACGCTGCTACTTAGGAAATCTTAGTTTCATAATGCAACAAATCTGGTTTGATTGTGCTCTGGCTTAAATGTAAACGAATGCGCCTTACAAAGTTACGATTTACGACCCAAAGTTTTGACGATAGACCTCACATCCCCTTAATTAAATTCAAGAGTCTGAGGAGATGACAGGGACCTTAGTAAGGAACCATGTTCTATACTATGGACCCTCAGACTGGAAGGGGGTTATAAGGCCTTTTTAAAACTGATATCAAGTAACATAACCAACCTCACTAAGAACTAGCAAACCAACGTTCTTGGACTTTGAAGCAAAGCAATAGTTTGCACTTTTGGATGACATATCCGCGAAGTAGATACCTTTACCAAACTACAAGAGAACATAAACCATACAGGTTAATACACACAAATGTGGTGTCGAGGATAATGACGGAGAATTATCAGTATCATGGGAGAACCGATTTCGTATTTCTTCAGTCAGGCAACAGTAGCAGACCAAAAGCCAAACCAGGTCAAGCGCACCCCTCAAAATTATATTCATGCATCGATTATGATAATAATTGGTTGATGATTTCGAACTGAGACCTTTGGAAACAACCAAAACTCTGACTCAGTTGCAAGGAACCCTTTACTTAAGCGTCCACAACAAGAAAATTATCTCCGATTTCGAGAATGAAATACATTCGAAAGAAAGTAACATTTTTGCTTTATTTAGTGTTCTGATATAAACACCATAATAGTTAACCGCGGCTTGTAACCTGAAATTCGCTAAGTTTGCAGTGGTGATGTTTAGAAACGAATGTGACAAACACATGAATTAGGACGGGGCCTACTATTGTTGTTGCACATACGTTCGGCGCATCACACGATCATCTTGTCACGCAATAGTTTCAGAAAACTTGTGTTTCAGAAGCGTTTGTTGGGAAAGATCTCATGGATATATACCCACCACGAGTCCCCTAGGTTAAACTCTCATTTTACAGATTAAGTCTAAGTGCCCATTTCAGTGATTAGGTCTAAACTTTCGTTTACCTTATTGCTATAGCAATATTTAGTTCTAGAAACTGACTTAGAAAGGTCATTTTTTTAGAGTTATGGTTGGTGTGTATATCCATGAGATCCCTGCCCGTTTGTTCTCAATGTTGTAATCATTCGTCGGCAGGTTTAAACAAAATTAACAGTATGCTTCCTTCGGCAAAAAACCGTAAAAGAAAACGAAAAAAAATCTGTCGACGAAAGTGACTCGTGAGGTGATTATGTCACCAGTTTCTATTTATTTTAAAGACCCATGTTTACCCTACAGGCATTGCGTGCCGTGGAACAATTATCTCGCCAATGCTGAAATTCATACAATCAGATCGCTGCGATAAGCAATGCGAATTTCCATAACAAAAACAAACGATCGAAAAGCCTGTAATTGAAGCTGGACTTTTAAGGTTTTTTGCGTTTATTGTTACTTCTGTGTATGTCTTTGATGGTACTCTTGAGCTGGTTTAACTAGAATCAACCAATCAGAGTAAGTATTCACAGGCGGGATTAAGGTGATTACCTGGTTTTGCACTGCGCAACCCTACTGCGCATAATTTCTTGTGTCATTGGCGCGCGCATTCAGATATGTCCAGGTTTGACCCTAATTAGATGCACGCGGATTTCAATAAGCGTCACGAAGTGTCCCCTTGCTCTTCTAGCCAACTTCAACATCACTTGTGTCTCAGAATACAGACAATTTATGTCACAAAGTGTCCCCCAAATGCTGCTCTTTAAGTGAAGATTAACTGCTGCATTTACCCAAAGCTAAAAATAACGTTAACCTTTACCCTTACCTTATTGATGAAAATAGGTAGCAAATGCTTAGACTTAAAGGGACACTTTGTGTTGGATGTCAAAATTGGGCGTGCATCTAATTAGGGTCAAACCTGGACATAAGTGGAACAAGTACGGTGACCCCCATTTTTTATTTTAGACTTTTGCTGAGAATTGTGTCTTCAAGGAGAAGTAAAAAAATCAGCAAAAATCTATGGCCAGTGAAAACGGGCACGGTGGTCCCTTTTTTATTACATTTTTATCATGTCCTCGACATGCTACGACAGTGTGTGAAGTTTCATCGGAAAGCTATGACAAGTTCTGTTTCAAGGGAATCACCTTAAGAGCGGGAAAACGCACACAAGCAATCGATTTGGGCGAGTTTAATTAACTAGCCGACGAAAAATAGGGAAGGCAAAAATAAGGTAATCTAGAAAATACTTTGTACAGTCAACTAGAACGGCTTCAACATTTGATCGACAATCGTTCAACAAAAGTTGAACGGATGTTGGGCAAATATTGGACGCAAAAACAAAGTTGTGCGGAGGCCGTTCAAACGGTTCCAACATTGCGCCAACAAAAGAACCAAGACTTTTGCGAAAACTAAGAACTAGAAACCAGTCTCCCTCGGCCAGATAAACTACGCCATATTCAATCTCGTTCCCAGAGCCCACGTGTCTTTTGGTCAGCGCAAAGACACGGAGCTCTGGAATAATCAATTTCCGGAACTCCAACTTTTTAGGAGTTCCGGTTTCACCGAAAAGTGTAATGGGCGATCATTAGACACTCAAGGGTTCACAACAGCAGCGACAAATCTTAGTGTTTACAAGTTTAGTTGGAGATTTTTGCACCCGGTAGTTCACGCTTGAGCAGTTTGATAAATCAATTAGCCAATCAACACAGTTCTGACAACTGATTATTCCAAAACTCCGTGTCTTGGGAATAAACAAAAGATACGTGGGCTCTGGGAACAAGATTGCGCCATACTGACTACAATTGTTGAATAGAGTGTTCAAACGTCTTCGACACCATTCAACATTTTCGAGAACCAAGGAAAAGATGAATCGAAGTTGAATGAAAGTTTAAACCAATTTAAACTTGATTCAACACGCTTTCAACATTTTGTACGCTTTCAACAATGCTGGACGACCTGTTCAAACGCACCGAACATTTGGTTCAACAAAGTGTTGAATGCATGTTGAAGCAAATGTTAAAACCGTTTGAACGGGCCTTAATACTCACTAACTAATACGATTTGCCATGATCTTACCATGTACCCGGTCACTGGGGCTTCCGGCGGAGCAATCCTCAATCCTTGACTCAAAATACCCACCCAGTTTGTCAAACGAGATCCATGCCACAAGAGCATTCTGCGACAAGATACAACTGACTAAGATCATCACATGAAAAATGTGCAAGCCATAGCAAACACAAAAAACAAAGCAATTTCTTATCCGATCTGCATGTCTGCTCAATTGTTTTTTGTTTTTGTGGGGTGGGGGGGGGGGAGGGGAGGGGAAAAGGGGTTCGTGACTCAAGGAATTTTGTAGCGCGTTGTAATAGACTCTAATCTATTAAATCGGTTGCGATTTCAGCGTGCGCTTTCCCCCGGAGGATAAGGAAGGGGGGGGGGGGGGGGTATCCTATTAATGGACTAACGGGGTTGTGTCGCTAGATGGGGTCACATTTTCACGACTGGATTGACTACAATGGGGTTGCATTTTCAACAGAGTTACAACCAATTCCAATAAATGTGGTACCTTTAACACAAGACGTAGAAGCTTAAACTCTTTACTCAGTCATTTCCATTAAACGAGTTTAATTAGGGTTAAAATGGCCTGGGCGAGATTAGTTGATTATAATCAAACTCAACTTCTTCTCCAAATCTGTTAACAACGACCTTGCACTTCTTACCAGGAGCCCATCTTCCATATTAACCCTCTAAGTCAACCCTTTCCCGTATCTTTCTATTTTTAGAAGCACCTCGCAGGAAGGGGGGGGGGGGGGGGGGAATTTAGTGGGTGTTTTCATAATAGCCAATCATAAGAGACCTATGGTCAGCCATTTATTACGTCACATACGTGTGTGAACCAGTTAAAATCTACGGAAAAGGATTGACTCAAGCGTACAATCCTACAATACAGATGGAAGCTCCAGGTAATGGGCTCCTGTTCTTACCTGTTACCAACATCAGAGAAGGATTTCTTCCCACGATCCAATGCAAACACATCCAGTAACTCCATGTGGTATTGATTGTGAGTGTGTGCATGAGTGTTCTCTAAATATTTTCCAATCATCTTTAAAATAGAAAAAATGTTCTGGTCACCATCAAAACCGAATTACTCGTTTGACTACTTTGATTTGTAGTCTTCACAATAATTAGTAAATGATGAAAATGACAAAAGAAATGTATATTTGAAGTGCGGATTACATAGAAAAGATAGAAGTGATCCTTGCAATTGCAACTGTCACTCTAAAGACACCTGATATATTCAATGTTGAAGGTGCCTGAATTTTTCAGGTATCTTTAGAGCAACAATTGCTTAAATTGTCCAGTTAATGGGTGCAGGGCTGGCGTAGCATTGGTGAGAGCACTCACTTCCCACAATGTGGCCCAGGTTAAATTCCCAGAATCATGTGGGTTGAGTTCTCTGGTTCTCTGGGGCCCGTTTCTCAAAAATTCCCAAAACTTACGGGCCATTTTCGGGTGTCACAATTCCCTTTGTATCTCAAGAACGGAGAGGATTTAAGTCGTCAAACTTCACAGTCAGTTTGCTTTTTGTTACCTTGAAAACACATTAAAAGATCGGCCTTCCAAAATAAGCAGTTGGCTGTTTCATAAATGGCTTTTTGGGACTTTCGAGAAACAGGCCCCTGCTCCGAGAGGTTTTCTCCTCAAAAACCAATTTGAGTTTCTTTGTTGATTTTAGTTAACAGTGTCCCCAATTAGTACTATAGCACTAGAAGACTAGACACTTAAATAAAGTTCCTTTCCTTTCTAAGTGCGAGGTTCGCTTCTATCTTTCGAGTAATTAATAAAAAAAACACATGCCTTTTGTGTAAGAAAATCCTCTAGACATTCCAGTTTACATTCCCACTTTCCATTATTTTGTATTCAAGCCCTCCTTTTTCAGTATAACCAACAACAATAAGCTGTGCAATGCAATGACTCATTGTGGGTTCAGCCAGCTGTCATTCCTTATTTGCATGTACTATGATTTTTCTATAAAATCTTTTAAACAATGACAAAGGGTCTATGAACACAAGGTCACTATTCAGTGCTATGCACCCACGAAGCCTTTGAATGAACTTGCACAGGATAATAATTGATCCTCACTCTTGAGGTGGCTCCCTAAAGTATTTGCGAATACCCTCACTACAGGGCACAAGTTACAAAAGGAAACCTAGTTAATTTCTCTCAAAGTTTTCCCTGTAGATATAATATGGCTTAATTTTTTGGTGTCAATTTTTTGGAATACGGCCGTTACCATGGCAACATCACATGTGATGACCGGCAGATATATTCCCATTTTGGGCCTAAATTCCTTAATATTTATACTTTCCTTTGGTGAATTTTTTTTGTTCTTTGCCAAATAATTTATGGAAATGACATCGCCTGACATTTTGAAGTGGCAAAAAGTTTAACTCAGATGGTTTTGCCAATATTCTGTAATTTGTCATTTTTCTGAATATATTCGATTAGGTAACTCTGACAGATTTTAACAAATATATTTGATAGGAACTGTATGTGGTTAGAACTGAGCCAATTTTCAAAAAGTTTTACCGAAGGGAACACAAGAAAATTAGCATTTAATTTTACAGATTTGAACTCTAGGGAGCCTCCTTAAGTGCACAATTTAAGCATTCGTCTCTTATAGACACCAGATAAATTCAGGTGGCTTTGATTATCATTTGTAAGGCCTGCTCCCTTCTGGCCTTGATGCTCCTTTAATTAGAGCAATGCTAATTAATCTGTTATGTATGCATGGGCTCAATTCCCACCCTGACCAGAATTTTTTTTCTCTCTCCTTTTACGCAACCATTCCACCAGGGCTAATGCTAAGATGTATTTCAAGGGATTTCCACCCACAGCTTTCTCCTGTCTGGCATTGAAGCCCAGTTCGTAGAGCAACAATGATCAACTTGCACTCTGAGGATTGGGGAGTTCGGTTCCCATCCTAGTCATAGATTTGGCTCTTTTCTTGTGTGGGGTATCCTGGGATTTCTATATAAACTAAAACGTTCTCCTTGATAGTTTATAATTATTGTACAATAACAGACTTACCTTAAAGTCATCACACTCATGATCAAGCGGTGAGAGTGCACACTGTAGTGTTTTATAGTGTTTGTCAAGTGGATGCTCAAGGGACTTCTCTTCTTCTTGAAGGGCTTTTACAGCAATCTGTATATCACCTAAGGCCTGGAGAAACAAATCACCCAATTCATTAAGGACGCAATTTAATAGGTGATATTATATTCCATCAAAGTGATTTAATTCACAAAAACATGCTGATAGTCCTCCTCAGAAGTATGTGATTTCTACCTCCAGCAAATTCAATTTGATCTTTACTTCCTCTGTCGTCCTGATTAGAGGTGGTCTCTTCATTCTTAGAGATAAAAAAGAGAGTTTTTAAGCAAAATCCTACAACTTGGAATTAAATTGACATTGCATGATTTATCAATGATGACCTGGGCATGCTTGGCAAATATTAAAAACTTATCACTTTCATCCAGATGTGTCCAGAAATGTATGTAATTAGATAATGATAATAATAATAATAATAATAATAATAATAATAATAATAATAATGTGAAGCTGTTCTGCAATCGTGCAAACGCTGTACACCGCGCGTCATGATCGCATGCTCCGTCCAGTGTACTATGCGATCCTAAAGACATTTGGAATCACCAATAACAAAGAAGACGAAGAAGACGAAACGATACCTCGGTATAGAGAACTACAACCCAAATTCTGTGTCGAGACTAAAGAAGTAAAGGTACTATGGAACATTCCCCTACACCTAGACGTCGTTCCTAAGGACGATGCAAACAAACCTGACATCGCTATGCAACAAGAAAGAATGCCAGTGGCTTTTGTTTGAAGGAACTGTATGTAACATCGGACAAATTCAAGAACGAGGCAAATTGAAAACAGAGAAATATGCTTATTTAAGGGCAAGCTCAAAGAGATTGTATCCCGGTTATAATGTTATT
>OX421447.1:48746968-48754468 GCA_949126865.1 Montipora capitata | reverse complement strand
TGAAGAATAAAAAAAAGGAGAGTCAAAGACAAATCCTACACTTTGTTTGATTTGACTTTGACTGTTCAGGGATGCAGGGATGGCGGAGTGGTGAGAGCACACGCCTCCCACCAATGTGGCCCGGGTTCGATTCCCAGACTCGGCGTCATATGTGGGTTGAGTTTGTTGGTTCTCTACTCTGTAGTGAGAGGTTTTCTCCGGGTACTTCAAAAACCTATGTTTGACTTGATTTGCGTTAATTCTTAATTTCAGTTTACAGTGTCCCAAATTAGAGCTCCAGCACTAGAACGACTAGACACTTAAATAAAGTTCCTTTCCTTTCCATTCTTTTTTTTTTTAAATACTAATTGTCTTCTTCTTTTGAGGGGTTCAGATTTTCCTGTGCATGTGTAGGATTTCTATGGCTGCTAGAAAGACTTCTCAGAGAAGGCACTCCAAGTAGGATTCAAACTCGGAATCTCCTCATTCAGAGGTAATCGCAATGAGATAGACTATTGATCGAGTTACGAGTTGAGTTGAGTTTGAGTTGAGTTTGAGTTGAGTTTGAGTTAAGATTGAGTTAAAATTGAGTTAATATTGAGTTACGGTTTTTGGCATTTTTGGCACTTAAATCTAATAAATATTAAGTAGAAGTCACTGAGAAGAGCACGAAACACCGTTTTCGTGAAGTTCACAGGTGTATATTTGCAAAATGGTTTTAACCTGATCAAAACAACCTTGAAATTTCATGCACGGTAGTATTCTTGTTTACCAGTTTTAGCACTTGGACTCCTTCAATTTGACTACTGCCTCTTTTCCTGTTATGTGGTGTCACCGATCAGTAATCCCTTCAGAAGATTATGCCAAACCGACTACAAGGCTGATGAAAAGACCAGACCACACCACCGTACTCTTTTCGACTAGTGTGTGCGATCTTAATATCCCACAGAGTTTATGAACATTGAAGGTTGTGAGACGGGACCTGTGATTTGTAGTCCTTATTCGCGAAGACTTGAAAGTCTAACCATTTGCGGATGTTATTACAAAGGCAGCACTTTCTCTTCAATTATTTTAAGACCATGAGTGTTGCGGGTCTGGCCGGAGTCGAACTCACGATCTCCTGCATAACAAACTGAGCCACGGGCGCGCGGTTGTTCCTTCTAGCAATCAAGTCTATCGATGCAGAAAAGATGTCTTCTTGTAAGGCTAAGGATGGGGTTTACTGTTAAGCCAGCTTATAGCCCCCGCGGCTAAACGATGAAACGTACCGTTTGTCGTCCAGCAGCGTTGGTTTTAATGATCAGTGAGCTGCATGAGGGTTTATGTAAAATCAGGAATCCGGAACCTGGAACGCCTTTTTTTTCCTTACTGACCCTTTGTCAGTTCTCATTTATGTACTTGCAAAAACAAGAAGGTGAGCGAAACAAACATCATTTCATAGTGTTCTCACTGATTAGTAACAAGTCATATTTTAGAAAGGGGCCAGTATAGATTCCGAAAAACAATGCGAATCGCACCCGTGACCTTTCTAGTCGCAAAGTAAACGCGCGTGACACTCACCCATAACCGGGCACCGTGACACAATCCTGGCTTTTTCCCTACAACTTCGAAAAGGGGGGAAGGGGTGAACTTATGTGTGGCATCAAGTGTCCCCGAAATGTATGACCGAGATTGGGTGGGGTCTAAAACAAAGGTCACTTTCAGTTTGACGGGTCACTCATACTTGCAGGTCATTGTTTTACTTTTTCGAAAGTAACCCAATACCTCGATTTGTCTAAGCCTAGGCCTAAAAGCCAAGTTTAGGTCTAGGGTTACCAAATCAATTGGTGTCACCATCTTTTTGGCTGGGATTGTAGCTAGGCAACTAGACGTCATAGCGGACCGAAGTAGGGATTAGCATGCATTTAATTTCATAACTTACAGTTTAAGTTACCCCTTAATAGCACTTTAAATAAAAATGTAATACCATCAAGGCCAGGCGAAACAATCAAGCATTACTTTCAACATCTTGTCTCTTTCAAATTTGCAGTGAAATATATGGTTTTCCGACATGTGTGACTAGGTCAAACATGTTCACTTACTTAAATGCTCGGCTCGTTTAACTGCCAACATCACAAAACTTTAGAATTTCAGCGGTTATGAGCAAGAAGCGTAATGCGGGCTTATTTCGACATATGTTTTCCTCTTTCGTTTACGGCGTTCTTGTGATGCCGGACGACAAATACGGTTCATGATAGCCGCCGGGCCGGCTTAAACTGGCTTAACAATAAAGTTCATGTATCCCTCTAAGAAGACATCGTTTTTGACGTCGATAGACTTAACAGCAGCAACGAGATTGATGCCGTGAAAGGTGTAATAATTATAAGATTGTTTTGATCATTGGAAAGCCATGCCATTTTGCAAAATTTTATGCAAATATATCTTTCAACGCGGAGAAAACACTTTTCGAAGTGACTTGTACTGAATATTCACTACTTTTAATCAGGAGCACCCAACGTCAATTTTCGGAAAATATCTATTCGGAAGACGATTTGAGATCTGGAATTTTCGGAACATTTGTTTTAAAATTCCTTGCTTGCCTACCTGTCCTAGGATTTTCGAACATCTAAAACATGGTATGATTGCCCACTTTTAACGGATTTTTACTCTTAACAGCTCACCTAGAATTTCGGGGCCTTTTTTTCTGACTGAAATTTTCGAAAAGGTAAGTTTTGATCCTTATAATTTTCGAATCACTAGACTTTCAGCTAGGGAATCCGAACAGATGAAAAATTTTTAGGGGATAAAAATATGCCTATATCTACCGTTTAAATACTAAAATACGATTAACAATGCTACGTTTAAGTGCTTTTGAACTATATTCTCGTTGAGTGCCCCTGTTTTAATTCCGAAAAACACCTAAAACTGTAACTCAATCTTAACTCAAACTTAACTCAAACTTAACTCAAACTCAACTCAAACTCAACTCAAACTCAACTCAACTCGTAACTCGATGAATAGCCGATCCCAATCGCAAAGACCACTAGGACTTCAGACAAACTGCGGGTGAAACATTTTATTAAACAATAATCATTGTGTTTTTGTGGATTCATTGCACACAATACCATATCTGGATATTGTGTGACTTGGTAACACATCCCATCGGGTCAATAATTTATTATAAGTCTCCTAGTATTGTAAGTAAAAGTATAAAAATAATATTTTTAATAAATATCATTGTAGAACCTTGTAAAGCATCTGTTTGCTGGTTTTGATTTCAATGCTATTAACAACTAACAGTTTTAAATGAGAAAAACTATTCTACAATCACTTTGGACTTTGAACTATGGAATTGAACTGGATATTGACCAAGATACTGTAACATAAAAAAACACACAAATACTGTGAACTTTAATTAAAGGACGTCGGCTAAAAAACCTTTGAACAAAATGTTGGCTGCCATAGCCTCTTGTTCTAGACTGTCTTTCAAGAGAAGGTGGTTTCATATCTTAAGTGTGCACGAGAACATACTGTAATTATATTTACTTGTACCTGATTAAGCATCACATCCCAAATGTCATCACCCTCTGTAAATACATGGGTCTTGTCTTTGATGGTACAGTGACTGTCCACTGGTGCCTTGCCACTGAAAACCACCGATTTCACTTCACCTGGAATACACAAAAATGCAAAGGACAACTCGAAAAAGAACACTGACAGATTAAACTGATTATGCTGAAAGGTATCATGACCTCAAAGCATCCGCTAACAGGAACTGATGAAAAGAGTGTGTCAATTTGTCACAGCGATGGCGACATTCCGCATCTGAACAGGTCAGAAACTACCCCACAAACAAAGGATTAAAGTAACTCATCTGAATCTTTTTCCCAGTTTTATATGACTTTCACATATTCTCCCTCCTACACCAGGGCCTTGTTGAAATGCCTTGTTTGTTCCTGTGACATTTACATGTACTCTAACCTCCTGGAAGCAACTTTTAGGAGCAAACATAGCCCAGACATCAACCTACCTGTTTCAGTTTTTACATCAGAAGCAGCCTCTCCTTTTTTCACTTTGTTTTCTTTCTTTACACTTGTATCTGAATTAGAAGCTTTTGCAGTTGTTGAACCTTTGGAACCATGAATCAAAATAATATTCTAGTTAGTACTGGGTAAGTTTCAATAAGAACTTCATTTGGCAGCAATACCTGAGGAGTAGACGGAGAATGGACAACGTGCACCAAAGGTGCACTTTGAAATTTTGAAATATGGGCCTCTTACAATGCACTTCCTGTATTCTGGAGCACAAATTAGGGTATTTGAACACAACACTAACACCAGAAAATTTTTGACTTTTTTATTCAGATACATGTAGTACATGACTACTTGAAAAGACGCTAAAACAGCATGACATAGCACCCTTCAAGGCTCCCTTGCATTCTGTGCAGCTGCGTGCAGTGCATTTCATCTGTCATGACTGAAATGACCTTTTGAGAATGTTGTCTTGTCACACTTAAAATGAAGTTAGGAAATCAGGCAGCTTCCATCAAGTACTGGACTGCTGAATCTGCCTCAGAAACGTGTGTGCTTGATCCTTGTTCACTGCACATGACTGCAGGAAAGACGCGGGAAACTGAAATCGCTGCCGCAATTATTCAGATCTACAAGCGTCTCTTTTATTTTTCATGAACAAATCTATCCCAATCCAAGGCTTGTTTTCAATGCAAATGTTTCTCATGTTATTCGTAAAATTTGGGATAATTTCCAAGGAAAAGTAGGCAGCAAGTTTACTTGCAATAGCCGGCTGCCAGCTCTTATTGAAAACGCTGCTTTTTCATTTGGGGTGCCAGCCCGAAAAATGGCAAAAACTGTCTAGAAGACAATGGCAAGTCCCCATGCAACCCATATGTGTTTTTATCTTAAGTAAATATGTGAAGCTACCTTTTTTAGCTCTGGTCGCTTTTTCCTTTGTTGTTTTGCTTTCATTCTTTATACTTGAATCAGAAGAGGAACCTTTTGTAGTTGTTGAGTCTTTTGAACCACCTATCAAAGAAAACCTTTTTAGTGTACTTTTTTTCATTTTTCACCTTTAATTAATTATCTTTAACAACACTACTTTAGTCTTCAATGCAACCATTGAGTAATCACACAAGGATGCATGATACAAAACTGCTGGAAAGGAGACTTGATTATAAACCTTGAGAATTTGGGAATATGAGTGACCAAATTATCAAAAATGTAATTTCCTCTTCACTTCAGATTTTAAAACTTTGTTTACCAGCCATTGGCAGACTGCATGTCCCTGTTAAGGCCATAATTTAAAAGGGAGTACCATTCCCCCCCCCACCCCCCAGGAGTTTGAGCTTGTGAAAACAAAACAAAATGATATCTTTTTTCTTCATACATGAAATCCCTATGATTTACCCAAATTTTGAGAAATGACGAAGCTGCACACAATTTTGTCATTAAATACTATCTTAGCTGGATAGCAGAAAAGGCCCCATTAGAAATATTCCTAACCCTGAGAAATAAAATAAAGAGCCCAGCTAATATCAAAGCAGGATAAAATCACTCAAATTGCAGTGCACCCAAAACAAAGAAATCTTGGGTCTCTGTAATTACCAGTATCACTGGATTTTATCCTGCGCACATTCTTTGATCCTCTTCTGCTTTTGGTTGTTTGAACATTTTTTGTTAAATCTACAATAAGATCTTTCTTGTCCTCCTTCAACTTTACACTAGTCAAACCACACAAGGATGCTGCTTCTAGCAAGTTCACAGTGGGTTTGGAATATTCAGTCCAGATTCCCTGTCCATCTTCCCTTTCCCAAGTATCTGCATAGTAACAAACAACGATAATGACTGAGCACTATAATAAAAAAGATTCACCCCTTTGTAATCCTGCTTACGGCACGATTATGACATTTTGTTCAGTCGCAAATTACAACCAGTTACAACTCATTTGGTTAGTGCATGCCCTTTTGGCGTATTTCAGACTTGTTTGCACTGCCCTCTGCTCAACGTACCTTAGTTATAGCTTTGAGCACCCAAACAGTGGATCAACAAAGGGTGAATAGTCCATGTGAGTTTCCTCATTAAATGCTTCAGTATAAAATAAATGTGATGTTTCAAATTTATTTAAAAATAAAGACATCAAGGGCCTGGGGAATGAAGTAAGGTATTGTCTAAGTTGAAGTGATGCCATTAGTGCTATAAAAATAAGAGAATTTAAATGTGTAGAATTTGGCTTTACACTGGTAATTCACTGGTAATTTAACTTCATTCACTGGTAATGAGTCAGGCAAATGCTTATAACCCTACAGGTGACTCATGGAAGCTACACTGATAAAGTAGGTTCAGGTGAGTGTGTAATACATGTATGTCCACTACTTAACAAAACTGTTGAAAACCCTGTATAAGGAGTGCGCTATATAAATGAATGAGGTACTTGTGCTCCACCTATTTGTACATGTGTCTCTTACATTCATCAGGGTCTGCATTTCCATCTGTTGAAACACACCGAATCCTCCTCTCCCATCCACTCTTCTTGTTCCTTTGCACCATGCGCTCAAATATAATAGTCAACTCTGCTTTTCCATCAGTAATATCAACATCAGCCTTCTCGGTTTTGAAGGCTTCTGTTATTGTCTTTATATGTTCATCTGAATATGGTGTCCATGTTGATTTAGATGCTTCTATCTCCCATTTTATAGTTGACGCTGCAGCACCATCCAATGTTCCATTTGTGTCTAATTTTGCCCTTTTAGTTGTTACACTTGCTGAAGAATCTTGATCATCTGAACTTGCTAAGACATGCCAAAAGTGTACAGTTACTTCAAACAAAGTTGCAAGCTTAGTATAGGTAATCACATGATTTCAAGGGAAATTTGGCACAACCAAGCACAAGTAAATTCTTCAGACTAACAAAAATTGTATGAGCTTGTAAGGTGAGTGCAATATACAATCTAAAAAATTTACAAGTGCTTACATGTATTTATACCAAATTACACAAGAAATTTTTGGACCACAATGTAAACTACTGGTTCTTTCCCAGTAATTGTGTCAATCCAATAAAGTTATTATTATTATTATTATTATTATTATTATTATTATTATTATTATTATTATTATTATTATTATTATTTTATTGATTATATACATGAAAATAAGGAAGCTAGTGAAATTTTGACAGCACATGCTTTTATTTTCTATGAAATTCATTTACTTGATTGGATGAAACAGATTACTTTTGTCAAGTTCAAAATTTTAAAAAAAGCTTATCATTCAAAAGTCATTTAACTGTAAACTTGGAAATGTGCATTTCTATAATTTCCCCTAACATTACAAATTTGCACTGTTACACGACAACTGCATTTTTTTCAGCCAATCAGAACTAAGAAATTTTTTTAAAGTACCGGTATATTATTAGTATCGGTAATCAAACAATTTCAGGTGCAATTTGGAATAAATATATAAGAGAGTAAATTTTTTCTAAGACAAACAAAATTAAATAAATAATATTATAAGCATGCATCTTTTGCGA
>OX421447.1:48729468-48739468 GCA_949126865.1 Montipora capitata | reverse complement strand
CGAGCACGCGATTGCATATACCGCCCACTGATGTCAACGGAGATGAAGGAGTACGAAGCGAGATGCGATTTCTGCATGGCGCACAAATATGAGCAGAGAAAGGAACCAATCCAGCAGCATGAATTCGTGGGAAGACCCTCGTTCAAGATGGCCGCTGACTTGTGTGACCTGGATAAGCGCACTCTGCTGGTCATCTCTGACTATTTCAGCGACTCTACTGAAGTTGCACGAGTGCATTGACGACAAGATTGATTATCAAGAAACGTAAAGCAGTCTGCGCGCGTTTTCTGCATACCTGATATCCTAGTTACCTACAGTGACCCCAGTTCGCCTCGCCGGAGTTTGTTGCCTTCGCTCGGACCTGGGAATTCAACCATTTGACACCGTCCCCGAGGTACCCACAGTCTAATGGCGAAGCAGAGAATGTGACCAAAACGGTAGAGCGCATCTTTAAGAAATGCAAACTCAGGGAGGTCAGAATTCTTGGCACTACTACACTGGCGCAAGACACCACTATAAGGGATCGGAACAAGCCCATCTCAACGGCTTTGGGACGATGCTTTAATACCCTCCTGCCAATCGCAAATAGTCTTCTGTAGCCTCACTTCGATATAGAAGCAGGAGCATGTCCCTTAGCAGGGATGAAACAGCGATTTCATTGCGTTGTTCAAGTTCCAAATGCTCTGTCAGCGTTAATAGCACCAAATGACGTACAACCGTGGAATTTTCGATAAGCAAAACAATCTTTATTGTGTCATACGCAATAAAGATTTATTCAATACTTACAATTACCATTATCAGAAACCTTCCCCTCTTATTTGTCCAACAGATTTTGTAATTACTGTAGTAACATTCTGACCAAGATTTACGTGAACATGTTACTCAATTGTAGCCAGGCGTTCTTTTATAGCCGGAGAGCCGAATTGAGCCCTTCCCCCGAGAGAGGATAGCTGATAACAGTTTGGATACGTTATTAGTTGGGTTCTGGTGGGCGCAAAGCCAACGACACTCTGGATTAGAAAACGCAAGCCTTGGTTGTCTAACTGTTCTAATGATCGAATTATTCAGAGTGCTCCGAGTTGCTCTCAAGTCATGCGCGGGATGCGCTGCCCCGGGCTTACTCTGAAATCCACGCGCTTAATTTCCCGCGGAAAATCTATCCATAGGCAAAACCGCTAGCACCTGAATGTAGATGGGCGTTAACTGGTAGAAAAATCCGCATAATCATTGGCTTTGCTAACTTTTTTGTTTTATTCCCGATATTAAGAAAAGCGCTTTATTTTCAGTGGGCACCGCCGACCGATTGGGTCAGTTGATAGAGCATTGCACTAACGTGCGGGAAGGCGCAGTTCCACTCCGGTCATACCAACACTCGGGGACTTTAAATAACTGACGAATAACTGACAATAAAGTGCTCCCTTTATCATTACATCCGCAAATGGTTAGACTTTCAAGTTTTGTCGGATGTGTTTTGGCCTGAATATGTCCCCAATTAGCCAATAACAAAAATACCATAATACTCTTTGTTTGTTCCTCTAAAATTTTGCATAAGCAGTGTTTTCATTTTCTCTTAGGACTTAAAATGGTCACAAGATAAACTGGAAACAATGCTTACGCAAAATTTTGGAGGGTCAAACAAAGAGTATTATGGTGTTTTTGATATTGGCTAATAATTAGACCACATTCGTATTCTCGGTATTGGACTGGAACTAGCTTGCAATGGAGGCTAATGCGGGGGAATCTTTTCAAATGCAAATACTTTCAAATATATTCCCCCGCATTAGCCTCCATTGCAAGCTAGTTCAGTCCAATACTGAGAATACGAATATGGTCTACTACCTCCATTCCGGCGCTAGAACGCCCTAGAAGAGTAACCAAAGATTGTGAGTGAATGAATGATATTCACGCATTCTGGGTAACACTCTTGATCGTAATCCTTCCGTAGGTTAACTCGGTCTTACGTCTGGAACAATCTGAGAAGCTCAACCATAACAGAAATCTCACAGTTGACAGGGATAAATACAATGTGAGGTGGGTCTACGACGTCTCGAAATTTATAGGTTTCATTACGCAGGGAACGCTTCCTTCTCATGCAGTTTGTTCAAAAGACCCCAAGTGAAGATACGACCGGGGAGTTGAACAAGGATTGTTTTGTTGACCACTGGGATTCCACGGTAGATAAAATCGTATCGAAAAGGGAACGACACAAGAACTGTCAGACACGGTACCAAGTTTATTTTGCTTATCAAAACATCTAAGGCTACGAGGAAACAGTGATGCTGCTAAGACTAACGTTATGAAGAGGCTTTCCCAGGGGGGGCTAAAAGGGCAACTGGGATCGATGGGAGAGAGAGAGAGTTGGTGGGTTTGTGGCGTTTGGTCCCTTTTCTTATCGTTTAACTGCCAGACATTGGGAGACATCTGAGTAAAGGGTTTTACCAATCCCATCCACAAGATAAAGACCTCTTGTGCGTACACTGCATCGTTTGATTGTGCGCGGTGTGCGCACCCTTCCTGCATACGGATACATTGGCGTCATCCATCGAAATAACCGGGCTCCGGCCTTTCTGTGTTGAGACTGACAAAAACGGCTTGGGGAGTCGTTTTTACTTTTCAAAAGGCAAGGGTACACCACCCCATACCATAAGATCAAGGCTCGCGCTGACCAGAATAGGGTCAGAAAATAGGTTATTTCCAACGTTAATAACATATTCTCAGAGACCCAGGGAAAGTTGATTGGATCAGGAAAAAAACCATCAGGGGAAAAGGTTTAGTATCGATTTTCCCTCTCATTACTCAGTCCCGTCCCGACGGGTTTATAATTAAGTGGGTTCATCAGATCTTTGAATGGGCCACTGTCTCTGAACACGTCATGGAGGAGACCTTCAACTTCCTTAAAGAATCAGTCCTAGCTACGATGTTTTGTTCCTCTTCGAACAAAGTTACCAGTCGATATCGCCAATAATAAACGGATTCCCAGGCCTGTGTTATTATTGCGTTCGATCCGTTGACGTCGACGAAGAGCACGGCTGGCGCAGCGGTGAGATCAGTGGCCTCCCACCAATGTGGCCCGGGTTCGATTCCCAGCCTCGGCGTCACACGTGGGTTGAGTTAGCTGCTTGCTCCAAGAGGTTTTCCCCTCTCCTCAAAAACCAATGTTTGATTTCATTTATACCTACAGTGCACCCAATATTGTTTGCACTCACGTGATCAGTAACCTTGTTTTTCCAACGAAACAAAAGAAAGCGTTTGCATGATAATAGTGCAGATCAATTCCCGGAGGATTCGTTGGGAATACCAACATGGCTACCGTTCCATTGTTTAGGGACACCAACATGGCCGCCGTGACGTCACATGAATACACTCTATTAGTGCTCATCATTAACACGCGGGGATAAGGAAAAAGCCGCAAAGAACTGGACGTTCTGATACGAAAATTATTTGACCTCATCCTGATCCCTTGCTTTCGGTCAATCACGACCGACTTCAGCCGTATCAATCATTGGAAATAGCGGTTGGATGTTTACAGCCTGAATCTGCATTTGACAAGTATCGATTGAAACGAAACGCCAAACACGACTCACCTAGGAATAGGAAAACAAGTATATAAGTAACAATTCAAACAGAAGCAACAAAATTCAGTCGAATTCCGAAAAAAAAAAAAAAAAAAAAACCGGTAAAAAAGGTAAGAGTGCCTAAACAAGAATTTTCCATAAATTTCTCCATCTGTAGCAAAGATACCCCGTTTACCCTTTGAAAATTTACTTGTATCTGCCACACAAGTAAGCCACACATAGCAAGACAGTTTCTGAACTGTGAACACAATGGACCAATGCTGCGACCTCTCTAATGAACATCGTTTCTCGCAGAACGTCGAACCCTCCGTAGCTTTGCGATTTGTCAGCTTGGGAGGCCGACGCCGCAAGGGAAATGAGTCCGCGGAACAAAGAACCTTCTCCCCGCCCCTTTCCTCTGGAGGTTTCGCTGCTTGCTCGGGCGAGCCACAGCCGAAAAAAAACGGTAGGCAGGTTGTGTAGAGGTTTGTTAAATCGAGGTTGTAATCATAGTGTTTTTAAATTGGACAATTGATGTTGCAATATTAAAATAACCTTGTGGACCATTTATGGTACTCTCTATGAGCACAAAAAGATCAAGGCCTTTCCTGGACCAAATTTGAAAAGGCAAGAGGGCATTTATGTTGAGCCAAACAAAGTTTCTATTGAAACCTGTTTCGGGCACAAAACAGTTCTTTTACACATTTTGAAAGCCTTTCGAGATACTCAACAACAGATGTGCTCTTGCTTCTCGGTTAATCTGTATGCCTTAACATCCTTCGACTCAAGGATTTTCCAAGACCAAAAACCGAGGAAAGTACTTTCAAGGCCTTAAAATCAGATTCTTGAAATACAAAAGTTTTCGAGACGCACACGAATCCGGCTTTTAAGTAACATTACAAAGGGTTTGAAATGTCACAGTACCTTTCGTTACCAATGACTGGACTTCTACCACCTGGAAAAATAAAAAGAACACTGATGGGAAACCATGTTGGATAAAACTCTGAGCCCTAAATAATGAACGTACAATTGCAAACATTTTTTGGGCACATTCCTTTGAGAATATCACGAACCGTTGAAAAACTGATTTCGACGTCCTTTTGGGATGCATCATTACTCCTTTTAAAATAAGCCGCGTTTCAAATAGACCTTTTCGGCTTGTACATTTTGTTTTCCCAATACAGATCATGTGATAATACTCGGGAGGTTTGGTCTTTTGTTTTGTTCATTAAAATGAGGGCATGCAAGCATGAATATGCCTGCATGCACTCTTTTTAATGAACAAAACAAAGGACCAAACCTCCTGAGTATTATCACATGATCTGTATTGGGAAAACAAAATGTACAAGCCGAAAAGGTCTATTATTCTCTTAATGCTACACCGGAATAAAACAAAAAAGAATGCACCCAACACCAAGTGAAACAATAAAATCCCGCATATTAGAACCTAGAATTTTCAAGGTCAGGCTGAACAGGTTCTTATATTTTGGGGTAGTTTTTCACAAATCAGGCGGATTAGGTTCTTAGTAGGTTCTTATTTTTCAGAGGTTGTCGTATTGTAACCATTGGCAGAAATATTGTGCTGTTAATGGGTTAAGCACTTGCCCTGTTTGCTGAACAAAACATTTTGGGCTATGTAAATTATGTAAGAAATAAAAGGAAATAATAAATAAATGAATGGCAGAGAGATAAATAAAAATAAAGATTCAAGAATTCAGTTTGTATTAAAATAGAATAAACAACAAATGAATAAAATTGAAGAAATATAAAATGCATGCTCTAGAATAAAAAAAATTAAAACCCAATGTTAATAATAATAATAATAATAATAATAATAATAATAATAATAATAATAATAATAATAATAATAATAATAATAATAATATATTGCATTGGAGCTTTGTGGAAAACGTAGCATATTTCTAGTGAAAATCCACGCAAATGTAAATCAAAGAAAACATACACCTGTACACAAAAACGTTTTGTCAGATGGTCAAAATTGAAGTGATTATTAGGAACCTTTTTTCGTTGCCAGGCTGAACAGGTTTTTATATTCTTGGGTATTTAAGTGCCAAATTTCAGCCTGTAGGTTCTTACATCACTAGGTTCTTATATGCGGGTTTTACCGTAACTAATCTCATCTTAAGCAGTACAAATTAGATCAGAAGATGGGATTTTAATAACTGGTCCATAATTTACGTATTGCTCAATTAAACTTCAGCTCTTGGTGACTACCCACAAGAGCCTAATTATGGGAAGTAGTCATGCAGTAGTCATTGCACATTTATAGTTTAAGCGCAAAAAGTGACGGCCCCTCTCCAGTGTGGACAACAACGAGAGGCGAGGTAACAAAGCAATTTCAAGTTGGAAAATCTCCTTGATGATATCAGTAATACCTCCAATTAAGAAGAATGAAGTTTTAATCTGTAATCCTTTGAAAGTCATTGCTATTCAGATTGCTGGGAAACCTGTAAAATATTCAAATCATCAACAAAGATAATGTAATGTTCTTCATTACGCAAGGAGTCAAATAACTAATGCCAGTATGCTGGCAAAAGAAAACTTTTTAAGGAATGATAATTTGATGAGCTGTCACAACGTGTTTCCAGTCATCCATAACTTTGATTCCACCTCTAATCTCTATGGCACTGAGCAAGACAAGCTCCTGACGAGCACTTTACATAATATCAGGTAAAGTACATTTCGGATAGACTTGCATTATTACATTCAGCTGTTTCATCAGAAATGACAAAAATCTTGGGGTACATGTACCTTCCCCCAATCCTCAAGGTTAATAATGAGCTATGCAGTGACAATGCATCAAATGTTAAAGGGTTAATTAATGAAACCCTCTGCACGCTGACTGTTAGATGACAAAGAACTCTTACATGGAACACAAAACTTAAACACTGCAAAGATTTCTGCCACAAAGGTAGTGGGCTGCAGATCTTGTCCATGTCAGACCTTCCACCTCTGCTTGACACTGTGAAGAGCCCCCTCCCTTCCCCCTCAAACTCCTCTTCTAATCTGAACCAATTTTGTGTGCAACTTGTTGTCCTAAATTGTTTTGCAGCTGGATCGAATGCAAAAAAAAAAGTCCCCTAAATTTGCACTGAATGGTCCAAGACACTTATGATCCTCAAAAAAACTTCTGTCATTTATTTACCTTACGTGTAACTTTCAAAAGCAATGATAGCATCAAGCCAGTAAGCAAGCATATATGCTTAAAAAATATTAACTATTATTTTGTATGTACAGAAAAAAAGAGAACACTCCACTGTTTACTATTCTCCCAATTCAAGTGGATGACATGTAGATGGGATAAATTCATAATTAAATTTCGTTCATGAACAGTGGATGGAGGTTTCTTGTATGACAATCCAAAACTGTACACTTATCTCTAACACCTAAGTACCTAAAATTCTGATAGTTAACATCATGAATGAGGTAACAACTGCAGCAAAAACTATGGCAAATAAGTTGTTACCTATTCTTTGAAGAGGAGCTTTGATTTACACAACAACGGATTGTTCTAAAAATATCACCTCTTGCCACTGCAAATAATTTTTGCATATCGCATCTAAGGGTTTGTTGCATCTAAATGTTAAAGGTTCAACAAAAACTGCCAAAAGCTAACTGTAACATAACTTGTATCTGACCCATAAAACTGTTTTTCATGCACAAACTACATTCAAGACTTAAGTGGCATATTAACTTTAATGCTACATAACCTCACAAATCAAGGAGATTATCAATTTTGTCATTTCCTCCCACTTTTTGAAAATGCAAATAATTGTTCAAGATAACTGGTGAAAAAGTACAAGAATGATGGTACATGTACATGAAGGAACAAATTTGCTGGGGAGAAAATTGCATGACTAATGGAAAAAATTGCAAGGGATGCACTGAATTCTCCACAGGGGGGTCTTTACCAGAGCCATAAAATACATGCTAAAATTACATTATTTAATAATATTAAAATTGGTCAAACATGGCAAACAGTGTTATGAGTCAGTAAGAGAGGTAAAAAGACTAAATACAACACCGGTACTGTATGATGTGTCCACAAAGTTGAGAATCAAAATTAAATATACTTAAAACAGAAAAGGCCAAAAAAACTTGCATGTATAAATAATTTAACATCGATAATTTTAAATGAACAGGAGAAGACAACCTCCTTTTAATTATTTAGCCATAATCTAGCATCCCAAATAACTCTTAGAGGCAACTTGCCCAAAGGAAAAATTATTGAAAGCCAGGTTCAGCACAAGGGGGTCTCCCCACCTTTTTTTTTAAAGTGCCCCTTAACTTTACTTTTTTCATTTCCAGGAAAGTCAAATTTCAGACCCATAAAACCTGTATTTTACATTTTACTGGTTATAATTTTGCCTCTAAACAGCCCCACGAGTTGCTTAAAGTTTACAAAATTGGCAGTCATTTGCCGCATGGCCAAACTGGTATGAGGAACAGGTCTATTCCTGAAATAACATCATAAACTGTTTTGCAGTCCAGTTCTGATAGTAATTTTTTGCAATGCAAAGCAGTTTTTGATGTTATTTCAGGAATGGACCAATGCCTTCTACCAGCTCAGCTGTTGGACAAGCAGCAGCAATTTTTTTAACTTACCACATGTTGTTGGGCCTTTTAGAGGCAAAATCACAACAAATTACTAGTTAGTAACTTAAAATACATGTTTTATGGGGCTGACATTTGATTTTTCCAGAATGAAAAAAATTGAGTTTAAGGGCACTTTAAGTCTTACTATCACTTTATCTGTCTTATCAGGCATTCAAACTGGTCTGTTTATTCATCCAAGTTTTTTTCCCCTTTAGAACATTCAACTAAACACACGATGCAACTACCAGTATGTTATTATGCACCAATTCCATTTCCAAGGCCCCTGAATGTATTTCATTGTAACCAAGACTGCACGGAATAGATGAAGGCAAAAGATAAAAGAAATCAAGTCTTATGAACAGTGTTCGACGGCTCAAACCTTTTCTGTGATGAAAGGATGTGAAAGAGCCTGATTGAGTGAGATCCTTTTGGCTGGGTCTAACATGAGGCACTTGTCTAACAGGTCCTTGAGTTGCATAACTTTCCGTTTGTGTTCCTCGTTCAGCCTTTTGTAACCAAGTAAAGATTCAACCACCTCTTTATTGGGGTTAATTGCACCCAAAACTGTGATCTTTGCCTGAAAAAGACCATGAGAGATTAGCAAAACACAAAAACAGGATTGACACTGTTCCCTCATCTGTGATGAGTTGAGTTTGCACACAGGCTATGCATTGCACAAACTTGGCAGCAACTTGCTTCCGTTGTTAAACACTGCAACGTTGGCAATGATGTAAATACTTTTTTTTACAATACAGCTGTTAATTAAATAAAGAATGGTGTGACAAGGAAGACTAGTGAAGCTTAGAGCTTATATTAAACAGGCCTCCTCAGATAATTACATTTATATATGGTACAGTACAGAGTGAGCAAATACAACACAAACTTTAAATTTATGGTTAATCGGATTTCAAGAAGGTAAGCCTTCAGTTTGCTATTAAAAACAAAAATGGACTTGTAAAAAATAGACTTGTAAATCCTTTTAATAATCTGTGTACATTTTTGTGGTCTCCTCAGCCTTCCCCTGAGTTGGCCATCTGGCAACTGCCCTAGAGGCATTATAGCCAGGATTTTTCGGTTTTGAGTTGCTTGGTTGTGCCTCATCTTCCTTGACTTCCTTTCTCCTCAGGCTTATCACATTTCTTGAAAAAAGGTGTCTATCCTCTTCATACTGATCAAGGGCCCAATCAAAATCAAAGATTGTGATCAACACATTACAAGGCGGCAGCCTGTCCATGAATCACTGGGTCCCACTAGTGTTCATTCTTCCTACCAGTCTTTTTGTGTTCACAGACAGACCACAAAATTAATGGAGTTATCTATCCCAAAATGTGAGATAAGTTTCTTTTTTGTTTACTTTTCTCTGTCGCGATTAAAACTGATTTTTTTCTTTCTTTGTCTTTCCAAAACCTGTTCTACCTTGAGTAGCCCAGTGGCTAGTCATTCTAAAATATTACTAGCCCCAAACCCGTTTTTTACTATCCCTGGGCTAGTCAGTGCACTACTGCTAAGGTTGAGCACTGCATAAAAATCGAGAAAAAAAAACTGCACTGCTGCCTCATGGACGCCGATGCCACTTGCAAAGTAAAAGCTAATTCACATTTTAGTGAATGTGAGGATTAATCTATTGCTGGATATTATGGTACTTTTTTGTAGACGTCAAGTACATGTACATGTACCTATTAGAGTGACTTTCACATGACCTTGAAAAATAAACGTAAAAATACCACGTAAACAAAAATGCAAAGCATTTACTTGGCTTATCAAACAAAAACAAACGAGCAAATTTTCAATGGCTTAGTGAACAGGTATGCAAACAATGTCATCTCTCC
>OX421447.1:48704468-48724468 GCA_949126865.1 Montipora capitata | reverse complement strand
TTTGCCATGACTGTGTCATTGTTGAATCACACAAAACAATAAGCAAAAAGGACAATGAACCTCACTGATACAATATTATTCCACTGAAAAACAGCATCAACTGGATTTCTAGATGCAGTGCTCAACTGTACAGTTGATGTGCTCTGCTAACCTGTGGTTCAATCATACACTATACAGTGTACATTGTACATGTACACTGCATGAGAGGCTGTCAATAAACCTATCATATTAATTTTACTCTTGTACATGTATAATACAGTACACACAACAGATTTTAGGTAACATTTTCCAAAAAGAAAGTCAAGAAAAAAACTGTGAAGTGGTAACACAAAACTAGCGTGAAAAAAATTCACAGTTTATCAAAAATAAAAATACTGCTAATCATCATCATCATCATCATTATTATCACCATATGGCAATCCTGAGTAACATGTACTTTTTGCTCACCTCAGAGATTCAAACACCAGACAAAGATGATTCTTGTGAAAGAAATGTCGAAACAATTGCAGGCAGTGATATTTGTCATCTGGATCAGCAGCATTCAGCTTTTTTAAGAATTCCAACTCTTTCAGACCAGTTTTGTGCCTGTCATGATTGTTTCAACAAAATAACATTTAACTATACAAAATATCGTTGTTTATAAAATTACATGTACTGCATGTCATGTTACAGGCTCCAGTCAGTGGATACTGGGTATTTAAAGTGTTTATGTGGAGAGTAAGTGCTTAAGTGGAAAGATTTTCAATTTAAAACACACTGTACATGTGCTTCATGTAGTATTACTTTGGCAAGGTTAAAAAAAATTGAAGCAATTCAGTGATTATCAGCCCAAGACTCTTTACATCAGTGGCTTTCGAGTTTTGGCAAGGGGAAAGGTTCTCTTCAACCTAGTCATCATACTTGAATTCATTACTTGCTTCATGTTGGTTTATCAGTCAGGCCATCATTTTAGACTACTGGCAAGCTTTCCCTCTTTCATTCCTCCTCATTTCTTGTCAGGTGGTCTTGGTTGTTTAAAAGATGAATGACACTATCCACCCACCAGATAAAAATCAATTATCGCAGTCCACAGGATAACTCACTGATCGCTTTGATTCGGTAGTGATTTATCCCATCGATAACACTGTAGACTTTTTGAATAAATGAGGCAAGGTTGGAAAGAACTGAAAAAACAGTATGAGGGCGCTTTTAACTGTAATAATAATATTGCTGACAGCGGTTTCTGGGGAGTAAAATCTTTCAGGTTTTCAGGGTTGCTCAGCCTCGTTCCCAGGGACTCTCTTCTCTGCCTTCTTTGTCGTTGAAGACCCTGGGAACGAGGTTAGGTTCCTACCTTTCTCCATCAAACTGTAAGAAACTTGCTTTTAAGTTTATCTTAGAAGCTTTGATGAGCTTAAGTGCATGTAATGTTATTACCATAAACACCCGCAGATAAGCAACACCTTTTTCCCAAAAATCGTCGCTAGAAATCAGGGGTGCGGCTTATCTGCATGAACATTTGAAAAAGGCTGCTTCCGGTGTCCAGTTTTAAGTCTTCACGTCTGATCTAATGCCTGGTTACTAAGCTATTAACGTTCCGCTCACTTTCTTATTGTAATGCAAAAATTTATGGAAAAACTGTGATGAATGAAGAAATTCCTGTCAACAAATACCAGGAAAAGATCAATCATACACTGTACGTCAAAGTTGGTAGAAACAATGTTCATTATATAAAGTGCTAAAATTGTGGATAAGACTTTGAAGTATTTTCTGTTTCAATGTTAATAGTGAGTTTACCTTCCATGAACAGTGGATGAAGAAGACTTCTAAAGACTCGACTTTGGATTTCTTTTGATTTCTTTCAAAATACCTTTTTTCCAAAATTTGAGCTGCTAATTTCACGGTGCGGCATATCTGCGGGTGTTCAAGGTATTATCATACACATACAACTGTATATGTATGACTAAGAGCTAGAAATATAGATTACTTTATGGTTGGTGAATGCTTACGATTTTTACTCATGAGTTGTGCAGGATTGGGTAAACGAATGAGAGAGTGAAGTGGACAAGTGAGTTTAAAGATCCTTCACAACGAGTGAGTAATAAAAATCGTACAAACGAGCTAACCATTAAGTAATTTGCTTATTATATAAGTACAGAGATCATAAAGTTAACAAGTTAAGTGTTAATCAAGAGGCTATCAAACCACCGATCATGAACAAAAAACCCAAACAAATAGCAAAATATTTTTGAACTAAAAGAACTCTTTACCTTTAAGAACTTTACTTTTAAAATTTTTAAAGATCTTTCAAAGTATTTTGTGGAGAAAACTAAGCAATAAAAGATCAAAAACTTTGAAAACCATACACCAGTCGGCCGCCATGTTTACAAATTTTACTCCCGCTGTCGGTGCACAGGCCACTCATGCCAAAGTTCAACATAATATTAGCCAATCAAAAGGCTGCTACAACAATTTTCACTGGTGAAAAAAAAATCGTTCGACCAATCAAAAGGCCAATACAACAATTTTTCACTAGTGAAAACATCGTATGTCATTTTTATTTCACCATGGAAATGTACCTAAATCTCTATAAAATAGACAATAATATTAACAGAGGAAGTTTAGGTCTCTGCCAAAAATTACTGCTTGATTAGCTGTCCAAATAAATAATATTACCACACATGTAAGGCACCTTACATCATCTCATTGTTCCTGATGATTTTCACTGCCACTTCCTGGTTTCCTCGTGCCTGATCTCTTGCACGCACAACATTGCCAAATACACCAGCTCCCGTGTAGCCATAGACACAATACCGCTTGTCAAGTACTTCACTGATACGAATTCCTAAAGAGCAATACAGCACACATCTCCCTTCAAGGCCCTTTTCAAATTACATACAACGTATTCCAAAATGGCCACCATTTTAGTACTCTTTTGTTCACTTGCAAATTGGCTTTTGTTGCCTCATTCAAGGTTAAATATTCTTTTGAATTTTAAGTTTAAAGGCCCAGTTTCACCCATTCGGCATTGCGGCCGTTTGTTATTGTTTTCAAATGACGAAATGATTTCTGATTGGCTCTTTGCTTATCGTGGGTTTCCTCTGTTTCTTGTCGATTCGAAGCTCGTCTCTCTCTCTTTGTTTGGCTAAGAAATTGTATTCAAAGGTTTGCTGGATACGTGGTTTATGGACAGCTTTCCAGAAGACGCTGCAAACACACCTGTAAATTTTTACGGGTCAGCACTGGCCTGGAACGAAGAGGACAACGAGGAAGAATTATTACACGTAACTACAGAGGTGAGACATTCAAGTGGCCATTTGCACGAAGCCGTGCGGTACTGAATTTATACTTCGTCACAGCACCTGAATTGTTTCTTTCTTTGTTAGGCAACAGAAAATGAAAGAGTAAACTGTATTTGTTCAGGGCAATGTGCGCGGAAGAGAGGAAGAGGAGCGTGTCCGTGCAAAGCAGTCGACCTCAGTTGTGCTGACGCTTGTAAATGTGTCAAGTCCAAGTGCAAAAATCGGGTATGATAACGCCGTATGATACAGAAGCTCACAAACGAATGTTCTATCAATAATTTAACTATTCTTCTAGCGTTTATTTATATATCTTTTTGGTCTACGAATAGGTATCAACAGCAGGAGTCGCACAAAGAAGCCAGGAAAATATAATTCCTGATGGTGCCGAGCGTTTAGAGGCCGACGTCCAGCAGCCAGCAGCACAAATCCAGGTAAATTTTCATTACACATCCATCGGCAAAGCTGATGCTCAAATTTGTCATGCTGGCATCTTACCCGTAAATTTCAAGTTTGTATACACGAGCAATCACACTAATTATTTTCATTGCATCTGGTATTGATAATTATTGTAAAATATGTCCGTGCCGGAAAGGAAGAAATTGCTTGTACGGTATATTCACACTTCAAAGAACTGTTTGCCATGATGGGGTCATGATGTGCAAGTGAATAATTTGATTGCCTCTTGATTGCCTTTGAATCACCAATGTATCTCAAAAGTATCCAGGTACTAGTAAAAAGTTAAATAGGACATTTGCATGATGACGCCATTTGACTACAAGTACCAGAATCCTTCAGGTTTCGGTTGTCTCATATTAATTAGAGCTATTATTATTTTTACCCCACTGGGAATACAAAATTTAAATATGAAAAGAAAAACAAACTGGATTGTCGTAGTTGTAGTCAAATGACGCCATCGTGAAAATTGCCTATTAATACATGTATTCATTTATGCCATTTACTGGGTTGGCATTCACTGTATGGTGGATTCATTTATTTGTAAAATTTCTTGCTAGGTGTTCATTCAATCCCTGGATAACCCTACAAAGGATGACTTGCTGCTTAAATTATCGAGTATGGGCAGGGGCAGTCTGGACTTTGCTAAAAGGCTTGTTGCTGACAACCTACCCGAAGAGCCTGTACCTTCAACGGACCTACCATGGTGCCAGTGTCAGGTTTGCGTGCCAATGGAAACTGGGGAAGAAAATGTCTGTCGCAAGAATCGCCAGTGCATTTGCTTGGACAGAGACATTCTTGAAGCATGCATAAAGGCACGGTCTGATATTAGAGCTGACGAATTCAATTTTTCCATGGAAAGCTTCTGCAAAGCAGCCTATTGTCAGTTTGCTCTCTGGAAATATGGGAAATTGGGTAGAGGGAACAGACGAGTCCTACCTGCTTGTGCAGTAAGGATGATTCGACAAGCATACCCTTCTCCTGATGGGAGATACATGGGATTTAGAAATAACTGATATGTGAACAGCTGTTCATCATGCTTACTGTATATTATCAGCCTGATCAGCAACACATATTCCCTCCCATGCCTATTTTTACCTTGGTCTGGATCATGTTATTAGGTTGTCTGGCCAAGCATTACTAGTCATAAGCAGAAATGAACTTCATCAAGACATATTTATTCTGATGTTACCTCCTATGTCTATAAATTTAAAGATACCTTTTTTTTTCACTGCACATAAAAAGTACTGAATCTACATTTGTTGAAACATGATGTAATTCAAAACGATTGCTAGCTTTTCTTCATCATTCCATAAGCTTGCTGTAGATGTACATAAGGACAAGTGGGGCTACTTCCCTACTGGGACTTAACACAAGTATGAAATATTGTTTTGTTCAAACTTTTCCATGTAAAAGGAAAACCCTTAGTCCATCTGTACTTCCGTAAATTTTAATAAATACACAGATATCTTAGAAACAGTTTCTGCAATAGAAAGATGTAGCATGATGTGACATGGTATCAATTCTCATTTTACCTTCTTTTCGAAACGAGACTCTCGTTTCAGTTGACGGGGGCTCCTTCATACCAATAGTGGGGGAAATTTGCTTTGCATCAAATTCATTCATTCTATCAGAAGGCAATGTGAAACTGCCCTCAAACGTGGAGTGCCTATGCAGCATTTTGGCTATAAGAAATGGAAAGTAACTGAAAGATTTTTCTTCTTTCACAATTTCGGCATGAAATTTTTGAGACCTTTTTGAATATTTTCTATGGCCTTGTTCTTTTCCTGCATTGGTAAGTTTTGATTTTCTTGACAAGTGCATGTTGTGGTCGATTGCAGCCAACGTCACTCTCATGATAAAGTAAGGATACCTAGTAGAAGGTATAACACACAAAGTAGATTAATAAATTGGTTTCACTGGAATCTGTAGTGGTTTTATATTAAGTGTTGTAAAACCGAAACCAAACCAATTACTAAACAATTACCAGTAGACTACTCAGCCATTCTAGTGAAACCAAGACAGAAGTAATTGCCTAATTACTGTCGACACTCAATTGAACACCTCAATGACTGAAGTAAATGTAAAAAACTCCAATAATTTAAAAACAATTGCTCCAACAACCTGAACAACCTGCAAAAGACAGAGACAGCAAGGCTTTTTCAACATGTTCTGCTGAAATGTAATAAATCGCGTTGAAAAAGAAAATAAAATGGCTGCTAGGACAACTATATCAGGACAATAACGACAAAAAATCATAAGACTCAGTTCCACAAGTTGTGTGTATATATGCTTTCCAAGATCGTACGAAGTCGAAGGTAACTCATCCCTACCGGGAGAAGGGTCTCTGTCAGCTCTAAAGCAAAATGTAAACACAAATTCGCATACGTTACCGCTTCATTTGGAGCAATATAAGCTTAGATTCCATCGCCCACACAACAACGCTTACTTTTGTACGCGGTCGAAATAGAAAGCTTATGTAAAACATGCTCACCTTCGATGTAGAAGATATTCTGCAAATTCGCTATCCGTGAACTTCCCCAGACTGTCTTTCCTCTCTCTCCAAAGATTAAATACGGATTGGCGAAGACGAACATACTTAGCGGAACCCGGCAAACGGGGCCTTCCAACTCGCACAGTTCTCTCCTTATCCGCCATTACCGATCTCTGTAATATCACAGCTACAAGCTCACACGAAATGATCGACCTGAACGCCTTATTAAAATGTTTATCCGAAATATCGGTGAAAAGCAAGAATATAATAACAAAGAAGCCTATTTACATTAATTGCAGAAACTGAAATTGAAAAATAACCACGGATTGAGATGGATTTCGAAGTGATCCGCTTCACTGATAATTTTCGACTACATAAAATTCATTTGAGAAGTGAGCGGCGCGCAATGCATTACAGGTGATACTGGGCCTTTAAGAACGAGGAAAGAAGGGCCAATTTGCAAGCCATCAAATGAATAGCGTAATGGTGGCCATTTTGGAATAATTATGGTTTATACTGTACCAAATTTACCTGTGTATAAGTCGACCTTCAATGATCTCAAAAGTGTTTTTGGTATTACATTGTATATGCCATTAAAATTGACATTAGACCATGCTCAACGAGTATTTTTAGTGGTCCTGTATTATGCAGCCACCTGCATTAAGCTGCCAGTTCCTCAAGTCCTGAGGGTGGCTGTTAAATACAGGTTTAACTGTAGTTGAAGATACTCACTACTGTAGCACAATTTTGAAGTAGAGACCCGATATTTTGGGTTATCAAAGGCGTTAAGTTCAATAGACATCTCTTTTCTTCAAAAAAACATGAAACTTGAACTGCCAAGTAATCTAACATGATATCTTTAGCAGTTCCTGAAATTAAGTCTAAGAAATACAAGGGCATTTGAGGTGTCAATGGGTTAAGGACGGTGCCTATTAATTCAAAGGTATTTTTGCCCCGGTTTATGATTATACGGGAAACGTAGATCTTACCGTAGTTATTCGGTTATAAGGCGCACTCAGTTATAAGACGCACCCCAAACTTAGCAATTTAATCAAGCTAAGTTCTCAAACTGAAAATTACGTGAAAATACTCGGTTATAAGACGCACCAAAAAATTGAGAGTTACCAAAAGGATGTGATGAATTTGAGAACAATTATCCTTACACATTTTTTAGCATGCGAACTCTTTTTGTTAACGTAAACAAAGTGAAAAAGTCACGCATTTAATGATACACGTAAAAACAAAAGCTAAAAGTTGACACCTGAAATGATAAACGTACAACGCACACACTTTCATTTGAACCTTCTGACTTAATAAATAGTCAGAGTTCAAGCGAAAGCGAACGGCGAAAAACTCCCACTGAAAGTCATATTCAAAGGTGTTCGACAGCTGAATATCAACACGCCACCAAGGATGCAAATTTCAGTGCACAAGACAGGCTAGATGAACGAAGAAGGTATGTTTTATCTCCACACTGTTTGTTCAGAGAAGAAACTTTTCATGCGAGCGACAAACACGATTCTCGGAATTCGAAACAAGGTTCGAACGATTGTATGGTTGTCATGGGTATCACGTTACCGAGCACGTGCTTTTAAGCATGTATGCAAATTTCCGTTTGTTTGCTTTTCTCTTGAAGTCGTTTAGTGTTCTTAAGGTCTCTAAAAGCACTATTCTTTTTTTTAATTGACAACTAGTGTCCTTTTCTTGTGTTGTTTAAACTGCAAGTTCTTCTCAAATTGTGATCTTAAGATTTTGTTGCGCGAAAATACTTGGCTATAAGACGCACCCCAATTTTAGCACTAACTTGCCACCCAAATACAGATTTTTCCAGAAAAAACCGTGCGCCTTATAACCGAATAACTACGGTAACAAGTGATATTCAAATCCAAAAAGAAAATAGGGGGTAACATAATATTTGTAAAATGCTTTAAAATAAAAAGCAATGTATTGCGTTCTTTCACAAATTGAAGCTTAATTATCTCTCAAAAATGCATGGTTACCCCCAATTTTCTTTTTGGATACCAGAAGTACTTACTAAGATCTACTTTCTCTGGATAGTTTTAAACCGCGCAAAAATACCCCTGTATTAGTAAGCATCACCGATAGGAAACCCGAGTATCTCGAGATGCGCAGAACATATGCACAATAACAATAGTAGGCGGGGACATAGTTTTGTACTGCTTGACCCATTGACACCTCAAATGCCCAAGAACACCCCCCTCTCCCCCCGTTGACCAGTAAAATCTGTTATGACTTGCATATACATGTACTTACATGTACATGTACAATGTATGTTGGCATCAACATTTTCTCTGTACCCCCGCAATATTTAAAACTTCATCTTACTGTAATAGCCTTCTGCATCATCCCAGTTATCCGTCAGATTTGGGTTTTCTTTCCCTGCCTCCAACTTCAAAGCTCTGGCTGGACTCTGGAATTTTAACCATGTAACATTTGGTAATTGGTTAAATGATACTTTTATTTAGTATATACTAAAACAGTGGACAGCGTTGAACGCGTGCGCTGATTGGCTACTCAAACTCCAGATATCCATTGCTATTCACTTCCGAGCAATTCACACAGAATTTGCGCCCGAAAATGTTGTAATCTGTGCACAAATAAATGAATTAAAATCATCTTTTTGTGCCATATTATCTCACTGTTTGAGTATACACTAAAACAGACTTTATTTCAGAGTATTTGCAAATTTTTAAATTTAAATATCCACCACTAGCCACCTCCACTTCGGTGAACAGTTGCCACTTAATTTAAAAAATTGCATATTCCCAAGTTATAGCAAACCAGCTTCAACTCTACCACAAAACCAAACATTTCTGCATTTCGCCTTCCTTTTAAAATATTCTTTTTTACAGGGAATTTTTGACACATTATTTTGATCCAATGTGTGACTACAACTACTTTTCACTTAACTCCCAGGAAATTAAAAATGTCCCTGTACACATCTAAAAACTATCTGGAACTGCCATTATCTATATGTACGTATATTGTAACCAGTTTTCTTCCCTTCTAAGAAAATGCCTGGTTACTAATCAAAGTGCATAAACAAACGAACTTCTCACAACAAGCTTTCAATACCTACAGCAGATGGACTTAAATTAACTTTCACTGAAAATTTTCAGGGGATTTAATACAATTTAGTTCACCAGGAAAAGCAGTCTTGCTTCCAAACAAATTGACTTACTCTACATTGTACATGTATGTATAAAATTTTGGAGGGTTATTGAGTATTGTTAAGACCGCAAATTGAACAATCGATCCATGGTGACAATGATTTTACTTTAAGCTAATTTACAATGTATAGGTTCACAGAATGAAATACCCCAGGTGTAATTTTTCGTTAGCATTGTTTTTTTTTTTTTCCAATTCTAGACCTTCTAAATTTAGGGTGTATTTTGTGCACAGTTGATTCTTTATACAAGCATGTGTTTAATAATATTACTGAAGGGCATCCTTTTCCCTAATACACTAAATATAAAAGTTTATATTATAATATACGAGAGTCATAAAACAGCCACGATTTGTGAGTAAAAATGAGGAAAAGATGAAGCCAAGAGAGGGCGAGAAGGGCTGTCAACATGGATAAAATATTACTTAAATTGAACACCTTAGGCTTAACTAAATAATTCCCGAAAAATAGTCTAAAATTCTTTCCGGAATTTCCCAAACAAAAGCTCTAAAATTCTTTTAGAAATGTCTAAAATTCTCCAGAAACTCTCTAAAATTCCCAAAAATTCTCATCAATTGCGTTTCTTATAGTGCAAAGTCTTCCATATTGGCTATCAAGCAAAGATCCGGATTCCAAAACTACAGTGAGAAACCGCTGCTTAGATGCACTGTAGGACCCTTTTTGGTGAATAACCGCTGATAAGGAATGGATATGAACGGACTGACCCCTCTCCTGGTAGATTGGGATATAAAAAGCATGTTTTGTCAACGTTTTTGCCAGTGAAAAGTTTCCAATATGTTAGGTGAAAGTTCAAATTGCTCTAAAATTCTTGAAATTGTCAAATTTTTTTCTAAAATTCCTGAGAGTTTCTAAAATTCTTTTTGAATTCTAAAATTCCCAAAACAATTGTGTAGCTAAACCTAGAACACCTACATGTACATGTAAGCAAGTTGCATCTACAGTGTACTGTATGTTGCAAGTTCTAAACTTTTTCTATCAAGAATACCACTTACATTGTAGTTTTCAGAAAACATGTCATCATCAGCAAACATGTCACCAACACTAGCTTTTGTCTTCTCAACCTTTGGGCAATCTGCTTGATCACCAGGACTCAACTTATTCTCCCTCCTTGCACCCTCAAAATCCTTTGCCATCTGCCTTCTGGCCAAAGCAATTTCCTTTTCCAGCTCCTCTCTGGCCAATTTCTCGAGAGTATCACTGTCTTCACTGTCTGACCTCTCATCGGCAGGTGACTGCGAAACATTTGATGTAACAGTCGAGGGAGCATTGGATGTTGTGCCACTTGCTTGGTATTTTTTCAAAATAGCCAACCTCTGAAGTCGTCTTTTCTCAATAATTGCATCTTCATCTTCATTTTCTTCTTCATCCATCTCAAAATTGTACAGGTCAACACTAAAATGAAATATTATCAATAAGTTATTCATCAAAACTATTTCTCCTTTTTAACCCCTTTGAATGGCTCAGATTGCAAAAACAACAATTTTCTCATGATAATTCCAAATAATTATGTTTACACCATGGACACTGTATCAACTAAAATGAAATGATATTATTTTAGAATGATCATGGTACTATATTTACATGTACCTGTGTATAAGCAGACCTTTATGACCTCAAAATACCCTCCAAAAATCACCCTCAACTTGTGTATGAGTAAAGCCAAGTTCTAGCTAAATAATTTATTCAAAATTAGCATAATTATTGTCTTTGGTATAACATACACAGTGGAACAATCACAACTAAATTTTCGTATCTTGTTGCAAATTCATAATTGTGACCGGATTTTTTCGTTAATTTCGAGCTCTGGCTGTGAAATTCAAGATTAGTACTCCAAGTAAACTTAACACTCAGAAATTAAGAAAATTCTGTTTTTTTGCCATCAAAAATGGGAGGTCGAATTAAAATGTAGTTATGTAGAATAGCTGAAAAATTCCAGGCTTGAACAAGACTGAGTAATCAAGCCAGTTAATAGTTAGTCCATTGGGAGTTCAAGTTTCATAAGAAGGTGAATGAAATAATTGTAGAATAATATACATGTATAAGTATAGAGATTTACGTACATTTCTGTGATGAAATAAAAATGACAGTATGTTTCACAAGTGAAAAATTGTTGTATCAGCCTTTTGATTGATTGTATGATCTTTTTCACTAGTGAAAAATTATTGTATCAGTCTTTTGATTGGCTAGTAGTTTGTTGGACTTTGTCACGGGGAGCCTGTGCACCAACAACTGGAGTAAAATTTGTAAACATGGCGGCCGACTGGTGTGCACGTATGGTTTTCAGAGTTTTTGGTCTTTTATTGCTTAGTTTTCTTCACAAAATACTTCAAAAAATCTTCACATGTTCTAAAAGTATTCAAGCGAGGTATGGAAGGTAAAGATTTCTTTTAATTTATTTGTTTGGGGGTTTTGTTCAATGGGTGTGGAATGATGATGTCATATTTAGGTCATTGGTTAACAAAAGTTGGAAACTGACAAAAGTAATGCCAAATTCTCTCAAATTACTTAACCATTGCATCCTTAGCAACGGACCCCAAAAAACATGTCAGTAGGCCCTTAAATAGTAGCTGAAATTAATTTTTATCTGCAATATCTTTCCTCCTTTCATTTCATCTACATTTTACAATTTACAAACTGTAAATAGATGAAATTTAATATAATTCTAAAATTATGATAGAAAAATTAACGAACAAACGAGTTCAAATTACATACATGTACAGTGTATATACAGCTGTACAACAACATCTTCAGAAGACTCCTGTTTTCTGGGGTACCAAAAATACTTGAAATGAATACTTATTTAATACAAGTATTGAGGTTTGGGTAATCTGATTATGTGTACACTAAAAGCTAATACTCACTCTTGATCTGAATCTCCTTTCTGTGCTTGCCCTTCTGAGTAACTTCCCTGATACTTATCGCCACTTTGTCGACGCCGTGGTGATCTAGACCTAGGCCATTTAGGAGACCTACTTCTTCTTCGTCTAGGAGAGTGACTTCGGTGCCTTGGTGATCGGCTCCTTCTCCTTGGTGATTTGCTATGCCTTCTTGACCTTGAGGATGACCTTCTTTTTCCTTTAGGAGATCTGCTACTCTTACGTCGCTCTTCGTGCCTTCCTTCCCTTTCCTTTGATAAAGTTCTCCTTGATGACCTTTTGGAGCCTTCCCTAACCTTGTCAGAAAGCCCATCTCTTTTTGGTGATTTTGATTTTAAATGTCTTTTGGGAGATCTATCTTTTCTATTTGTTTCCACCTTGGATGAATCTCTCTCTTGGAGTGCAGACTTGCCCCTATCTAAATTTTCACTATTATGCCTTGGTTTTAAATCAGTTTTACTGGTATCACGAGAGTTGCTTCGGACCCTTCTGGAGCTATGGCTGTGTGAAGAGTAGTCACGAGATTTCTCATCCCTTTGTGAATCATTGTGGGGTTTGCTATTTTCCTTGCCGCCATCTTTTCGGTCTTTATCCCTTGATGGACTTCTTTTCCCCTTGTGCTTTTCATCTCTACCATAACCATCAGCATCAGAAATAGATTTAATCTCTGGTACCTTTTCCTTTCGATCACTTTCCCGGTCGTTCTTTGGGTTAAATCCTCTGTGTTTATCTTTTAAATCATCCTCTTGCTTAATTCCCTGCAATGTGTCGTTTTCGCTTATTCTGGCTGCCTCTGCCAGCTGTTCTTGAAGAAAAGCCTTCCTTCGTTCAAGTTCCAAAAGTTCGTCGGCAATTTTTGACTTTTTCTCTGGAGGCTCAGCAATTTCAGCAGTATCGTCTTTGTCTCTTCTCTTATGGCGTTTATGTTTGTGTTTATGACTCTTATGCTTGTGTTTATGTTTCTTTTTCTTTTTCTTGTGTTCATGCCTACGATCGGGCATTCGTTTGTCGTTTGCAATTGCAAGTTGGCGGTCATCTTGATTCGATTCAGAACTGTATTTGATTAAAAAAACAAAGCCTGTGCAATAATTCGAACTGGCGAAGTTTTAGAAAAATCCAAGATTATTTTAACTTACCTTTCGGAGGATTTGTCGTCTTCTTCCGCCTTCCTTGTCTCTCGCTCGTTCAAGTTTTCTAATCCATCTAACGCTGCCGCCATATTGATTAAAAAGGGTTGTTGCATGCGTTCTGTACTTAGCCTCGACATGACGATGACGAAAAACGATGAGAGAGGTAGTACGCGGTGTAAGCCTACACAAGACATCCCGAGCATCTCTAATCATTCTGGCTCCGGTTGGTCAAAAGGTGGATAGCGTTATCCACTGGATAACTCAATTGGTTTTGATAGTGTTCATCCGTTGGATAGCGCTATCCACCTTTTTAACAACCGAGACCTGGCCTTTGAGCTGCGGACGGCAACCGGAAGTGCGCTCTTTTCCTTTTTTAACTTGTCTTGTCACTACCACCTTTTTATTGCTACGTATCTTTGCTTCATTAGAGATGATTAGATTAAAAATCTGGGAGACACTACTGTCCTAGCATGCGAAATCCGTAACTTCTGTGACTCCGTTACCTCTGCTACTATGTTACTTCTGTAACTCCGTTAATGATCATAGTCAACTAACTTTGGGGAGAACTTGGAGGACAAGTGCAATGAGACTACAGTCGGCATTGGTAGCCGAGTGAAACAAAGCAGAGGGCGGTAAAAGATATTTTCCTGAACCATGAACTGCTTTTTTCATTTTCTACGAAATGTGAAATGGCCCGCCTTTCTCGTGAAACGTGATTTTGGCAATCACCCAGCGAGCCGTAATTTTCTAGAATGATTTTTTTTGTTTTTTCTTTCTTGCGGGAACAGGAGCCCGAGAAATTATAACAATAGTCTGTAAATCAAGGTACAACAACTATATCTGGATTGCATGATTCACTGAAACGTGAGCCTTGGACACTTGGCCTCGCTAGCCTTGACAGCTAGGGCTGTCCACAAGTTGCTCAAAAATGTTTGAAAAGTTGCTCCAATTTTCTCAAAACGGTGCTCAAAAGTTGCTCAAAGTTACCTGAAAATCCAAAAGTTGCTCAGAAGTTGCTTTTTTGTATTTTGGTGTAAGAGGCTAATTATCAACTAAAATGAAGATGTAAAAATATTGAAGATCCGTTACCAGGATTCATGATAAGAAATAAGTATAAGCGTTCTCTGGTAAAAAGTTTTAAAAAGACTATGAGCTTTCGACAGACTGAACTGCTGTCTTCAACGAAAATGGTAAAGGCCCCTGGACAACGGTTGAAGGCAGGAGTTCAGTCTGTCGAAAGCTCATAGTCTTTTTAAAACTTTTTGCCAGAGAATGCTTATACTTATTTCTTAAAATGAATATGTTCATGAAGAATTTCACTTTGCGTAGATGCCAGATACATATTGCATATTGATTTCATTATAATTGTGTGTAAGTTAAAGTTTTACATTGCTGTCTTGTCTCAACCCACATCCCAAATTCTGATTCTCTTCATTGGCTTCCTTATATAACAATTATTACTAGATAAATAATCACATGATGGTATTCAAACAAAACAAACGTTGGTAATATGCTTATTTGAAACATTCTCTGACGTACATGCAGTCACTCATTTGCTATATAAAAACATATTCTTAGAATATTCATGAGTTCCCAAATCCATTAAGCATCTTTGCGGATGTAGTACAGAGCACTTTCTCTTGGGTGGTCACTGATAGGGATGTTTTGCACCCCCAGTTGTTTTTCCCCGACAAACTGAATATATAAATCTAGCTATCACGCACGCTTATTGTCATTGTAACGTAACATGAATCAGTGATGCCTCTACTGTTTCCTCTAATGCTGCATCTTGCTGCTTGCAAAATGCATTTTGCCGCTGAACTAGGTTGCACTAGCAAGATCTTTTTGACTGCAGCAGACCAATGTGTGGCCCACCACTGTACTTTTCCTTCTTCTGTTTCAATTACTGCACCATCAGCCATGGACAGATAGTTGGGGAGCTCTTCTACAAGCTGTAAAACTTGTGCATCAGTAATGAAACTAAATTGCTTCAGTTCCTGAACTGAGGCTGCAGTTGGCTGTAGCGCTTGCACTTGCATTGGGCAGCATAAGCGTGCAGCCTTAAATGCACGGACTGTATCATGGAAATGCACGCTGAATTTCTGCTGGTGAAAGCGGAAGCCCGGGTTGATGCATGCCTTTGCTTGAGCAACCAACTGGTTGTACAACACCATATTTCCACCTGCATGTTCATGAGCGTTGGCCTCAGTGTTGGGATATGATTCAATAGCTATTGCATGGGTTAATGCTGACAAATGCTCATAGCAGCTAAATACTAATGGACCATCTCCTTTAAGATAGTAAGTTGCCTTAACAAAGTGCTTGCCAGCGTCAATCAAAAGAGCAAGCTCAATGTCTAAGTCTCTAGCAGTGACTGGGTCATCAAAAAGCTCCAACTGGCCTGAACGACAAACAGTAGAAAGGTTTTCGTTTTCCCTTAGGAAAGGCTCTACATCGCCAAAAAACTCCATCACCTGATTCAGGACTTCCCACTTGCTCCACCATCTGGTATTGGACTAAAGTCGCATCGCTGTCCCAGTTCTTGTTTTCCACAGTAGCCGAGCAGCTGGGGTAAATGAAAACATTGTATTCCAACACCTAGAAAATGTGTCTAGGACACTAAATGCAAAGTGCTTGCCAACATTGTCAATCGTGTGAGAGAAACGTGTCACATTAAGAATGTTGGGAAAGAAAAACGTGACTTGATGCAACCCAGCTTCATTGCTGCTAGAAGTTGGTTTGGTTGAATTCCATGCTCTACAGCCAGGCACTAAATTAATCTCAGAGCAAGCTCTTCTGCATTCATGCTCTTGGCTACGATCTCTAACTTGACAAGCCTCTGCTGTATATTCCATTCGCTGTCAATGAAGCGCACAATAATTGCTAACGCTTCTCCGAGCCTGGTGCTCCCATCAAAGATTACAGAAAAAGGGCTATTGGCAGCTATTTCTGATTTAAGAGAGTCTATCTCCTTCTGACGAATCAAGGGAATGAATTCCGCCAGATGGGTGCGAGATGTTAAGAGATAACCATATTTTTCAAGAAATTGCCGCAGACTGGCGACTTTTGAAAGGGGAATACCCGCCTTCAGTAAGGATTCCACAAGGTCGTAGCTATAGAGTCTCATGTCCTCAGGTAATGGTGATCTTTTTGCTCCCCCACGTGTTTTTCCTAGAAGATCCTTAACTTGATATTGTGATCTTTCTTCTTGGTTTTCTTGATGTTCTCCAGTGATTTGATATGCTTCACGGATGATACATGCTTCTTGACAGAGCTCTTCTTTTTTGAGAGAGTTTCTTTGCAGGCGTCACATCTAAGATTTCCTGACACCACAGTTAGACACTGGTCTTTGGACTCCTTAATTAAGTCTAGCCTCAATTTGGCTAACCCTAGGCCTAAGGTTGGTTTTTAGGCCTAGGGTTAGCCAAATTGAGGGTTTTGGGTTACTTTCCAAAAAGGTAAAGGGATGACCTGCAACGAGTGACCTGTGGAATGTGACCTGTGTTTTAGACCCGCCGAATTTTTTACCATTTTTTACCACCACTAGCCGTATTCTCCGGAGCAGGGATAGTGTAGTGTATGAGTGTTGTTTGCAAAAGGTATATCATGATGAAAGAAACTAATGACCAGTATCAGAACTTTAATAGGCGCTTTGAAGTTGTGAATGTCTTAAAAAGCAAGAAACCTGTTCAAAGCAGAAGAAAGTTGCTCGAAATCCGAAACGTTGCTCGAAGGATTGAAAGTTGCTCGAAATCAGAAAAGTTGCTTAAAAGTGGCCGAGCAACTTATGGACAGGCCTATTGACAGCTGTGGTGGTCAAGTAACACGGTGAAAACTAACTCGGAAATCGTCTCAGAAGGTCGCGAGACTCTTCTCAATGTAACGTTCTGATGCGTTTCTGTATGGCAGACGGCTGTTGCATGCTGTTAACAAACGTTAGAAAATTTGCTTGAGTAAAATGGTTCTTTTTTCCGTGAAACGTGAAACGGCCATTTTATCGCTTGTGAAATGTGAAACGGCTATTTTAGTTTCGTGAAACCCCCTTTACCACCCTCAAACTGGTGCTGCGAGAATCCTAAAAAGACGGGTTTTGTGACACAGAGCTGCAAAATGAAGGTAATTGGTCAGCAGACCTGTGAAGGTCTTCTTACGAAAGGTGGTAGTGACTGACTCCACTTTGTTGCTCATTTCTCGACCTCAGAAGGAACTTCCACTTCTACATATGAAAAACTTTGATCTGCAAAAAAAGTTGTGTTTGCAATCATTTTTGTTAGCAAATTTTTCAAAAATGTGTCTAGTCCAGAAAAAAAAATTGGAATCGCTTGTTTCCAGGGCGGTTACCTTATTGTCACTAAAAGCTTTTGCATCACATCGAGGCCCTTCCAGGGGTTTTGGGGGAAACATGGTTAATTTGAACTGTGGAACAAGGGAACAAAGACAAAATATTTTAACCATTTTTAGGGCCGATCAACTTTGAAAAATCTGAGAACAAGTTCCGAAGTAATTTCGGGAACAAGGGAACACAATTGAGCAAATTTTTAATTAACTGCAACAAGGGAACAAGGGCCTTTCCCCACCCCCACCCCACCAAACCCCCGGGAGTGCCCCAATGAAAGCAAGGCAACCGTAAAACGTTCAAATTCGTCAAAATGGCGGCCACCGTAAGCGATTGGAAATTTTATTCATTTCGGATAACAACGCATTCTTTGAAAAATTATCAAATAAATTTGATTGTAAACATTCTCTCCCGTGAATCATAGTTATTCTTTTTGTTGGAGTGAAAAGACCAAGTGACTCAAAAGGTCCATAACAATACATTGATATTTTATTGATATTTTTGAACAACTGAAAGCAAATAGAACTCTCCTATAAAAACTAGCTGGTAGCATGAGCAATCGAACCGAAACTCCCATGTTGCGTAGAATATAGCAGCTTTTGATAACTGGCTATTACTTATGTTATATCAGCATTCTTTCGAAGGTTTAGTTATTGTTTCTGTCTTAAAGTCTTTTGTTTTTAATGTGAGTAGCAAGTAAATCGCATGGTACTTTACGAAAACTGCTGTTTCATCCCAGATATTTCTGACAAGCCGGATCTCAGTCAACCCAAACATCTTTTCCAGGGCTGGTTGGAAGGCTGACTCTGAGCTCGAATACATAAGACGACTCAGTCATGACCTCCCGCTTACGTATAGACATTGAATGGTTGTCGAGAAGAAGCAAAAACTTCCTGCAACCTCATTTGTCTAACAAAAAAACGTCTTAGCATGCTAAATATATTGTCCAGCTGTCTATTATATGATGCCGTCAATCGAGTTGAACGATGCTGCAAACAGAATCACAACGTAGTATCGTCGTCTTCAGTTGCAGGGTTCGCCTAAATGAAAAAAAGCGAAAGTTAGAAACATGGCAATCTTTCTTTTTTCACTATAAAACCTAGTTGTCAGTGCACTGAACTCGATGCAATTTTCCTCGATCTGAAGTTTCAGTTCCTTCAAGTTTTGAAAACTGCATATTTAAACCATCAGGCAAATAGATCGCGTGTAGCGTCATTTTACTGCCATCTGTCGCCGCAATATCACTAGGATATTGAAGTAACTAGTGAGGCCTTACAAGGGTTCTTGGCGACAAGCGACATCGCTCCAAAATTGCAAAAAATGTAGCGACAATCTTGTTCCAGAACACCGACAGCCGACAGAACCTGACGGAAAAAAAGCGACAATTTGCGACAGCGACAATCCATTTTTAACTTCGACAAAGCGACATCTTTTCACTTTGTTATTTCGACAGCGACAAGACCGACTAGGCCAGCATGACTCTAAATCTTCTCTTCTGATGGTGTTGCTACATGTATATTTCTTGTGCAAATTAAGATATATTAAACAAACCATCATTCAACCCATTGGCGCACTAGTTATGCAGTAAGCGTCTTAAGTCTCTTGTTTCCTTTTTTGGTGCAAAGGTCTAACGTAGTCCCGTCAGTCATGATTCTCTGTAATTCGGTGACTTTTATCGCGTCTGTGCGGCTTTTCTGGCGCTTTTTGCTAACGTGGAGTACGTGAAATGGGAAAACACTAAAAAAGTCGCACAGAAGTCACCGTTTACCAGTACTGTACGGACTAATAATTACTAAAGAGGGTCTTGACGGCCTTCGCTTGCATTTAAAGTGTCCAGCAATGACAGCAATTAATAATTAATAATGCGAGGGCTTAATTGTTGCTTGATTTTTCCGTATTTCGATGATCGTATAAACACTTCCGTAGCTCGTTTTCACATCATTCTCAAAAAAAGCAAAAAGAAGAACAAATAGAGCTGCAAGGGTAAAGAAAGGAAAGGTAAGTTGTCTGACACTGTTTTCCAGTAATTACGGACTACTAATTACTAAAGAGGTTTTTCTCTTTTGCATGCCGGAAGCGTGATGTACAATGACTGTAACCAGTCAGCAAGCTCTGCCACAGTAATAACTTCCAAACTGGCAACCATTTTATTTTCGTGTGGGGTCAGAGATCGAGAAGAGAATGAGCGCCGAAGGTCGCGGCAGAAACTGTTCTACAAACTA
>OX421447.1:48664468-48684468 GCA_949126865.1 Montipora capitata | reverse complement strand
TTAAAACCTTGCAGAATTTCCGGATAAATTAAAGTTTAGAGCATTTTCGCATTCTTTAAGTCTGAGCCTTTCTTGGCCAAGCTTCTGCCAAAATGCTCAATATATTGTTTTTACTTTTAGTAGAACTGAAACGAGTTAAACAGCTTTGCTTCTTTAGCTGGGTTTGCGGGTTAACTGGATCAGGAAGTGTACCGCAATCTCCAATTTTAGCAAGATTTTTAAAATTAAAATTCCATGGATATTTCATAATTCATAATAACATTTGTCTGGTTTTGCACGAGCTCATCACGAGGTAATCACTTACTCTGTCTCTTACATTGAGGTTGTCCTTTCTGTGTAATGAAATTGAACACAGGAGCATTCAGCATTCGTTGAACTGACACACCTTCCTAACGCAAGCTTGGAAGTCACAATAATCCTGCAGCATGGGCAATCGTTTTTATTGGCTGCAGTGATTGTTATCAATGTCATCATTCTTGCCCAAGCAAGGTAAGACAAACTTCTGTTGTTGTGCAGAAGGATCGTGCAGGTCACACGGTGCACTTCAGTTCAGTGATTGAAAACGAGAACAATAACTTCGCTTATTTGTGATATAAATTCTGCTCTCGTACATTCAGTTACAACAACAGACCATTTGAATTTGAGTCCTGCAATTCTGCTTCGTCTCACTATAATTGCCATTCAAGAAAAGGCGTCGCCTCAAATTATCACTTACTTTTCGCAATCGTAAGACAATCGCAATGTTTCAGTCTCCTTCTCGGTGCACAATATGGTCCTGTAATTGGTTGGAATGCGTTCAAAGCTGCAGAGCTGAGTAAAATGCCTCGTGGACAACCCTCAGCTTGGCAAGCAAGGAAGCTACAGCTCAGCTCTTCAGTCTTAGAGTGCGGCAAAGAAATGTAGTCAAATGCGTCTCGCTCGTCGTCCAGCACGATTACTATTACTCTTTTAATTAAGCCGGGAACAACTGAACAATACTGCGTTTGTGATGCTATCGCAGCTGTTGCCGTAGTCACAGCTTGTCAACCCCCATTTGTGCAATAGCACTCAACGAAAGAAATTCAACTAAAAGACTCAGACCGTCGGTCATTTCTAAGTTCCTTGCTATGGATATTGACCGAAAAGGATACTGCTAGAACAATTGGATCTGTTCCGATTTGGTAGCTGAAAATCGATTGGTGTGACCTACAATTTTAAGGAAATATAATCTTCAATTCAGAAATCGATAGGTGAAAGTTGCCTTTCATGAATGCTGGCTGACCCTCTCCAAGAGTGCCAAAATATTTCCAAAATAACCCACAAGCATAAAGGAATTACGTTTGGATCGGTTGCGTATCTCATAGTTACCTTTCAGTTATAACATCTACAGCATTTTAGGGAGGTAAATTCTGAAAATCTCAGATGGTTCGACTCTCTAGAACAAATATTTCACCGGAGATTCATGCTCCAGATCAGTTTAAGCTGATTAGCGTATCGTCTGTTGACGATTTAAGCCTCTTTTCTTGGCCCTCTTTTCAAATTGATTTCTGCCCATGAATTTCAAAGGCACTTCTTCATGTCCATATATCTGAATAGCAGGAGACACGTGATCCCGTTTTTGAATCTTTTCGCCAAATTAAAGTTTCAGTAATCAAGTATAATTTCCCACTTATGATTTAATTAATGAAGCTCTTGGTGATTGATTAGAAATCTAACATCACATTCTGTACGAATCAAATGTCTGGGAGATTTTCACTTGACGTCCCAGCCACTATCAGAGTCGTACATTTCTCTATTGCTATTGGCGTCCCTTGAGGTTGGTTGAAAACGTCCTATAACTACAGCTAAAAATAACGTCATGTCGGCTTGGGGGTATGTTTTCTGCCCGGCCTTGAACTCTACTGTAACTTTCAGCAATTTGCGGCATTGAAGCTATCAAACTTTTTCGAAATGTTTGGCTTTTTACTGCCACCTGCAATCATGTTTGCAGGGACAGTTCATGTGGTTGACCGTTAAAAGCAGAAAACCGATAAAGTGGAGCAACATCGCTGTGTGTGACCCATGAAATCCTTCATCATAGAAAGAGTGTGAAACAAAACCAAACCGTTGCTAAAGTTGAACTTTCAGCGTCTGCAACTGCCAAGTTTAAAAGGTACAGTGAAACAAGGAGGCAAAGATACTTGTAAAAACACGAAGTTGGAAGAACGGTTTCAAAGAGTGCCTGACCAAAAGAGGCGTCCAAACAAACTAATTTAAGGAGGCTGTCACTGTTTATGTTTGCTCAAATTGAAAACGGAGACTACTTCGCGCCGACTTCAGGAAATCAAACATAAGTAGATTAAAACATTTCCTCAAAAAGATGAGGATCAATAGCACTGGTGAAACCAGATGCTAGAGAAATTGCTGGTGAAAATCGATAACACGTGTATCACTTATCCTTTATTCTACTCGATCCAAGCGATTTACAATGATACAGCCGTGTGTGTTGCCGTCGTGGGGCCAAAGTATTCTCTCGGCTGACATGATCATGACAGCGCCCAATCTAAATCCACAATATCCTTTTCGGGGAAAAACAAGTCACCTTGGAGAGTAAAAATAAATTGGTACGACACAAGCTGTTGTTTCTATGTAGATTTGAAAGAGTATATGTTTACTTATTAAGATGGTAAACTGAAGCGTTCTTGACAGACACATCGGGAAAGCGCGCGCCAAACATTCTAGGCATAATTCTTTCCGGATCTGTAAGGAATAATTGTGTTAGTTTGGTCGAAAATACTCCACGAAAAAGATAATCCTGGCCCAGTTTGCCTCGTCCACAATATGGTTGTGCAATTTACTCACAAGTTCGCTGAGTTCTGGCTGTTTCTGCAAAGAGAGTGAGTGATACTCGTGACCTATGAGCATTTATGGCACCAATGAACAAAACGCGAAAAAAAGCTGAAATGTTCGTTACATTTTTTGATTGACATGTCAGTCTTTTTTTCTTAATATGATGTGGATGACTGAACTTGATTTTTAAGTTACCACGGCTACAAAGTAGCCTTCGCTGAGATTCTGTATAAAGTTGAGCGTACCGAGGGCCATGATGGTATGAAAGAACATGATCTTTTACCACGAATCAATTGCTTCCCGGAAGTACTTTCTGTGCGTCTAAGTCAAAAGTTGTAACGCAATTTTCCTCTTTTGCGGTGCTTTAAGCCATTGAGTTGCGCATGTTCACTGTCGTCATTTCTTTCTCTCTTTTTCAGTGATAGATAGCCAATGAATCACACCATTCTCTCTCTTTGGCGTGCGTGACCAAGTATTTACAAGAATATTAACCATTTGATGTCTACGTGTGCTTGTCCGATGCATTCCGCTGGAGCAACGTTGCTGTTTTGCGGAATCTTTGTTCAGCATCTTCCATGCGTCGTATGTGGTATGTTTATTATTTTGAAAGAAATCACAAAGAGGCGTCTCTTGCCTAGGTCCCCAGTCAGTTTACGTTTAGTGCCCTCGCGATATTTTTTGCAGGCAATGTGTCGAAGGTTGTTGGCTTGTAATTTTAGGTCGAATCCGGGAAAAGTTACAATCGATGTATCTATTAAAGTGTAACTTCACTTGCTAATTTTACTCCTGTGTAATCCACAGAAATGGAATCTATGCCCAGGGTGGAAACCTTTCTTCAACGTTACAGGAATGACTGTTGTCTATTCGCTGGTATTAAACGACATGCTAGCTTGTAGAATGAACAAATATCGTAGCTAGCTGTAGAAGATGTTAATTTGATTCGTTAGAGTCAACAAGTCCACGTTACTTAACTTTTGTTACTAACTATAGTCAGAATACATTGGACGTTGTTTTTATCGACAACAGCAATTTCTTCAAGGGTTCCATTACGCATATTCATATTCATTGACGAGCAATTCTGCAGTTAAACTTGAGATAGTTTTATCGATTGGCTTGGGAAGAAGGAGCTCACCGGGAGGGAGGAATAATGGGCAGGAAAACACCGTTTCATAACTTCATGCATGCTGTGGCCCTTCTTCATAAGTGATTGTTTTCAAATTTATTATATTCGTTATTGCTATCGGCAGTAAGTAAGTTTTAATATAGCAGGGTGTACAGGTATTCTACTAAGCCGGCCTGCTATTACTACCGCGTACAAGTTTCCACCAGATCGATGTGATTTGTTAACGATACATTGATTTATTTCTCGTGCTATTTTCGGGAAATATCTTTACATTCAGTCGTTAGCCTGGAGACGCTCAGCCGATTCTCAGGCGGGTTTTGTGGCGCGAACACACGGGCGAGAGAATCACGTGAATCATATATTAAATTCCGCGAAATAAGCTATTGTTTAAACCGTTTTCAAACGACTATGTGAGTAAGTATTATAAAAACACTTGGATGGGCGGGCTGGATAAGTGCCATCTGGAACAGCCTCAGAACCGGCTTTGATGGCCTGTGATGACCTTTAGTGGTAATCTTCAAATGGCTTTTGTATGAGCCGCTTACGTCACAGCCGATTATCGTGGAGAAATCGATGCAATTGGGATTTCCTTTACTGAAAAAAAAAAGACTCATTTTGGACGACTCTAGAATGTGGAGCTTAATTTAAGGCCTAGTTTATACGTCGCGCTATGGTCGAATTTAATTCAAACGAATTTAATTCCAGGTCCTACTTTAAAATAAATTCGACGATAAAGCGACGTCTAAAACGAGTTCAATTTGTCTGTTAAATTAAATTCGTCCTAGACGCTTTACCCGTCTTAAGAAGGCGGATAAAATATCTTTAAAGCGTCATCAGTTTATCTGTCGCACCAGCGTCGCGTCGAATGATATGTATACTGTAACATATACTTCCGGTCACATGACTTATTGGCGCTTCGTTGTAGTTGGGAACGGGCATATTTCTGTGTGCTGTGTTCTGTTAGTCAATAGGGAGTTTAAGATCTGCGACGCGACGGTAACGAAAACGTCATTTAAAATTCCAACTTCAGGTTAATTCATCTTTTTCGTCATTATGTTGGCTTATCTACCTTCTAAAAACTAGTGTAACTTTCCAGGAACTGAATTAGGAGGTGCGGTGTTGAAGCTGCGACAGAAAATTCAAATTCGCTGCCTTGTGTTCACGTTCTCTGAAAAACTTTAGAATTGGTAATTTCACGTCGTAGATTTGCAGAAAACGTGAAAGAAATGTACAAAAATGAAAAATGCACGAGCAGAGCGTGCAGAGCTATTGTTTTTGCTAATTAAATATGCATAATTTGTGACGTTTTCGCTGCCGTCGCGTCGTAGATCTTAAACTCCCTAGTAAACATGATATGGTGGCAGCGGTAAAAGAGTGATAACGGAACAATTCAAGCCCCCAAGCCCGTTGAGTTTGGAAGGAAATACAAGTGAAAATTGGAAGCGTTGGAAGCAGCGTTTTGAGCTGCACTTGAAGGCAACCGAAGCTGATCGGAAGGATGAAGAAATCCAAGTTGCTATTCTGCTCCATTGTATCGGGGAGGATGGTCTTGAGGTGTTTAACACCTTTGAATTTGAGCGGGAGGAGGATAAGAAAAAGATTGATGTGGTGCTGACGAAATTTGATGATTATTGTAGTCCTTCGAACGGTTTAAGTTTTGGAATCGGAGTCAACAGGAAGGAGAAACTGTAGATGAATTCGTCACAGATCTCAAGAGAATGACCAAGAACTGTGAGTACACTGAATCTACTGATACAATGGTCCGGGATCGTCTAGTGTTTGGAATGCGAGATGCGAAAGCTCAGAGCCAATTGCTACCCATCGATGTGGACAAATTAACTCTAGAGAAGGCTTTATCTCATTGTCGTTCGGCAGAAGTTACCGAGAGTCAGCTCAAGGAAATCAGGGGTCAGTCAACCGAAAAGCAAGTTTTAGCAGTTTCTAAAATATCTAAACAACCTGATGGGACTCACTTTAATTGCTCGAAATGTGGTGGCCGGCCTGGTCTTAAACAGTGCCCTGCGTTCGGGAAAACCTTTTGTCTGCGATAGAAGGAATCATTTTGCTAAAATGTGCAGTCAGCGCACTAGGAAAGTACACACAGTTGCCGCATCGGTGGTTCCCTTGGAAAATTGTCCACAAGATGCAAGAAACGGTGAAGGAGTGGATACCGAGATCTTCATTGGAGAGTTAGAGATTAACACAGTGGATGGAAAGGCCTGGCACAGCAAAGTGGAAGTCGGTGGAAAATTTGTCGAATTCAAGTTAGACACTGGTTCTGAAGCTAATATTATACCTCGTCAAATTTATGACAACCTATCAATGCGTGGAAAGCTGGAGGAGACCAATGAAGTATTGTCATCATATGGCAACCATAGGGTTGTCCCAGTTGGCAAAGTCAGTCTCAGTTGCACAGTGAAAGAAAGAACTCTGAGTCTGGACTTTTATGTCGTTGATTTGGAATCTGTTTCTATCCTTGGATTGGAAGCATGAACAAGGTTCAATCTGGTAAAGAAGATTGACAGCTTGACTGCAAGATTGTCTTCAAAAGAGGCGATTCTATGTGATTATAAAGATGTCTTTGAGGGCCTCGGATGTATGCCGAAAGAGTATCATATTGAGATACAACAAGATGCCACTCCAGTTGTACACCCACCTCGCAAAGTACCTTTTAGCCTGCATGGCAAACTGAAGGAAACTCTAGATCGTTTGGAGAAATGTGGTGACATTACTAAGGTGGATCAACCCACAGACTGGGTGAATAACCTTGTGATCGCGGAGAAGAAGGATGGAAGCCTCCGCCTATGTTTGGACCCCCGTGACTTGAACAAAGTTATTAAACGTGAGCACTACAAAATCCCAACTGCAGATGAAGTTGCGTCGAAGCTCACCGGTAAGAAAGTGTTTTCAATTCTTGGTGAGAAAGATGGCTTTTGGCAAATCCCATTGGATCAAGAAAGTTCATTTCTTTGCACCTTCAATTCCCCTTTTGGGCGTTATCGCTTCCTAATGTGCCCATTTGGAATTAGCTTGGCCCCAGAGGTCTTCCAGAAACGCAATGATCAATTATTTGGAGACATTGAGGGTGTAAATGTGGTTTTTGATGATCTTTTTATTTCTGGAAAGGATGGGATTGAGCACGATGGGATTCTGAAGCACGTTTTGGACCGTGCTCGAGCGAACAATGTTAGATTTAATCCCAACAAGTTTAAGTTCCGGGTGTCTGAAGTAAAATATGTTGGTCAAGTGGTATCATTAAAAGGGTTAAAACCTGACCCTGACAAAGTTAAGGCAATTGTAAAGTACCCACAGCCTCAGAAAAAAGAGGATCTCTGTCGTTTTCTGGGGCTAGTAAACTACCTCGGAGAGTTTGTTTCCAACCTGTCAGCAGTATCGGAGCCCCTTCGCATCCTACTGAAGAGTGGTACTGAATGGCACTGGTTACCTGCACAGGAGAAAACCTTTCAAGACATTAAAGCCCTGCTGGTCTGTGCACCTGTTCTGAAGCTTTTCGATGTAAGCAAAGAAATTGTGATTGAGACTGATGCTTCCAAAGATGGGTTGGGTGCCTGTTTGCTTCAAGAGGGTCACCCAGTGGCTTACGCGTCACGTTCGTTAACAGCTTCTGAGCAGAACTACGCTCAAATCGAGAAAGAGCTGATGGGAATAGTTTTTGCCTGCGAGAAATTTCATCAGAACGTCTGTGGCCAGTCAGTAAAGATCGTGACAGATCACAAGCCACTAGAATCGCTCAAAAAGAAAAATCTTAATCAAGTGTCCCCCAGGCTTCAGCGAATGCTTCTCAGACTTCAGAGATATTCCCTCGACATTTCATGCCGTCCTGGCCCCAAAATTCCAGTTCCAGATGCCCTATCCGGAACTTATCTGCCACATGAGTCAATCGATGAAGACCTCCAGTCTCATATCGAAGTTTTAGTGCACAGTCTTGTTAAGAACTTGGACCTTAGTGTGGCCTCTAAATCCCTGATGCAAGAAGCAACCACTACTGATAATTGTCTCATGGTGTTACAGCAACTAACACGGTCCTGGTGGCCATCAGAGAGGAGAGGAGTTCCTGAGGCGGTTCGTCCCTATTCGAATGTGAGAGACCAAGTACATGAAGCAGAGGGTCTCATGTTCCTGGGAGAGAAATTGATAGTCCCGGAAGGTATGCGCAAGGAAATGCTGGCATTGCTTCACGGAAGTCATCAGGGGATTGAAAAGAGTAAGGCTCGTGCACGTGAAGTAATGTACTGGCCTGGTATGTCAAGAGACATTGAAGATACAATCACCCGCTGCAACAAGTGTTCAGAGTGGCGAAGAAACAATCGAAAGGAGCCACTTATTTCCCATGAAGTTCCTGGAAGACCCTGGCAAAAGCTAGGAGCTGATATTTTCGAATTTAGATGAAAGAATTACCTGTGTGTTGTGGATTACTACTCCAAATTTCCTGAAATCAGCCTACTCTCGTCTTCCTCTGTCGTGGTTAATTCAAAATCGATCTTTGCCAGACATGGGGTCCCAGATAAATTGGTGGCAGATAATATGCCGTTTGCAAGCCGCGAGCTGCAACATTTTGCTTTATCGTGGGGGTTCCAGCTGATAACCTCCAGTCCTGGTTACCCGCAGTCCAATGGTATGAGTGAGCGAACAATTGGTACAATCAAGCAACTTTTGAGGAAAGCGGAAGATCCCTATGTTGCTTTGATGGAGTATCGCAATACCCCCGTAACTGGAATTGGTCTCTCTCCCCCGCAGATGCTAAACAGTCGGCGTCTGAAGTCCAAATTGCCAACCACGGCAGAACTGCTCCGAGCACAGGTTACACTGAAAAAGTGCACGTGAAAAGCTAGTGGCTACTCAGCAACGGCAAAAAGTTTATTATGATCACCATGCGAAGCCGTTGAAGGGTCTAGACCCAGAGGAAAATGTCAGAGTGCGAGAGAATAGATCCTGGGTTCCCGCGGTTGCCAATGGCCAATTCCTCGATCGTACGTCGTAAAAACTGAGTCAGGAATGTCCTTGCGAAGGAACAGGAAACACCTTCTCAAACAACCAGAGTCTACTTATTTAATGGAGAGTGACGAGGAAGGTGTCACGGTACAATTAATGTCGACGGAAGGACGAATTTAATTGGAATTAAATTCGTCTGAATTAAATTCGACAATAGCGCGACGTATAAACAAGGCCTAATTTTCGTCATCCGTTGAGCAAAAATTACCGGCTACAAATTTAATTCAAGGAAGTGACGCAGTTCACGTGGTATTGTACGCCTTAGCCTTGTTTTTAAAAGTTTTTACAAGAGTGTCCATTACCCAAGAGTAAAAATCTAGTATCAGGTTTGTCCCCATCAGCATCAGAAAAGTGTCTATTTTTAAACCAAGTTTTGCGGGGAAAAAACCAAATTTTGAACCTAATTTAAACTGATCTCCCGGGGTTAAGATTCTCTGCGTATTGTATTTGCATTATAATGTTGCATTCACATTTAGATGATATCGAAATAACTGGAACGAAGGTTTTTCAGATTCCAAAGGGTTTAAATTGGGTACGCAATTGAGTCCGCCGATTTGGTCTATGGTTTATTTTCCCGCGAAATCTGGTTTCAAAATAGACACTTGCTTACTCTTGGGTGAGGGGCTCTGGATTTTCATGAAAAGTAGAACCAATTACCATTACAACAATTTTACACTCAATAGGTATAATTTTTTGAAAAAATGAATTAAAAGGAGCTTTTTTTCACCAGGACGCTCTAAAGGACAACCATTTTAATACATCGACACTCTTGAAAGCGAGGTTACCAAGGCAATCAGTGAGCGCCAAAATAGACTAGTTTCGATCTATTAAGGTGGCTCAAACCAGTTTCAACGCTTTCAAGTAACGTTTTTATTAGAAGGTTTGGCACTGTATCACGTAATAGCGATGTTATGGTACCATGAGAAACATCAATTATTGCAGAACAAGATGCCGTCATTATTGTGGCGTAATAAGTCACTGTAGCAACGGGAAATCCCTGTAATGAAACACGTCATTTTGTCTTTAGTTGCTCATATCTAATAAACAAACTTGGTGACCCCCATTTTTTACTGCTGGAAAGTGATGAGATGGCCAAGATGAAACTTTCCGCGACGTTTAGAAAACTCTGTACAGCGGATTCAGAGCCACCTAAACTCTGTGATTTTTTAAAGGTGGCTCTGATTCTGCAGTACAAAGCAAACTCGGAAACCCTGTCCATGCCATTAATTATTCCAAGAGTTACAAAGATGACAGATCTTACAGGTGTCAGTTCTTAGGAGGTTCTCAATTTCACATGTCCATTCCAAGCGTTTTGAGCTGTTTCTGAGATTTGCTCCTAACCTTCGTCAAAAAGAGAGCGAGCAAATTATGGGTTTGGTCCGCCTGTGATGAAAGGGGTTCGGAGGTTTGGCAACGGTCAAAGTTGAGTATGTCCATGCTATAGTTATTTGTTTCTATTCGAGCACGAGTATATTTTTGAGTGCAATTTGTCTGGCCATACTGAGCACAGTTGTTAGGTTTGACGGTGGAATGTTTTCAAGGTGCATGTGCTCAGATCATGAAACTCTAATTCCTAAAAGGTTTTTATTTCTTTCTTTGGCAGGTGATCTCACTTCCACTGACTTCGTTGCTATAGGTGTTTCCCTGGCGCTGGCAATATTTATTTTGACTTTTCTCACTATCTTCTATTGCCTTGCTCAACGGAGAATTGCAAAGGCTCGTAACTGTAGAGTTACTGGACGAGTGAGTATTTTGCGGCATTTCATGTGATCATAAAATTAAGCGTTTAAATTATAAATTAGCGTGTACATAACGCAGGGGACGATTCGTAACGAACGTTTTGTTGCAGCAACATTTTCGCCCTTTCCCCCCCCCCCCCCCCCACCCTTATAGAAGGAATTCGCAATCGAGCAACTCCCTGATAGATCAGTGGTAGAGCAGTGTGTCCCGCCACCTCACATTCATGGGCTGGAATCCCGTTCACTGTTTCAGGCTTATTGACAACAACTGCTTATGTAAGTTATTTCAATAACTGCCATGACTCTTCGTTTGAAAAATTATTTCATATCCACAGTTCCTATGTCAGTATATGACTTACATTATTCTGTCCTTCGCTACAGCAATATGTTGCCGGTTTTGAAAGCGGGCTTCCGAAGCATGCGGCGAGCAATGCATTTTTTTGAGATTTCGTACGTGTAACACTCCCTTGGTCCCTCTTGGCATCATCGAAGCAGATTAATGCAATACGCTGATTGTAATGCAATGCTTGTAGTGTTTTCTTTTCTTTTAAAAGTTTAATTAGTCAAAGCTGAGAGTACTCTTTTCTCGTCATGCTTTCCAGGATAATATCTCCATTAGCGGCTACATAGAGGACAGAGTGGAGGGAATACACATGTCGTCTTACTCCACAAGCCAAGAACAGAACAGAAAGCCGATTTACTATAATTTCGTGACTTACTGTTAATAGAAGACAAATGTTGAACTTTGTTTCTGAACATATTGTACATACAATTATCTTTTCCAACTACAGCTAATCTTTTGTTCGCTCGAGGAAGCTAAAGTTCAGAACAGAATATAAATGCCACAAGTGAGCGAAAGACTCAAGCGCAAAATATCCCTTGAATGCATGCCCGCTTGTGTGACTAACTTAACTGATCAGGGCTTTGTGAAGGGAACTTCCAGAACTCGAAGTAAATCGGTTAAAAGTACTGAGTAAGTAATGGTTGGTATTTTTTATTGATACCGTGCCATGCAGACAATGAGATTATTATATGGCGTAGCGTGCAATAGGTAACATGCTCCTCGTAGGACTCACACGAAGTGACTCTTCTCTCCCCCATGACATTAAGATCTCTCCAAATTTGGAGAAAGTAAGTATTTTTAACGGGATGATGAACATAAGCGAGTTCGAGTGTTCACCAAGGCAATTGTGGGGAAAAGCAAATCCGTGTCTGTCAAACCAAAAATAAGCGGCGGTGCATTACACGGTACGATTTTTGTCACATGCGACAAGCTTACGACAGGCCTATGACACAAATTGCTTCGTATAAATCAAACCTACAACTCGCTTACGATTGTCGTGTACGTCAGAAAAAATGTCGTAGCATTTTAAAACATGTTTAAAACGCTGCGACAATCGTAGGTCATGACGTAGGCCTGAGTCGTAAGCTTGTCGCATGCGCCTAAAATCGTATTGTGTAAATCAGCCTAAAGATGTCTCACGAGAACCAGTATGAAAAAAGCCCGTCTCAGCTTTGGTTTTGCCTTAATAACATAGTCAAACTCGGGTTCTTTAATTTGTTGCTTTGCAAAAATTGCCGCGCTGCTTCTAAGAGTACAAAAAACAAAAACCAGTTCATGCCGTTAGCTGTGGTTTCGTCGAATTATGATGCTATCAGAAAGTTTGGTGAACATTACTCTTCCACTTTTCTTGTGAATTCAAACTCTGCGCACGCTCAAAGATGACTGAAAATAAAAGACAGCCGAAAAAAGAGGAGAGCGCGCATTGTGGCCGAGATATGTGCATTTCACATCTTGAGAAATGATAATTTATTTTTTAAGTGCATGTCCTCAAAGACGAACATATCATCTATTTCCCTTATTTTCTGCAAGTAAATTATTAAACGTCAGTTACATGAAAGCTCGAAAACACGGTACCGTGAATGGCGGACGTTTTCGAGAACAGTCTTCCGTATTTGAATAAAACGGTATATCCCGCAAGAGTCAGACTAGGATCTCGACGTGTGCCAAAGCACGAACCAGTCTCAGTTTTTTTTATCATTCAGCTGCAATTACTTCCCATTTGTATCAGAATGCAACGTTTACATTACTGGAATTGAACACAGGCATACCCCTAGTTTCGATATTTCGTGGTGGAAGTTAAGATTACAGTGAAGTACTTAAATCACAGATAAAAATTATACATGGAATTAAGGGTATAAAAAGTGAAGATTACTCTTTTAGTAACAACACTTTTGAAAAGGTAAGGCCATCCCCTTTTTTTTCCTCCGTTCAGCCTCGTCCGACCGACCAAAATTCTTGGCATTTTCAAAAAAAAAGTAACGACGTAGTCAAACCACTTTTCATTTTATAAAATTCTTTTAATCAGAAAAATGAGCATAGTAACATAATAACGTTGTCTTAAATACTTTTGTTCTTGGGCCATCGTAGTTTGATCAAAAATAAGACACAAACAGCAGTGATAAACATATTGAACTTGTTCATTTTGATTATGACTTGACGTTTCGTATGTGCTCTACATACATTTTCAAAAGTAAACGTTGAAATTTAAAACAGCTATTTATATATAACAAAGCGGATGAGGGGACTGGAACCTAGATTAAGCAAATACTTAACAGTAAAATATATAATAATAATAAAAACAGAAAAGATTAATAAAGCATCAGCTTTTCACTTCCGACGTTGACCTTGAAAGCTGGCTCAAGTTCTTGAATAAAGAAGGTCTCTTTTATTTTACAATGATAGTCTGTTTTGCCCTTCGCTAAAATATCAAAATGATCCCACTTGATGTTATGTCCAGTGGCCTTGACGTGGTCAGCAATGGCTGAAGTATTGTCATTTTTAGCTAGGGCCTTAAAATGTTCGGTTTTTCTATCGTGAAGCCGCCGTTTAGTTTTACCGATGTAAAAACCATTACAATCCCAACAATTTGCTCTATAAATAACTCTGGATTGTTGTGAACGATTAATACGGTCCTTGTAAGGAAAGAAAGATTTCAAGTTATACATCGAGTGCTCTGAAAAACAATCTTAAGGTTAACACAAGAGTAGAATTTGTACACACAAGATTTCAGGCGTTTAGCGACTTGGTTGCTTTGCAAACCTAAGTAGGGAAGTAGGATAATATCTTTCTTAGGAACTGTAGACACTGGATTGCTATGCTGATGTTGTCTGTTTTTGTTCAAAACATCGTTGATATGATAGTTGATTATGCCTTGTGGGTAGCCGTTCTGAAGAAGGAGTTTTCGAAGATCGTTGAGGGCAGATTGTAGCAAGGAGCCAGATGAACAAAGACGGTAGTAGCGATAAGTGAAGGAGCGGATGAGGTTTATTTTGTACTTTCGTGGAGTGAAGGAATCCCATTTCGTGTAGAGACCTGTGAAAGTCGCTAAACGCCTGAAATCTTGTGTGTACAAATTCTACTCTTGTGTTAACCTTAAGGTTGTTTTTCAGAGCACTCGATGTATAAAATCTTTCTTTCCTTACAAGGACCGTATTAATCGTTCACAACAATCCAGAGTTATTTACAGAGCAAATTGTTGGGATCGTAACGGTTTTGACATCGGTAAAACTAAACGGCGGCTTCACGATAGAAAAACCTAACATTTTAAGGCCCTAGCTAAAAATGACAATACTTCAGCCATTGCTGACCACATCAAGGCCACTGGACATAACGTCAAGTGGGATCATTTTGATATTTTAGCGAAGGGCAAAACAGACTATCATTGTAAAATAAAAGAGACCTTCTTTATTCAAGAACTTGAGCCAGCTTTCAACGTCAACGTCGGAAGTGAAAAGCTGATGCTTTATTAATCTTTTCTGTTTTTATTATTATTATATATTTTACTGTTAAGTATTTGCTTAATCTAGGTTCCAGTCCCCTCATCCGCTTTGTTATATATAGCTGTTTTAAATTTCAACGTTTACTTTTGAAAATGTATGTAGAGCACATACGAAACGTCAAGTCATAATCAAAATGAACAAGTTCAATATGTTTATCACTGCTGTTTGTGTCTTATTTTTGATCAAACGTTGTCTTAATTTTTTATTAACATCAACCAACTTTTCCGCCATATTGATTTTGCGAATTTTCGTTCATGTGTTGTTGTTTCCAGGCTCCACAGCAATGATGCTGGGGTACCAGGCCTCCTTTTCCCGAAACGTCTGGTGACTTTTTTTCTCTGTTTGTCTTTTTTAATCCGACCGATCGACCCAATATCAAGAAACGCATTCGACGCTAAAGGAAAATAAAAAAAGGGGATGGCCTGAAAAGGTTAGTTTGTATTTCGTATATAAAATTCAATTTTTGAAAAATAAATAATTCACAATGTGGTCCCGCGTTCTTTTTTTTGTATTTTTCGTCATTTATGAGTGCATCCGTTTCAAATTACCAAGATTAACACGAGGAAGAGATTGATGGCCTTTTCATTCCCGTTTATTTATTTTTTAAAATCGAGATAGCATGTGATAATTATATGAAAAACGTATCTGTCGGTTGCCTCAACCGGACGGATGATGGCAAGCGGACATTCTAGAAATCATGATTCTTCACTAACTAGGTATCTACAAATCTCTCCAGATTTGTTTCACCTCTAGAAATCGTCTGTTAGCAGAGTGAAAGGTTATTATAATACATAGAGAGAGCAAACCTTTCCTTTTTTGCGATGCTTTCACATCCTCAGGATGGATCCCATAAATAATACAAGGTCGACAATACCATCAAGTCCGGTATAACCCGCCATATGTAACCTGCGTTGAGTATCTACGAAGAATCGGGGCCGAAATTGGTAACATGCACTTAAATTCTTTATTAACACGGCTTCTACGAATCTTTCCAGGTTTTTCCACCACCAAGAAATCGTCTATTATTAATTTACAAATAAATGATTCCATTTAGGATGGTGCCCGGAGTGTACTAAGTTTTGAATGACGCTGCTTCGAGGCTTCTTCTCTACTACAGTACCACCAAATCGGGATCGTGAGCAAATACTGGTGTCTCCCAAGACGCGAAAATGTTTCTGTTTGGGGCCCGATTCTCGAAAGTCCCGAAAACTTTTCGGGCCCGAAAAGCCATCTGTGAAATTGCCAACTGCTTGTTTTGGAAACCCGATCTTTTAATATGTTTTCAAGGTAACAAAAAGAAAAATAATTGTGAGGTTTGACGAATTAAATTCTCTCCGTTCTTGAGATACAAAGGGAATGGTGACACCCGAAAATGGCCCGTAAAGTTTCGGGACTTTCGAGAAACGGCCTCCTGGCCCGAAAAGCTAATTACGCAACTGCATTCCCTTGTTTTGGTTTTGGTAAGCTGGTCCTTTAAAATGCCTTCAAGACAACAAACAACAAAATAATTGTGACGATTTTGATGACTTAAAACCTCTCCCTTGTGAAGCTACAGAAGAAGGAATTGTGACACCTGAAAAATGGGCTCCGGGTTCGATTGAAGCTGTCATGAGATGGCTGTAGGAGAGATGGTTTAACCCAAATGCCTTGTAGCGGTATGTTCGGCAGTGCGCTGGTTGTGGCTATACAGATGGCTCTATAAGAGATGGTTCCACCAAAATCTCTGGTAGTGGCATTGGTAAGTTCAGTGATGCAGCATCTGCTTCAGTATGATAAAGCGAACATAAGAAAAAAACAGTTTGTAAGGCAATTTCCGGCAAAATCAGGAAGGCCTATGACAAATGCGGCATCTAATTATTGGCCTGGCCCCAGTTGTTCATTAAAAGGCGGATAACTTTATCCGGAGGCAAGAGAGTATATATATCTTGCCGGTGGATAAGTCACTATCCGTCAGTTTCAACAATCTCCGCAAAAAAATTTCAGTATTTGCCCTCGAGTAACTGCATGTCAATATGAGCTGTCAGTCAAATCCGGGCTCAGGTTGAATCCGTTTTTACCTACAATACTCGTCACATTTGTTGGAACACCCACACCCGTTTCCCCCTTCCTCCAATGTTGATTTCCACAACTGCTAGTAGTCGCCCGAAAAATTCTCACACAACATTGAATTGGGCGAAGGGGGATGTGGTATAAGCTACGATCTTGTAACACGATGATTCTGACCATTCGTTAAGTGTTCCAACTAAATATGCCTAGTATTGAAGGTATCGGAGAGGCTGAACATTTACGCACGCATGCGCTGACGGAATGTTTGAAGACGAGACGAGAAAAATATGCAGTACCTCCAGACGTGGCGCTGGAGCGTCGTACCAAACGAGTCATCCCGGGATTTCGGCCCGTGCGATCGCTTTTGGACGCAGTTGGCCCTTCGCTGCTTTCTGCTACCGACCTCGCCTCCCGGTACGGCATTGAGGGAGGGATATGTCGGCCCCTAAACCATATGAGACAAATCCCACGCCTACTCACAGCTCCAAACCGCCCTTGTCATTACAATTTAACGTAAGAGTTCGATGGCTTATATATTCAAGAGAAAAGTAATTTTATTTGTCATATGGTAAGCACTGGAGTCGCAGATTACAAAGTGCACGCATGCGCCCTGCCGAAGGTAACATACATGCATGCATAAAACTTTATTTCATCTCAAATTTCAGAATAATATCTTCGAGACATTACAGCTAACATACATAATATATACAGATACATAACTAAATATTAAATAATATTTAAAGATATATTAATCAAAACGAAAAGCCGCTGTACAAAATCCGGCCCTGGATTAGTTTAAAACCCGTAAACTCAGTGGTATGGGAAAAATCAGGTAGCGCATTTCGCAACGTACTTAGCTAATACGTAAGAAAAAGAACTAAGACCATAACTGGTTGTTCTAGGTTGAGGGACCGAATCATGCATAAGAAGAGAACGGGAGAGAAAACGTATTTTTCATATATGCAGGACAAGCCTTTTCTTTCTTTAACTACTTTTATACAATAATACGAGGAAATCTTGAATGCGCTTATTGCATAGAGATGTAGTGTTTGACTTAAGTGGTACGTAAGAGGACAGGTAATCGCAAATATAAATCTCGTTACTCTCTTATTTACATTATACCGTTTCTTTGACAAGAAATTACTAAAGGCCAGGCCGAATTTCCTATGATAAAAAGTCTACGTTAACGGCACGCACCTTGGCTACTCCTTAGTTATCCGCCTAGAAATCTTCTTCTCGCTACTTTTTCCTCATTTGATGAGGACCAGTCTCCGCTTGCCTCCTTCATGCCCAAAAGGAATTCTGGGTAATTCGGCCGTTCCATGACAAGGGAAGACCCCCGATTCTCATTTCATAGATTTTCTTATGAGTGTGGAGCCACCCAGTCCTACCGGCAAAATACAGCATCGATTGAAGCTTTTAGCTTTCAAAACTTGCTCAAATTGTATCGGTAGGTCCTGGAATTCGTCCACAGAAAGGCCAGAGAGACGACTTCACTGGTGCTGTCAACCGCCATGTTTACAACAGAGCAATTTAGGCGTTCCAGTCTGCATGAAATCATCTCTCACCTCTGTCTCGAGAAGACCAGACATGCACGGTTCTTACGCTACGTTTATGCCCCTGTAGAATCAACCGAAATCTCAACTCCTTGTCAAAAGTTAACCAGCATCTTAATACTTTTGGTAGACTACAATACTCGTCACATTTCTTGGAACACCCATCGCCGTTTCCCCCTTCCTGAATGGTGGAAGGGGGATGTGGTATAAGCTACGATCTTGTAACACGATGATTCTGACCATTCGCTAAGTGTTCCAACAAAATATGTCTAGTATTGTAGGTTAAATTGGTGATGCTCATTTTACGTAGTTTGAATATGCACTCTGGCCTAGTTTAAAGCAGCTATCAACCACCCCCCCCCCCCAAAAAAAAAAAAATAAATAAATAAATAAATAAATAAAATAAAAAATTGAGAACACCAATACCTTCCCTCAGGCTCTGTCTTACGCACCTTAACACATCTTAATTTCTCGTATCATCTTATCAGTTTCTATATTCATACACTTATCCATTCATCATCCTACGACGGCAACGGTCGACGAAAACGTCACCAGGGCAGTAGCCAGTACGAGGCAATCCGAAGCACTTGCCTCAGTCATTCAGTTTTCCTGATTTTTTTTATAAGGCAGGATCCCAGTGCGGTCTTTAATGTAGGCATCAAAAACACCCTAAATGCCTACGAGGAGAGTTTAACCAGGGACATTGCCGCAGTCATATTTTTTTTCTGGCTTCGGCCATGGTTACCCCGAAATATAACTTTGCTTTATCATAAGTCTTTCGCCATTATTCAGTCTCTTTCTCGTCCTACATTATGGGTGAAGTATCCTAAAAATAAAGTGGTACGAGAGGTTTTATAGTGGAAATAAAGAATGAAAGATTCTAGCTCTTTTGCATGCATACGTTGTCGTCAAAACCTCAAATTTGGTGATTTCACGTCGTCGTTATGCAGAGGACCGCTAACATACTTGCTAAAATCCTTGCTGCACGTACAACACGACTATTTATGTTCTTTTAACCAATGATATTGTTTTGTGGCGTTGTCGTAGTCGTAGCCGTTGTCGTTTCTTAAACGCCGTAACAAGGGACCAAGGACTGTAATATGCACTTACCGGTATTCCAACTCGGACCCTCCATGGGCCCCAGTTGTTCAAACGATGGATAGCGTTATCCGCCGGATAAATCACTATCCAGTGGATAACTCAATCGGTTTTGCTAGTGTTTATCCGCTGGATAGTGATTTATCCGCTTGATAGGAGGTGTTTACGTGACGTCATCGCCGCCATGTTTGACGAAAACAAAAGATGTCTCATTAGCTTCTTTTGTTCGTCCACCAGAAGTGGTACATTTCTCTACTGTATATTGGTGTCTCTAGAGGTTGGTTGAAAACGTCCTATAGCGCTATCCATCGTTTGAACAACTGGGGCGCACATCTATAGTCCTGTGTCTTCACCACTACTCTACAACGACGAACATGCTCAACCCAACAGAGTTGTTTTCATTATTTACTTTTCTATAATATGTCAATTGATATCCATATGTAGTAACCAAAACAGACCCTAATTTTTCCCTAGGCTTAATTGTATGGAGTTATATCTCCGCCAAAATTCAACATGGGAATTTGACATCCAATCGAAGTTTTGAATTTGACATTGAATTGGAAAATTCTACATTTCACATTCGACTTTGTTTCATTACTGGGTTGCCAGTATGGCAAACCCAGTCGGGGTCTGCGTTTCATTTGTTTGTTTTATTTATTTAATTTTTTTTTCCGTGCCGGTAAAAGTCTTGCCTGTCACTCCCCTGCTAATTGTTGTCTTTGTGCATAGAGCCTTCTGCGCGTATTTTCTTATGATCGAGAGGGTAGTGGGAAA
>OX421447.1:48639468-48651968 GCA_949126865.1 Montipora capitata | reverse complement strand
CTTCCCTCACACGTTATTTGCGTGGTTATTAGTATGGCGATCGTACATTCTTATTTTTTTTGGTCCATTATATTTTGATATCTCGTAGTTTCATATTCAATTTTGCTATGTCATCGGGCTCGAAACGACGTGCCAATCGTAACTGGCGGCGTCACGAGCGCCGCTTAGCTACTTACCTGCATAGATGCGTATTTTTTTTCGGTGAAGATGGAACTTCACCCTACCCATCCAGTCAGCTACCATGCTGTCGGCAGTTTTGCTACGAACACTGCCTTTTGCGCTGGATTAAGCATCGTCAGATTCCTAGTCCTGTCAAGGGGTGTCCTCACTGTCGCGCTGGCCTTCTCCCCGTCAACCAAAATGACCGCGTACCCACCACCACTGCCGCTCATATCTTCACCTTTCGGTACATTCCATACCCTTCCTTCATGGCCTTAATGACAGTGAGCCCCCCTCCCGCCCTTCCTCCTTGACCGCTCCACACTCATCGAGAGCGAGATGGACGACCTTTTTGTTAATCCTCCGCTTCTTCCGACGACCCTTGTTGGGCAGCCTCTCGGCGTGCGTATCCAGAATTTTCTTAGCAATAGCTTTGCCTACCGGTAATATGCCTTTTCCTTTGTTATCATTTACATTTTGTGTGATTCACTTCTCAGCGGTTTGACCACGGAAACCCAGGCTCACTGTGTGTGCCACATAGGTAAATATAGAGAACATATGAGGCGAAGTTTAGGTTTGGAAATTTGCAAGAAAATGGAAATGAAAATCGATGAAACTTACCATGTGGTGAGCTTTTGTTGTCTTTAATACGTACACGAAGTTTCGGGAAAAATGGTCCCCGTTGACCTTCCTTCATAGTATAGTGACAAGGTAGGAGACGGAAGCCAGCGTAGGGACTCCGATCGACCCAAAAAAAGCACGCTTTTTTTCGCGAAAATCGAATCCATTCGCTAAATGAACACACCAGGCTCGTGGAACATGAATTTCTCTAAGCCATGAATCCACTGAAGCATCTCCAGGTAGCAACGCGAAGCCACCAGACTCCGTAAAACTTGTAAGTTAACCTGCTAAAATGGCGGCCAGAAAGCGTTGTCCTCGCAAAGTGTCCAATTCAAAATGGCACTGAACTCGGGACGCCTGGTGACGAGGGGACTTTATGTCCCCCTGGAGGGAGGGGAGTCCCAGATTGCTCAGTGAATTTTGTTTTTAGCAATTTGGGACTCCCCTCCCTCCAGAACTTATTATACTCTTCACCGGGCGTCCAGAGTTCAGTGCCATTTTGAATTGGACACTTTGCGAGGACAACGCTTTCTGGCCGCCATTTTAGCAGGTTAACTTACAAGTTTTACGGAGTCTGGTGGCTTCGCGTTGCTACCTGGAGATGCTTCAGTGGATTCATGGTTTAGGGAAATTCATGTTTCACGAGCCTGGCGTGTTCATTTAGCGACTGGATTCGATTTTCACGAAAAAAATCGTGCTTTTTTTGGGTCGATCGGAGTCCCCTACGCTGGCTTCCGTCTCCTACCTTGTCACTATACTATGAAGGAAGGTCAACGGGAACCATTTTTCCCGAAACTTCGTATACGTATAATAGACAACAACAGCTCACCACATGGTAAGTTTCATCGATTTTTATTTCCATTTTCTTGCAAATTTCCAGACCTAAACTTCTCCTCATATGTTCTCTATATTTACCTATGTGGCACACACAGTGAGCCTGGGTTACCTGTGGTCACAGCGGTTATTTATACTCCGGTGAGAGCAAGTTTGGAGTTAACGCAAACTCCATCGTTCATGTTAGGCTTGTTTTCGCAACTTTTACGTGTTACCGAGCGAACGGTTCGTTTCAGTGATTAGTCCTAAACCCTCTTTAACATTTTAGCTTTCAATTTACGGTTTGGCTAACAACACTTTGCACGAGATCGTGTGAAGAAAATAGCACTCGTTTATTGACTAAGCCTAAGCGCTTGTTTCAGTGATTATGCTGTTAGCGGTTAGGTTAGTTCCGACAATTAAACAATCTCGACCGTTCAAAAACAATCCCCTGTAGCACTTCTTTCTGTTTCGGCTTAAGTTTAAGATTTCCTTGTCCTCTACCTAAAAGAATCTCTTCAAGGATACTCTCGAAATCCATGTTTATTCCGCAAAATCACCCAAAACCACAACAGAGAGTACGAACATGCGCAGTGATAGAAAAGCCCGTATTTCGGGCCTCGCTGGCACTGAGCATGCTCGAAATCAAACTTTACCAAATCTCCCTTCCGTATGACCGTGGGAGATCTGGGTACGAGATTAGGGCCATGCATGGTGGACTAACGAGAAACTGCGGGAGAAAAAGGAAGGCTTTAACGGATCGCAAAGAACACCTGAAGGAGTGGAATAACACGCACAAGCGTATTTATCTGAAGCAAAGAATTTTTCACGCCTGGCTGCCCACTAAATTCGATGCTGGCTAGCGTGCAGCGACAGTGATTTCGCTTTGTACTCCAAGCACTTTTGCATTTACAAAAGTTTATTGATCCGGAAAGTTCTTCCTGACAGGTAAAATATTAAATTCTGAGCGCTATGTTTGACATAGAATTCATTAACTGCGAATATACGTGACTCACGCGTGAATCCATAATGGCGGCTAGAATTTTCCGTGAGCGCGAGAGCAAACAAACCCGAGCATGCGCAGCTCATGACAGTGCCCCTTTAAGAGACGGACGTGACCACTTCAACAAAGGGGCCACACTGTTGCCAGGCAAAATGAACGTACTAGAAAACACAACTAATTTTACTTTCTTGCGTATACTGACCTCGCAAACAATTTAATTCATACCTGGACACACAAGGATATATTTCTTATTTGAAATTAATCCATCTGGGTTAATTAACTAGAAAAGCAAAAAGGACTATGTTGACAAGTGCTTCTAGTGCGCGTTGTCGTGCAACTGCTGTACTCCTAGTCTTTAGTGTCTTTTAGTAAGGCTGCAACGCTAAACTTAGGTCAACTGTTGTTGTACTGTTGGGAAACAACCCTGTAGTACCATCACTATTGTTGTAGAAATTCCGATACCGTACTAATCCGTTAATCCAGTGTTGTCGTTATTAGTTGAGGGCTTGGTTTAGCCAGGTACATTAATTAGTGTTGTTAATCCCTTGTTTACTTCAGTTGGTTTAGTCTTTGTTACTTTAAGTTTAGTAGTTGACAAGTCATGTTCCGTCTGGAAAGTTTAGGTTAGTGATCCTGGTCCACCAACCATTGCGATTGGTCTTAAATGCATTTTTTCAAGGCCTAATGGCACTGCAATTTGGAAGTCGTTGACCTGGGCTGCCTTTCAAGCAGCCGTAGGTACACCTTTGTAGTTGGTGTTAATTAAGCACTTCTTTTGTAGTCGACGTTATTGCGTTTTAAGCCTCTAATCCTTTGACCAATCGCAATGCATTACCTGGACCGGGGTCGCTAATAAGTTAACGAATCTTTCGATCTCAAGGCGCACTTTTAACAAACCACTCGCTAGAGAATAGACACCCTAAGAAGAACTGTTGTAAGAGGGAAAGAACAAATTAAAAGCAAATAAGAAGTCAATTGTTGTCCTGAGTTCCTGCAGACTAAGCAGAAGGTAAAAGGGAGCGAGAGCTAATCCCTGCCCGTGGCAAAAAGTTCCCCTCTACATTAGGCATGAATGACTTGACCTTTAATTTCGTATCCTTGGTAACGGTAACCACTGATGCACTGATGTAGTTGACTGAGGGTTCCCAAGGCTCGGAAACTGAAATATTGAGAACAGTGGCAGAGGTGGCACAGAAGACATTAACAGTACTTTCCCTTTTATCCCTTGGAAATTGATAGTGTAATTCTAAGACTGGATTACGTGGCTCGATCACTAATCAAAATAGATAGACCCCAATACCCGAAAACGGAACCCTAACCCTCAACTTGGCAAACCCTAGGCCTAACTAGGCCTAAAAGTTGATTTTTAGGCCTAGGGTTAGCCAAATTGAGGGTTTTGGGGTTACTTTCTTCGTTTTCGAGTCTTAGAGTCTTAGGGTTCTTAGACGTCTTTGTTTTCAAGACACCCGAAAACAAGTGAGCAGGAAAAAAGGAGCGGCGGACTAAATCAAGAAAGAGACACTTAACTCTTACGAAAAAGGAGAGAAGAAATAGATGTCCCTTTAAAAGCACCGTAGTCCAAAAAGTAATTAACTGGTATTGTTTTTATGTAAAGAACCCCCAAAACGTATTGCATTATGGGATTGAACAAGTAGTGTTTTAAATCTGTGTTCTATTAAAGAATTTCTTCTTCAGTTTATTAATTTGGTAAAGTAAATATTTTAAGCAAAAGCCGATACAACGCAGATTTGATTTTAGTACATCACTAAAATCAAATCTACGTTGTATCGGCTTTTGCTTGAAATATTTAGTTTCTCAACTTGAAATAACGCCGATCAGATCAAGCCACTGATCCAACGTACACCGACAGGAAAATTGTCCACGGTTGCTTGCTTCAAAACTCTGGAATTAATTTGGTGAATGTTCAAAAGAAATAACCCAGAACAGTCCACCTTGAAGTTCCTGATCCCCTTAAAATTCTCCTACAGTCACGCAAATAAAACGTGTTGATGTTTTTGCTGTCATGGTCCGACCTTTATGAATCTATTGAAATGAAGATGCATCTTCTTAATGATACATATATCAGATAAGGAACTAAATCATTAAAAAAAAATAGTACGTGTGCTACTTTCCCACGTTACACTAACCACAGTGACTGTCGGGGGTCATTAAAGTAGTACTATGATAAAAAAATTATTTTCCTTTGGATTTCAAACACGCCCTTGTTTATTTTAACTGGAATTTTGCTATTTAATCGTCCGCCATTACTTACTTTAAAGGGTACCTCCACTAAAACCACAAAATAACTTTAAACCATAGAACATAATGTTTACAATTAAAAGTGTTCAAACTTTTTCCAATGAAAGCGCTTGTATCCGAAAAAAATGAATTTCAAAAACGCTTGTTTTGGCTTTCAAATTTCCCGGGCGCCGCCATCTTGAATAATTGTGACGTGTCGTGGTGGCCCTATTGTTCTGACACAAAGAGCGTTTGTTCTGGAAAATTGCGGAGTTTAACATTTACGACGACAACGGTAACGAAAACGTCATTTAAAATTGCAAGTTCAGGTATATTAATCTCTTTTGTCATTTTGTCGGTTTGTCTTACTTCTAAAAACTAGCGCAACTTTCCAGGAAATGAATTAGGAAGTGCAGTGTTGAAACTAGGACATATAATTCAAATTCGATGCCTTGTGTTCACGTTCTCCGTAAAACTTGAGAATTGGTCATTTCACGTCGCAGATTTGCCGAAAACGTGAAAACTTTGTTCAAATTTGAAAAATGCTTTCACTGGAAAAAAATTGTAACTATTATGCTCAGTGGTTTAAAGTTATTTTGTTGTTTTAGTGAAGGAAACCCTTTAAAATCTTGAGAGAGCTGGATCGAGGAGAAAATGACGTCAAAAACTCACTAGTTTAAGAATGCAATGCGTTCGTACGCGACTGAATTAATATGCAGCACGTCGGGGAGTTTCGGGCTTTTAGATTTTTAAACTCGTGTTTTGCATACATAATAAACTGTGTTTACGCGCTGAAATTTTAAGCTATTGAGTAAATCTCGTCACTTTTCCAGCCGGTCAGTTTTGAACGTGAGTAACGGCGGGCAGTGAAATCCAAAACTTACACTCAAAGTGAACAGCCTTTGGATAAGAATCGAAGCTCAAAATTTTGCCAGGCAGGTCTTAAGCAAACACACTTTCAAAATCTGAAGAAAAAAAGGAAGTTTGACATAGTACCATTTTAAGAATCTCTAACATAAACGCGGAAACATATTGGGAATAATTTATTTTTCAAAAATTGAATTTTATGTACTAAATTACAAACAAATCATTTTACATGAATCGAAATGACTTTTTCAAAGTTTATTTACTAAACGAGTAGTCTTCACAACAACTTATATACCATAATTTCACGTATAATCTTTGTCTGTGGCTTAATTTAATAAGTACTTTACTGTAATCTTAACCCCCACCACGAAATGTCGCATACATGTGTTCAATTCCAGCAATGTAAAGCTTGCATTCTGATGCAAATGATCGATAAGAAAATGGGAAAGAGGAGTCACCGGCGTCGAGTGAGTGCGACAAGGAGCGTGTTTCCTCTCGCACGCGACTCACCCCGGTTCGCCCCCAAAACCCCAGCATCTGCTGAGTGATTCTGTTTTTGCACACGCTTGCGTGTTTTGCTTACTCCTGGCATTTAAATTATTCTCTGAACTTCAACTTCCTCGAAGGAACAATAGATTAGCTGTAGTTATTAAAGATAGTTATACCTCATAACTGAAAGACAAGTATCACGTGACGCGCCTCAAAATTGTTTAAATCCCTAGGGCAAACAAAACTCAATAACTCCCTAGGAAAACAACAGCTTGAACCTTGGACTTACACCTGATCAGGACATGCGTATTGAAAGCGCGCGCATTTGTATTTGAGATATTTGACTCATAATTAAACTAGTGAGTATTATTCTAGTGTTTAATTTGGTTCATTTTCAGTTGTGGGGTATAACAAAACACTTAATGGCTGGTCCCACCACGGGAAACCGTGAGTTTTGTTTTCCCTCGACCCTCAATGTTCCCCAAGGCGAACATTGAGAGTCTCGGGGAAACAAAACTAACTGTTCCCCTTGGGACCGGTCATTAAGAGCTTATTGTATACAAACTATGTTCAGAAATAAAGTTAAACCTTTGTTTTCCATTAACAGGAAGTCAAGTAATTAAAAATCGGCTTTTTGTTCTGTTCTTGGCTTGTGGAGGCTAAAGGCAACATTTGTATTGTCCCCATTTTTTCAATCCTGTAGCAATTCGAGGTTAGATATTCCTGGAAAGAATGAGGATAAATGAGTACTCTCAGCTTTGAATGATAATTAAACTTTTAATAGAAAAGAAAACACTACCAGCCTTGCTTTACTTCAGTAGTACTGTGAATAATACCTAGCTTCTCGGTGGAAATTTGAAAAAAAGGTTCAAAATAATGTGTGCAGCTGAAGAGGACAAGTGAATACTGCCAAGAGGTCGACCACGCGAGTGTCGGTTACACCCACGAAATCCGACAAAATTCATACGTTGCCCGCAGGCTTTAGAATTGCTTTCAAAACCGGCAAAATATACATAGGAACCAAAAATCATTGCAGCTAATGAAATAACTCAAATTAGCAGTTGTTGTCAATAAGCCTTAATAAAATAAAGGCAAGCTTGGACGTGACCTCGTTCCCATGGTGTCTCTTCTTCTCTAAAAGAGAGACCCTGGGAACGAGGTTGGGTTACGCGATACACGGCTGACTGACAAGACTTTATATACGAAAGATATATCCCGCGGGACATATATTTGAACTGCGGAAGGAATCAAGTTAAGATGAAGATAATCACAGTTATAAATGTTGACAACAAATTATAAACGCTGACAGGAGCCCATCTGGAGCGTGCAACTTCCATACAGCGTCTGTGAAACGGCGTTTTCACAAACAGGTTTATTTTTAGACTAGCCCATCCCGCGAATTAGGTCAAAAAACAAAGGCAGTTCCGGTTCGGTGACCCTATGACGTCAGCTTAATTTCTTGTAATTGGTCATCGGGCTCCTGTGGGAGTCTCATTAGCGGGAAATTCAATCTAAAAATAACCTTACTTGTGAAAACGCCGTTGCACGAAAATAGGTAAGTTGCACGCTCTGGTTGATTGGCTCCTGACGCTGACAATAATGACCATACCCCACTTGGTTTCATGATTCAATTGCACCAGCATTGCAGAGTTCTTGGGTTCGAATCCTTTTGTTACTACTCAAATAACGTTTTACAACAGCGATGATAAAGCGACTTTCGTCTGACCCTGAAAAAAGTGTTCGCAATTTGTTTCACGGACCAATGCTTGGGAAGATTAAAACAAAGCTTCTCTTTATTCCCGCCACGGAAACTCCTAATATGGGCAATAAACAGTTCGATTGCCCTATCACATTACTGCATTTCAAATGACGTCAAAGCGAAATGCCTATCGCTTTCCAGAAAGTTCCATGGAGCAATGATGTTGTTTGCATCCGCGTTCGCTAAACCAATGGAAATTCGCGCTCGTTTGTTTTTGTTCGATTAGCCAATTAAAGGTTTTGCATTTTTGTTTACGCTCTGTTTTTACTACTATTTTTCAAGGTCATGTGGAAGTCGCTCCATCTACATCTGAACTTGACACTGTTGACTTCAACTTGACGAATTTGCTGGTCAATTGCGAGTTCGCTCTATATCCAGTGAGGGGTAAAAATATGAGAAAACTGCGGAAATGTTGATGCGACAAAATGTTCTAGAAGAATCGTCCGGTGTATTGTGTGCATAATATTTTTTAAACGCTACCGATTGCCGCTGAAAAGCGATCTGTGACACCAAAATACTCACTCGTCCTTTTTCTCTGCGGTTACGACCGATCGTCACGATTCTCCGTTGGGCAAGGCAATAGAAGAGAATGAGAAATGTCAAAATAAATACTGCTAGTGCCAGAGAAACACCAATAGCGATGTAGTCAACGGAAGTGAGATCACCTGCCAAAGAGAGGAATAAGAATCTTTAGGTATTCGAGTTTCATAACTTGAGCACCCGCGCTTTGAAAACATTCCATCTTCAAAAGTCAGCATGGTTAGACAACCTGCCTTCCAAGATGTACTCGTCCTCCATTTTTAAGTTTTTCCCAATAGAAATAAATAAATGAATACCGTATAGAGTGCTTTCACTCACGTGATCAGTAACTTTGTTTTTCCACCGAATAAAAGAAAACATTTGCATGATAAAAGTGCTCAATTCCCGGAGGATTAGTTGGGAAGCATATTCTACCTGTTTCTAATAATGAGGTAAGTGTACGGTTTAACGTTTTTTTTTTTTGGTGAGGGCAAATTCAGCTATTTATCTCTACTTGAGGACTGTAGTTTGGAGGCCACTTTGAGCTACTTTGTGACGTCAATTGACTGTATTCCCAGACGCGAGTGACGTTGAAGTTGGGGAGAAGAGCAAGGTATCGTGGCCGGTATGGACACAAATCGCCTACAAACTCAATACGTTGCACACAAGTTTAATAGAGCACACGCAAACTTGATAAAATGGACGCAAAGTTAATTAATGGCACCCGAACTTAATGAGAAGGTTACAAACTTGCATACAAATCATTAATGAGGAACACGGATACACGGACATAAAAAAGACATACAAATTTTATAATAAGCAGAGCTTACAAACTTAAAGGAATGCTAATAAACACAATAAACTGCTCGAAAACATAATAAAATGACTAACACTTTAACAAAATTGAAACAACTGTAATAAAATTGTTTCTCACGTAATTATATAAACAAGTTACAAACTTGTAAAAGTATATTTCTTGCAAATTTTAGGGCTGAAACCATTTTAAAGTTTTTAAGCTTGTTTAGTGAGAAACAACTTTTGTTATATTTGTTTCAATTATCAGCCATTTTATAAAGTGAACGAGGGGCTTATTGTGTTTGATAGCATTCCGCTAAGTTTGTAAGCTCTGTCTTTTACAAAATTTGAATGCATGTTATTAAGTTTGCATGTTTCATGTCTTACATGTACATACTGTGTACATGCCGTCCAAGGAAGCAAGGGGACACTTTGTGACGCTTATCAAAAAAGCCTGTGCATTTCTGAACATGCAATTTGCTTGCTCTCTTTTAACAAAGGTTAGGAACACGTCTCAGAAACAGCCCAAAATTAACGCCTTAAATGGAAAATGCATGTGGAATTGAGATGCGGTAAAAGTAACTTCATTTCATCAACTGTCGTGATATTGCTTTCATTCCAGTTCCGGCCTGTTGTTGTCGTGTTGGTAGTACCTAGGCCACCACAGTGATTATACAATTTTTGTAAAAGATCCTTCACAGTCAGCACCGTCCTCTCAATTAAGCCATTAGACAGGCGGTATAATGGACAGCAAATGTGTATTGGGAACCGTTGTCCGTAATAAGCTTGTTAGGGATCCCATGTTCTTCGAAGATAGACTTGAGGTGTGCAATGACTGTGAGTGACTGGGTGTTAGGCAGCTTTTTCACGACAGGGAACTTGCTATGGTACTCAGTTACTAACAAGTAGTCAGTACTGTTCCATTGGAAGACATCAGAGCTCAAGGTATGCCACGCTTTCTGGGGCACATCATGGGGCAGCAGGGGTTCCCTGACATTTAACTTCTGGTGACGCTGACATGGTGGGCAACTCTTTATCATTTCACCAATGTCTTTGTTGATATTCGCCCAGAACACAGAACCCTTTGCTCTTAGCTTGCACCTCTCGCCCCCTTGATGGGCGTAATGTAGCTGGTGCAGAACATCAGGCTGGAGTGACCTGGGGATGACGACACGTGTGCCTTTAAGGATTAAACCATCTGCTACAGTCAGTTCGTCGCGATAGTTCCAGTAAGCATGAAGATGGGCAGGACAATCTGATCTTTTCTGAGGCCAACAATTCATGATGATTTCACGCAAAGTTGACGAAGACGTATCCTTGACTGTTTCTTCCTGTATCTGAGCCACCCTTGTTGGGCTGGCATTGAGATTTTGACGAATCTCATGCACCGACACATCTAAGCCCTGTACGGTTTCACCGGGACAAGAACTGACCCTTGAAAGGGCGTCAGCAACAGGTATGTCCCTCCCAGGGACGTACTTAATTCGTGCAGCTTGCTTGCGAACTCCACTGGAACATTGGCTTGTAGGAGGACTGCACCTAAACCTCTCTGCGAAGCATCCACTTGAATAGGCTGAGTACTGTCAAAGTACTGCAACGCAGTGGGGGCTATGATTAAACGTTTGATCTGATCAACGGCAGACTTGTGTTCTGGACCCCAAACAAATGCACTTGTCGCTTTGGTTAAACCCTAAAGGTTAGCTGCTGGAGACCTTCAGCACCAATAATATGGCCGAAAAAGGGGATGCGGGTGCACCTGAATTTGCACTTATCTAAATTGAAGCGAAGACCGGTCTCGCGGGCGCGCTGGAGAACAGCGCGAAGGTTTTCATCATGGTCGCTAAAGTCCTTCTTACAGCCATACACAACAATGTCGTCTGCAATTCCGGTTACACCAGGTAAATCGCCGAAAGTTTCATCAACCTTCCTTTGGAAAATATCTTGGGCACATATCAAACCCAAGGATAGTCGCAGGAACCTATACCTCCCAAACGGCGAGTTGAAAGTGGTACAAAGTGAACTTTCTGTGTCTAGCTTAATGTTCCAATAACCACTGCGGGAATCTAAAATCGAGAAAGATTTTGCACCATTAAGCCTTGGAAGGACATCTTCTAGCATGGTGTGAAATAGTGTGGCCTCTTGATGGCCCGGTTGAGATCCTTAGGATCCAGGCAAAGAAGCAACGCACCAGTGCTCTTGGTGACACACACAAGGGGTATTAACCCAATCAGTTGGCTCGGTAACCTTCGCTATGATACACTGTTCAACCAATGAATCTACTTCTTCCTTTAGGGCTTCCTTGGGGGCTTCGGGGACCCTGCGTGGAGGATGCACGACAGGGGAAACCGCAGGTTCAACTGTGATATGGAACTCTCCCTGAAAACATCCCATCCCTTGAAAATAGTCACCAAAGTTCTTGAGCAGTTCAGTCTTGGCAGCCTGGTCTGGGTCACAAGTAGGTTGATGTGCAGAACTTGGCCTGGGAGCCTCTTTCTTTGTCAAAACACCAACGTTTAGGACAATTAAGTTTAGATCCTTACATGTCGGAAGGCCTAGGATGGTCGGAACATCCGCATGAACAACGTGAAAAATGTATGGTCTACAGGAGCCTTGATGAGCCAGCTTGAGTACACAGGTGCCATAGTGACCGACAGTGTGCTCACCGAATGCAAATATAATTGTGCTGGATGGTGACAGGGTAGGGGGGAATACCTTTATGGTTGCAAGGTAAGTCTGGGAAAAGTGACTTGTAGGTATTTAAGGAGATAACACTCCCCTCGCCGCAAATGTCAATTTTGCACAATAGGGTTTTTGGGCACTGATCAGACTCCACTTCCACCTCTAGGCAGGCTTGGGTATTGCCTTTTGTGACCTAGTTAATTGATAACGTATTGAAATAAAGCTGGTCTGGAAGAGGCAGTTCAGGGCTGTCTTCCACCTATTCGTGAGCTTCAAGGCTATGGAGATGCTTTTCTCCATTGGGCTTCCCTCTTGATGCCTTCGAACGCCTTGGACGGCCATTGCATGCCTTTTGTTGCTTTTGGTAAGCTTTGACGCGCGGCAGACCTTTCTCCAATGATTCTCCTCATCACAAGCACCACAAATTGATCAAAAGGCTGGACATCAGGATCTTTGAGAAATATCATGTTCTGTACCGCAGCAACCGCACAAACGAATGACAGAGCCACTGGGTTTGTTGGAAGCATTTCTAGGTTTTGAAGTTGGACAATGCTTCAG
>OX421447.1:48631968-48634468 GCA_949126865.1 Montipora capitata | reverse complement strand
TGACATTTGTTAAGACTTGATAATTCGAGCATTCGGGGCCGCCTCTACGAGATTTCAGTTCCACTGAAATCTAACATGTGAAATTGTAAAATTCACGTGGCTTACAGCAGGATATATCCCCTACTTTAGTTCTCTACAAAACTGGGTTTCCCTTCACGGCAACAACAACAACAACAAATAATATCATTTCATTCAACACCTTTTTTTTACCAAAAACCAACTGCAGATGTTGTCGTGTGTGAACGTCAAACTTGCGAAGAGTTGTCAACATGTAAACTTTTTGGTTTCAAATCTAAAAAAAAAAAAAAGGTTTGCGGCAAATCCGCCTCCTCCGAGATTTCAAGGTTTCTAGTGTCACATCTAAGCTATTCGAAAGGGTAATCGCTTTGTATGCGATTGATTTTTTACCATAGGCGTCTTTGCTTGGAAAGTCAAAGAGTCAGTTTTCGTCGTAAATCTTACACACCAGGCACGATTTACGGACAGGTTTTAAGCGTAAGGGCTATCTGTAAGGTCCGACCTTACAGGCTATTTGAAACACTTTCAAATATGGCCGTCGACTTGTAACGAATTTGGTATTGTTAGCCGTTACCATGGCAACGAATAGAACAATATTTTTAGCTAACCTATTATGCTTTTTGCCTTTCAGTGGGAGAGTTGAAAGATAAAGATCATATCATGTCAAAACACATTTAAGAAACACGTTTGGTTTTAAGTAGGTTCCAATTCTCCACTCAGGTGAAATCTTACACACATGCGTATCTTTAAAAGCGAGCTATGTAGGATTCGGCAAATAACCATAATGACCTTTGTGAGCTTAAATTACTACAAGTAATCTGTTTTCTACAGTGTTTGGTGTTTCTCATTTCGATTTCGCAAGAACCACTTTTCTGGGCGTGCACCATTCATGCAAGATTGTAAATTATCTTAGCCGCTCTTAGGTGTTGCGTTTAGAAAAACAAAAAGGAAACTTAGTAACCGCGGAAGTCAACTTTAATTAGCATTTTTTTGCACTCTCCATACCTGGGACAATGCACATTGCAAAGGGATTAAGGGGTTCATTTCATCAGTTATGGATGTAATTTTTTTACGACTCAAGTAACGACTCTGAAAGGCATTGGTGTGTACTAAATTAGTAAATGTACTGGATAAAATAGATTTCACCATTCCAGCTGATCGTTCGCTGCCGATATAAACATGATGTCAGACTACAATAGTAGATTCAATAGTCTCAGGAAGGGTTAGGGACAAGGGTTAATTTCTCCTTCCGACAACCTTTGTTATGGTGACCGTTAAGTTTTGCTTATCCGTTAGGGCTAACTATGCCTCCATTACATTGGTAGTCGACATTATTTATTGAAACACTGATTGTATGAGAACGTCTGAAATACAACGACACTTCGGCAAAACTGGAACCTCTTGTAGTTGTCTGTCAAGTTGTCACCAACTGTATATTATTAGCTGTAGCCAATAAATTTGAAGAAAAGTTTACATTGGTTTGTAGAGTGATTATGTTCAGTTTGTATTGGAGGCAAAAAGTTAACTGGTTCTCTTGCTTTCTTTTCTTAGCTGTTGAATCTGTCCATATTATCAAATTACTTAACAATTATTCTTTGAAATCGAGGTGAATAGTGGTAGAATATTTACCGAGCCGCAAAGCGGCGAGGTAAATATTCTGCCACTTTTCACCGAGATTTCACCGACAATTGCAAAAAAAACCATCCAAAGTCGATTTAATTGGCATCTCAATTCATACGTGGAAAACGTGCAAGCGGCACAAAGCATACGCGATAGTGCTTACAGAAGTTTCAAACATGGTAATTCTAAATAACCTTCGTTGAAATCCTCGTCACAAACAGCAAAATGGTCATTTAGCACCACCGTTTAAATCAGCAATCTAAATCGAAAGTCTGCTTGTTAAAACATTTTCACCGTTCGATCAAAGTTTTTGAGGTTCATTTGAAATGGAAACTGAAAGTGCAGTTGGTAAAAGATCCACATGAAATGGTGGCTCAAACTGAGGTGAGCGTTAGTTTGTTGTAAAATGACCCATCTTGTTTCCTTGCAACCATGTGGAACTTTCTTAAACATTTTTTTAATTCCTCGATTTCACTAAGAAATTCGTTTTGGTGGGCGACCAGCCCTACAAGTGAGAATTACTCCAAGTGACACAAATTGTTGGCGTGAAGATTGTTCAATTTTCAGCAATAATTATCTGGAAAAACGAAGTCAAACACTGGTTGGCAAAAGTATGAACTCTTCTCTTACCTTTGAAAACTTTCAGGCCAAATTTTGTGGCTTTTTTCTGTAGCACAGCATCATCTTGTATTCTCAATATTTCCGATTCATAAATGCTGGCGAGTTTACGCCGGCCATTTTGTTTTGTTTGGATCAAGCATCATTCACTCCGCAGGGATTGAATAATGCTCAATTACTCCGAGATAGCGAACCAATCAGATTGCTTGAAACAACAAGATCACTGAGTGAGTATATACTAAAT
>OX421447.1:48614468-48626968 GCA_949126865.1 Montipora capitata | reverse complement strand
ATTCGATCAGTTGTACTGGTTTATCGATCAGTTGTGTCCCTGATATTCGATCAGTTGTACTGATTTATCGATCAGTTGTGTCCCTGATATTCGATCAGTTGCACTGATTTATCGATCAGTTGTGTCCCTAATATTCGATCAGTTGTACTGGTTTATCGATCAGTTGTGTCCCTGATATTCGATCAGTTGTACTGATTTATCGATCAGTTGTGTACCTAATATTCGATCAGTTGTGTCCCTAATATTCGATCAGTTGTGTCCCTAATATTCGATCAGTTGTACTGGTTTATCGATCAGTTGTGTCCCTGATATTCGATCAGTTGCACTGATTTATCGATCAGTTGTGTACCTAATATTCGATCAGTTGTGTCCGTAATATTCGATCAGTTGTACTGGTTTATCGATCAGTTGTGTCCCTAATATTCGATCAGTTGTACTGGGTTATCGATCAGTTGTGTCCCTAATATTCCATCAGTTGTACTGGTTTATCGATCTGTTGTGTCCCTAATATTCGATCAGTTGTACTGATTTATCGATCAGTTGTGCACCTAACATTCGATCAGTTGTGTCCCTAATATTCTATTAGTTGTACTGGTTTATCGATAAGTTGTCTCCCTTATATTGGATCAGTTGCACTGATTTATCGATCAGTTGTGTCCCCAATATTCGATCAGTTGTACTGGTTTATCGATCAGTTGTGTCCCTAATATTCGATCAGTTGTACTGATTTATCGATCAGTTGTGTCCCTAATATTCGATCAGTTGTACTGATTTATCGATCAGTTGTGTACCTAATATTCGATCAGTTGTGTCCCTAATATTCGATCAGTTGTACTGGTTTATCGATCAGTTGTGTCCTTAATATTCGATCAGTTGTGTACCTAATATTCGATCAGTTGTGTCCCTAATATTCGATCAGTTGTACTGATTTATTGATCAGCTGTGTACCTAATAATCAGTTGTGTCCCTAATATTCGATCAGTTGTACTGGTTTATCGATCAGTTGTGTCCCTGATATTCGATCAGTTGCAATGATTTACCGATCAGTTGTGTCGCTAATATTCGATCAGTTGTACTGATTTATCGATCAGTTGTGTCCCTAATATTCGATCAGTTGTCCCTAATATTCGATCAGTTGTACTGATTTATCGATCAGTTGTTGTACCTAATGTTCGATCAGTTGTGTCCCTAATATTCGATCAGTTGTACTGGTTTATCGATCAGTTGTGTCCTTAATATTCGATCAGTTGTGTACCTAATATATATTCGATCAGTTGTGTCCCTAATATTCGATCAGTTGTACTGATTTATTGATCAGCTGTGTACCTAATAATCAGTTGTGTCCCTAATATTCGATCAGTTGTGTCCCTAATATTCGATCAGTTGTACTGGTTTATCGATCAGTTGTGTCCCTAATATTCGATCAGTTGTGTACCTCATATTCGATCAGTTGTGTCGCTAATATTCGATCAGTTGTACTGATTTATTGATCAGTTGTGTACCTAATATTCGATCAGTTGTGTCTCTAATATTCGATCAGTTGTACTGATTTATCGATCATTTGTGTACCTAATATTCGATCAGTTGTGTCCCTAATATTCGATCAGTTGTACTGGTTTATCGATCAGTTGTGTCCCTGATATTCGATCAGTTGCAATGATTTACCGATCAGTTGTGTCGCTAATATTCGATCAGTTGTGTACCTAATATTCGATCAGTTGTGTCGCTGATATTCGATCAGTTGATCGATCAGTTGTGTCGCTAATATTCGATCAGTTGTACTGGTTTATCGGTCAGTTGTGTACCTAATATTCAATCAGTTGTATTGATTTATCGATCGGTTGTGTAAGTAACATTCGATCAGTTTGTGTCCCTAATATTCGATCAGTTGTACTGGTTTATCGATCAGTTGTGTCCCTCATATTCGATCAGTTGTATCCCTGACATTTGATCAGTTGCACTGATTTATCGATCAGTTGTGTCCCTAATATTCGATCAGTTGTACTGATTTATCGATCAGTTGTTTACCTAATATTCGATCAGTTGTACTGCTTTATCGATCAGTTGTGTCCCTTATATTCGATCAGTTGTACTGCTTTATCGATCAGTTGTGTCCCTGATATTCGATCAGTTTCACTGATTTATTGATCAGTTGTGTCGCTTATTTTCGATCAGTTGTAATGATTTATCGATCAGTTGTGTCTAATATTCGATCATTTGCATTGACTTATCTATAAGTTGTCTCTCTCAATTTCGATCAGTTGTGTGTCTAATATTTGATCAGTTAAACCGATTTATCGATTAGTTGTACTTGTTTGTCAATCAGTTGTACTGCCAATTGTTTATCGATCAATAAATCAGATATTCGATCAGTTGTACTGATTTGTCGATCAGTTGTCTGCTTTATATTTGATCAGTTGTATGCTTAATATTCGATCAGTTGAACTGATTTATCGCCCTTATTCGAGAAGACTAGAGAGTGTAACTATTTTCGAAACCATTTGCAGATGTCATTACAAAGGCAACACGTTCTCCTTGGTTATTAAAGACCCTAAGTGTTGGTCCGGTCGGATTCGAAATCAAGGCCTCAAGCATGATAGCCCTGAGCCACCGGTGTGGGCCGCGGTCAATATCATTTTAAGTTATTCTTATTGTTATCCATTGTTCTGATCAAGTGCTTGTAAGAATTAGAATCAATCTGCTGTATGAGTGTCCTTTGCTTGACCTGTCTAATTACTGATTTGATGCCCATACTTAGAACTGTTTGATCCAAAAGATCAATCGATTGGTTTAAAAAGAACATTGGTTAATGATCAACTGGTCTGGTCTCCGTTACCCATGCGCAAATGTGTCTTCAGTGTTTGCAATTGTCCCGATTTACTAGTGAACTTGCGAATGCTTTCGGATTCCATGCTAATTGGCGTGCGACGCGCTACTTTATATTGCAAATAAGTGTTCGTTGTATCATCTATTATTATGAATTTACCAAGGGAGTGGACGTTGTTTCTTCGTCTGGTTGACGATCTACTGAATGAATGTGAATGTCGCATGTCAAGTCAAGATTACAGCGCTTGTGAGTCTCTCCTCACACGTCTTCATAGTACACGCAATGGATGTAAACGTGTAGCCTGCACGCTCGATGTTACTGCTGAGAATCCAAGGGAATTGGAAACAATTTCAAAGATCAAATTTCTTTCGGACACCTTACAGGGAGTGATTGATTGCTTCGAGAAGAAGTTGTACGAGATCGATATGTCTTCCTATGTGTCCTCTTGGCTTCCCGAATCTCTCGTTCTTAGAACTGGTGTAGTTGGAAGACCGCGATTGGTAGTGAATCTTGTACAAGTGGAATTTCTTCGCTCCTGGCGCTTTTCATGGACAAGAATTGCTTTCACCCTTTGTATTTCAAGGTCTACGCTATGGAGACGCCTTAAAAACGAGGGGTACGATTTTAGCGCAGATAACCGCTTTACACAAATCGATGACAACTGTTTGAAACAAGAAATTTTCTTAATCAAGGAGAATTTTCCTACGTGTGGCGAGCGAATGGTAATTGGTTGTCTCAGAAGCAAGGGAATTTTTGTCACTCGACATCGCGTGCGAGAGATACTTCGCGAGCAAGATCCTGTTTCTCTACTTCTCCGCTGGACATCAACTACTCTACGTAGGAAATACAGTGTTCCTGGTCCAAACGCTTTGTGGCACATCGACGGTCTTCACAAGCTAGTACGGTGGGGATTTGTTGTTCACGGGTGTATTGACGGGTATTCACGGATGATTCCTTACCTGAAGTGTGCAACCAATAACAAAGCATTGACTGTTTTAGGTTATTTTATTGAGGCAACAAGAAAGTATGGTCTCCCTTCCCGTGTGCGTTCAGATAGAGGTGCAGAAAATGTAGAAGTTGCTAAGTACATGAACGCCACCAGAGGTTCTAACAGAAGATCACATCTTGTTGGATCTTCTGTTCACAACCAAAGAATTGAAAGGCTTCATAGGGACACCACTAGATGCTGTCTGTCAAGCTTTATTTCCATTTTTCACGAATTGGAAGAGGAAGAGTGCCTTGATGCATCCAATGAGACTGACCTGTTCTGCCTTCACTATGTTTTCTTGCCACGAATAAACCGGGCATTAGAGGAGTTTAGATTGGGGTGGAATTTCCATTCTCTAAGAACGGAATCGAATCTGTCCCCCTATCAACTGTGGATCAGTGGTGTTATTGAGGATCGTTTCTCTACCTATACGGGAGTTCGAGACATTCTCGATTCCGAAGTCACTGAATTATACGGTGTTGAGGTATGTGGTCACGAATGCTCCCTTGATGATGATAGTATTGAAGTAACAGTCCCTGAGATAAACATTCCATTGACATCTGAGGAGATGGGAACTTTGCGAGGAAACGTCAATCCTCTAGCGACAAGTTCCAATTATGGAAAGGATTTATTTGTAAGAAGTGTACGGTTTGTAGCTGAACGTGTTGGGGATAAGTAGCCACATTTAGTGTTGTTACGTACTACGGTACTGCCTGGAAATTAATGGAGATGCATCACAGATGGGTGCCGCAATTTTGGTTTGAAACACGTTTTTTAATACTTAATAAACAATTGGAATTATTTTGTCATTATAACACCAAAGTACACATACGTTCAATACAATGCTTGTTAAAGAAAGAGAGTTAATCAAAACGACTAGAAACAAACGACATTTCAGTATTGAATCGCATTTCATTTTCACTTATACGAGAACAATAAACTGTCATATAATAATTCTCAGGGAACTTGGAGTAGAAATCACCAATGAAATGTTATTGTAAATGGATGGTTGTTGCATAATAGATTAATCCTGAATGCTTGTAAATGGAAATATTCCCCCAAGCCAAAAATTGAGTACTTTTCAATCAAAAACCACAGCCAGTGATAAATTTTGAAAAGAGATTGAAAATGCAGCAAAATAAATAACCTGAAAAATTTCTTGACGCTTATCTATGCTGCCCGACGGTGTCTGCAATTACAGTGCAATGTCAGGAATCCACACTAACAATATGAACGGGATGCTACATCTACTTTTAATACTTGAATAAACTATATTTTTTACGTCGCATTGGGATCACTTTGTGGAAGCGGAGGAAGACGAGTGCAAGCTGCCTCTATGTCGCTTGCCTTCAATTCCATAAGTTGAGATAGAGGGGCATCGAGAGGCAACCTGTTACTTGCCTCTTCGATTGACTCGTGCAGCAAAATTCGAACGAGGCGGGCATTCATCTTACTTCTTTGTCTTTCTGAAGTTTGACGAGTTAGAAGTTCTCCCACATTGGCATCCACTCTGAATCCTTTTTTAGCCGCTTTCAAGTGGAAGATTTCCTCTAGTTCCTCGGTGGAATAATCGGCAAATACAAAATTTCTATATATCCTGGACCTTAATCCAGGGTTCACGTCCAGGAATTTCTCCATCTTGTCCTTGTATCCTGCGAAAATCATCACTGGGTCCCCATCCTCCATCACCGACATCAATTCTTCTATAGCCTCACGGCCAAAATCCTTTCCGCCTGCAGCTGGTATGAGCCGATACGCCTCATCGATGAATAGCACGCCCCCACGAGCTTCCAGAATTTTTGCTTTAGTTTTCTCAGTGGAGGATCCAAGATACTGACCTATAAGATCTGATCTTTGAACCTCCACAATTTTATTCTTTTTAATTTTTTTTATACTGAAGAGCAGGTCTAATTGGATAGAAAAAAATTTAGGGTTAGGATCACATGATTGGTTACGGGCAACAAAACTTGTATTATAATTACTCAAAAGAGCCGCCAGTTCTTTCCTCGAGCCTATTATTGCGGACTACAATGCAGAAAAGTAAGAAATAATTTAGTGTTAATGGGTGTTGTCGGTCAAGTCCGGTCTTTAGTTTGAATACGTTTTTCCCTAAGTTAAATTAATGATCCGCATTTTACCTAGCTTGAATGTTCGCTCCAAAGCAGCTATCAACCCCTAAAAAAAGGACTGAAAACACTTATATCATCCCTCACGCTCTGTCTTACCCATGCATCTGAAAAGATCTTCGTAATGTTTCGTATCATTTTATCGGAAGTCATATACTCATCCATTCAGTCTCAACATTACAACATAGCAATTAAGGAAACAAAGAACTCTACTATTCCCTTACCGGTACTGAATTAGGACCCTCCAGATCTAAAGTTCTGTGTCGTCACCACTACACTACAACGAGGAACACGCTAAACCAAACAAAGTTCTGTTCATGGTATACTTTTCTATAATAACTTGATTTTCATGTATAATAACCAAAGCTAATCCTTACTTCCCCTAATTTCTCTAGGCTAAATTTAGGCTCGAAGAAAAGTTTCTTCAATTCGTCTGAGTGCATATCCAACCTAGGTAAAATGAGGATCATCAATTAAACCTAGGTAAAAGCGGATTCAACCTGAAATCTGATTTTACCGGCATCAGTGTGACCTTCTCCGCTACCATCACGATAAGTGTCCCCCGGCAAAATTTTCTTATTTGCAATTAGGTGGTATAGTGTATTAAGTAACGAAGGTTACTCATAAGCAAGACATATTGTATTTCCCATATAACTCAGTATGATTCCACAACTCCGCGATCTTCCTTTCATTTCTTTGTTCCAGTTCCATATTTTGCAACACTAAAGTCGTTTTACCTGCCACACGTCTAGCAAAAGTGGTCTTTCCGGTTCCTGGGTTTCCGGCAAAGACCAAATGTAACGGTGTGTCTTCGGCAATTGCTTGACCAAGGTGCTTCCTCCTGTCGTTTTGCAACTGCGTTCGAGTAAACCTAAGGAACTGCTCCTTAAGGTTTTTAAGGCCTACGAAATTATTCATCGATTTCTCCATCTTGTGGAGTACTGCTTCGTGTTGAACTAGGCAGAGAAATCAATTCATTAACAGTGTTAAATCTTTGCAAACTAAGATGTGCATGATTCAATATTCCCATCTTCCGAAAATACCCACAACTTACAAATCCCAGTAATAGGATTTAGTTGTCAACAGTTACAAAATAAATCTGGGTTGACAGTATGAATAATAGGTATCCTTCAGGTCACTTACATCTTGATTCATATATAAACAATACCCTCCATTTGGCACAAAAGTATGCTAAGATGTTTGTCAGTATATACTAAAACAACCATTTACCCTCAGTAATAAGATGATTTCAACTCTTTTATTCATGCAAATATTACAATATTTTCGGATTTTCGGGTGCTAATTCTGAGCGAATTGCTCGGAAGTGAATAGCGAAGGACATCCAGAGTTTGAGTAGCCAATCAACGCGCGCGTTCAACGCTATCCACTGATTTAGCACATACTAACTACTTAATTAATAACCGTGAGTCGCGAGGTCAATACGGCAATGCCGAGGTTTGAGATTTTGCTTTAACGACCCAACGGCCGAGGTTATTAAGTTGTTTATTATATGGCTAACAGAACTGTTCTAAGGAAGAAAGAAATAATTAACAATTATTCCACGAGCGCGCGTTGGATATGAGACGGTAAATAGCCAAGAAGGCGCGTAGCGCGAAGTTGGCCATAACCAATCTCATATCCAATAAGCGCGCATGGAATTTATTGGAGGGCAGCGCTTACTAACTTTTTTGGCCCAGATGCGGCACTTTTTCGAGGGGGCGCTTAATCGAGGGCGGCGCTTATCCGAGTAAATACGGTACTTTTAAACGTCGGGATTGATCCAAGCTTTCCACATTTTTTTTTCTCTTTTTTGGCTTTATTACAAGAGAAATTTCGCTTTCCGGCGCAAAAAAAATTTACTTCAGCAACGCTCAGCGCAATCATTTACCATATATGGCCAAAATAAGGTATATGAGCTGATACTTGAGATTGAGTGAACCAATCAGGGCACGCGAAATGCATTATCCGAGGTTGAGAATTTAGAAATTTGCATTAACCATAATCGGCCCGTGGGCATTACGGGAGAATAACGCCCTAGTACTTAGCTGTTCTTAGCCAATCAGAGCGCGTGTTATATAATAATAGCCATATAATAATCACCTATCTCCTCATAGAAATCGAGAGCGAATAATCTAATTGTTTTAGTGGGATTTTTACTAAAATTTACTTCAAATAACGGTTTCCAATTATTTCTTGACGTATTATTAAACTTTGCGCCTGAAAAAGACCGCTCGGATTGAATTGCCATTTAAAATCTAAGTTGTGCTCGCGAGCGCATCAGCTTTTTTAATAATTTCAACTTTTTTGAAAGTCAAGAAACCGTAAATGTCCTTCGTTTCGACTTCGCAGAAATTGAATTACCCATTTGCATCCAATTTTTCCTCCAAACCGTTCGAAAAACGCAAAAAAACGTCATTATTTCCAAGACGACCTCCAGCCACTGCACACTAATGGCTATTAGTGTTCAATGGCTCACCCAATCAGATTACAGCATTTGCATTAGTATACTGGTAGCATTCTACTAATAATAATATACAAGCGTGTGCTGAAATCAACACTGAATCAACATTATTCTAAAGCAACCACAAGTTAATTTGAAATCTATTAAAAGGCTTACCTTTGTCTCGGATTATGATACAGTCATCTTCCTCTCCAACACTTAATAAAATAAATAAAGATTAAAATAAATAAACTTTCTTTGTTTACAACTGAAGTAACGATCTAAGAAATCCAACGTTATCTATTCAGTGTCTCCCTTACCCTTAAATGCTAGGGTTCATACCTTGGAAAGGGGGGCAATTGTTCGTGAAAGTTCGCGAAGCTACATTGCGTTGGACTTCTCTCCATCTCTGAGATCCGTATCAGATGTGCTAAGTAATGTACTTTAAACATTACAATTTTTAAGGTTCCGCTTGCGTAATAACTGCACGTAAATTATAGTAGTAAAATGGCATAAATAAAATAATTAACTATACACATTTGTCACAGCAAGAACAAGGTTTTCATAGGTTGGCCCTATCTGCGATGTCATTTGAACATGAAAAAATTCCTTTGACTAACGAATGCAGTTCAATCATACATGTCCATAACTTTGCTGAATAAACGCAGCAAAAGTAGAGCGTAACCTGTGTTCCACACAAACCTAAGTAGTGTCTCTTTCGGCCTTTCTGGAACACTTGGTTTCTTCACTGTGTGCCAACTTTGAGAGTTCACGTAGAAGGCAGTAATTAGCAACAATCAAGGAAAAGATTAAAGGTTTTTCTCTGATTAGTTTCAGGGTAGACGATACTTTGCGACTCTAGATCTGATGGCAATGGGACGCGAATTGACAGAGGTTGCTTTCAATTCTAGTTATTTTTGACGTCATACCTCCATTTTGACAATCAAAAGAAAAAAGTCAATTGCTCAAATGCCTTGTAAACATTTGGTGTGTTAACAACAACGACTTTGAAAGACGGTTAGAACCATCAAATTGACTCACATATTACATTACTGACGTACAGTTTTGGGCTGTAGTAATGACTGATATTCGTTGCAATTTACACTGAGAATCCTCCAAGGCAGCAACAAACTATCTCAATCAAAATTAAGCGAACCAGCACTAACCCTGAGACTGTCGCAAATGTATAATGAACGAAAGGATATCATAAAAATCACAATTCACTCCTCCCGATAAGGTTTCCAGTAATTCGTCTGTCATAGAGAAGTCTTTAACTTGCAGTCCATCGTATACAGTCCTGCAATATAAAGATTTTTTTTTTTTTCATTTCGCCAACAGAAAATGTATATGTACGACCATGTTATGTATTATGAGACCTGATAATCAATGTATTATAGCGGCATGCATTTCCTCTTAATTTTCCGTCCATCAGTGTCTCAAGATATATGATGAAACAATAGCACGACATCAAGTGTAACTACGTGTATTGACAACAAGTGCATACCATTTATCGCTTGCTTGTCCTCCTGATTTTATACATGTATAAAACCTCTCTTCCTCCGATTTCACTATTAATGCGAATAACTGGTACGTTCCACTAGGTATGGATGGGTCAGTTGAACTATGAAGTGTGTCATCTTCAGGCCTTAAAATGTCTGCTAGTGGCACACTGACATCCAACGACACAGACGTGCTATCCTGTAAAATGCAAGAAAGAGAAGTGTGACTTTTCTTGACTTATTTTATAAGCGGAAAAAGAAAAAGAATGGCCCCTTCTCTTCCCGTATTTTCTTCTCGTGCTTCTAGTGACATTGACTCCCGAATATAGCCCTTAAAACCTCATAACATTTCTGTGGCCCTTCCCAAATCTGTCCCGCTGTTATTATTCTGCGCCCCCTTCAGTTCCTATATCTGTTACGTAAAGTAGCAATTGCAGCTCCATTGAGATAAAAGTCCTTATATAAGAATCATGTATTACCCAGGGCCCGGTTCCTCGAAAGCCAATTAACTTAATCCAGGATTAGCGTAAACTTTTGTTTCACGTTTTCGACTTTTTGTTGAAAGTTTCTTTTGCTTATTTTTGTTTTTCAAAATTGACGTCTTCTCATGTAAAGTTCTGCCAAAAATCTGCGTTGAACAGCATTTGGCAGTACAGAAATAAAATGCTTGGTTAGTTTTTAATCTGGGATTAGCGTTAATCGGCTTTTGAGGAACCGGGCCCAGGTGGATAACCGTAATACAAGGACATCATAAGAGTGTCGAGAAAACGAAAATTGACGGTCAGTGACGAGATTCCCCTTTTAAAAAACCCTGGGAAACACACAGAATAAAGTCTACGGATCGTACTCATTTCTTACCCAATTCCGCTTCTTGCCAGCTCGATTCAACGCTAAAATCAAGCACGTAGGGCAGTCTATCCATCTCTCATAACTTGTAGCGCAAAGATCAGATTCCGCACTTGAGACTACAGGTAAACATGGAATGGAACATCGATCAACTACTGACGACATAAACAAAAAGAACGGCAACGAACTACGAGTAGATACCGGAATATGACGACGTACGCTTAACGCTAACCCAACGATGTATTACACCTATGAAAACATATCAGTCTCTTTCTTAACTGCCTGTTTACTCTTGCAATGAGGCCGCAGGGAATATATGGAAATGAAATGAATTACCCAAGTCTACGTTTCAATGAGTATGACAAGAAAACCCAATAGCTTCGTCAAGACCATTCTACAACCATTATACGACTTCTAATAATACTGATTAATAATAATAATAATAATAATAATAATAATAATCATCATCATCATCATCATTATCATTGATAATCGTTGATGATCACTATCATTATCATTATTATTGTTATATTTATAATTATAACATCGACTATGTTATTATTCATTTTGCTTAGTTTCTTTACAAATATTCACATGCACGCACCGGAAGAATAGCAGCGTTAGAACGTACCATCAATGCCTTGGGTAGAATATTGAGCCTTCCAATCCTCTTTCCACCTTGAAAATGGAAGCGATTCGCCACGTTTTAAGTTTTCATTTAAGACATCGCGCAAGCTATGGCTGTCTGATCGGGGAATAGTCAGTTTTATCATTAGAGCGGCTTGAACAAAACTCGTTAAGAAAACTGATCATTAAAAATCATTAATAATGGCCCATACAAGTCTTCACGTGAGAGAGCCCGTCGTAACATTTAATTCAGCAACCGCAGAACGGGTTGAAATAAAAATTTCCATAACGGGGTTGGCATGGTGTCCTTGAGTGACATACTACCATAATAAGACGTACGACATGGAATATAGCATTGATCATTACCTCTTATTTTTCTTCATCATTAAGGGGGTTGCACGTAACTACGGAAAGACAATGGTTGCTAAGGGAGCCTTTTAGTTAAAGAGCCCTACAAAAAGGTTGCATGGATGGTTCTTTGAAGTAACTGTTTGAATGGAAATCTGACATCACTTCAATCAGAAGACGCATGCGCAACTCGCTTTACTCCTCTGCTGTGCATTTCTGTAAAAAACAGGTAAAAGCTCTCAGGAAACGAAAGGAATAGGCGGCGTTTTTTCCCAGATAAAAACAGTTCCATCATTTTTCGCAAACTGTAGCATGGAATTTCTATTTGGACAAAAAAAATGGAACTGATATTTTGAAAATTGTATCAAAGAGGGCCCTATGGCGTCATATATATTTGGATAAATAATTTATTTTCAAATCCTTGCTGCAGATTTTGTGTTAGAATGTTCTCAGACTGTTGCGTTATAAATTTGTGAAAAACATAGTTAAGTCGATGAGTTTTTAGGCATTTCCTGTTTTGGTCACGTGATTTACCAAATATGGTTGTGAATCGAACCAGACGAAGGAATGTTAAATAGAGCACACTTGGCAAAAAAATTGAGGAATTCGATAAATGACAATTTGAAGGGGTCCATAGTGACGGTTTTGTAGTTAGAAGGACCCCGCCCCTCCTTAACATTTGGCCTTTCCAAAATTCGGTTTCGTCTCGTTTATTCCCACGTGAAGAAGAAAAAGGATACGATTGGAAGTCTCCAGTTCATCGTCAGCGAAGGTCACTTCCTCAGTGAGGGAACTACTT
>OX421447.1:48604468-48609468 GCA_949126865.1 Montipora capitata | reverse complement strand
CGACATTAGTTCGTAGCTCGTCAGCTCTCCTGTGCGCTTGAATGTCTTCAAACCATTCCGCAATTCATTTTATAGTCCATGCACCCCACGAGAGAACTCGCAGGAAATCGCGAGGTGCAAAGAATAGGAAAAACGCCCCAGGAAAATACGTAATACTATAATGTGCATTTATAACACCATGAACGTGACGATATCACGTTAATTTTCTTATAGGCAGATTTTCATGCTCATTTGTATTCTTGAGGTCTAGTAGGGTAAAGGTTAGGGTTTCTCTGCAGGAAGTAGGCTGAGTGAAATGGAAATTTAATAAAAGTAATTTTCCGTTCCCATATCGACATTTTGTGAGCAAGTGCTTCGCAAATTGGCTTTTACAGACCCCCTACCCATCCCCATCCCCTCAAAGAAAAGGTAAGGATATGAGTCTCATCAGTTATCACGTTAAGAAACCACGCCCTTACACCTTGGAGACCACTGAGGTGGCCACGTTGTGGACTACTTTGACCCACGGTTTAAAATATGTCGGCGCTTTTGACCAATTTTAGCGAAATTATAACGGAGTCTCACTAGAACACCATGTGAAACAGTTTAAAAGAATTTTTATTTTGGCAGCTTATAGAACGTAGCCAAGCAATTGATCCGACAAATGTTTGGAATTCAAATCCAGCCGACATTGCTCCAACACGAAAATCCGTTCCCGACATTGTCGGGTGACCATGTCAAACGCGCGCATCATCGGATCCGAAAAATGTCGAGTGGATCTCGGGTGAAATGTGGGGACCGTTTAACACGGCCCAAGTGCTACTAATAGGATATCCATAAATAACGACTGGTCGAATAACAAGAAAAACTGATCCAACTGTTAAAATTAGACACACTCATTGCACGCAATTTATCGAATGAAAAAGTCAACTGATCGATAAATATGTCGCGCCTAATTTAAGTGATCACTAAATCGAATATCAGGGACATGACTGGGCCCGGTTGTTCGAAAGCCGATTAACTTAATCCATGAATAGTGTAAACTTTTGTTTCATTTTTTTTCATTTTTTCAACTTTTTGGTGAAAGTTTCTCTTGTTTATTTTTGTTGTTCAAGATTGACTTTAGCTTCCTCCTGAATGTAAAGTTTTGCAGAATATCAGCGTTGAACAGCACTTGGGACTAGAGAAATAAACTCCTTGGTTAGTTTTTCATCTGGGATTAGAGTCAATCGGCTTTGGAACCAATGATCGAATGTTAGGGATACCGGCAACTTACACACGCACACAACTGATCTATAAACCAGCACAACAGATCGAATATTACACGGTCTAAAATATGACGGCGCTATTGACCATTTTTAGCGAAATTATATCGGAGTCTCACTACGACACCATGTAAAACAGTTTTAAAGAGTTTTTATTTTGTAGCTTACAGAACCTAGCCAAACGTTTGATCCGACGAATGTGTGGAAGGGTCCAATTCAACTTCAGCCGACATTGCCCCAACACAAAAATTCGGTTCCGACATTGTCGGGTGACCATGTCAAAGGCATGTAACATCTGATCCGAAAAATGCCGAGTGGATGTCGGTTGAAATGTCGGGACCGTTTAACACGGCCCAAGTGCTACTAATAGGATATATATCCATATATTACAACTGATCTAATAACAAGAAAACCGGATCCACTCATTGCACGCAATTGATGGAATCAGTATAACGGATCGAATGTTAGAGACACAACTTACAAATGATGGAATAACACGCACACACCTGATCGATAAACCAGTACAACATATCGAATATTACTGATGAACCCAACGAAAATTAATTATAAAATGCATAATAATAGGAAAAATTCTTTGTAGCTTACAGAACCTAGCCAAGCATTTGATCAGACAAATGTTTGGAAAGGTCCGAATTCAAGTTCAGCCGATATTGCCCCGACACGAAAATCCGGTCCCGACATTGTCGGGTGACCATGTCAAACACGCGCAACATTTGATCCGAAAAGTGTCGAGTGGATGTCGGGTGAAATGTCAGGGCCGTTTAACACGGCCCAAGTGCTACTAATAGGATATCCATAAATAACAAGAAAACCTGATCCACTCATTGTGCGCACTTGACCGAATTCAACTGATCGATAAATATTACGTGCGCAATATAACTGATCACTAAATCGACTATTAGGGACACAACTGGTCGATAATTCGGTACAACAGATGGAATCTTAGGTACAAACTGGTCGATAAATCATTACAACTGATCGAATACTTGGGACACAACTGATCGATAAATCACTACAACTGTTCAAATATTAGGTACACAACTGATCGATAAATCAGTACAACTCATCAAATATTAGCGACGCAACTGATCGGTAAACCAGTATAACATATCGAATATTACTGAGGCACCCAATGAAAATTAATTCTAAAATGCATAATAATAGGAAAAATTCTTTGTAGCTTACAGAACCTAGCCAAGCATTTGATCCGACAAATGTCTGGAAAGGTCCGAATTCAAGTGCAGCCGATATTGCTCCGACACGAGAATCCGGTCCCGACATTGTCGGGTGACCATGTCAAACGCGCGCAACATTTGATCCGAAAAGTGTCGAGTGGATGTCGGGTGAAATGTCAGGACCGTTTAACACGGCCCAAGTGCTACTAATAGGATATCCATAAATAACAAGAAAACCTGATCCACTCATTGTGCGCAATTGACCGAATTCAACTGATCGATAAATATTACGTGCGCAATATAACTGATCACTAAATCGAATATTAGGGACACAACTGGTCGATAATTCGGTACAACAGATGGAATCTTAGGTACAAACTGGTCGATAAATCATTACAACTGATCGAATACTTGGGACACAACTGATCGATAAATCACTACAACTGTTCAAATATTAGGTACACAACTGATCGATAAATCAGTACAACTCATCAAATATTAGCGACGCAACTGATCGGTAAACCAGTATAACATATCGAATATTACTGAGGCACCCAATGAAAATTAATTCTAAAATGCATAATAATAGGAAAAATTCTTTGTAGCTTACAGAACCTAGCCAAGCATTTGATCCGACAAATGTTTGGAAAGGTCCGAATTCAAGTGCAGCCGATATTGCTCCGACACGAGAATCCGGTCCCGACATTGTCGGGTGACCATGTCAAACGCGCGCAACATTTGATCCGAAAAATGTCGAGTGGCTGTCGGGTGAAATGTCAGGACCGTTTAACACGGCCCAAGTGCTACTAATAGGATATCCATAACTAACAAGAAAACCTGATCCACTCATTGTGCGCACTTGACCGAATTCAACTGATCGATAAATATTACGCGCGCAATCTAACTGATCACTAAATCGAATATTAGGGACACAACTGGTCGATAATTCGGTACAACAGATGGAATCTTAGGTACAAACTGGTTGATAAATCAGTACAATCGAATACTTGGGACACGCCTGGTTGATAAATCAGTACAACTGATCGAATGTGAGAGCCAACTGATCGATGATAAATCAGTACAACTGATCCAATATTAGGGACCCAACTGATCTAATAAATCAGTACGACTGATCGAATATTAGGGGCACAACTGATCGATAAACCAGCACAACCGATCGAATATTAGGGACACGACTGATCGAATATTCGCGTACACAACTGATCGATAAATCAGTACAACTGATCGAATATTAGGGACACAACTGATCGAATATTAGGTACACAACCGATCGATAAATCAATACAACTGATCGAATATTAGCGACACATGCAACTGATCGAATATTAGGTACACAACTGATCGATAAATCAGTACAACTGATCGAATATGAGAGACTCAACTGATCGATAAATCAGTACAACCGATCGAATATTAGGGACTTAACTGATCGAATATTAGGTACACAACCGATCGATAAATCAATACAACTGATCGAATATTTTCGCGACACATGCAACTGATCGAATATTAGGTACACAACTGATCGACAAATCGGTACAACTGATTGAATATTAGCGACACAACTGATCGATAAATCAGTGCAACTGATCGAATATCAGGGACACGACTGATCGATAAACCAGTACAACTGATCGAATATTCGGGACATAACTGATCGATAAACCAGTACAACTGATCGAATATTAGGTACACAACTGATCGATAAATCAGTACAACTGATCGAATATTAGGTACACAACTGATTAATAAACCAGTACAACTGATCGAATATTCGGGACATAACTGATCGATAAATCAGTACAACTGATCGAATACAAGGGACACGACCGATCGATAAACCAGTACAACTGATCGAATATTCGGGACATATCTCATCGATAAACCAGTACAAGTGATAGAATATTAGGTACACAACTGATCGATAAATCAGTACAACTGATCGAATATTAGGTACACAACTGATTGGTAAACCAGTACAACTGATCGAATATTCGGAACATAACTGATCGATAAATCAGTACAACTGATCGAATATTACGTACACAACTGATCGAATATCGGGGACACGACCGATCGATAACCCAGTACAACTGATCGAATATTCGGGACATAACTGATCGATAAACCAGTACAACTAATCGAACATTAGGTACACAACTGATCGATAAATCAGTACAACTGATCGAATATTAGGTACACAACTGATTGATAAACTAGTACAAATGATCGAATATTCGGGACATAACTGATCGATAAATCAGTACAACTGATCAAATATTAGGTACACAACTGATCTAATAACTCAGTACAACTGATCGAATATTAGGGACACAACTGATCGATAAATCAATGCAACTGATCGAATATTAGGGACACAACTGATCGATAAATCAGTATAACTGAGCGAATATTAGGTACAGAAGTGATCGATAAACAGTACAACTGAGGGAATATTAGGTACACAACTGATCGATAAATCAGTACAACTGATCGAATATTAGGTACACAACTGATTGATAAACTAGTACAAATGATC
>OX421447.1:48581968-48596968 GCA_949126865.1 Montipora capitata | reverse complement strand
GGTCATTAAGACTATTTAAGGGGTCACCCAGAAGTCGTACCAGCAGAGGCCCTTTGGCTTACACGTTCATACGACGAAACAAATCATTTCTTATGCTAAAAACCTGGCTACCGGCTTATTAATCATTTGTCAGAAATAAGAAATTCCTGTCATCTTTAGAAAAAATAGACACGCATTGCTTACGTGTGGTACTGAAGTAACACAGCGCTTTATTCCATATTGTCAACTGAGCTGCGTTTTGTCTTCCAGGAGATTCAAGTTGTCTTTGCGTAATATGTAGCTCTAACAGTACACGATAATGTTTTGGTATTGTATATTGTAGTGCCATGGTAGAAGTCTTAGATAAATAGCCCCCTGAGAAGACATGTGATTACTTGCAAAGTACTGAACCCAGAGAGATTGAAGAAAATAAAAGGGAATCGAGAAACATTGGCTTCTGGGCTGACTGTTGATCATTTTCAAGTTCCCTCACAACTTCTTTTCACCACAAGTTTAAGCGTGCACTCTGAGCATCTGACAGCTTTGTAATACAAACGTTCATTGAACTTAATCCCTGTGCGGCGGGGTTAGTATCTGGATGGGCGACCTAACTGAATATACCAATTCGTAACAGAAGCATAGGCCCGAAAATTCTATTTTAACGCTAACAAATGCGAAACCAAGCAAGGTACAGATTTTGTTAGCTTGCTTTATGCAAAACAAATATTGATGCAAAAGTAAATAAATATTGATACACAGTTCTTAGGAAGAGCCGAAGGAAGTTTTCAGGACGGTCGATTGAGAATAAAATATTTTGTCATCAGCAACAAAATTTACGACATGAAAACAACATTAATTTTGAACCGCAAATATGAAAAGTTACCATCAGCGAAAAACATTTTGCGAGATTTTTGCTACGTTCAAATTTGTTAATTGTACTTTTGGCTGCACAAGTAAATCGCAAAAAGTGACATTGAATTCAGCGGGCGCCGTGCGTGATCAAGTTACCGGGGCGTGTTTACTCGCGAAACAGTGAAGCATCTGTGTCAAATGACAAGATACCGACAAAGATGGCAAGATACCGGGTTTTTGTTTTTGTTTTTGTTAGTTTTCTTTTTCTTTAAAGTGCGAATATTTTACAAGTTTTTTTTTAATGGGATGTCAAAAGGCCGAGTGGATGTTGTGCATAATCGGACAAATCGGGCGATCAAGTTGCGCGTGTGACCCGTTATAAATATTTTTGCACAAAATGTTCCCGAATCATCAAGTATCACCATAGAAGACAAAAACATCATTCTAAAAGCTTATTATAAGCAAAAAGTAGGTTCTGTAGGTAATTTTGAGACTGGAAATCAAGTTTACGGCAGACGGAAAATACAAACTCACGAGGCATAGTATATATTGCTTTAGTAATGCCATAAAAACTGTCCAGTTAAGCTCGCATATTACACAACATGATGAATTCATAAAGGCCACCTTTTCCAGCGAAATATTTTTTGAAACAAACAACATATTTGCTATTAGAGGCAAAACCCCTTCCTATTTCATTACGTGCGTGAAGACAAGAAACTCAATCTTGTCAAATTACCATAAACAAGCCGCCAACACACTCCGTGTCAAAAATTCAACTAAAAAAATTTCCCACCAGTGTTCAGCATCAAACCCTTTACAGAAAAACCCTTTACTTGAATTATCAAGCAAAAAATGGGCAACAAGCTTTCTTTCAAATAATTTTTGACTAACAAGAATTAGTGAATTTTCCAATTGTTACCGGAAGACTGTGCAGAATTGAGTACAAATAACTTATAAATAAGCCAGACAATAGAGATCATAGATCCAAGTTGTTCAATTCCTTCTCTGTCTTTGTTAAACCCATTAGTTACTAGAGAATTTTCCATTTGATTTCAGTGTTGTACAAAACACCACAATTGTACAATATTAGAACTACAGCTCACTTTGATTACGGCTCGACGGGCGAACGATTGTTGTCGAAGTCCATTACTCGTCGCTTTTAAGATTCCAGTTATTTATTTTCACCGCCTGCCTTGTGTATCCAATTTACGTTCCATTCTTTAGCTCCATAAGGGTACATTTCGTTTAAATATCCTTCAAAACGCCATTTACGTTGCAATCTTCGACGCCATTGCAGGTTAATATTCTACTGTGTCAAACCAGAGGAATCTACGCCTTTCTACTCCCCCCTGAAATTCTAACAAAATACGCACAGAAGACTCTACGCGCAAAGACACCACTTAGCAAGGGAGTGATAGGAAAGACTTTTCCCAACACGGAAAAAGGAAAAAGAAAAAAAATAAAACCAACAAATGTCACCCATTTTCCAACTGGGATTGCCATACTGGCAACCCAGTAAAAAGAAAATTAACAAACAAACGCATTTTCTAACTGGATTGCTTATGGCAACCCAGTAAAAAAATAATTGGAAATGTGACAGCCAAGAATTTTCTGAAAGAAAGATAGCCTCTAATAGCAAATATTTTGTTTATTGCAAAAACTGTTTCTCTGAAATAGGTGGCCTTTATGAATTCATCATGTTTTGTAATATACGAGCTTGACTGGATAGTTTTTATGGCAATATATAGTAAATCATTTTCGTGTCAAAATGAGGTTAGCGTCTTTCTGTTGTGTTAACGATGGCTCGCGAGCTCGTATTTATCGTCTACCATAAATTTGATTTCCACTCTCAAAATTACCTCCAGAACCTAATTTTTGCGTAGAATAAGCTTTTAGGTCCTGTTTACAAGCAGGTAGGGCAACCCTAGTGCTAGGGTTACCCTAGCAAGAGGGTTACCCTAGCACTCATATATTTCTTCTTTTTTTTCATCGACGTGTTTACAAGGCAGCTGGGCTTACCCTGGCTTTAGGATAACCCTATCTGAGTGCTAGCTCTAGGGTAACCCTAGCTGCCTTGTAAACGCTCTGCTAGGGACAACTCGCCTACCCGGGACAACTTTTTAGCGGGTTTCATTGTCTTTACGATGCTGGATGTTATCAAGCACGCAAAGTTGTCCCGGGTGGTAGGGTAACCCTATCTGTGAAATTTTGCTTGTAAACCCGGGCTATCTTTGACCCTCCTGCTAGGGTAACCCTAGTAGTAGGGTTGCCCTACCTGCTTGAAGAGGGCCTTAGAATGATCTTCTTGTCTTCTGTGGTGATACTTGACGATTTGGGAACATTTTGTGAAAAAATATTCATAACGGGTCACACGCGCAACTTGATCGCCCGAACGTGCCCGATTATGTATTCGACGAAGAGGTAAATGCGACTAAATTAATTGCGTGCGTTGCTATTTTTGTGTTTTGATTGTTGTGCAAATTTTGACAGAAAATATTAAATTATGAAACAATATCTACGGATAAATCGTTTAAAAATCTTTATTTTTAGCGGTTATTTGAACATAAAAGATGCAACGCTTGACGAGAAATAATCTTTTTGTCAATATTTGAAAGAAGAAAAATTTCGCGGGAACCTGGACGCGGAGAAAATAAGTTAACAAATTTGCATACTTGCGTTGAAATGTGATACTCGAGGAGACAGGAATGTTATTTCTCTCACAAATGATTTTGTCATTGTAGTGTAAAATGAAGTTTATTTGGGAAGGCGACAATATTTCTTTAACTTCCTGGCTAATCCAATTTATTGCTACGACTTACTAGTGCAAAGATTGTTTACATGAAACGCCTCACGCTTTTTGTTGAGTGTCCTCAAATTACATCATTTTCTTGGCATAGCTCTTTATCACGAAGATCAACAATATATATCTTTACTCTCAACCCAAAAACATTCAGATAGTAAAAGACTTCATATTTATTAACCATTTCTTTTGCTTTTGTGCTTGTTAGCATTGTGATTTGAGATAATTCACAAGTCTGTTTTCGTATCTCATAGATGTTTAGATTTTCATTTACATGGCCGCTCAACTTTGCGATTGTGTAAATAGTTGACCATGAAGTCAAAATAGATACGTTTCTCAGGAACCCGACAGATGAAAAGTAAATATTCAGTTAAATAACGGAAGTTTCTTGGCTAAAAAGTACGTTGTTTTACTCTGAAAACTCTTCTTTCCCGTAGTTCATTCAGTTGACACAAGGTGATCACGTGCACCTTTATGGTTGCCTAGCACGTGGTCGATTTCTTCCTTTTGACAGAACATCATGACCTTTTACTTCATTTTTAAAAGTCAGAGACTGCAGAAATTTTCGTGTTTTTACGATCGATTGTCACTAATCTTTCGATGAGAATTCGATTCAGAGTTATATATAAAAACTGTTATTTTTTTCTTCATCTGTCTTTTGCCTTGTCTTTTTTACTGTTAACTCCCGGCTTTTACGGTACTTTTTGGTGCAAACGTGAAGCCAAAAAATGTTTTGACCTGGCATCAGATTAGACTGAAAAGAAGAAGAGGAAATAAATTATGAAGCGGAAACAACATCTTAGTGTGTGCAATAAACGTTTGCTTAGTGCAACTGCAAGACATGCATGACATGCAGGAAAAAGTCCGTCAGAGCAATTTGCAATTAGTTTTTTTGCAGACTATTTATTTAAAGAAGAAACGAGTGAATTTTACTCAATAGCGTGTTTTGTTATCTATAAACTGAATTTATTACACAAGCTTAAAAAACTGAAAAGACCTCAAAATGGGACAGGACATTACAAAATAAGTGAAAGTGTGAACGTGTGAGTAAAAGTGCGTCCGCTGGCACGACATCTGGGGGACCCCTCAAATGGTGTTAATGACCCCCGACTTGAAAAAATTAACTGGAATGCTGCAGTTCAATACCACACAATTCAGTGCCTTCTGTTCTTCTGTAACACGTACCACAGGCAACCCAGAGTACCCTTCAGTAAGCGTCTAGTTGACAATAGTTCATGCAAACTCCACAGCGTTGCGATTTGTTTGACTATTTTAGCGACGAATCCTTCTTTTCTTAAATGAAGCAAAATAGAAAGAGATTATAAAATAAAACTCCACAGAAAATAACGGATGTGAACCGAAAAACTGAGCTCAAAGGATTGCTCTGCAGTTAGTCGTTTTAGTTAAACGGCATGTCAACAGTTCAAGAAAAACAACCGAAAAACCACAGCGTTGCGATGTGTTTGTTTGCCTATTGTAGCTACGTATATTCTTAGATGAAGCAATGTAGAACGAGATTAGAAAATAGAATAACGGATGTAAACCCAAAAACCGAGATCAAACGACTGCTCTACATGCAGTGTAAGTTGTGTTAAGTTCAACGACATGTCAACAGTTCAAGAAAACCAACAACTCGAAAAACAGCAAACCAGCGAAGTGTTGTCAGCAAAACAAAAGCATGTGAATACTCGCCTTTTTGAAGAATAACCAGACCTTTTATTCCATTGCTGATGTTTTTCCTTCTTCTTTGCAACGGTTAGTGAGCGAAAACTTTCATTTTAAGGGGTTAAATTCAACTTTCGTCGTGCCGTAGCAAAAAAAAAAATTACTTTAAGATTTCCCGCGAATTCTGGACCGGACAGCCGGTCCTATTTGGGGAAGCTTCTTGTCCCTGCTACGGACAAAAAATATATATACTGACCTGCCTCAACGACATTCCTGGCGGGAAGGACGTGACACGATTGTTGTCTGATAGTGTCGTGTTACTGGCAAATGCAAACAATGAGCTTAATATGAGACACAAGGAGTTGATCAAACCTGACCATTTAAAAAGAAACTTAAGTCATTTTTCTATAAAAGACTCACTATTGTTTTCAACCAAGACGACATTTGCTCCTACAAGTTAGTCTGTCCTAAGTGTCGTCGTCTGAACATATTTACTAGTCGTACATGTTGAAACGTTTCATACGTTCCTACTGTTCTCTATCCGTTTCATTATCATAAATTTTTTGAATTTACATTATTTATGTAGTTTGTTTCTTATTAAGTTGTTGTTGTTTTTTTTTTGTAGCAAGGGATTGTTTTGAGTGGGTGGCTTTGTATCTTTTTTCTTTTAGGGGTTGGGTCGGGTAATTTACCTAGTAGGGGACTTTGTGTCCTATTGTAATATTACTTGCCTTTGGGCGAATTCGTTAAAATAAATTTAAAAAAAAAGATTTACACCGTGACTATAAGCACTTATGCTCTAGTTCGATCCAGTCAACCTCTTGGCTATTTGGGGACGAACTTCCGAAGCAGGTAAAAGATCTCGCAGAAGTAAAAAGAGTTGGATGAAAGGTCACTCACAGCAAACGAACCCCAAAACCTGCTGGATTCGGTTACAAGGGCCGTTCATTTGGATCTTACTACAACCACTTACAAAATTTCCTGCCTTTGTTGGGCCCACGATCAGGCCCCAACCGCAGGCAGACCACCCTCCATTAGTGAGGGCCGTTCATTGAAATCTGAACATCGATCTTTTGTTATTAAAAAAAGAAATACAGTTGAACAATACGCTGGCTACAATTTGTTCCAATATGCAATAATTTAAAGCAAATGATTCAATAAAAGTTTGAAGAAAATGTTAACTGAGCCATTTGTCATGTTTTTTTCGCGGTCCCGTGCTGTTTTAAGCGCTATTTTACGAGATGAATATTTGACCTCGGAGGTTAGAACTAACCAAGGAGACAAGGCAGGCAGCAATCAGCTGGCGGCGGGTCACCTAGTCCACTTTAAGCTGGGACTGACGTCAAACCAGTGAAATTCTCACCTTACAAACACCAGCATCCGATCGATTAGGGGTGTCCCCATGCCTTCGCCGAATTTGAGCTTCATCTTTCGAAAATTCATCGAGAAAGGCGATCCTGAAAACCATAATAAAGCTTTCTCAACATGATCAGTGCAAAATTCTCGACCAAAAGCATTTGAGGTACGCGCGTCGATTCAAATCCACCAATCAGCGTATGGGGCAGGGTTGTGGTTTTGAACTGTCAACGGTCGCGATACGCTGATTGGTGGATTTGAAACGACTCGCGACCCTGTATTTTTTAAAGAATGAGTCCGCGCAGGCGTAATGCTATCGCATGTAATCCCTTATTGCTATAGTGACAAGGTAGGCTCAATCAAGCTTCAATTTACACGAAAGTCTCGCTTAATTTCCCAATTATCAGCCAACATACCGGCAAGCGAGAAAAGGGTTTATTTCTTTTATAACCCTGCCATTAATTTTCATATCGCGCAAAAATCCGTCCGTAAAATGCCAGTGTTGATCTGCTGGCAATGCTTCGTATTTTTTCGATGCACTCTGCAAAATTTGACCAGAAAGAAAGCGTGTCGGTCTCAGGAAAAAAAACAAATCGTTTTAAATGTCACTGGGAGTCGAAAACTCGAAAACAAGGGGCTTTTTTGTTCACTGAAAAAAAATTCAACCATGAAAGACAGAATGTGCAAAGTCTGGACGACAGTGTTTTCAAGTCCGACTGGAATTTTTCTCTCCTTCGAACGGTTGGTTTATTTTACAGTGTATTAAATTCTGTACTCTATAAAACTCATAAGTTTAAGGAGTCTGCTCATAACTTTTGTTGACTTTCTGCTGCCCTTCTTCCGCTGGTTTTATTTCTTTTCAACGGAAATGATCGGTACAGCATTTCGCAGGGCAAATATCTGCGCAAGCGGGGGTTATTGCGTGATCACTGTACCGTGAGTTTGCACCACGTGACGTAAGGCAGCCGATAAAATCGCTCGAAAATTAATGGGTGGGTTATAAACGGGGATATACGTGGATGTACTTGGCTATAGATGGCTTTTGATGCATATATATTAGTTGATACATGGATTGCCATAAGAGAGAATAATTTACGTGCTTTATGATACACTTTAATAACCCTACTCAAAGTACCAACCAAGAAAACGTATAATCAGTGCTGACCAAAAGAAACGCAGGCACGGCGTTGCTTCAAAATTACAATATGATAATCATTAATCATTAATGGGTTTGAATGTGTAACGATTGAACTGCTACCGGTGTAATGTTGCAATTCTACAACCAAATACGACTGCAACTTCGCATTATTAATTCTACCGATTACGGAACTAACTTTTGAATTCCATAGAGTGTTTTCACTCACGTAATCGGTAACCTTGTTTTGCCCCCGAAACAAAAGAAAATGTTTGCATGACAATAGAGCACAATTCCCGGAGGATTAGTTGGAAACACAAACATGGCCGCCGTTCCTTTGTTTGGGGTCACCAACGTAACTGCCGAGACGTCACGTAAAAACACTTAGTTCGAATAAGAAAATTGTTCATCATTAACAATTATTCCTCTCCCAACTCCCCAAATAAATGATGATGATGATAAACTTTTATTCATGTGTCGATGTATTTAGCTGACGCTAATTGGGGACACAACATAAAGATAAAATAAATAATGAATACTATGATAACTAATAGATAAGAAATAAGCTATAAATTATATATACATTTACAATATGCTAAAATAATCAAAACAATTCTAAGAACACGGGCACACCTTAAGAGGCACAAATTACGCACGCGGGACAATTGTTGCCATTTATCAGTTCAGTAAGATCCTTAAACTTAAACCTAAATAGGCTGCTCGTTTCAGTGATGTTTTTATTGCCCCCGCAGGGTTTTGGCTGGCGAGGAGGCAACCTAGAAGTCCCCGCGTAAAAAGGGGAATTTGTCTGTATTTTTGGCCTCGATGGCGCACAAAACATATATTTTTCGACAAGATAACCAATCCAATCTTCCGGTTAAACTATGCGCACCTAATTTGCGAATCCGTGCGAACCCGTGCGAACCCGTGCACTGCCACGGTCATGATCAATTCAACATCGATTGTGACAACATTGTTCCCGCTTTTGAAGGTTTTAAGATTTCAAAACAAGTCCCTCGGTTAACTATGACGCAAATGAGAGAAGCCTTTCTAAAAAAAATGCCAATTTTGGATAGTTCAGCCTGAGATTCGACGCGGCTCAGAGAAATGGTGTACGGTATCAAAATACTCTTTTTCTTGTCTCAAGTCACCTCGGTTATATGGTACAGTACCTAAGTTGCACCAACATTCAGTCACGATAAAATACAGCATTCAATATGCTGAGACTCTCTTGCTTGACCCGGGTCATCTTGGTCACGAAGTGCATTACCTAAATTGTTAAACGTTCTTGGGACATTAATAAGCTGAGAACCAAGCCTTTCTTCGCGAATAGCAAGAGCACGTTCAAAACGCTCTCTTGCTTGTCCCAGTTCACCTTGGTCATGACGTACAGCACCCAAATTGTTATTAGAGCTTGCGACATCGATATGCTGAGAACCAAGCTTTTGTTCGCGAATAGCAAGAGCAAGTTTAAAACACTCTTTCGCTTGTCCCAGTTCACCTTGGTCATGAAGTACAGCACCCAAATTGTTATAAGAGCTTGCGACATCGATATGCTGGGAACCTAGCTTTTCTTGAAGAATAGCAAGAGCACGCTCGTGATACTCTTTTGCTTGTCCCAGGTCATCTTGGTCACGAAGTACATTACCCAAATTGTTAAACGTTCTTGCGACATCGATATGCTGAGAACCAAGCTTTTCTTTGTGAATAGCAAGAGCACGTTCAAAACATTCTCTTGCTTGTCCCAGGTCACCTTGGTCATGAAGTACAGCACCCAAATTGCTTAAACTTCTAGCGACATCGATATGCTGAGAACCAAGCTTTTCTTCGCGAATAGCAAGAGCACGTTCAAAACACTCTTTGGCTTGTCCCAGGTCACCTTGGGCTCGAAGTACATTACCCAAATTGTTAAAAGTACTTGCTACATGGATATGCTGAGCACCTAGCTTTTCTTCGCGAACAGCAAGGGCACGTTCAAAACACTCTCTTGCTTTTCCCGGGTCACCTTCATCATGAAGTACAGCACCCAAATTGTTATAAGTGCTTGCGACATCGATATGCTGAGAACCTAGCTTTTCTTCACGAATAGCAAGAGCGCGCTGATGGTACTCTTTTGCTTGTCCCAGGTCACCTTGGTCATGAAGTACAGTACCCAAATTGCTTAAACTTCTAGCGACATCGATATGCTGAGAACCAAGCTTTTCTTCGCGAATAGCAAGAGCACGCTCATGAAACTCTTTTGCTTGTTCCAGGTCACCTTGATCATGAAGTACATTACCCAAATTGTTCAAAGTTCTTGAGACATGGATATGCTGAGAACCAAGCTTTTCTTCGCGAATGGCAAGAGCACGCTCATGGTACTCTTTCGCTTGTTCCAGGTCACCTCGGTCATGAAGTACATTACCCAAATTGTTCAAAGTTCTTGAGACATGAATATGCTGAGAACCAAGCTTTTCTTCGCGAATAGCAAGAGCACGCTCATGGTACTCTTTCGCTTGTTCCAGGTCACCTTGGTCATGAAGTACAGCACCCAAATTGCTAAAAGTGTATGCGACATCGATATGCTGAGAACCAAGCTTTTCTTCGCGAATAGCAAGAGCACGCTGATGGTACTCTTTTGCTTGTCCTAGGTCACCTTGGTCATAAAATACAGCACCCAAATTGTTCAAACTTCTAGCGACATCGATATGCTGAGAACCAAGCTTTTCTTCGCGAATAGCGAGAGCACGTTGAAGATACTCTTTCGCTTGTTCCAGATCACCTTGGCTACGATGTACAATACCCAAATTATTAAAAGTTCTTGCGACATCGATATGCTGAGAGCCAAGCTTTTCTTCGAGAATAGCAAGAGCACGTTCAAAATACTCTTCCGCTTTAAAAAAATCACCTTGGTCAAAAACTACAGCACCCAAATAGTCCAAACACATTGCGACAGCGACACACCGAGAACAAGGCTTTTCTTGGCTAATAGCAAAAGCGAGTTCATGAAGTTCTTCACCTTGTCCCATGTCACCTTGGAACTGAAGTGAAGAGCTAGATTTGTGGTTATGGTTACTGAAATTTAGAGCCTGAATGCCGAAGGTTTTGGCTGAGTTATAATCGCAATGAGAACGACAGATTTTTCCCAACTTAATAAAATAATGTGGATAATATTTCACGCTTAAATTACTACTTTTCCTAACCTTAAATATAGCGCCTACATCCATATCTTTTACAGTTTCCGTCATTAAGCATTTTAAATGCGGTACTAAGTGCAGGCTTTTACTGACAGAATCTAAATCACCAAGGCCTTGATGAACTGCGAACTGGTAAAAAGACAAAATAACCACATCAAGGACTTCAAAGCGCTCCGTTTCCGAATATTCTTCGGTAATTTTTCCTTGGATAACATCTCTCACAACCCGGTGAACTCGGACGAAGACGTCATTGACGTCTTCTTCCAGTAAAAACAGTGAATTTTTTCGAATTGTCAAACCAACAATATCTGCATCATTAAGGTCGTCTGCTGCGCTACCATCGTTTTTCCTCTGGAAATTTAGAACGTAGTTGATCAAAAGTTCAAGGTTTAATGGTTGGTGAGCGCAGAGAGAAATGAAATGGAAAGCGTGTTTTATAACCTTGTCGCGGAACATAACGCGGTCAACGGCCAATGAAATCGCGGCGGTCATGGAGTTTGGATAGCTTGGATTGGAGTTTGCAAGGAAGGCCTCAGTGTTAGCACGCTGACCTTTGGAAAGCTTCTGTAGATACTCTTTCCAGCTAAATTTCGATGATGATTTGCTTTCTCGTACTAGTTGGACAAACGTGGCGGCGCTTGCTAAAGCAAGGGGTTGATAATCTAATACCTGCGCAACTTCTTTTGCAGTGTCATCGTTAGCGATGCCAGAAAGGGAAGTTAATAAAGAAATCGCGTCACACAAACTCATGCCCTTGCTCACAGATATGTGATTAATGAAAGGCGTTTCTGAAGGTATTAAAGCGATGTCTTGGGATGTTATTAGCACTTGCCCGTTACGCCATTTCGTACTTCCCCTTTCTGGCAAATGACGACTTATTTCATGTAAACTCAAGACGTTGTCCACTATCAACAGCCAGGAAGAGTAAAGCTCCACTTTGGTACTAACCAAGGATTTAATGTTTGCGATCTTCTCCTTTGTATCCACATCTTTCTTCTTTAGATTCTGCAACACTGCATCTTCCGGACACTTAAGAAATCGAGCAAAAGAAACGTAAGAGTCGAATAGTGAATCGAGGTTTTGCGCATTTAGAGTCATTACAAATGCCTTCACTCTTGCGACCTTTGTTTCTTCCTCAAACCATTTCTCAGCAACGAGAGCGGTCAACTGAGATTTGCCGCTTCCTGAGTTTCCTGAGATGTACAGGTAACTTAAACGGTTCTCGTTGGCTTCCTTTAGTCGCTTTAGTTTTTGAGCTATTTCTTCCACCTCACTATCTCGTCTGTTAATGTCGTGCGATGGCTTGGGAGGGAGAACGCAGAATGGAGGAGCCTCATTCTGCAACTGCTCTTCAAGAACCTTTCGATACTCTTCTGTTTCTTTAAGGTTGTCAGTTTTTTCTTTAAGTTCTTCTTTCAGATCTTTAACTTGTTGCAGTACTTTCGTCAACTCTTTTGTTGGAAAACTCGTTTGGTTTCTAATTTCCTTGATCTTCGCATCGGAGAGGCCAATTGCTTGAAAGGCGGCCAAGACTTTTCCTATAGCATTTTGGAACTCTAGCCTTGTGAGCTCCCCCTGTGGCAAATGAGCGAAGTCTTGATTTCGAAAATTTCTTAGATCATCCACGCTTGAGCGAATCGCGGCGCTAAGAAAGCTCCCGATACAATCGGAGTAAAGGATAGCGTAAAAGAACATGGTGCAATCCCAATCTGTTCTATTTCCATTAACCATGGTTGCTAAAAGCTTTGCATTTCTTGCTTGGGTTCGTGGCAGCTCCTGGTTTTTGAAGTTTAGTCCATTATGGGGCTTGTCTTTCCATTCTCCTAATGTCGCCTTGTAGCGATTGTCCCATTGCTGTTTAAAGATTGTCCCAAGACCCTCAGGTATTATGTTTGTGGTGACGTAGCAGATCCTGAAGTAATTCAGCTGTTCCTCGGTGTATTCCGGACTAGTCGCCATGATCAGCGATGCTCAGCTTTCAATCAGTCCTTTCAAAGTTAATGTGCTGAAAGAGATCGCTTTAATTAATATATTTTAAACAAGATATTTTTGCTAATAGTAAGCAGTATAAAAACTGAAAGAACAGAACTAACTTATAGCTTTTTTATCCAAAGCAAGTCAAAGTGGAAATATTCGATTAAAATTATATGTGCTTAATCTGACAAGTAACATGTGATTATCATCAGATTTACATTTGGCACTTTGCCTGGTTTCTAAAAGAGAGACTGCGAGCTCTTTTTACTACAATTGGCCTGTAATTAAATATTGGATATAGCCGATTTGGTCCCAACGTAATAGACCGTAATAGGAGTGGAACCACTCTATTTTCCAGTCAGGCTCGGTTAAAATTCTTTTCAAAGCTCATTTTTATTTTGGGCAATTCTAACCTCTTATTAACCTTGCGCTAGGGCCATACATGGAAATCTTGGCCCGCGGTCGTGGCAATACGGACCGAGCGCAGCGAGGTCCATAAAAAAACGATTGAGGGCCAATATTCCCCAGTACGGTCCCGAGCAAGTGAGCTTAGTAAGTTGTTTATGATATGGCATCGTTCCTTTGAGTGATCAGACACTTCTCCGCTTGGTGAATGTTCGTAATCTTCGCCTTCCATCAGCGAACATTGAACGGCAACCCTTTACTTGTAAAACTCAATTGTACTGTAGTGATGGAAAAAATAAATTCCGCTTTTTTAGTACTTTTTGTGTTTCGCCCAACTTGAATTTACCGGGAGAGAGAAAAAATACGGAAAAGGACCGTTTTCATGGTAACGGTCTGTACTGTAAAATCCTGACAGAACACAGGCCAATCAGAGTGCTCCATTTAGCCTGAGAATTACGTTTGTCTCTGCTAAGGTATTCAACCCAAATTTCTAATTCACAAGTAGTGTCAAGTTCGCCCTTTTCTTTCTTGAGGTCTATAGCATTACAAGTAAGACCTTGGTTTTCCTCCTGTTTAGAGTGTTTACTACGACTGAGGAAGCGACAACAGTGTCCGTTAGTTTTGGTTATTACACATAGATATCAATTGACTTATTATAGAAAAGTAAATAATGGAACGAACTGTGTTGGGTTGAGCATGGTTCGTCGTTGTAGTGTAGTGGTGAAGACACAGGACTAAAGATCTGTAAGGTCCGGCAAGTGCACAATACAGTTCTTTGTTCCGGATCCCTAACTCTGTTGTGATGTAGAGACTGAATGGGTAAGAGTATGAACACAGATACCGATAAGGTGATATGAGACATCAAGGTGTGTCGAGATCCATAAGACAGAGCTCGAGGGTAGGTGTAGGTTTTTTCAAACCTTTTGGGGGGCCTTTAAACTAGGTAGAGTGCATATTCAACCTAGGTGAAATGAAGATCAGACGAAATAGGAAAAAATAGAAAAATATAGGAACTTGACACCCGGGTGTTTAGTTTGGTACCATAACATTTGCCGGTACGTAAAACAATGTTGTAGAGTTAATTCGAAGTTAATCCTTCTAAAAGGACATTCCCTCCAAATTATTGAACCTTATTAAGCTATTATTTCCTCAGTAAGACGCAAGACTTTGCTGAATGTTCTTGGATTTTTGGATAAATTTGAATATGCTGAAAAATGGAGCTCATCAAGGGGACCCTCCATCTCCACAACAACAACAACAACAACAATCTTTATTGTGCTCTTAACACAAAGTGTAAAATCATAAAAGGAAATAACTTTGAGAGAAAGAGAGCATAGCCACTCAGAAATAGCAAAAGCTAATCACGCTGAGTGGCTGGGCCATGCGGAAGAGTAACTAGATATCAAAGTTGTTATAAAATATATCAACAGAAAAAACAAAATACACATAAGTGGAAAGAAAAAAAAACGAAGCTGTCATAAATAAACAAACAAACACACAAACCAAAAAACCCAAGGAAACAAGACGAAACAACGGCTGTGCACACAATTAGACTGCATAAAAAGTACACCAATCAATATTTGGAGATGACAAATACTTTATAAAAGATTTTTTAAAGCGAAAACGACTCGCTGATTTTATATCTCCTTTAATAGCAT
>OX421447.1:48564468-48574468 GCA_949126865.1 Montipora capitata | reverse complement strand
TCTGATGCTGTTGTCAATAATTCAGATTCTCTGTCAATGAACTCGAGTTCTCTCAAATCTTGTACGTTTTCTCTGCGTCCATTATCTGTAACCCATTCTTTGTACTTAGCAAGGAGGCTCTTATTCAGTTTCTTTGGAGCGTTATGTACAAGGAACATCTCCCAAGCTCTCCTGCCTTTCCAGCATCTACCAGGTTGACAACAACTGCATCCAGTAGCTCAACAAAACTTTCAAGGTCTTTTTCATTTTCTTCTCTAATTGATTTAAAGGCGTGAAGCTCGTCCATTCGTAGTGCCAAAGCCCCACGTTTTCCACCATATTTTCGCTCTAGGCGGGTCTTCGCTGCTTCATAAGCTGCTGCAGAATGTCTACAAATATATCTACGCTCGAAGCGAGCGATGATAACATGCCCGAAGCGGGCGAGATACTCGAAGCGAGTGACAACAACGACGATTTTGAGGTTGATATTGAAGACTTAAAAAGTCAGTTGGGGTTGCACGAACTGTTTTCGTCAATGGAGTCAATGAAGTCTCTTATCTCCCAAGCGAATATAGCTACGAAAAGGCCTGCTTCTGGACCTTTAGTTGCTAGCCTGGCCAAGCGAAGCTCAGTAGCGGCGGCTGACGAGTCACAATCTACACGTGTCGCCAGCGCGACTGATGCTGGCTCTTTGGACCTCTCACAACCCATTTCATGTACTGATACAACTGGTAAACAAGGAGAGCTGGACCTGTGATCAATCTTTGATGACTCGGATGCGAAAGGTCCCAAAGTGTGTGAAGTCTTAGCCTTAAGAGTAAATGAGGCTTGTACGAAAAAAGCCTTGGATTCCAAGCTTAAGGAAATTGAGGCTAAGTAAATAGCACCGGAAAATTGTGATTTCTTGTGTGTGCCAAAGGTCAACCTTGAATTCTGGTTTGAGCTAGCCAGGCAGGGAAGGACCAAATATCTTGCACTGCAAGAGGCCCAGAGAGGTATTACCAAGGGAGTAGAACCAATTATTGAGTTAGTAGAAAAGATCTTGAACGCTCAAAAGACCAAGTCGGAATTGAAGCCCGACTCCTTCACTTCTCCTCTCGTTGATGCTATTACATTACTTTGCTCATTCAGACTTTCCCTTGTAAGAAGGGAAACATTGAGAGAATTCGTGAATCCCAGCTACCGCACATTATGCAGCAAGAATACTCCTCCTGGAAAATGGCTCTTTGGAGATGAGCTGCCCAAACAGATCAAAGAAATCGCAGAGGTGAACAAAATGGCGAAGAAACTTGGCCCTAGTCAGACCTCTCCTGGAGGTAGAGGTAGAAGAGGTGGAGGTGGAGGTAGAAGAAATACATCTTCTGGTCGTGGTCCTAGCTTCAACCAGGGAAATGACCGAAAAGTATATTTTTTAGGCTCAAGCAATCGCAGCAACACATCTCACAACAGGAGGGATCCCAAGAGCAACCCAAGTTCCTCGACAGCTACAAAGCAGCACTCCCCCCAGTAGAGATAGGTGCTTATGCTGGAAACTTGGCGAATTTTCTTCTCGGCTGGAGATCTATTACTAGTGACCCCTGGGTACTTGAAGCAGTGTCAGGATACCATTTGGAATTTGGTACTAAACATGTACAAACAAAACTTCCTAATCCTCCATTTCTATCTGTAGCAGATAAGGAGATTATTGACCAGGAGCTTCATAAGCTTCTGCATAAAGGGGCGATAGAGCAGGCACCATACTGCAAAGACCAGTTTATTTCTAATGTGTTTCTGGTCCCTAAGAAAACAGGTGACCTTAGACCTGTCATAAATCTCAAGCCCCTTAATAAATTTGTGGAGAAGATTCATTTCAAAATGGAGAACAATGATTTGGTCAAAAACCTTATAAAACCAGGGGATTATCTAGCTTCTATTGACCTCAAGGATGCTTCTTTCAGCATACCTATCTGACAACCTCATAGACAATATCTTAGATTTTTTGGAATAATCAAAGTTTCCAGTTCGCATGCTTTCCATTTGGGTAAAGCCTAGCACCTCGAGTTTTTACTAAGGTTCTTAAACCAGTCATGGTACATGCCATGCAAGGTATCATGGTGTCAGATTAGTTATCTTCATTGATGATATTCTCATCATTGGACATAATCATAAAAAATGTTTAGAACATGTCTCTTTTCTAAAGAATCTTTTGACAGATTTAGGTTTTATTGTCAGTACTGTAAAGTCTCACTTAGAACCAAGTCAGTCTCTGATCTTTCTTGGTTTCATTGTCAATTCTCAAAAAATGCTATTGATTTTGCCAGACCATAAGGTTCTTAAAATCAAGAATGCCTGCCAGTCCCTTCTGAAGCAAAAGGTAGTCTCCTTATCCGATGTAGCTCATGTTACAGGCCTCTTGGTCTCAGCCTTCCCTGCTATTAACTATCTTGAGCTGTATTACAAATCAATTGAGTTTTGTAAATCCCACCAACTCCACCTGGGGGCTTCGTTTGATGATACAGTTACCCTCAGTGATCAGGCAAAGCTGGATCTTGCATGGGTCGCTGACAATTTAGACCAATACAATGGCAAATGTTTGCATGAAATGCCTATTCCTTTGTTCATTGAAAGTGATGCTAGTAATACTGGCTGGGGGGTCCACTGTAACGATGTTGCTACAGGTGGGCCGTGATCTTAATCAAAAATTGATTTTCATATCAATCACCTTGAGTTACTAGCTGCTTTTTACGCACTTCAGTCATTTGTTCTGCAGTATAAGTCTGCTGCACACATCAGACTGAAAGTGGATAAATCAACTGCAGTAGCTTGTATCAATAATTTTGGCAGCATAAGGTCCCCTTCTTTTAATACTTTTTCCAGAACTATTTGGGACTGGTGTATATCTAGGACGATTCACATTTCTGCAGAATCTATTCCAGGAGTTGACAATACAGTTGCAGATCTCATGTCAAGGCAAAATTCGGACAAGCTAGAATTGGGCACTACATTTTTTCGGTTTTCCAACGTTTTTCCACTTTGGTTTTCAAACCAGGCATTGATTTGTTTGCCAGTAGGCTAAACAAACAATTACCAGTTTTTATATCTTAGCATCCCAGCAGAACCAGGCTGCTATGCCGTAGATTCATTTAGTATTTTATGCTTTTCCTCCTTTCTGTCTAATCCCTAGAGTGCTAGAAAAGATGGAAAGAGAGCATGTGGACCAGTTTCTCCTAATTGCACCAGTGTGGCCAACGCAGAGTTGGTACCCCCTCCTTCTGAGAACATCATACAGGACACCAATACCTCTACCTCAAAATCCTCAACTGTTTCACCTGGCTCACTCCAACAAGCTTCATCCTCTGCACGACAGACTCCAACTTGCCGCATGGATCTTATCAGCCAACAGCTGCAGGCAGGTGGACTTTCGACACAGGCTGCTGAACTCATCTGTGCCTCATGGACCAAAGGGACTGAGAAACAGTACAAGCCTGTATGGAAGACTTGGAGTAGCTGGTGTGATCAGAGGCACATCAGTCCCCTTCAGGGTAATGCAGTCCATTTAGTTAATTTCTTAGCTGAACAATTCCACAAGGGTAAGAACTATAATACGTTAAACTCTTACAGGTCGGCAATATCCACTACGTATACTCCCCACTTGATTAAGGATGATAAACTTGGAGATCACCCATATGTTTCTAGATGTCTCAAAGGAGTGTTTGTTTCAAGGCCTCCTAGATATTCATTTACGTGGGATGTTTCCCAACTCACATCCTACCTGGCTGCACAACCTCCTTGAGAACTGTGACACTTTGTTCCTTGGTTTCGGCCCAGAGAGAACAGACATTGTGCTCGTTGGACTTAGACAATATGTCTATTTATGATGATGAGATCAAATTTGTTATAGGTGCCAGAACAAAGACTTCTCGTCCTGGGAAGAAACCTTTAGAAGTTTCCATTCCATCCTTACCCACTAACCTCAGTCTCTGCCCTAAACAGAGGCTGTTGCATTATATTCATTGTACGCAAGACCTGCGCAAGTCAGGGGAGCAGACTGAATCTCAGTTGTTTATTTCTCATGTTAAACCACACAAGCCTGTTTCCTCATCTACTTTAGGTAGATGGATTAAGACTGCTATGACTGATTCAGGCATTGACACTAGTATATTTAAACCACATAGGGTGAGGGGTGCATGTACATCTGCTTTGTATCAAAGGGACGCGTCCTTAGCTGAGATAATGAAGATGGCAGACTGGTCATCAGAACGCTCTTTTAATCGTTTATATAAACGCAATGTCAATAAGACCAATCCCTCTTTAATAGCAGGCAGATTGGTATTATCATAGATATTCAGCAACATTTATTTATGTACAGACTATTGTATCAAGTCTATAATTAAAGCACTCCATTCCATCATGTCATATTTTTTGCCTTTTCTGCTGGTTGCGGTTCTTTAAAATCACACAGTTATCCCATAATGCGGAGTGGATCGAAAGAGAATTTTAAAATTAGACGAGAGGTACTTACCTTGAAGTGTAATTGTAATTCTCTAAAGATACACGGAGCATTATGGGATAATGTTTCCCCCCTTTTTGTGTTTGCTTATGCTTATCCCACCCTCTGTGCTGGGGACCTTAACCAGTCTGCACTCCAGGAGAATGGATTTGTCTCATGCGTTTGGCTGGTTATATGTTGTGTATTTTCATAGCAATGGTTGCTTTGAAGTGTGACCGCTGACTCAGTCAAGTACTGATGAGGAATGTGTATAGTTATCCCACTATGCTCCGTGTATCTTTAGAGAATTACAATTACACTTCAAGGTACAGGGTAAGTACTAATTTTAAAATCTTCGGAACACAAGGCATTGCAATCTCGTTCCCAGAGTCTTCGTTCCCCTTGACCAGCGGGTCGGGAAACGAGCGACTCTCGGATAATCCGCTTGGATAAAGTTTTTGATTGGTTGAAAGTCTGACCATGAGCAATCGATATCGGTCATGAGGCGACTGCCGCGAAAGGTTTCACAGAGCACCGTATAATTGTTTGGTTTGTTTCGTTGATTAGTTTGGAGTCAAAGCAAAGAGTGAGAATCTATTAAATATCATGGAATGGAATCGTCTTATTTAATTGATTAATTAATCGCTACAGCCACAGAAAAGCCGCCTGGTCTTAGACTTGGCGCACAACATCTTTTGTAAACAAAATTTAGTTGCCTCGGACTCACCACTTAAGAGTATTAACCTTCACGAAAACAACAATGTCACATTGAGTGCAACTTCAGTTTGGTTCTGGCAAAATATATATTATGAAATGAGAACTCTCCAAAAGGTAAGCCGAGTTTCAAAGCTAAGTTTACAGTATTCGCTTTAAGTTTTAACTTTTTGCGCTGTCGACAAGACTCGTGACAAAAACCATTTAAAAGTTGGCGACATTTTGTGTTTTTGTTAAGGTGTGCCGCTGACCAGAAAAACACTGCAGCGCGCCCCCAAAAAACGTATTTCCGCGGTGCCACTCCGCTATAGCTGGATAGCAGCCGGTCTCCATGACTAAAGGTTAACCGGTCCTGGAGGTGGAAAACATTTTTATCAAATGACGAGAACGAAGGGCGCATCTCAAGCTTCCGTCTTGAAGAGTGGAAGAAGCTCAAATTTTCTGGAAAGCTGCTTAGACGGAAGGTGCTCTTTGCTTGCAAAGAGGATTTGGTTTGTTTTACTAGGGTTGATGGTCGAGAAACAATGGCTGAGAGGATGTTGGAGCTTTGTTCGACACAGGAAGAAGCAGACACAAAGATAATTATGTGCGCACATTCTTCATATTGCAGAAACAACTCCCAACACTATCACAGTCAGATCTCCAGACACGGATATGTTTGTTTTCCTTCTTTCAAACGTATTTGGCATTGCAAATAGTTTTCTCTTGCACATGGGTGTTGGTAACAAGCGACGGCTGATTGATGTAAAGGCAGTAGCCTTTGATCTCAGTGAGGGTGTCGAGCGCTTCCTGGCTTTCATAGCTTCATTGGTTGCAATACCACTAGTACCTTTTTTCATTTCAACATTCCAACACATCGGCAAGTATCCGGATCTATCCTCTGAAGAAACACTCAAACGTCTTGAGAGCTTCACTTGCCTCATATATGGTGGTAGACTTTCTGATATCAATTTGATAAGGCATGCGAAATTCCAGGATTGGTTAGCCTTTAGACATGGAGACGAGCTGCTATCCAGCTACCGTTGAACGGATACGAGCCTGCTTCCACCGTGTCGTGATACTCTCGTTATCAACCATCAAGAGGACAAACTACAAAGACTACATTTGGCGAAATACTCACCAGGCAGCTCCTCTTCTGCCTCTTCCACAAGGCCTTGGTTGGGGAGTGAACGATGATGGCGCGCTAGAAATTAGGTGGACCGAGGCGGGGTTGATTCCTCAAGAGCTTGCAGATATTGTAGTTTACTCTCATGGAGGCGGACAACGAAGACGATGAAGAGATTCCCGTTATCGACAATAATGTAGATTTGATTTTCGAGGCATGATAGAAACGTCATAAATGTGTAAGTTTTGATAGTATTTACAAGAAAATCATGACATAATAAGATTTTTTTAAAACAGGTAAACAAAGCTACAAACGTCAATGCACCCAGATACCTGCCAAGCCGGAGTCGGTGATGCCGATTTCTATATTCCCGAATTGGGCAACGTTATGCAGGTGACTGATCGAAAATGGTAAGTAGACAAGTGATGCTCGACTGCTTTTGAGCATGTGGAGAATGGCTTCTGAGGCCTTATTAGCGAGAAATATATATCTGTATGTATGTCAACTGTGACATTCTGCGTAAATATATACACTTTTTGGAAGGTCATGTGTCTTGTCTGGGTATTGTAGGTGTAATTCTCAAAAGTGACAAACTGGGTGACCTGTGGTATTTGCCTCAGCTGAAAGAATATGGCCGTACGGCCAAACGCCTTTACTTGAGAAGTGCGAACAACCTGATTGCTTCAAAACGATATATATCCCCAAAATTCCTCGAGAGGGGAGGGGGGAGGGTTTCGTCTCCTGGCCCATGGTCTACTCCCCTTGATGAGTGTCTCAATACTGACAATTTTGACGGTAAAAGTCAAAACTTTGGAATACTTTTCTTTCATTGTATTTAATTTGGCTGAAAATGGACTGAAATATCGAAAACAAAAGCAAACAATTCGATTAATATTTTTAGAAATAGCTCATTAAAACCCTTGGGCTCCCATGATCTAAAAGTGCATTCTCCTAACCACTTCCATTAAATTTTTCATGGTCTGGTCATGAGAATTTGGTGTTATTTCAGGTTCATACCCTTAAATTAAGCTGATAATCATGTTCATTCTCATTACTTGTCTACTTGAAAGTGCATTAAATTTGAGGGGTGAATTTTCATACTCGTTAAAGGATTAACGTAATCGTTTGCTCAAGGACAGTGACGACAAGCGTTATTGTAAGCCTAGGGACGAAACATGTTTTGCTAAATAACGCGCACTGAAACACCAAATGTTTCGGGAAGTAAGATTTTCTGTAAAAGCGACGGTCAAACGCACTTCAATAATCCGAGATTACTAAAGCGTCAGACACCAAGATTACTGTACCAAGAGAATGCCTTTGGCGTTGAAATTTCGCCCTTTCTATCAAATCACTGCTTCATCAATAGACCGTTTAGAAATAAAGGTGTGCCGTACGCCTGACAAAATTCATTGAGTATCACAAAATTATTGTCGTCCGTCAGTTACCGTTAAGTTGCCTAATTTTTGCAAAGATAAGAAGACAGGAAAATTATAGTGATTGCAATTTATAGTTTCGTTCAACACGCTTTAGATTGTTTAAGTCAAAATCAAAGAATAAGAATAATAAACCCGGAAACCCCCGCGGCTACTTAATAATAAATACCAAATGAGTTACGTCAAACATGGTTGGGTGCTTCTAATGAAAGCATGAAGAACATTTGGCTCCTTGTGACTCAATTTTAGAGGTACTTTATATTTATTCACAAATGTCTGATTTCAGTTTACTTCTTGATCAAGTTTCACGCGACCTTAATTGAATGTTGAAATGGAAAATGATTACGCTTTCCCGCGCAGAAGCCGGAAAACAATTGTTTGCCAGAAAAAGTTAGGTCAAATATTTATTTCCTTGCGCTAGCAATTGAGTACTCATTTATTAGCTTTCTAGTATTAATATATACGATTTGCTGTTTAAAGGATTATTATGGACATCTTAAGATGGTTCGATTTTAAACCATATCATAAGCTATCAGACGTGAAGCATTTAAAGTGACGCACGAATATGTAGAAACGAGCACACTTCACGCTAGCGTATTAGACAAGCCTTTCAGTGACCATTCAGCTAAAATCATTCCACTTACCTGTTTCCAACTGAAGACACGATGTATTCAACTTCTAATGGTGGTTGGCAAAGGCTGAGTTCTTAAGTATTGTTTGCCCCTTTTTGGACTTCCTATAGCAACAGGTCCGATATTTACCTGTCAATCATTGATTGTGGCTCAATAATAATAAAAATGTTCCCTTTAGGCATAGAAATTATTGAAAGTGGCAGTTTTTTCACCAATTTATAATTGAATTTTATCATACCACACCTACTTATTTTGATAAATATATATATATTAACCTCTGTACATTGACAGTACTTTCTTTCATGAAATTCATAGTGAATGTTCGTCTTTTAAACTGCGCAAATGTGATGCAGATTTCATGCCTCAGAAACATTTTATTTCTTCCTGTAAACATCATATATAAAACAACCTTGGAAGAGAGGGTAAGCTTCATTACATCTCTTATGCAAAGGAAATTGGCGGGATGGAGAGTGTGCCAGTTGCAATTGGTTTCGAATGTGATACCAAACTGGCGTCGCTCATGAAAGGAACGTCACACACGACTCATTCTGGATCAGGAGGGCTGTATTGTATGGTCTTAAAAAGAGACAGGTTCAAAAACCTCAAAACATTAGCCAAACAATGCCATGAGGAAATTAAGAAAAACCCATTATATTTCATAGGTACTGAAATTTATCCATGAAAATCATAATAACTAAAATTCTTAGTGATTCTAAATGTAGCCAACCAGGAACACGAACGACAAAATTTTACTACGAAGAAATATCGTTCGTCCAATCAGCAACGTGAACGATCAAATTGAACTAGTAATTAATGAACGTATCGAATGGAACTTCATCCAACAGACGTTGCACAAAAAACCGCGCGCTTTGAAAAATGACCGAGGAAAGGTTTGCTTCTGTTTGTTCAGTAGAAAAATTTATTTTAGATCAAGGAAACAAAAATACCACTCAAAAAAATGAACAAGATGTCAGATTGTTTGAAAGATTTTTGAAAATGAAGGACGAAGACAGGAAAATAGATGTTATTCCAGCGGTTGAGCTGAATGAATACATATGCCAATTAATCATCTCCGTCCGCACTAAAGATAGCAATAGGGACCTTAAGAACCGACGACGAGTTCGTAGACGACGACAAACATAACCTGTGGGGCTTGGGTCGAGAACGTCGTATTCGGCGGGAAATTTAAGTTGTTAAGAAATGGTTAACGAGAATGAAGGACAGAAAGCAAAAACATATTCATGGTGTCGTTCAAGGAAATGTGTGGCCTGCTACTTTTGAGCTATGAAAGCGGAAACATTGATGATGAGGAGTTTTTGTTACTTTGGGAGGAATTTCTGTCAAAAAATCCGTGCGAGCAGTATCCGAGATTCAACTTGGATGATATTGCCTGATTTTATACTGTGGGAGCCTGGCACTAGCTATCGGCTTTACCGGATATTTCGTTTCTCTTAGTCGGCGGGGCCTTGGCACGAGAAAACGAAGGGCTCTGGAGACTCCAAGATTCTAGGACTTCTGGAGTTGGTAATGTATGAAGTCTTGAAATGTCCACAATCATACTGAGGGCACAATGGCGGCTTCATGAGGGGACAAGTCCCGGGGGGGTACTGCCATATATGGACTATATACGTATGTGCCGCTGTGAAGGGTATGGTTTTCAAGCAGTTTA
>OX421447.1:48534468-48539468 GCA_949126865.1 Montipora capitata | reverse complement strand
TTCGAAAAATATGAGAACGTGTCAAATTTCCAACTTTAAGCCTTTTGGCTTTAATAACGAGTGACTTATTAGCCATCAAAAATACTGAAACATTATTGGGTGGAAAAAGCGCTAATGAGCCCGTGCATTCTTTGTAAAATTTGGAGTTTTCAAGGCATCATTACTCAGAGATTATCTGGTAAATAGCGCTCAAAGTTTCAGATATAGCTCGTTGTTATATAGCTGAAGATTTTCCCCCCGCAGCTCGCTAGCGCGCTCTCATTGGTTACTTCGAGGTCACATGACATCTAACAATAAAACTGTTTCCCGCCAAAAGTCTCTGACCGGGCAACAGTGCATAATCTATGACGTCAAAGGGTAACAGTGCAACTGTTACCCGTTGACCCGTTGACCGACGACCGCCGTTGCTGTTGCCGTTGCAAGTTTTTCTTTTTGTGCTATATAACATGAGATTCTCGGGAAACAAAATGAACTGCTTCCCGAGGGACCAGTCATTAAGTGTTTATTATGCAATGCACTTTCAATGTGCAGTGTTGATTTTATGGCTGATGGATTAGAAATCGATGAATTTTGAAAATATGCTAATGAGACAAAAAATGGAAACAAAGATTCCCCAAATAGCCAATATCAAAAATACCATAATACTCTTAATTTGTCCCTCCAAAACTTTGCATAACCATTGTTTTCAGTTTCTCTTCGGACCATTATAGAGCGTTCTCACGTGACGTCACGGCGGCCATGTTGGTGTTCCAAAACAAAGAAATGGCGGCCATGATGGTGCAACAAACAAATCCTCCGGGAATTGAACTCTATTTTTATGCAAATACTTTTTTTTGTTTCTGTAATCCAATACGGCTGCTGATCACGTGAGTGAACACGTTCTCTAAGTCCCAAGAGAAGAATATTATGGTATTTTTGATATTGGCTAATTTACCCTTTCGTTATCTAAAGCTAACATCGCATCCGTTCGTGAAGTAAAATACATAGCACGAAACTCCACACGATCAATTTTACAAACTACGGGCGTTCATCATCATCAGCTTACCCTTGTGCCAGAATTTCCGAAAATTCCTGGTTAAAGGACATTATTCTATCATTACACTATATTCTATCATTATTCTGGTTAAAGGTAGATAGCAAAACCCTTTTTCGGTAATTGCAACCAGAAATTTACAACGACGTTTCAAGACAGTCCCTCCTTCCCGGTTCCAAGCATTCCTTTGGGACCTTCGCGCTGTTGCACTGTTTCGAGACGTATTATTACACAATGACAAGCAAATTTTCATTTGTTTTATAGGCCATGCCCTTTATTTTCTCCGTTGAGCGTCGTCCGACCGACCCAAATTTTTGGCATTTAAAAAAAGGTAGCGACGTAGTTAAACTATTTTTATGTCGCATAGGAGTTTCGGTAGTGGATCCTTCAACATCAACCAACTCTTCCTCAATATTGATTCACGTTAATGATGCTGGGGTACCAGGCCTCCGATTCCAAAACTACTTGTGATATTTTTTAGGTATCCGACCGACCGACCGACCCAAAATCAGGAAACGCATTCGACGCTAAACGAAAAAAAAGAGGGATGGCCATATGTATACTTGAAAAATCGCTAATAATTTTGCAAACCGTGTTTGCAAAATTGGTATGCAGAGTTAAAAAACAATTAGCTCATGATTCTTGCCCTGTGTTTGTATTAAGTTTGGGAGCACTGAGTTTGTTATCTAGTTCGTCTACACCACTCTAAAACCTCTAATCGCCAGAAACTCTTCGGCATAACACTAATAAACGCTGTCTCGCGCACGAAGCATGACAATACTTAAAATTTGTATGATAACTTTCAGCGCAAAGTTGGTGTTTTTTGTCTCTGAGAGGATAACTATACATTTATATTCAGATTCAAATCTGGGTATCTAATCCAATGGGAATACGAAACTAATGGAATAATTAAACCATCATGCTACCATTAGAGCCAATACTAAAAAAAACTCTTCATTGTGTAAAACACATACAAGCGATCTCACGGCGATCATATCTTCGTCCCAAACAAGCCCTGTAGGAATTGAGCTTTTGTTTTCTTTTGCAAACATTTTCTCTTATTTAATAGGTTAACAATCACATCCATAGCTACCAGAAACTCATGAGGGTTGAAACGTGCAACGGCCCCTTGTGTGCTGGGAAACAAGCTTCCGAATATTCAATTTGCTAAGTACCATATTTGGAACAACAAGGGCGAGAGGTTTCCAAATATGGTACTTAGCACTGAAACATTCAACCAATCAGTTCGCACTGAATATTCGGAAGCTGTGAGCACGCGTTACACGCTTCAACCCTTATGGGTTTCTGTAGCTACTTAACTGACCACTTTCCACAGGGGCTTTTCCAAGCCATTGAAACGAAATCGATAACAAACCAGTAAAGGAACTCTTAAATCCCAACCGGACGGAAGTAAACCAGTTGGCTATATTTTTACAAGTACAGCCGAGAAATTGAACCACAGGGACTTCATACACCAAGATCAAATACAAGGAGGAGTGTTCAGGACGGGTCTTGAACTCGGGATACCCGGATCACAGGGCAAGCGCCCTAACAACTGGGCAGCACTGCTTCCGCCCATGGTTACGTGATTCCATTCATGGTATGGAAGGAAACCGATGAAAGAAATGATAAAAAACTTACCTCCCCCATTTCTGCCCTTCCTCCAAATGTTCCTTGGGGATTCTTTTGCGCGCGCCACAGAAAGAACGCAATGAATATCAATAAGAATACTGCTATTCCCAGGGACGTTCCGATGGCAACATAATCAACCGTACCGAGGTTTCCAGCTGGAAAGAGAGATTAGAGAGTAAACTTTTTTTAAATAACGAGATTCTGTGAGATGCAAAAGAATAAAAATTAGAGAATTAAAAACAATTGAAAGATAATCATGCAAAAAAGGAAGGCTGGGGTTGGGTTCGCTGTTGTTGTGAGTGTTTCGTCTGATGAATTCCGCGTTGTAGTCGTTCTTCCTGAAGTCGTTGTCTAACGATTTCTAGGTGGTAGGTCTCGTCACATAGGCTGCCGGGCGAACCACAAACTAGTTGTTCTCGCCTTGTAAGAGTCTGTATAGTCGTAGCCTTGTGAGTCGTGGGGTTGTAGGATGATTGGTTGAGTAGTCTGTCAGTATAAGCAGGAGCCCCTAACAAAGAACCTACAACTCCAGTACTAGATCTATTTATAAAATTATTAGGAAATTACGCGCACTCTCATTGGTCAATAGCTGTGTTTAGATGAGAGTATGGAAACACGGCTGTGACATCACGAATTTTGATTGGTTTAGATGAAGCTATGACGCGTGTTTTGATTGGCTGGTAGGAAATATGAGCTTGTATCAAGAAAATCTGTTTCAATCAAGAATTTTCCTTCATTTATTTCCTTCATTTGTCGAATAATTTTTGAGAAATATTTTATAAACACAACAGAGTACTTTTTCCGTGTTTCCATAGCTTCATCTAAACACTCGGGGAAGTTGGGAGAATTCTCGACAGTTATCCAAACTTTCGACTGTGTCTCGGGTTTGCACAACTGTCTCGAATTCTCCCAACTCCCCTCGTGTTTAGATGAGGCTATAGAAACACGGGAAACGTCCTCTATTGCTTAAATAACGGCATTTTCACAGATCAAGATATTTTTTGACGAGTTCTTAGATAAGATTTGGCTTGCACTAGTGACCATTCTCAATCGCATAGGTAATCATTTCTCATGCCGACTTGTGATTAGCTTGAAAGGTCTGGTTCCGCGGGAAAATCAGTCTAAAAATAACTCTGTAAAAATGTAATGAAAATGAAGTCGTACTATCATAGTCATGGGCTCAGGGTATAAGTCGGTTTCCTGAATACTGTTGCCGGTTCGCAGCATATCATCATCGTCACGAGTTACCAAACAGGTGAATTGCTAATTTGGGGAACAAGGAAACACGAACAAAAATTTAAAGGGAAAAAGGACCCCCTGGGATGGCCTCGTGAGTTACTTGGACATTTCTCTTATAAATCTTCCTTTTTGCCAGCCATCCTTTGCTAACGGAGCCAAAATGCTTTACACAAGAAAACTACGATTTTTTCTACGCTTATCTTTTGATGATTTGATGTTGAAGTACTTGTCGTTTGTATTATTCATATCTTCTACCCGAGTGAGCGTGCGGTATGTGACGTTGTGAATATGTTTATTCTTTTCCTAGGTCCTTTTTCACTACCACGAGCGCAAAAAGCAATTCATTGTAAAGTTTGAAACGTTAGAAGAAGTAATTACAGAAGCAAAAGTATAATTCGTGGTTGACGAGGACTCCATAGTGTTTCTCCAACCATTTGGCAAAAAAATGAATGCGAAAAGTTGATGTGAAGTCATTGAACGAAATTAATGACCGTAAGAAATTATTTTTGATCTGCACTTTGTGAGTTCAAAGTTTCAACTGAAATCACTGTCGGATACTAATGTATCCCAGGGGGAGGGATATTTAAGCAATAGAGGAGGTTTTCCGTGTTTCCATAGCCTCATCTAAACACGAGGGCGAATTGGGAGAATTCGAGACAGTTATGCAAACCCTCGCTGCGTCTCGGGTTTGCATAACTGTCGAGAATTCTCCCAATTTCCCCGAGAATATCAAAATGTCAATATCAATCAAAACGCGCGTCTAACAGTACAAACCAATGAGCATTCGTGTGATGTTACAGCCGTGTTTCCATACTCTCATCTAAACACAGCTATTGGCCAATGAGAGTGCGCGTACTATCCTAATTATTTTATAAATAATTGTAGTCAGGCTACTCAATATGAGTACAAGTGGATTTTAATCACAGTGCAACGCGCCTTACCGTGGCCACCCAGCAAACTTTCACATTTGACAACTGCTTGTAAATACGTCAAGTCAACAACCCATGCAACGGTGTTGGGTCTTCGGTGTTCGGTGTTACAACCGTGCGAACTTTGCAAGGAGGCGTGACTGTCAATCAAATTTGCACTCCCTGAT
>OX421447.1:48514468-48529468 GCA_949126865.1 Montipora capitata | reverse complement strand
GCTGACATTTGAGGGCTAAAAAAATCATCATTACAACATTTTAAACGCTTACTTACCACACGAAACCCCAATAATGTGCTGAGTGATCAAAAAGCAGATGAAGAATGTGGACGACGTTGAGGAATACATCGCAAAACGTTCTGGGGAACTGAAGTGTTTATCACCGGCCGATTCTCTCTTCAACTGAGCGCATTTAAATCCAGATGTGCTATTCAAAAGACTTGTGATTGGTTCTCTTTAGTACACCGCTCAAACAAAGAGGAAAATAGAATATTCATTACCTCAACTTGGTCATACAGATCATAATTTTTCGTTTTATTTATGTTTGCAAAGCAGTGATCGAAAAGAAGGTGAACATGAGCATATTTATTTGTTTGGAACTTCGAACAATGTCCAGGGAAGGCTTTGATCTCGGTAGGAAGAGCAGCAACCAAGCAGGCGAAATTACTATGGTTACTGATCGAATGATCCTTGATCCCCTGATCAATCGTATGATCGTATTTTCCTCGGTCAGATGACGTGAGGTTACTGTGTTTTTGTTTTGTTAACAGAATGAGATCACACATGAAGCCAGTGGTGGATGTAGCGGCAAGTCATGGAAATAGGACATAGGACATCGGATCATCATCATTTTATGAAAGTCCCAACCTTATCGTGCTGCGAACAACAGCTCTGCAGACTGGACCTTTGACTTTCCCGGCGTTCATTTTGCCAGCTGCTTCAATTCATACTGTACAAAGCTTGCAAAGAATGGTCTTCATAGCACAACGGTTACAATTATTTTTCAAAACTACAACCACACTTCTGAATGGAAGGAACATGTTTCGAAGTTTCAAATATCATCATCAGTCTTAGTAAGTATAACAGTAAACTTTTATGAGATGATCCGAAGATAGAACTTTCAATACTCGATGATTCTCAGTTACAGATTAAATGTTCGTTACAAGCAGATAAATTCAAACTAACCAACCGTGAATATTAGAGAAAACACAACGGACATAACGATAAATAAAACTGAGTTCAAGACTGCAGACTGCAGACTGCAGACCAGGGGTAAAATGGAAACTGAGGTTATAACGTAACTGTTGAAAAAGCCCAAACCCCTTAGAAATGCTAACCTTAGGCCTAATTAGGCCCAAAACAATATTTAAGCTTAACTGTTAGCATTTCTAATGGGTTTGGGCTTTTTCAACAGTTAAATTATAACGTCAGTCTGCATTTTACTCCCGGTCTGCAGTCTGCAGTCTGCAGTCTGCGTTTTACACTGACCGGTTTAAAAGTCTTAAAAGAAGTGTAATGCTGAACTGACATGATCAACTTGTTTGTTAAGTTCGGGTTTCAACTGCTCAATATGAAAGCTTTCCCGCTTGATTTTAAGTTTATAAAAAGACGCAGCATCATGAATAACATTGAAACAAGAGTCATCACAATTATCCTGACAATTCTTAGAAAAAGTGAGATGAAAGAAATGTTTATATTTAGAAAAACTTAGATCTTTGAAAATATGGGAATAAGGTGCTCATTTATAGTTGTGTAAAAATGCCCGTTGGTTAACGAACGTAGCGAGCACCACAGCCCGCAAAAGCAAAGATTTCTATTGACAACACATGATTTGAGAAAACCAGGATTAAATCCTAGGGACTTAAAAAAATGTTGCAACGTTGGAATGGAGAGAAAACTACTCTAACATTTAAATGCTTACAACACTTGCTGATACAGGAATTTTCTTTCCAGTATAAAGATAAATAGAAACCAATGTAAGGGAGTTTGTAAAAATGGCAGTTAGATACATCATACTTGGACGCTTCTTCTGCTGTAACATTTCTAACTAAAGATAACTTTAACTGACTTCGCTGATAGTGTCAATGGACCAACTAGGAAACATATTACGTTTCAAACTAGTACAAATTTGTAAGCCCTCTCGATGAGCCGAGTTTTTATTAACCCTAATTTGTCTACCAAAATCGAGTAAAACTGAAATGATTTGTAGGTCTTTGTAAGTGGACCGGTGCAAGTCCTTTTGCAAAAAATAGAAGTGATACGAACATTGATTGTCTGCTTGGATGCATCTAAAAATGACAACTCGTTTGTTTCTCTTGTAAACTTAATGTTGGGATGGCATGTGTTAATTAAGCGGTATTGAAAAAACATATCTGCATCATGAGAGGCTTGAAAACAACAAATAATATCATCTACAGTATCTTCGATAATGTAATACTTTAGGACCGATGTATTTATCCGACCAAAGCTTTTCATAATGACCCATGACTTGAAGAAATTGGCTAATACAGGGTCTAAAGGTGAACCCATGGCGACTCCATCTATTTGATCGTAAAAACAACCATTGAATAAAAAATGAGTGTGATAAGTCGTAAAATTGAAAAGTTATTTTAGTTGAAGTTTCTTTAGTTTTAGAGCAGAATTCATTTTACCATCCAATATATGACCACTAAATGACCCAAATCAATGGTCTCAGATCAAGGGATATTTGTAACTGAGGCTTGTGACATCACAGGAGACTAGAAACTTGTCACTGAAATCCAGCTGTTCAATTTCTTGGAGAAAAGAGAACGTATCTATTGCACAAAACTCTGAAGAAATGTGGGGTTTAAGTAAAGAACAAACAGATACTTGGTTAAGTTGTAATAATTATTGTAAGTGCAAATTTTCACAAACAGATACTTGGGTTTAAATTGAGCTTGCGTACTTGCTTTTCTGGACATAAGTGCTGAAATGAGGTAGCTGGTTGAGAATCAGAAGGGTAAATTTCATGCACTATCGATCTTAGAAGAGACCGGTTTTCATAAGTTAACGTACAAATCGCTGTAACTTACCTTCCCTCCGTATTCCAATTTTTTAAGTTTAGTGTCATCACTCAACAAATCAGACATAGTATTATTGTAAACCACCTTGTCAAGTCCGTCCCCTTTATTTGGTTTCAGGATAATGATGCTGTTGTATTGTTCCAGTCTTTTCAGTAAATACATCTTTTGTTTCTTTAAGTCATTCATTGAAGGCTTAAAAGAGTTGACATAAGCTGTATCTCTTTCTGGACTTCACTGGACTTGGTCTTATTCGAACGACCTGAGAGATTACTCTAGAGATCAACATGGAGAAGCACAAATATCGTGAATATGTGACTCTTTCTTATATGTGGAGGTTTTATACCGGGTTTTATAGCTAAGGTAAGACCAAATTTCAAAATATCAAGGGGTGAAGTTCTTCTTCGGAAAGCTTATAAGACGAGATAACAACTGTTTTCATTGTATTTACGGATCATCATCTAAAATTTTACTAGAGTTAAACTCACTATGGCTGATGATGATGTTTGAAACATCGAAACATGTTTCTTAAATTCAAAAGCCGTGTGTTTGAATTTTTACAAATAATTGATACAAACGCACTTTATGTTAAAAAATACACTCAATTAGAAGAAGAGACGTAACTCATTACAGTGTAATGGGAAGTGCTAGGTTTCTACCCCATATGAAGCATGTAAGCGTTAGCCCTACTAATGGAAATTGGCCCATACAAGGACAGAGAAAAACTCTGACCAGGGTGGGAATTGAACCCACGACCTTCGGGTTTGATCACCGCTGCTCTACCGACTGAGCTACAACTAGAAGAAGCACGCTCCAATTTTGACATCCAAAACGAAGTGTCATTTTAAGTCTAAGCCTTGGCTACCTATTTCCAACAATAAGGTGATGGTAAAGGTTTATAACTTCGCGTTATTTTTAGCTTTAGGTAAAGCAGCCGTTATCCTCACTTGAGGAGCAGCATTTGTTGAGGACACTTTGTGACATTAATTAACAATTAGACCCGTGGCCCTTAAGGGCAAAGGGTCTAATTGTTTTAGTTATCACCGAACTAGTCGGACAGAAAAGGCAATAATAAAGTTAGCAAATGCAATTTGAAGAACTATTTATTTGGGAATAAAACGAAAGAGAGCGTCACGCTTTTCGCTACTCGAGGACTATTACTAATAGTCCTCTAGTAGCGTAGCCAATCAAAATGCTGGATTTGCATTAGTCCACTAGTTGGGTGATACTAATTGTCTGTATTACGAGACACGAGTGATGTTGAAGTTGGCCGGGGGATCGAAAGGATTTTGAACAGGTAACTGTGGGCTTCTAATGGAAAAGGATTACAATACCATCGTTCATTTTAGCAGGGAATCCTTTTTATAGTTGTCTAATTTTACTGTCAGGCAATTTCGTAAAGGTATCCGCAAGTCCCCAACTGTTGCCATGGCAACATGGCTTACAGCACTGGCAAAAGACCCTCTAAATACTCCGTTTTTAGAAAATGTCTTAATCACTGATCCAGTCACTTAGTTCTTTTTCTAAAATTTCAAAGACCCTAATACGTAGTTACTTGTGAGATAAGTAAATTCTACTCAATAGTTTTTTTTTCTCGATTTTCTTAAAGAATACGAGGAAACGAATTTTACTTGTATACCTAAAATCAGGATGGATTACCGAGGTAAGTGTCGAAATATTGCTCTCCACATCTAACATAATATATTTCCGATTTTGTCAATTTTATATCCCATTTTTATTTCCTGCAGTCCGTTTTCAGTCACTAGCTGACGCGTGGCATATACCTTACGCACGAGCCCTCAGCTGAAAAGTCTTTCAAGCCTCCTACAGCGATATTGGCTACGACTCTCCTGGTAGGACTCCTTTTTTTCTCGGCTTCGATCCTGGTTTCGCTAAGACATATGAAAGCCGAGTTCCTTCTTTTCACGGTCTTAGTTTAACATGCGTATTATATCTTGACCAATCTATCAAATACAACATGTACGTTTATACCTTCATCACAGTAAATGATATTCGGTGATGTCTAGTTCAAATTTCTATAAAGTGTAACGACGCGAGGGTGACGCTTTCATTTTTCTCTCAAAGCTCGACGATATGTTTTAAGTAGAAGTTTCCAATCTGACTAATTCAGGTGATGTTCTTAGCATATCCATTTTGGCACTGTCAGCGCTGGGCATCCATTGCATTAAGGTAGACTAGACCTGTTTCTGTGTCATGATCTCGAGGCTCGTTCACCACTCCATTCCTGTCTCTTTCCTCTTCACAGGGCAAAGTTTTCCAAAATAGCATATTGACGGTCAGTGCTAACAATGTGGTACACACCATTTTCTGCACAGAATCATAGGACCTCGACTTGAGTGCAGCCCACTGGTTAGGGCGCTCGCCTAGATACTGGGTTCAACACTGACCCGTTCTGAACACTCCTTGAATTTGATCCTGGTATTTCAACCTCTCGACTGCACTTGAAAGTATGCAACTAGTTAGTCAACCGGCCAATTGGAGATTCTGAAATAGCCGAATTGGTCTGTTAATTCTGTTCTTTCATTGATTTTATTTCGCTGATTGGCCCTGAAGAGCCGCTATGGGAAGTGGTCTGTTAGGTATGTATGTATGTGCAAACTTACAATTTAAGGCTCGCGACCCCGAGGCTTTTGTAGATTGCGCTAGTATGTCCAGGGAAGGCTTTGATCTTGGTAAGAAGAACAGCAACCAATCAGACGAAATTACTATTGTTACTGATCGAATGATCCTTGATCCCCTGATCCGATCGTATGATCGTATTTTCCTCTGTCAGGTGACGTAAGGTTGTTGTGTTTTGATCACACACGAAGCCAGTGGTGGATGTAGCGGCAAGTCATGGAGAGGACATCATCGTCATTTTATGAAAGTCGCAACCTTATTTAGCTGTGCAAAAGAGCTCTACTAATTGAACAGACAGGATTTTATTCCCGGCGTTCATTCGGCCTGCTTCATGTTCTCAACAAAGCTTCAAGCAAACAATGGTCTTGATAGCACAACGGTTACAATTATTTTTCAAAAGTACAACCACACTTTTGAATTGAAGGAACAGGTTAGGATGTTTCAAACATCATCAGTCATAGTAGTAAGCATAAAAGTAAGCTTTCATAAGATGATCCGTAGATAGGACTTTCAATACTCGATGATTCTCAGTTATAGATTAAATGTTCGTTACAAGCAGATAAATTCAAACTAACAAACAATATTAGAGAAAACACAACTGAGATAACGACGTCTAAAAAGTCTAAAAGTGTAATGCTGAACTGACATAAGGGTTTCAACTGCTCAATATGAAAACTCTCCTTTATTTTAAGTCGCTAGAAAGAGGTAGCATCATCAATAACATTAAAACTAGAATCATCACAAGATATATCCTGACAATTCTTAGAAAAAGTGAGATGAAAGAAATGTTTATATTTTAAAAAAACTGTAATGTTTGAAAAGATGGGAATTCTTATCCCGAAAAGGGTGATCATTTAATGCCTGTTGGTTAACCAATGTAGCGAGCACCACAGTCCGCAAAAGCAAATTTGTTCAGAACACGTGATTTGAAAAAACTAGGAGTAAACTAATTTTTTTTTTCTCTCCTGATTTCTCTGCAGGATTTTTTTTCCTCCTAAGCTATACAAAATCATTCTTGTATAGCTACATGTTTCCGGAATGTCATTCTTTAGAATCATTTAATATTACCTATTAGTATAAATACACAGGTGACTATACAAAATCGCGCGCTCTCATTTTGCTCGCTATCTCGGATTATCAGCCGATAATCACCTCGACGGACAAAATGGCTGCCAGTAGTCGTTTTGCCACCGTAAGTGAAGATGATTTCGCGTTGAAATGTTTTTTTTCTCTTTTTTGAAATAATCACCTGTGTATTTATACTAATTAACAATTATTCGCCGAAGGCGAAGTGATTATCGGTGAATATTCACCTCGACTTCGTCTCGGTGAATATTCACCGATAATCACTTCGCCTTCGGCGAATAATTGTTAATTATTATATGGCTAGTGTTTCTGGCAGATATAACGCATGCTGTGATTGGCTTAGAGCAGCTAAGTGCCAGGGCATTATTCTCCCATATTTTAATGGGACATTTTTAGTGAGTGCTTAACCCATTGACTCCTGGGGATTCCCCATTGACGAGTAAAATCGTCTGGTGTGAGACAAAGTGAAATACTAAGTATGGCCGGTTTATGGGTGAAAGGGTTAAAGTGCTGTTATTAGTTTGACTTTCTTTTTCTTTATTTGAACCAAAACAAGTGATTAATCATCACCTCCACCATGCTTTGCTTTGCCTTGCTTTGGCTTTTAGAACAAAGTCTCAAAGTTGAAGCTGGTGGCTCAAGGAGTAAACTTTACAAAAAAGTTAGGTCAAAAAGACTATAATGGTATTTGAGTATTATTGTAGAACAAATTTGCCTATATCACTAAAGTCATTAAATCAATGGGAATCCAAACATGAGGATGCCGTTTGCTCAGGAGGGGTCTTCCCTATAAAAATCGCAGGCCACTTATTGGAATTTTTTTAAAAACAACCCTTAAAGGTAACAGAACCTTGTTTTGTGGACGGAGGCTAAAGAAATCTGACCCCTTAGAGGAACCAGTTCTAAAGTGACAAATGACTGGCATTTTATAATTCATAAGTAAAAGTTATTTGCTCGTGTACCAAATTGTCCTACAGTTCCAGTCATTTTTCAGATTGATAGCCTTAAATGCACTGCAGCAACTCTGCCAGCTGTTTGGTCTCAGCATCATAAGCAGTACAAATCCACAATTTTTTCTCCAAAAAGGAACAACAAGAACCCCTGTCTTTTTCGTAAGGGAGTCCCCCTTGCGGCAGTTTGTTTACTTTACCACCATTGTTTAATACTATCCAGGGACTAAAGCAAGGATGGAAATAGATTATAGTTTGAAAAAATATGCCCACTTTTTTTTTACTTCTTACACTTACTGCATTCAACTTTAATTTATTCATCCTTGGAAATGGTAGGAATGATTAGTATTCTTTAAAGCAATTGCTAAAAATTTCATTGCACCTAATGTTGAAATATTTTTTACATATGGAAAGGTAACAGGAGTTATTTCTGTGAAGTCTTCTCCAGAAAACTCCAACATGGGATTACGCCCCTTTCAAATGTAGCTTTGTATGCTTTTGCTCAATGACTTTGAGCAATTATTACAGAAATATGAAGTTATGGAGTTTTTTAAAAGTTAAATCTAATGGAAGGGGATTAAAATTATTGAAACCACTGTGTTGCATTCAGAGTCCACAAAGAGGGGTTAAATAATTTATTGCACTGGAAGTATTTAGTAGGCCAGCATGAAATTTGTTTTGGATGATGGCACTGAATCAACTTCAACAAGTTTTCTAAACTTTGAAGATACCTAATTTTATATCCTCCTGCTGTTTTATTGCTGGAAGATAAAATCAATTCTTGATTAATTATTTTTGTTGTCACATTAACCCACCACAATGTGATGAAAGTGTATTATTAGCTGTAGTAATATTTTGTTACAGTAAAATCCTCCCTGCAAGTGAGCTGGAGTTCTGAATCAAATTTTCAACTTGGAATACCGGTATTGTTGTTTTGGCTATTCAGAATTAACCTAATCTATGTTTATTTCTATAATTTGGAGGGAAGCAAAAGATTGGCATTTTGCTTGAAACGACTATAGCAAAATATAATTGCAACTGAAAGGTCTCCTTCCAGTGTACCCAATATGAGGTGCTATGACATGTTATGTATGATATTGGTTATTAAATACATTTCTAAATTTTCAGGGACCTCATGCATTTTTTTTCCTCCGTCTTAATAAATTTGCCTCTATGGACCCCTTGAATGGCAATTTTAACAACTTAATTTTGAAAAAAAAATGCAAAAATCTTAACATTTTCTGCTAGATGCGGGCCCCCGCGGAAACAGTGTGTAAATATTTAGTCGAAAGAGAAACCATTTGGAAATTTAGTGGTATCTTTTTTGCTCCACTTTTAAAAAGATAAACGCATGAATTGAAATCAAGATGGTACTCCATTAGCCGGTAAGCCCCACAAACGAATTTCACTCAAACACTGTCACAGCAACCTAGACTCGCGTTGACCTTGAAATTTCCCTCGTAGCACTGTTGGCTAAAAAGAGAATCTCGCTGGCATAAAAACGCACTATGCAGTCAAAACATTCGTCCGTTTTACTGGCCTGAAAAAAGTTTTTCTATCGACGGAAATCTGATAAACACCCGATGGCAGCCATGTTTGATTTGAGGCATTGAAGTCACATGACAAGGCCCCGACCAATCAGACATTTTTTGCCAGTGAATGTTGTTATAATGTTCATTACTGAATTTGGTACAACATTTTCAGAATATAAGTGCACAAACATCTGTTGCTTATAAGATTAAAATGTGTTAACATTATTAAAATGTAAAGCAACAGTAGACTGAGTGGAAGCATTGTTCATTCATTATATGTTCAAAACCAAAATTTTAGACCGTAGGAGCACTTAAATGATGTTTATCTTTGTTCTTGCAAAGAATGTTCTGCTGTGTCATTTTATTCTATTTGTTTTTCCACCTCAAACGTCTTGTAACTATTGCACCTCTCAAACAGTTGATAGTATCATTGAGAATGGAAGAGCAATTTATCAGATATGTTACTCCAGCAAAATATGTTTTTATTTCTGATTTTTTAAAGAAATTAGACGTAGGCCGCTGGCCATGTAAAAGTTATTCATAGAGCAAGATGTCAGGGAAATTTATCTTGTAATGTGGTTCCCAGTAAACAACAGCTTGAAACTGCCATTTTGGATCATAAGGAAAGCAGCATAGGCTTTTTGATGTGAATTTCTAGCTACTGCATTAGTTGTGTTTTCCAGTGGTATGCAAAGCAAAAGATGAGTTACCACGTTTTTGTATACAATGGTTCTGAACCAAAAAATGTAACAAAACTATTTTCAAATGTAGATTCTGTTATTGATCTCTTTTGTTCTATTATTCAAAGTAAATTTAATTGTTTTGAAACGAACTATGAGGTTGCATTTCTTAGATGTTTATGTGAATTATAGAATATAGAAAGAAAGGAAACAAATAATAAGAAAGCATAAATCTACTTCAGAAATTGCAGAAAACTGGAAGAAAGAGGAGAGAAATTTACAGCCCAATGGACCCAGAGCAAAAATAAGAACTTCCTTCAAATTGTTTTGAAAAGTACAGGTCTATGGACCCATCGAAAAAAAAAAACTCTTTCAAATAAAGATGAAAAGTATAGGTCATTGAACTCACACGATAAAGAGCAACTTCTCTCAAATAAATTCTTGTAACATAGCCAGAAATTCTGAACCGCGCGTGCGCAATAGAGCGCAAGACTTAGAATTTTAACGGTATTTTAAACTTGCTGAAGAATAGAAGGAACTATATGGGATTCAAATGAAAACAGTTTATAAAAACCGCACACCGGACGCAACACAACCATCCCAATGCCAGATCGAAAAATACTCATAAGTACTTTGAATCCATAATTACTTTGTTTTTGTAAATCAAACACTCGTTGCGGTTTTCTCGGTATTACAAACAGTGTTTTATTTCGAGTCAGTGCCCTTTAGAACACACAAAATGGCACCTACCTTCGTAAATGCAAGTTTCCCCATCTCCAGTAATCTGGAATCCTATCCTCGTATCGATCCATCCCAATCAAATTTTTGAAGTTCAAAGATGTCATTTCACATGCAAGACAAAGAAGACTTCGAAAACCCTGAAAACATTGCGGCTTTTTTGTCATACTTTCAGCAACTATGAACGCATCCACGAACAGAAATCTTACTTCAATCGCGCGGAAGAGACAATTTTGATTGCTTCTTCTTTGCACTAAACGCTATGCAAAATAAAGCACGATCGCCATTTTGATAATATCAGCAGACGATCGATAAAAGACTGGTAACTATGGATTGTGATTACGAGGTTGGAGGCTCGGTAACACAGATTATTTAGGGAGGGAATTTTAAATTTTTTTCCCTTTTAAATTTAAAATTCGCGCGAATCAGTTAACGAAAAAATGTCTGATCTCTACCCAGTCCGTGATCCCTTCAATCATATTTGCGATCCACCAGAACGTCAGTTAAAATGTGTCAAAACAACTTGAAGGAGGTAATGAGGTGGTGTTCTGGCTTGCAATTAAAAATGCTGCACTAATACAGTGGCACAAATTGAAAATGGCAACACCAGGCATTGCTTATATTGACATGTTAAATGGAGTTATTCCTAGCCGTCCATTTAAGATCAATCGGGAGAGTGAACGAATTGAAGGCCGACTTTCAAATCGTTGTTCTGCTGCTTCAATCACAAATCAGACTCTAAACAGGAAAGGGTATCATAAAAACAGAAAAAAGCAGGCCGAAAAATTGTGTAGGCTGCTGTTTTGAAAAATGAGGTGATCTCAGTAGAGACAGTTTAGAGAATGAAAACCTGGGAATTCACAGAGGAGCTGGAATTCCAGACCTCAAAACCAAACAAGCTCAAAACAGAAAATTAAAACAATTTAAGACTCAAGTACAGAGGGCACTGCATTTTGTTGAATTATTTGGCCTGAATTTGCAGCTTTTGAAACTTAAAGACCCAACGGCAATAACAGCTTTTCTATAGACTTTGCTAAAAAAAATTGCTCTCCCAGTGCGCAGCAGGTAAATGGTAGTGTGGCATCCCCAAAATCAAACTGTGAAGATGAGAAAAACACAGTGGAGACTCTTTTTAATGGATAAATTTGGAGTTGGGGATGAATTTATCCACAAGCTCTCAATGACTGTTGAAGATTTTCCTGTAAAATCATATTTAATAAAACAGTGTCGACCTGACCTAAATAAACAGGTTAAAATTTCTACCACGCCTGGTTTGGCTCAGTATTCTTTCAAAGAGTTGCTGACTGACATATAGTAAGAGACATGGTAAGTACTCATTACTGGATTGGCTTCAACTAATATAGGTCATAAATTATTGATGTCATTCAGCCATTGTCACAAACTAACTCAGATTGGGTTCTTGTGGTTGTAACATTTACTTTACCCTAAAAGGGTGAGAAAACTCATACTCAATTTCCTGCCTCAATAGTTGATGAAATTTGATTGGTCCCTGTGGATTTGAGGAACAAACCAATCAACAATTATTAATTTTGTAATTATACATAACAGAGTATAAAGTGATCATAAGATACTATTATGGGTGGAGATTGTAATAATTTAATACAATACTGAGCCAAATAATGAAACCAAAATTTAAACATTTTAAATTTGAGTCATATGCATTATGACATGCTTGTTCATGCATATACCTACATGTAATTATGTATAAGTGAATTAATATAATAACCATCCCAGATGAATGTGAGCTTTTAATCAATCAGAAGCTACTAGACATGCAAATTAAAATAGTTATAAGCATTGAAAATTGTTCAATTTAATTGCAGATAGGTGAAGGAATATTAAAAGATGGAGCGACAGTAAAAATTAAATTGAGTGGAGATGTAGCTTGTATGAGCAGGATGACCAATTTCATTCTTCTTAGTTTTACCATCCTGCAGGATAATTTGTAACTGCTCACTTAAATAAATAATATTATTTTCCCAAACATGTACTTTACAGATTTGAATGTACACTTGTGTAAAGATTTCTGTACACTAAAACAAAGGTACAATTTACAGAGTTAAATGCACACATACAAAGATGTAATGCACACTTATAAAATTAATGTGCCCTTAAGAGTGGAATATACACTTACAAAGTTGTATATACACGAACAGAGTTGACTGCACACTTACTTAGAGAGTTCAATGTACTTACTGACCATTTAAAGTTGACACTAATGCCATGATTAATCAAACTAAAAAATTTAGAAAGATATGTTTCACTGACTCAGACTTAATGGCCTTATGCATGATTAGCAATTACAACAAGAAAGGTTTTCAAAACAAAATTTAAATACAAAATGTACATCTTGTGTAAACCAAGCACAGCAGAAAATCTTCAACATACATAAATAAATGCATATTACTCTGAATCCTGAAGAGCTATTTTGGTAAAATTAAAAGAAATATTCTCCTCATATGCTCTTGATAACAAAGCACAAACCCCATCCCTATCCAGATCATACTTCTTTGGGGACCAAGAAATGAAAGTTTTCACCCTCATTGGGTGAAAAACCCTAATTCCTTGGCCATGAGAATCCACCCAAGAATCCCACCCAAGGGGAAAATATAGAGCATTAAAGTGATTTTTTTTTCAAAAAGGTCCATCCCTCCCTCGACACTTCTTTACCCGCAAACAAGAAATGAAAAACATCCCCCCGAAAAAACAACCCTACTGGCAAACGTGAACATGCTTTTAAGTGCCTTTCGACAGCCACCCTGAAGGAACACACATTGTCTAGAATTAAAGATAAGTCCGGGCTTGGCCTGTTGAAAAGCTCGATACATCGAGGTAAAATGCATTCCTCCAGCTCCCACAAAGCTTCGTAGGGCAAGTAACCCTTCCATTGCACCAAATATTCTACCTAATGGATTGAAACGGAGAAACCTCTGTTCTAGCTAATTTTGGGTAAAGGTTGATTTTATTGAAAATACACAACTCAAGCTTGCATGTGCGAAGGTAAGCACTACCAAACATACTTACCGTTTCATTTCTTTCCCGTCTTTCCACGAGCCTTTCGACATCCCAGTAACCAGATCTTCTACCTCCGTTTTTATTTCTTCTCTTTGGCTCGAAAAAAAGTTGGCATCCACGGATGAAATGACATTTAAAACGGAAAAAATACCCTTTCGACGGTTTATCGCGAGACGCCATTGTTTTTGTTTTAGTTCGACTCGTTCGACTCATTTCACACATAGGCCAATCATACGCGAGAATGAACAATACGCTTTATTGACAGGCTGTCATGTGTATGACGCAAAAGAGAAGTAAGCACCACCCACTTTGGTTCGGAATTTCTGGCTATGACACCTATATACCTTGATACCCAAGCCAAAAACAAAGGACGAAACAATTAAAACAATGACTTCTGTATCACCCTGATTTGTAATAAACAACAGGATTTGTAATATCAACCGGATTTGTAATAAAAATCAACCGGATATGTAATAACAACAGGATTTGTAATTAAAATCAACCGGATATGTTATAAAATAACTAACAGGATTTGTAATAAACTTTCAACCAGATTCGTAATAACATACTTAACCGGATTTGTAATAACCTATCAACAGGATTTGTAATGACAGTGCGAAAGGGGTGAGTCACATACCCAATGTATTGTCATAAAGATATCTATACCCTCTCTTTTCTCACTTATGGAGGGGTTTGGCTATTCCAGAAGGTTGGGAGTCGTAAACGGCGCCAATTTCAGAGGAGTTTAGGAGAGGGGGTGTGGGGTTAACATATTCTACATATCTGCCTACATATATGACCGCCTCCCCCCCACCCCCCCCAAATATTACCTCTGACAATCGAACATAAAACGGAAGGCACTCGCCACATAAGGAAAGTGCTGTAGAAAGCAGTTAATGGGATTTGGGTAAAATTTATGCGTACAGAGAGTTTTTTAGGAAACGATTTTCTAACCATCGAAATTTTCATTTGCATGCAAAGCTCATCTTTGACAGCACTTAAAAACTAAAGGGGAATTACGACTGTGACTATCTTCAGAATTACTTGTTTATCATTGTGTTTCTTTCAAATTTAATATGAAATTTTTGATGTGTTGGGACTTTGTTTTTACCGCAAAACCTTTTCAATGACCCTCAAAAAAGTGCGCGTTTACTTTTACAAGAGCCATTTGTTATTCTTCCTGGTTAATACCACTAGTTAAAACAAGATGTCTTACAATGTTTGCTGAGTCACTCGCGAAGTTTCGTCGGGCATTGATGTTCTGCCTGACCATGTGGGTCGGGTACTCAATCTGCCATGGCATTGCATTGCATTATGAAATTTAACGTTTGGTCCGACGTCCGACCGGAAAAGTTGGTGAATGACTAGTCAATTTTTGCACAGCTTTGTATTTTTTTTTTATTCGGCCCAAACCTTAAACTTGATATTTTGAACAACTTACCGCATTCCATTTTTACTTTTGGGAAATTCAAAAGTTATTAGCAAATGTGTTGTTTTCGAAGCACTTGAAACGTTT
>OX421447.1:48499468-48506968 GCA_949126865.1 Montipora capitata | reverse complement strand
TTCATATCTTCTACCCGAGTGAGCGTGCGGTATGTGACGTTGTGAATATGTTTATTCTTTTCCTAGGTCCTTTTTCACTACAACGAGCGCAAAAAGCAATTCATTGTAAAGTGTGGAACGTTAGAAGAATTAATTACAGAAGCAACACAACCGTGCGAACTTTGCAAGGAGGCGTGACTGTCAATCAAATTTGCACTCCCTGATTAGCGGATAATTTGTAACACACTTTGTCAGGTGGCCACGGTAAGGCGCGTCGCACTGTAATACAGTTCTGTTTCGTAGATCAACGTTTAGTTGACCCACTCATCAGTATACACTGAAGCCAGGAGCCCATCTGGAGCGTGCAACTTCCATACAGCGTCTGTGAAACGGCGTTTTCACAAGTAGGTTTATTTTTAGACTAGCCCTTCCCGCGAATTAGGTTAAAAAACAAAGGCAGTTCCGGTTTGGTGACCCTATGACGTCAGCTTAATTTCTTGTAATTGATCATCGGGCTCCTGTGGGAGTCTAATTAGCGGGAAATTCAATCTAAAAATAACCTTACTTGTGAAAACGCCGTTGCACGAACACAGTAGAGTTGTAGGCTCCAGATGGGCTCCTGATGAAGCTTAAGTGATGAGTGGGTCAACTTCATGTTGATCTACGAAACAAAACTGTATTAATTAAAATCCACTTGTACTCAAATCAAGGGCACCCAACGAGCAAATTATGCCAAAAACCTTTGACATGTTTGAGAGGCATTTCTAGGCGCCTTGTAATGTATAAAGACTGTCTAACGAAATGCTTTTACCACCTAGAAGAATTTAATCTGTTCGGATATCTTAGCTGAAAATTGAATTGTCCGAGAATTTTAGGGGACGATATCTTCGTTTCAGAAATTGCTGCGGAACGTTACCTTCTAAGAAGTGCCAACAGAACCATTTGCACATCCGAAACTGCCAGCATTCTCGTCACCAGAGCCTTGGATTGACACAAGGCTCTGGGAAACTCTATCTAGGAGAACATACGCCGTAGGGTTCTTGTAGCCAAAAACTGCCTATTTGAACATTACAGCGCCTGCTCACTCCTCGTGCTAACATGAATGCACCAATCGGAGACGCTTTTGATTGTTCATCACGAAAACCAATGAGAAGACAGTTTGTTTCAGGGTTCCCCAGAGCTCTTCTCTCCCTCAGTCAAGAGAAGAGCTCTGGGGTCGAGATTGAAACTGCCAGGTGACCTTTTTAAAGTGCTACTATGATCAAAAAATCACTTCCTTTTTTCTTCAGATTTTGAAAATGTGATTGCTTAATACGTGACTGACAAAATTTTGAGCTTTGATTTTTACGCGCAGATTGTTTACTTTGAGTGTAAGTTTTTGACTTCACGGTCTGCCATTACTCCCGTTCCAAACTGACCGACTGGACCACAGAGAGTTGGATCTAGGGAAAAGTGACGTCATTTACTCACTACCTTAAAATTTCAGCGTGTAAACGCAACTTATTATATATGCAAAACACCAGTTTAAAAGTCTGAAAGCCCGAAACTCCCGTGCTGTATATTAATTCAGCCGCGTACACATGCATTGCATTCTTAAACCATTGAGTCTTTGACGTCATTTTCTCCTCCATCCAGCTCTCTCAAGATTTTAAAGTTAGTAATGGCGGACAATTAAATAGGAAAATTCCGGTTAAAATATACAGGTGCCTTTTTGAAATCAAGGCTTAAAACTTGTTTCACTAATTGTTTAGTTAACATTGCTTTGAAATATAAATAAAAAAAATTAAATTTTTGGTAAGTTTTTAGTAAGTTCCTACTTTTTCCTGGTTACGAATCTTTTAGGAGATGTTTTAGTAAAGAAATCTGTAGCTGTTTGGTAACCTAGAACAGAAATTCTTAGGACAGTTTCACCGAACATTATCGTTGGGTGCCCCTGTCATATTGAGTTAGAGTAGCCTGACTACAATTGTATCCGCTCCGTTACTGTTGAGCACTATTCAGGATTTCACAGTAAAATCCGCCCAGAAAGGACGAATAGCTTGTGAAATGCCAAAGTGAAGATTCCAATCGATGTTACAAATTCCTTAAACTTTAGATAATACGGAAGTCATAAAGTGATTTTAATTCTTGGTAGCATCCTGAGCTATCATCATGCTCGCAGCGATCCAGAACCCGCGAGACGACTCAAGAGGATCACGTCCATCAATTTTTCCTGCATTTTTCTGAACAATTTGGCCAAATTAGCAGGTAAATTAATATGCAAAGCAAATATTATTGCAGTTTTGTGACATTGGAAACCTTTTAAACCAACCGTGATTCTCGCATGTACTTACTTACATGACCAAGACTGACTTCCCTCGTTGAAAAATACACTTTCTGTTTTTGTGCAATTGGGGTTCTCTGTGTTAGGTAGTAGGGTCAAAGTACAAATATTGAATAGAATAAGTCATCGGTCATCACAGTGCGACTTACATTTTTGTCAAGATCTCCAGCTGACGGTTATTTGTGACTTGTTTGTCTCGTCAGACAACAGCGCAAGCCGAGCGGGACGGAATGTCAGAGGGTAGAGAGTCTCTTAATAGTTCGAAATACTCCCTATTCCACTTTTCAAAATAAAACAATCACCCAAAATGCTTTTAGTTTTTTTCACGGCTAAAGGTTATTTTTTTAATCATTTTCACACCTAACGGTTAACTTTTTTGGACGTTTCACGGCTCACGGTTGACCCCATTAAGACCTCTTCGAAGAGTACTTGTGTATAAAACAGTGATATTGAATGTTGAATCGTTTCCAAATAAAATTAAGTTCTTCCGTTTACTTCTCATTCATACTTAGAAAATTCCAACACTGAAGTACAATATCATACAAGCCCATCATTTGACGTAAATCAAGTAGCTATGGAGCTTCCACATCGACACCGTCAATGCCGCCGAATCCAGCCTATCCTAATCTGCGAGCAGGCAGTCTCTCTCTGCGGTGGGACCCCCCAGCCCCAGTCCCTCGGCGGGCCTGCTCGCAGGCTAAGCCTACCACTGCTTCATTGGCTGACCCACTGCATGCTTTGGCATGCTTCAATGGCGTTAATCAAGTACGTCGCATCTTTAGCTTAAACTTGATAAAACACTGCTGTTTATTTTTGATAGAATTTTTGGAACTCTGGATATGAAATGTTTGTATTTACATCGAAAATTTATCGTCAACGTGATCATTCTACCATAACCCTGGATATGAAATGTTTGTATTTACATCGAAAATTTATCGTCAACGTGATCATTCTACCATTAACAATAGCGCAATATCAAATTACGTCGCGTCATGCAAGTCACGGATTGTTGAAGACGCTAGATATTGAAGCAAAAAGCCACGAATTATGTTAACGTGTTAAAGAGCTTCCGCAATCAGATCTGTACTAAAAATGTAGCCAAAATGTGTTAAAACCAAGCCCCATATACAGACAAAACGAACTTTACTTAAATTTGTTTTGCCATTCACTTAAAAAAAAAAGAGGTCACAAATTTTAACCTAATTTAAACCCTATTGTTTGATTAATCAAGCACGTCGCATCTTCAGCTTAAACTTGATAAAACACTGCTGATTATTTTGATGGAAGTTTTTGAACCCTGGATATGAAATGTTTGTATTTACATCCAAAATTTATCGTCAACGTCATCATTCTACCATTAACGATAGCGCAATATCAAATTACGTCGCGTCACGCAAGTCACGGATTGTTGAAGACGCTAGATATTGAAGCAAAAAGCCACGAATTATGTTAACGTGTTAAAGAGCTTCCGCAATCAGATCTGTACTAAAAATGTAGCCAAAATGAATTAAAACCAAGCCCCATATACAGACAAAACGAACTTTACTTAAATTTGTTTTGCCATTCACTTAAAAAAAAAAGAGGTCACAAATTTTAACCTAATTTAAACCCCATTGTTTGATTAATCAAGCACGTCGCATCTTTAGCTTAAACTTGATAAAACACTGCTGATTATTTTGATAGAAGTTTTTGAACCCTGGATATGAAATGTTTGTATTTACATCGAAAATTTATCGTCAACGTGATCATTCTACCATTAACGATAGCGCAATATCAAATTACGTCGCGTCACGCAAGTCACGGATTGTTGAAGACGCTAGATATTGAAGCAAAAAGCCACGAATTATGTTAACGTGTTAAAGAGCTTCCGCAATCAGATCTGTACTAAAAATGTAGCCAAAATGAATTAAAACCAAGCCCCATATACAGACAAAACGAACTTTACTTAAATTTGTTTTGCCATTCACTTTAAAAAAAAAAAGAGGTCACAAATTTTAACCTAATTTAAACCCCATTGTTTGATTAATCAAGCACGTCGCATCTTCAGCTTAAACTTGATAAAACACTGCTGATTATTTTGATAGAAGTTTTTGAACCCTGGATATGAAATGTTTGTATTTACATCGAAAATTTATCGTCAACGTGATCATTCTACCATAACCCTGGATATGAAATGTTTGTATTTACATCCAAAATTTATCGTCAACGTGATCATTCTACCATTAACAATAGCGCAATATCAAATTACGTCGCGTCATGCAAGTCACGGATTGTTGAAGACGCTAGATATTGAAGCAAAAAGCCACGAATTATGTTAACGTGTTAAAGAGCTTCCGCAATCAGATCTGTACTAAAAATGTAGCCAAAATGTGTTAAAACCAAGCCCCATATACAGACAAAACGAACTTTACTTAAATTTGTTTTGCCATTCACTTAAAAAAAAAAGAGGTCACAAATTTTAACCTAATTTAAACCCCATTGTTTGATTAATCAAGCACGTCGCATCTTCAGTTTAAACTTGATAAAACACTGCTGATTATTTTGATAGAAGTTTTTGAACCCTGGATATGAAATGTTTGTATTTACATCCAAAATTTATCGTCAACGTGATCATTCTACCATTAACGATAGCGCAATATCAAATTAACCATTAACGATAGCGCAAATTAACCATTAACGATAGCGCAATATCAAATTACGTCGCGTCACGCAAGTCACGGATTGTTGAAGACGCTAGATATTGAAGCAAAAAGCCACGAATTATGTTAACGTGTTAAAGAGCTTCCGCAATCAGATCTGTACTAAAAATGTAGCCAAAATGAATTAAAACCAAGCCCCATATACAGACAAAACGAACTTTACTTAAATTTGTTTTGTTTTTCACTTTAAAAAAGAGGTGGCAAATTTTGACCTAATTTAACGCTATGGTTTGATTAATCAGAGGTTTTTTTTTTCTTCCAGCGGTTAGCACAATGGAATGACAAAGAAACATATTTGTAAACAGATATCTTGGGAGTTGGCTGACGTTGGCACATTGAACGTCCTGGAATAATAATAAATCGACGCCGCGGTGGTTTCTGAAGGTTACTCCTTGATCGTGTTCACTGACACAACTAACACCTTCTTTGATGCTATGCCAACCATTTGCAGCGTTGTCTCGACTATAACATTAACAACTGGCGTAGACTGCAGTTAGAGGCTTATATAATGAAACAAAGCGGACTTCCGACCAAGGGAGAGAGATTCAGCATCGAAGAACCTGTTTGCATGATTCCTTTCATTTCTGGCCTGTTACTTGCATATCCCGAGAAACGCTCCAAAAGATAGAGGCAAAATAGGATAAGGCAATTTCCATGCTCTTTTATGCCAAGCAGCATCCTCCCTAAACCCTATAACGACACTAGCGCCCTCACTGAGTTAAGATAAAAATGATCAATATTAGTACTTAGCACTTTTCAAGTTTGATTGCCGGACTCTAGCATCAGACGTGTCAGAGCTTCTTTTTATCTGTGAAAAAACTTTTGTGTTTATTTCCTCAAAGGCTTGTGATTGGCATAATCGCGACTTCAGGCGCGTAGCGTGGTCATTTTTTCAAGTACGCACAAGTACATATGATCTAGAAACCTAAGTAAACTGAGCGAAAAATACTGCGTTCTTTATTTATTGTCGAAATAGTTATGTGAATACAAGCAAAGAACAAAGCGTCTTGCCCTTATTTTGAGCAAACTTGGCGCAGACAAAACATTGTTTTGGTTGTGCTAGCGTGACTGGAATTGTCAAGAATGTTCTCGGAACGTCGCTCCTTTGTCAAGAACGTTCTTGGAACGTCGCTCCTTTGCAACCTTGCCTTTTTTAAGCACGCTGGCCAAACAACACTGCATTGTTGGAGCAAAAAAAAGTTCAATGCAAAACTAAGTTAGAACATGGTATAGCTTGTGTTTTAGTTTTTATAATTTAATCAAAGTGGTGCTTTCATCACGAAATCTTGGTTGCGTACAAGTAAAATGTTAAAAAATAGAAACAATTGCTAAAAAACTCAAAATTTTCTGGTCACTTCAAGTACGCACGTGCGTATATGCGTATAGGACGCTACGCGCCTGGACTTGGCATGTAAATGTTTAGGTCAATGAACTGCAGTTGCCCTTCTGTGGGCATTTTATCGATAAGGATTAAAATCAAAAGAACTGGTTTAACAAATCAGAGATCCTTTGAAAGACCTAATGGATCCGTGATTACTGAGTGCAAGTGTTTTTGTTTAAAAATTTTTGCGTGTCGTTAAAGTTAGATCACGCACTACTGAACATTAAAATTTTAGAACTTTGAAACCAAGACAAACCTAAAAGTTCTAAACGTGTCGAAGAAGAAACCATCACCGATCTCCGGTTCAGGTAAGCGAAAACCGTTTCATCGCAAGAAATCCGTTTAAACAACTTGGGCAATATTTGCGTATTTGTTAATCGTGAAGCCATTTGAGGACTAAAAAAAATCATCATTAGAACATTGTAAACGCTTACTTACCACACGAAACCCCAATAATGTGCTGAGTGATCAAAAAGCAGATGAAGACTGAGGATGACGTTGAGAAATACATCGCAAAACGTTCCGGGGAACTGAAGTGTTTATCACTGGCCGATTCTCTCTTCAACTGAGCGCATTTAAATGATGTGCTATTCAAAAGACTTGATTGGTTCTCTTTCATGTGTATACCGCTCAAACAAAGAGGAAAATAGAATATTCATTACCTCAACTTGGTCATACAGATCATAATTTTTCGTTTTATTGATGTTTGCAAAGCAGTAATCGAAAAGAAGACGAACATGAGCATTTTTATTTGTTTGGAACTTCGAACAGCTTTGATCTTGGTCAGTAGGAAGAACAGCAACCACTCAGACGAAATTACTATGGTTACTGATCGAATGATCCTAGATCCCCTGATCAATCGTATGATCGCACGGTATTTTCCTCTGTCAGATGACGTGAGGTTACTGTGCTTTTGTTTTGTTAACAGAATGAGATCACACATGAAGCCAGTGGTGGATGTAGCGGCAAGTCATGGAAATAGGACATAGGACATCGGATCATCATCATTTTATGAAAGTCCCAACCTTATCGTGCTGCGAACAACAGCTCTGCAGACTGGACCTTTGACTTTCCCGGCGTTCATTTTGCCAGCTGCTTCATACTGTACAAAGCTTACA
>OX421447.1:48486968-48491968 GCA_949126865.1 Montipora capitata | reverse complement strand
ATGGGCTATTGACCCGTATGGCGGGTTACGGGTCTAATTGTTAAGTATTGGCTAAAAAGAGGGATGGCACGAGTGCGACGGAGGGTTTGGATCCGCATTCCAGAAAATGAAGGGAACAGCTAATCTTTTCACTCGAAAATATAAACGTTTTCTGTGAGTTTTTTTTTTTAACATAATTTCAGAGCAATGCCTTTTTGTAGGTTTTGTTTATTTGTTCGCCTACGAGTATCATCGCCATTTTTTTTTTTGTTTTGTTTTGTTGAAAAAACCTATGCACATTGAAAGGTCTGGTTATTCAATTTGGGTAGACACATCATGGCTCACAAAAAATATTCCTTTTTACACTTTAAACAGAAATGGAAACGAATGCTACGAAGGCTGTAGTTATCCGAGCGATGAGGTTCTTTCGTGCACGCGAAACTGATGGCTTGCTTGTGTCACTGAAGTGGGTATGTCTACTGAGTTTTCCGAAGCACTTACTCTACGGAGTGAGCAGGCCAAGCCCAACTCTCCATCGTAGCCGAATTAAGTCAATACATTTATCAGTTTAAAACACAAGGGATAAACTCTACTTACTAAGAGGTGTTGTTGGCGCTAATGTGGGTGTCGTTGTTGGCGGCATGGTTGTTTGTACTGTTGTGGCTGGTGCCGTTGTTGTTTGTGGTTCTGTGGTTGGCACCGTTCTTGGTTGTGTCGTTGTTGGCGCTGCCGTAGTTGGGGCTCCCGTAGTTGGAGCTCCCGTAGTTGGCGCTCCCGTAGTTGGCCCTCCAGTTGTTACTCCACTCGTCGTGGGTGCATCGGTAGTTATTCCAGCATTACACAAGCTCGTATTGCAGCAGAACTGATCGCATGATTGAATGTCGCCGGTGAAGTTAAGAGCACTGCATCCCCGATTAAAATCGCAATTTGGTTCGGTGAGATTGAAACATTGTCTTGTAACGATAGTTGTGAATGTCGCAAGACTAAAAGCCTCTATAGTAGTACAGACTTCGCCTGGAGCACACTGCACTTGTATTTCAGTAAGGGTGCATTCTCTCTCGGTGTCTCCTACGCATTCTGCACATGTCAAGTTCTCCAGATGGGAGTCCTCTACTGTCAAAACAAATGGCATACTTAATAAGCTTTGGAAGGCTACTTACTGAATTGCTTGTGGCTAGGGAAATATTCGGTGCTTTGATATGAAAAAAGGTGATGTACTCAGAGTGTTTCCACCAAAAGCGTTGGACCACCTCGTTGTCGATGAATCAAACACGAAAATTTGGTACATGATAAGTTGGAATGGGGTAAACGGACCCGCACTGTGTTGAGATTTGGAAGCTGACCTAAAAAGTTCCAACAGAACCATTTGCACATCCGAAACTTCCAGGTGACCTTTTTAAAGTGCTACTACGATAAAAAAAACCACTTCTTTTTTTCTTCAGATTTTGAAAATGTGATTGCTTAACACTTGACTGGCAAAATTTTGAGCTTTGATTTTTACGCGCAGATTGTTTACTTTGAGTGTAAGTTTTTGACTTCACGGTCCGCCATTACTCCCGTTCCAAACTGACCGACTGGACCTCAGAGAGTTGGATCTAGTGAAAAGTGACGTCATTTACTCACTAGCTTAAAATTTCAGCGTGTGAACGCAACTTATTATATATGCAAAACACGAGTTGAAAAGTCTGAAAGCCCGAAACTCCCGTGCTGCATATTAATTCAGCCGCGTACACACACACTGCATTCTTAAACCATTGAGTCTTTGACGTTATTTCTACTCGATCCAGCTCTGTCAAGTAATGGCGGACAATTAAATAGGGAAATTCCGGTTAAAATATACAGGTGTCTTTTTGAAATCAAGGCTTAAAACTTGGTTCAGTAATTGTTTAGTTAACATTGTTTTGAAATATAAATAAAAAAAGTTATTTTTTTGCGAATTTTCTAGTAAGTTCCTACTTTTTCCTGGGTACGAATCTTTTAGGAGATGTTTTAGTAAAGAAAAGTGTAGCTGTTTGGTAACCTAGAACCGAAATTCTTAGAACAGGCTCACCGAATATTATCGTTGGGTACCCCTGTCATATTAAGTTAGAGTAGCCTGACTACAATTGTATCCGCTCCATTACTGTTGAGCACTATTCAGGATTCACAACGTATTGGAAATTTCACAATAAAATCCGCCCAAAAAGGACGAATAGCTTGTGAAATGCCAAAGTGAAGATTCCAATCGATGTTACAAATTCCTTAAACTTTAGATAATACGGAAGTCATAAAGTGATTTTAATTCTTGGTAGCTGAGTGAGCTATCATCATGCTCGAAGCGATCCAGAACCCGCGAGACGACTCAAGAGGATCACGTCCATCAATTTTTCCTGCATTTTTCTGAACAATTTGCGCAAATTAGCTGGTAAATTAATATGCAAAGCAAATATTATTGCAGTTTTGTGACATTGGAAACCTTTTATACCAACCGTGATTCTCGCATGTACTGTCTTCTCCATTTTCAAATGGCTGTCTATTCATCTTTTTTTTATTTTAAATTTCGACTAGAAACATGTCAAAAAACATCTTTGTTTCTCTAATGCAAAAGAAAAAGTTCGCCAGAAGTGATTAATTAAACGAGAATATATAATGGCTCTCTCCTGACAACCACTGCTGTTATGTTGATGCACACGGTCAGTGTACAGTTCTTCAAATCAACACGCCTTCAGTTGCAGAGAATTAAGATCAAGTACGTGTACCTCGCTACTTCGGTTAAACTTGATAAAATACGGCATTTCGTTTATCAGAAGGTCTCAATTGGGGGGGGGGGGGGGGGGGGGTTACCTCACTTGACAAAGACTGACTTCCCTCGTTGAAAAATAAACTTTCTTTTTTTTGCTATTGGGGTTCTCTGTGTTAGGTAATAGGGTCAAAGCACAAATATTGAATAGAACAAAGTCATCGGTCGTCACAATGCGACTTACATTTTTGTCAAGATCTCCATCTGTCGGTTATTTGGGACTTGTTTGTCTCGTCAGACAACAGTGCAAGCCGAGCGGGACGGAATGTCAGAGAGTGGAGAGTCTCTTATAGTAGTTCGAAATACTCCCTATTCCACTTTTCAAAATAAAAAAATGCTTTTAGTTTTTTTCACGGCCAACGGTTATTTTTTTAATCATTTTCACACCTAACGGTTAACTTCTTTGGACGTTTCACGGCTAACGGTTGTGTATAAAACAATGATATGGAAAGTTGAATCGTTTCTAAATTAAGTTCTTCCGTTTACTTCCCATTCATACTTTAAAAATTCCAACAATGAAGTACAATATCATACAAGCCCATCATTTGACGTAAATCAAGTAGCTACAGAGCTTCCACATCGACAGTGCCGCCGGATCCGAGCAGGCTCTCTCTCTGCGGTGGGACCCCCAACCCCAGTCCCTTGGAAGGTCCGCTCGCAGGCTAAGCTTATCACTGCTTCATTGGGTGACCCACTGCATGCTTTGGCATGCTTCTGAATCAATGGCGTTAATCAAGCACGTCGCATCTTCAGCTTAATTAAACTTGATAAGACACTGCTGTTTATTTTTGATATAATTTTTTGAACTCTGGATATGAAATGTTTGTATTTACATCGCAAATTTCTATCGTCAACGTGATCATTCTACCATTGGCTCATGGCTCGTGTACGACAACCTGACTGACGTTATCGTGTGTTAGTAGTGTTCCTCCGTTTACCTCTAGAGTATAATGACGTCAGTCAGGTGGTCGTACGCGGGCCATGACCCCGCAATATCAACTTCCGTCGTTTGACAAAAGTCACGGATTTATGAAGACGCTAGATATTGAAGCAAAAAGCCACGAATTATGTTAACGTGTTAAAGAGCTTCCGCAATCAGATCTGTACTAAAAATGTAGCCAAAATGTGTTAAAACCAAGCCCCATATACAGACAAAACGAACTTTACTTAAATTTGTTAAGCCATTCACTTAAAAAAAATGAGGTCGCAAATTTTAACCTAATTTAAACCCCATTGTTTGATTAATCAGAGGTTTCTTTTTCTTCCAGCGGTTAGCACATTGGAATGACAAAGAAAAATATTTGTAAACAGATATCTTGGGAGCTGGCTGACGTTTGAAAATAGAACGTTTTGGAATAATCATAGATCGCAGCTGTGGAGGTTTCTGCAGATACTCCTTGATCGTGTTCACTGACACAATTAACATCTTCTTTGATGCTATGCCAGCCTTTCGCAGCGTTGTCTCAACTATAACATTAAAAACTGGTAGACTGCAGTTAGAGGCTTATATACTGAAACAAAGCGCACTTCCGACCAAGGGAGAGAGATTCAGCATCGAAGAACCTGTTTGCATGATTCCTTTCATTTCTGGCCGGTTACTTGTATATCCCGAGAAACGTTCCAAAAGATAGAGGCAAAATAGGATAAGGCAATTTCCATACTCTTTATGTCAAGCAGCATGCTCCCTAAACCCCTATAACGCAGGGGTTTCAATAGAAGCCGGTTACCGGCGGTATACCGCCGCCTGCTTTGCCTCACACCGCCGGCTAGTTTGCCTTGATTTTCACTAAAAATGCTATCATAAACTTTTCAAACTGCCGCCTTCAATGGACTATCATGGACGGCTATTTCAGAAGTTATTGAAACCCCTGAATTAACGATTAATAACACTTAGCGCCTTCACTGAGTTAAGATAAAAATGATAAATGTTATGCGCCGATCAAATCGAAACTTCAAATCCCCCCCCCCCCTCCCCGGGCAAACCCGGGGCATTTGACGTTGCTAACAGTTATGAAGAGTTTAAAGGAAGAGATGAAGCATTTGTGAGTGATTGGCTTTTAAGGGCGTCATGGCGGACGGTTTTAAGGGCGTCATGGCGGAAGGTCACGGCAATTCGGCTGCGAATACTCAAGATATTTCTGGCGAAACTCCTAGAATTTCCGCTCTCCAACAAGAAGATGTTACTTCTGATAGTCTTGTAGAACATCTTAAAGTGAACAAGTCCATATTTTCTTGGGCTGGA
>OX421447.1:48471968-48479468 GCA_949126865.1 Montipora capitata | reverse complement strand
AGTCAATATTGTTTTATGCCTAATTAGGCCTAAGGTTAGCACTTGCAAAGTGTTTGGGCCTTTTCAACATTACATCATAACCCTAGTCTGCATTTTACCTCTGGTCTGCCGACGGGTCAAAAATATTGGGCACATTCCACAGGTCACTGTTGGTTTTTAGGCCTAGGGGTAGGAAAATTGAGGGTTTTGGGTTACTTTCCAAAAGGTAAAACAATGACCTGCCGGGAGTGACCTGTGTTTTAGACCAGCCGCTGGTCTGCAGTCTGTATTTTACACTGACCAACTCGAAAATCCAACTCGAAAATCCAACTCGAAATTCAACTGGAAAATCCTAACTCGAAAATCCAACTCGAAAATCCAACTCGAAAATCCAACTCGAAAATTCAACTCGAACATCCGACTCAAAATCCAACTCCAAATCCTAACTCGGTAATTAGTCTGTCTAGGAGTAAATCCTATGGACTAAAACATGTTGCACAGTTGGAATGGAGAGAAAACTACTCTAACATTTAAATGCTTACAACGCTTGCTGATACAGGAATTTTCTTTCCAGTATAAAGATAAATAGAAACCAATGTAAGGGAGTTTGTAAAAATGGCAGTTAGATACATCATACTTGGACGCTTCTTCTGCTGTAACATTTCTAACTAAAGATAACTTTAACTGACTTCATTGACAGTGTCAATGGACCAACTAGGAAACATATTACGTTTCAAACTAGTACAAATTTGTAAGCCCTCTCGATAAGCCGAGTTTTTATTAACCCTAATTTGTATACCAAAATGGAGTAAAACTGAAATGATTTGTAGGTCTTTGTAAGTGGACCGGTGCAAGTCTTTTTGCAAAAAACAGAAGTGATACGGACATTAATTGTTACTTCATCTCTGCTTGGATGCATCTAAAGCTATCTAAAAATGACAACTCGTTTGTTTCTCTTTCCAAAAAATGAGTGTGGTTAGTAGTAAAATTGAAAAGTTCTTTTAGTTGAAGTTTCTTTAGTTTTAGATCAGAATTCATTTTACCATCCAACATAGCGTTGACAGCTAAATGACTCAAATCAATGGTCTCAGATCAAGGGATATTTGTAACTGAGGCTTGTGTCATCACAGGAGACTAGAAACTTCAGTGTCACTGAAATCAAACTGTTCAATATCTTGGAGAAAAGAGAACGTATCTATTGCACAAAACTCTGAAGAGACGTGGGGTTTAAGTAAAGAACAAACAGATACTTGGTTAAGTTGTAATAATTATTGTAAGGGCCCCTTGATGACATTGAGCTTGCGTACTTGCTTTTCTGGACAAAAGCGCTGAAAGGTGGTAGCTGGTTGAGAATCAGAAGGGTAAATTTCATGCACTATCGATGTTAGAAGAGACCGGTTTCCTTAAGTTAACGCACAAATCGCTGTAACTTACCTTCCCTGCGTATTCCAATTTTTGGAGTTTAGTGTCATCACTCAACAAATCAGCCATAGTATTATTGTAAACCACCTTGTCAAGTCCGTCCCCTTTATTTGGTTTCAGGATAATGATGTTCTTGTTTTGTTCCAGTCTTTTCAGTATCTTTTGTTTCTTTAAGTCATTCATTGAAGGCTTAAAAGAGTTGACATAAGCTGTATCTCTTTCTGGACTTCACTGGCCTTGGTCTTATTCGAACGACCTGAGAGATTACTCTTGAGATCATCATGGAGGAGCCCAAATATCGTGAATATGTGACTCTTGCTTATATGTGGAGGTTTTATAGCTAAGGTAAGACCAAATTTCAAAATATCGAGGGGTGAAGTTCTTCATCGGAAAGCTTATAAGACGAGATAACAACTGTTTTCATTGTATTCATAGTTATATTACGGATCATCATCTAGAATTTTACTGGAGTTAAACTCACTGAGGCTGATGATGATGTTTGAAAACACCGAAACATGTTTCTTAAATTCAAAAGCCGTGTTTTTGAATTTTTAACAAAACTTGATACCAAAGCACTTTATGTTAAAAAATACACCTAATTAGAAGAAGAGATGTAACTGATTAGAGTGTAATGTGAAGTGCTAGGTTTCTACCCTATATGAAGCATGTGAGCGTTAGCCCTACTAATGGAAATGGGCCCACACAAGGACAGAGAAAAACTCTGACCAGGGTGGGAATTGAACCCACGACCTTCGGGTTTGATCACCGCTGCTCTACCGACTGAGCTACAACTAGAAGAAGCACGCCCCAATTTTGACATCCAAAACGAAGTGTCATTTTAAGTCTAAGCCTTGGCTACCTATTTCCAACAATAAGGTGATGGTAAAGGTTTATAACTTAGCGTTATTTTTAGCTTTGGGTAAATGCAGCCGTTTATCCTCACTTGAGGAGCAGCATATTTTGAGGACACTTTGTGACGTTAATTAACAATTAGACCCGTGGCCCTTGAGGGCGAAGGGTCTAATTGTTTTAGTTATCACCAAACTAGTCGGACAGAAAAGGCAATAATAAAGTTAGCAAATGCAAGTTCAAGAAATATTTATTTGGGAATAAAACGAAAGAAAGCGTCACGCTTTTCGCTACTCGAGGACTACTACTAATAGTCCTCTAGTAGCATAGCCAATCAAAATGCAGGATTTGCATTAGCCCACGTGTTGGATGATACTAATTGCCTGTATTACGAGACACGAGTGATGTTGAAGTTGGCCGCTCGAAAGGATTTTCAACAGGTAACTGTGGGCTCTAATGGAAAAGGATTACAATACCATCGTTCATTTTAGCAGGGAATCGTTTTTATAGTTGTCTAATTTTACTGTCAGGCCATTTCGTAAAGGTATCCGCAAGTCCCCATATGTTGCCATGGCAACATGGCTTACAGCCTCTAAATACTCCGTTTTTAGAAAATGTCTTAATCACTGATCCAGTTACCTAGTTCTTTTTCTAACATGATTTCGAAAATCCTAATTTGTAGTTTGATAAAAAATTTATCAGTTTTTGAGTTACTTGTGGGATAAGAACATTCTATTTTGGAGAAGGAGTCGTGGCTCAGATGGCTAGTGCGCGGCTTTCGGAGCGAGAGGTCCCAGGTGCGATCCTCGGTGACTTCAACGTCTCTTTCGACTTTCCTCTGATCCGTGTAGCTACAGCTTTAAATACCCTTAAAACGGAGCACTGACAGAGGGAGGGGGGTAAAGGGCGCACCGTCGGCTTTCATTGATACCAGCCTCGTAGCTGAAGGAACTACCGACGTTAAATAAAGTTACTTTACCTTTACCTTTACCTTTTCTCAATTTACCGAGCTAGTGTCGAAATATTGCTCTCTACATCTAACATAATTTATTTCCGATTTTCTCAATTTCCAGATCACATTTTTACTTCCTTCCACCCGTTTTGAGTCACTAGCTGACGCGTGGCATATATCTTACGCACGAGCCCTCAGCTGAAAAGTCTTTCAAGCCTCCTACGGCGATATTGGCTACGACTCTCCTGGTAGGACTCCTTTTTTTTCTCGGCTTCTATCCTGGTTTCGCTAAGACAAATGAAAGCCGAGTTGTTTCTTTTCACGGTCTTAGTTTAACATGCGTATTATATCTTGACCAATCTATCAAATACAACATGTACGTTTATACCTTCATCACAGTAAATGAAATTCGGTGATGTCTAGTTCAAATTTCTATAGTGTAATGACGCGAGGGTGAACTTTCATTGTGCGATGTTCGCTGTCCGCCATTAGTAGAGACGCTTTCATTTTTCTCTCAAAGCTCGACGATATGTTCTAAGTAGAAGTTTGCAATCTGACTAATTCAGGTGATGTTTTTAGCATATGCTTTTTGGCACTGTCAGGTCTGGGCATCCATTGCATTAAGGTAGACTAGACCTGTTTCTGTGTCATGATGTCGAGGCTCGTTCACCACTCCATTTCCTGTCTCTTTCCTCTTCACAGGGTTGAGGCCGGTTAAAATGATTTCCTCTTGAACGGCAAAGTTTTCCTAAGAAATTTAAGGAAAATAGCATATTGACGGACAGTGCTAACAATTTGGTAAATACACACTTTACACGCCATTTTCTACACAGAATCATAGGACCTCGACTTGAGTGCAGCCCACTGGTTAGGGCGCTCGCCTAGACGGCGGATCCGGATACTGGGTTCAACACTGACCCGTTCTGAACACTCCTTGAATTTGATCCCGGTATTTCAACCTGTCGACTGCACTTGAAAGTATGCAACTAGTTAGTCACCGGCCAGTTGGAGATTCTTAAATAGCCGAATTGGTCTGTTCTGTTCTTTCATTGATTTCATTTCGTTGATTGGCCCTGAAAAGCCACTATGGGAAGTGGTCAGTTAGGTATGTATGTATGTGCAAACTTACATTTAAAGGGTCGCGACCCCGAGGCTTTTGTAGATTGCGCTAGAATAACTGCTGGCATAATTTGAGGAAACTAGCATAATTTTTGCTGATTTTTAAAAAGTAGCACTGCTAACATAATCGTCATTTATTTTAGAACCGGCGTGTTCTATGTTGAGTGAACGAGCTCAAAACTGAACCAGGGTACGTTCTTATCGGCTACTGTTGTCAAAACCTATAGCAGTACTTTCAATATTATTGCGAAACACCTTGACATTTACATTGATTGTTGTTCAAGATACAAAGTGTGCAAGGGTCTAACGTACATTTATATTGTTATTGTGTTAACTTATATCAGTTGAGTTGCAGTACTTTGAAAAAAAAAATTACAACTACTATTGGGTTCCACAAACGGCACTCTGATTCAAATCTGCAAACGATGTATTATATTGACTGTCTCGTTGGCACTTAGCGATAGCTACTACTAGTTATAATATATTATTATTATTATTATTATTATTATTATTATTATTAGTATTATTATTATTATTATTATTATTATTATTATTATTATTACAATTAATACTATTCTTATTATACTATGGTTAGAGCGTCGCACCGGCTTCGCGAGGTCACGGGTTCAAACCCCGTTGAAGTCCTGAATTTTTCAGGCTTCTGTTCGCAGTTCATAACTAAGTGGATCATAGCTTCTCTTGATTCATATCCGCGGTTCAATATATGATTCAATTCATACATCATTTCGTTCATTATTATTATTATTATTATTATTATTATTATTATTATTATTATTATTATTATTATTATTATTATCATTATTTCATAGCGATATTTTTTGTTTACAAACATTGACGTCACATTCTTTTGATATTCAAATTTGCCAATCACGGAACAAAAGAAGTCATTATTTCAACAGCCAATTAGATTAATAACAATGGGTCACGTCACGAGAAACATCGCTATTATTGTTACCTACCTGTGGGAGGCGCGGTGGCCTCATGGTCAGTGCGCTCGACTCCGGATCGAGTGGTCCGGGTTCGGAGCCTGGCCGGGGACATTGTGTTGTGTTCTTGGGCAAGACACTTTACTCTCACGGTTCCTCTCTCCACCCAGGTGTGTAAATGGTTACCGGCGTAATGCTGGGGGTAACCCTGCGATGGACTAGCATCCCATCCAGGGGGGAGCTTCATGCTACGGAAGCCGGAGATAAGCGGCGGCCTGATAGCCTTCTGGCTCGTAAGCAGTGACTTTACCTTTACTTACCTGTGCACCCCCGTGATTTCTCCTTCCTCGTGCCCTCATTGTTTCGCGCTTGACTCGTCTTCTGTGTCCACGCCATAGGTAAAATGTGATGAAAATAACAATAAAGAAGGCTATGGATAAGGAGAGAATGATGGCCAAAGTTGTTTCATAAGGCAGCATTTTATCTCTGCTCTCAGTGTCATCTGCAAAACAAGATTGTTGAAAATAGATTTGGAGAGTCTGCAGTTGTTTTCCGAGGGCAAAATTGGAATTGCCAGGAGCCCATCACCGGGAGCCTCCATCCAGACTATATCCTTGAGTCAACCTTTGCCCGTATCTTTTTATTTTTAGAATATTTTGTGAGAGGAACGCGATTACTGGTGCGTGACTGCTTGTGACGTAATACAATAACTTTGTTCTGATTGGATGGCATAATGCATTCGTGGGAATTCGAACGTCTAAAAATAGAAAGATACGGGCAAAGGTTGTCTCCAAGGGTGTATATGGGAGATAGAGGCTCCGGGTGATGGGCTCCTGAAATTGCTTTGCATGGTTACAGATTAGCTCGTTCACTTATTCGCCAAAATGAGCTCTAACACTTAAATAGTTGTTTACGCGCACTCTTGGATTTTTCCAGATATTGGCGCATTAGCTTCGAAATCTAATTGGTTCATTTGGCAATATGCCTGTGTAGGCGCTATCTGGGGACAACTGCTCGAGTATTAGTAACTGAAATAAGCTCGCCTGCAAGCGTCATATTATCAGATTTTAGGCCAAGTTTGACATGAACAATGTTCAGATCTTAAGCCTAATTAAGGGTTAGGGCTAACACACATGCACGCCTTATCGCGGTCGATTATCAGATTTCAGGCCCTGTTTGACATGAGAGATCTTCAGATTTTGTACCCGAAACTTAGTCAACAGAATATGAGGTAAAAGATCTAATCCCTCGTATATGAAAATTATTTCAAGTCACGCATTTATTGTCATTCTGCGTGGTTATTTCAAGGAAGACATCTTATTGGTCAATTTGTGTGAAAGTGGACCACTTGGACCTGGAAAATGCAGTTTCCTTTCGCCTATCTCCCAACTTTATGACGCCACGAAAACCTGTCGGAACGACGTTATCGCATAGCGCAATTTTGGAAACCACTTCATATTTCTCTCGATAGAGCGTTCTGTCTGCATGGATGGACGTCTCCAGAAACGTTCATCTGATTTGGATTTAATCTCAGCAAAAAGAACTTGACTGACATTGATTAATCCCAAAGACCAGACTTCAGACTGTTTGCCTCCAGCTAGGTAATCCTTATTTTCTGCTATGCTCCTCTCCAAGACTTTTCAATTTCCTTCATTAGACTGAAACCGCAAAGCATAGACTACGCCTTTTAATCAGGAATAGTCCTAAACTACCTTTAAAATTAACCTAAAAAAACTCTAGTAAGATGTAAATTGGATCGATTTGGTGATCAAGTCGCGCAGAAAAGCAAGCTGACCGAGCCGCAAACTTGGCCATTTACAGCGCCTGTAATATCTGAGCGGTACCAGAAATTCTCCTTACTTTTAATAAAGAAGGTTTTCATGGCTACTCCAGGGTCGTCGCTTGAAAAACATTCGTATTTTCCTCGTAAATCATCATCTGTCACTGCGACCAACAAGTGACTCTTCAAGAAAGGGGCTGCGCCACTTTCATTATATGACAAGATTTCTAATCCAAGTTCCTCGTTATTTATATCTTTCGTTTCTTTCTTCCAGCTGATGGTAGCCAGGAGACGTGTTGTGCACGTAAAGTGAGCGATGTCATTATGTTTGGTTCGGACTTCGGTTGTGTTTGGAGGTACTGGCGACAAAAAGAACAACACTGGATAAGTGAGAGAAAACATGAAGGCACGGTCAAAGAGACATTTGGTTCGCACAACAGCGTATGGACTTT
>OX421447.1:48429468-48464468 GCA_949126865.1 Montipora capitata | reverse complement strand
AAACGCGAGTGTAATATACATACAAAGCCAGTCGAGAAAGTTAATACTATAAACAGTACACATACAAAACCATGTTGAGACACTATGAAACATGCAAAATTGTTTGCAGTAGAGAAACATGTCGAACAGATTCAACTTCTCAAAACTTCTGTTCAAATCCGTTAGTTTACTGAAATGGCGTAACACGTCCATTTTGCAGGCACCGCTCGTCTTGACAATGACGCACACCTGATGGGACACCAAAATTATATCCTGGAAAGTTCACCACCATTCCATAACACAATAGGGAGAGTCAAGGTCCGGGAAAACGCGGCTTCAACATCCGTTCGATTTTGTTGAACGATGTTGCCTGCTCACCGGGGGTGGGCAATCATCAACATTCGATTCAACATAGTTTCACGAGAGGCCTGGTATTCAGTCCCAGGCTGCAGCCGCGGTTGTTACTATGGGGATAAGGATAAGGATACGTTAGAGCGGTTTTCAAATGAGTGTCGTAAAATCAAAACCAAAGTAATTACTTTGGCCAATCAAAAATGACGGAGACAATCCAGTAAACCAATCAAAACTCCAAGTAATTACACGTAGCCGACACAAAGCGCGGGAAAATGTGCACGCACGAGCCACAATTGGTTTTGGTTTCACTTCTGATTGGTTGAAAAAGTAGCGCGAAAACATTGAACCAATCTCTTAGTGAAGTAATGCAAAAGCAATGTAATTCACTAATTACTTTCGACACTCAATTGAAAACCGCTCTATCGAGAGACCGATTAGTGCATACCCATGCAACAATGTTGAAAGGGGGAGCAACCGGCTTCAACTTCATTCAACAGTCGCGAAAACAAAAGAAATGTTGAATGGTTGTGGAAGATCATTCAACATCGATTCAACATTTTTCAAAACGGTTGAAAGGGGGAGCAAACGGTTTCAACATCGCCCTTCAACAAAATCGAACGGATGTTGAAGCAAATGTTGAAGCTGGTTTGCCTTTGGAGCTTTTGAAGCCTTTAGTAAGACAAGTAAGAGCGAGCGACATCTTCAGTTTAACAAATTGATGTCAGTTTTTCATGCGTCTGTCCTGTTATTGATCATAACATTGTCAAAGTAGCTGTGGATCCGTAGACCACTTTGACAATGTTATCTACATCTACATCTACATCTACATGTTCCAGCACTCGGCAAAGTCCCTTTTTGGCTTATGGCTGTTTCTGCTTAGGTGGCCTCATACACCGTAAGCCTTTGTAGAGACATCACGCCAAGCATACATACATACTTTATTGGCTCGTCCCCACGGGGCTTTTCAGAGTTATGACGGAATTCATTGTAAATAACAGGACAGACGCATGAGAAACTGACCTCAATGTTTTTTTTTTTGCAATAACAAAAAGGCAGAGGGATCAAAATTAAGTCAAAACACCAGAAGAACGCGAGACAAAAATGCGAGAAATTTCAATCTGACGCCAGCAAAATCGCGTCATCCTCGCATGAATTATAAATTTATGTGTCTGTCCGCTCATTGACAATAAAAATTAGCTAATGAGCGCGCGAGATTTTTTGCAGTCATTGTAAGTGTCTCCAATAATGTGGAATATTAAAAATAGCCATTTTCACGGTTAGTTTTTTTAATTTGCATTACAATGTAATCTAAAGTGAATGCGAGGCAATTTCGGGTTAAAACTACAAAATAGCCCGAAATTGCCTCACATACACGCTAGATTATATTGTAATGCAAATGAGAAAAACTAACCGTGAAAAGGGCTATTGCACAAGATTTTTCTCAATGACAATAAGACTATGGTTTGGAGAAATTTGTATGTAGCTTAAAGAGTCCATAAAATTATTGTAACTTTTTCTAAAAACTGCGTTCGAATTTTTCCAAACCAGAGTAGCAACAGTTTTTCAAACTTCGCTTGGAATAAAAAATTCAGTAGTTGGGGCTTAATATGCAGAGAGTTTAAGGTGTCTCCCTAGCGTATTTGCAAATACCTTCACTACAGGGCACGAGTTACAAAAGGAAACCTGGTTAATTTCTCTTAAAGTTTCCCTGTATAGATTTACCAGTATTGGTACCGATATAATGAGGCTCATTTTTTAGGTGTCAATATTTGGATTATGGCCGTTACCATGGCAACATCACATGTAATGTCAGGCAGATGAATTCTTGTTTTTGGCCTAAATTCCTTAATATTTGTAATGTCCTTCGGTGAAATTTTTTATTCTTTGTCACATCATGGAAATGATATTGCGCGACATTAGGTTTAAGTGGTAAAAAAGTCAAGGTCGTTCAAACGGCTTTGCCAATATTGTGCAAGTTGTCATTTTTCTAAATATACGCGATTAGCTCTGACAGATTTTAACAAATATAGGGTATTTGATAGGAACTGTATGTGGTTAGAACTGAGCCAATTTTCAAAAACATTTCCCCAAGGGAACGCGAGAAAATTAGCAGATAATTTTTACAGATTTGGTCACGCTGACGTCACAAAAATCAGATCACGCACGGTTCAGGCTTTACACGCCATACTAGTGCCCAGCTTGCGCGCGGTCCTAAAACTCTAGGGAGCCTCCTTAAAAATTATGTGAATCTCCCGACGGTCTCCACTCTTCCAAATCACCTTACGCTTTTCTCCTTGATTTTTTTTCAACGATTCTCGCCCGAGATAAAGACTTAAGAGTGGAGAACAAAGAAACTTACACAGAAGACATCAATTTAACTTTGCACGTAGAGGCCAGTTCACTTTATTTTCTTTTTTTCGGCTGAGGAAGCTGGGGTCCAAACCCAGCAAATCCCCTACGAAACGCGAGGTCTGATTCATGAGTTACCGGGCGTTTTTCTTCCGCCTGCTGATCTGAGGGTCGCTTCCTGTAGTTACGATTCCGGTGTTCCGGAAACGTTGGCATCATATCCGGTTCGACCGGAAGTGGCTTCTCCACAAAATATGAATTTTGGAGGCACTCGGCGGCTGAGGCCCGCTTGCACGGGTCGTACATCAACATGTGATTAACAAGAGTCAGTCCCGCGGGACTCAACCACGAGAACTTGTGTTTTAGGTTGTTGTATGGCTGCCGCTTGAAATTCGTGGATTTTGCACCAGGGAGGCTTGAAAATCCTGGCCACAACTGATCACTGGGCGTTCCCAGCAAATCCACAATGAGCTCAAATTGGTTGATTTCTGATTTGCCTGCCATGAGGGGCTTGTTTCCCAGAAGTTCGCCGAAAATGCAGCCCACGGCCCACATATCCACAGCAGTGGTCTGAACTTTGGAGCCAAGCAGGAGTTCAGGAGCACGGTACCACAGGGTTACCACGATTGGGGTCATTGGCTTGTAGGGGTAACCAAATTTCCGGGCCAGGCCAAAGTCAGCTGAAGAGAAAACCAATGACGGCTAGCTTCAGTGTTGGGTTGCTTGCAGTTTGGTTTATGATTCAAGCATTAAATAAATTTCTTTTGGGATTTAGGGGAGGCCAAGTCCAGGGTTCATAAGCTCATATCTTCTGCCCAGACTTTTTTTAACACCAAAATTTACAACATTATTTATTGAAACTTGTTATTGACACAAAACAAAAAACACCTTATCTAAATTCCTACAACAATAACAAAAACAATTTCATTTAATTTATTATTTTTGACACTTCTTTTAGCTTCCAATTTATAGTTTAACATGATCACATACAAGAGCCCATGAGTAGGAGCGAGCAACTCCCATATATTCCTGTCACAGCGTTTTCACAGACTGATTTATTTTTAGATTGAATTTTCTGTGACTGAGACTCCCACAGGAACACGATGACCAATCACAGGAAACTAACTTGACATCATAGTGTCACAGAACTGGAACTGCCTTTGTTGTTTCGCAGCAAAGGTAGTCCAAAAATACAAAAATTTGGTTTTATCAACAGAGTTGATAATGTAAATTGGCCACAGTACAGAGATTCTAAAAGCTGACGTTTCGAGCGTTAGCCCTTCGTCAGAGCGAATCGAGGAATTATGGGTTACGTGTAGTTTTTATAGTAGAGTAGGAGCTACGCTATTGGTGGTAACATGGCAACATGAAAAACAGGAATATATTAGTTAAATGAAAAGCGTTCGATAATACCGTGAGGATTAAGGGTGCCGATTTGGAAGATGAATTTTTGTTCTAGATTCTTGCGGCTTTCCGTCGTACCTAGATGTAGGGAAAGGCCTGTTAAGATCACCGATCGTTTCACATGTACCTCCGCAAATGTCATTTATTGCATAACCTGTACGTTATGCAATAAATTATACATTGGCGAGACAGGTAGACGACTAGGTGACCGATTCGGCGAACACCTTTGCGATGTTGAGAAGAATGACAAAGATGCATCTAAGCCAGTCGCTCGTCATTTCAATCTCCCTAACCACTCCAAAAAACACATGGCTATCTGCGGCCTTTCCCTACATCTAGGTACGACGGAAAGCCGCAAGAATCTAGAACAAAAATTCATCTTCCAAATCGGCACCCTTAATCCTCACGGTATTAACGAACGCTTTTCATTTAACTAATATATTCCTATTTTTCACGTTGCCATGTTACCACCAATAGCGTAGCTCCTACTCTACTATAAAAACTATACGTAACCCATAATTCCTCGATTCGCTTAGTCCAAAAATAGATTGGTCTGTAAAAATACCATGACAGGCTTAGTATGGGAGTTGCTCACTCCTACTCACAGGCTCCTGTCTCATAGTAATGAGCTGAGGCAGAGTTTGAGCACTCTGCAAGCATGAAAATTGTCACTATCAGCTCTATCAGCCGTTATTGTTACCTGTTTTTCCTATTACTAATTAGTGACAATAATCAAATTACTGGGTTGCCATAGGTCACCCATCCAGATACTAACCCCGCCGGAGAGGGATAAACTTCGGGGAACTTTTGTATTACAAAGCTGTCAGACGCTCAGAGTGCACGCTTAAACTTGTGGTGAAAAGAAGTTGTGAGGGAACTTGGAAATGATCAACATGTCAGCCCAGAAGCCAATGTTTCTCGATTCCCTTTTACCGGTATTTTCTTCAATCTTTCTGGGTTTACAGCTGTAGGTAACTTTACTAGTAACCACATGTCTTCTCGGGGGGCTATTTAGCTAAGACTTTTACCATGACACGATAATGATGTACAATCCCAAAACAATATCATGTACTATTAGAGCTACATATTGAACTTGAATATCCCGGAAGACAAAACGCAGCTCAGTTGACAATATGGAATAAAGCGCTGTGTTACTGCACTACCACACGTACGTGATGCGCGCCTATTTTTTCTAAAGATGACAGGAATTTTTTCTTTCTGACAAATGATTAATAGGCTGGTAGCCAAGTTTTTAACCTCAGAAAAAGATCTGTTTCGTGTGTGCCAAAGGGCCTCTGCTGGCACGACTTCTGGGTGACCCCTTAGTATTAGTCAGTAGGTGCTAAGGAAGCTCTGTGCCAAATTTGACGCTTTCGTCACTTCTGTAAGGATCCCGTCCATATTTTGCATTCAGAGACCTGACTATTAAATGGTCCTAATGACCCCCGACTTGAAAAAATTGACTGGAATGCTCCAGTTCAATACCACCCAACTCAGTCACTTCTGGTTTTGAGTAACACGTACCACAGACAACCCAGTGTGCGCTCATCGAGCGTCCAGTTGGAGTTAAATTTGCTGTGAGGTAAATAATTACCCACCACATTCAACAAAACTAAGGCAAATAATGGGGACATAGTTTTTCAGTGAGTGATTAACCCACTGACTCCCAGGGCTTCCCCATTGAGGAGTAAAATCGTCTGGCGTTAGACAGAGTAAAATACTAAGTCTGGCCGGTTTAGGCTGGTTTGGGTGTTAAAGGGTTACAAAAGGGTTACATATACACCACAATAGCTGAATGACTAGAAGATAAAATACTTACTGACAGGACAAGGAGCTATTTGGTTTCCATTTGGTTGATCTGAGGTGAATAGTCCTTCCAATTCACCACTGAATTAACCAACCAGAATTAATCACTTGACTGTGTGGTTTATACTAAACTAACAACAATTTATTACTTTTTGTTATAATAACAATAACTGGTACCTAAACCTTCATTATCACCTGAGTACTGAAAGAGTATTTCAAATATTTACTCACCAATTTTAAGAATTCCTTTTCCATTCAACAGAAGATTTGACACCTTCAAATCTCGATGGACAATAAACTGGTCGTGTAAATACTGAACTCCATGAAGAAGCTGCAACATCAAACATTTGATCTGTGCTTCTTTGAATGGTGATGCCATGTTGTCCAACAAGCTTGCTAAATCCTGTTCACAATATTCCATAACAAGGAATATGCTATCCAAATGTTTCCCAACAACTACCTCTTTGAGTTGCACAATATTCTTGTGCTTCAGGCTTAACAACAGACTAATCTCTCGCAGGCCACTCACAGGAATGCCATCTTTCTCTCGCTCCATACGAACTTTCTTCAAAGCTACTATTTCGTTGGAGACTGTATCTCTAGCACGATACACTACACCATACGTTCCTTCTCCAATCCTGTTAAGTTTTTCAAATTCTGTTACAGGTCTGCAGCAACCATAGCAGTGTTCCTCTGGCACTGTTATCTTTTCAAAGGTCTCTATGGATGTCAAGACAACTCCTTGACTTTCACGGTCTTTTTCCATGGTTCTGTTAAAACATAAGACTTACAATGAATAAAATTATTTTTGGTCTTGGATCTTCGGTGAGTCTTGGGTACCAGTCATGCATGTCCATTACAAAGAAACTGATACAATCTGTTGAACCATCCATACACAGGGTAAAGATCACCAAAGGTAATGAGAGTCTGTATATGGTCCATTAATCATATGGATGTCTGTGTTGGTTCCCTGGCATGTGAGACAATTTGAACAGAATGCAAAACTGGTCATGAGAAATCAGTCAGTATACAGTCCTATAATTATAACTGGATATATGTGCTGAATTTGGCCTACAAAAGATGGACAATTTGTATGGATTGTACAGAATGTCAAAAGATGGTTCAGCCCATGAATAGTCATTGATATAGTATTTCCTGAAAGTCACTATAATGTGCCGTCACCGCGCACCGGTGGCTCAGTTGGTTGAGCACTGGGCTGTCACGCAGGAGGTCGTGAGTTCAACTACGGCCGGACCAACACTCAGGGTCTTTAAATAACTGAGGAGAAAGTGCTGCCTTTGTAACAGTACTACATCTGCAAATGGTTAGACTTTCAAGTCTTCTCGGATAAGGACGATTAAAGCCGGAGGTCCCGTCTCACAACCCTTCAATGTCTATAATCCTGTGGGAAGTAAAAGAACCCACACACTTGTCGCTAAGAGTAGGGCACGTAGTTCCCGGTGTTGTGGTCTGTCTCCTGTTGAGTATCATGGTTGGGAGGGTAAAAAAAGGGGCCACAGTAATTGGCACAAGCTGTTGTGGCGCTCTGCCAGCTTGACTGGCAAAGTCTGTAAATCAAATTAAATCTAAATCTAAATCAATGTGAAATGAAAGCACTACCCCTCCAACAATGTGGCCCACAATCAATTCTCAGATTCAAAAAATAACAACACCATTCTGCTCAGAGAGTTTTTTTTTCTCCTGGTACCACTGACATCAAAAATTAACAGTTAAGAATGGTGCCTACTAATTCAAAGGTTTTTTTGAGCAGTTTATGAACACGTGGGAAAAGCAGATCTTAACAAGGTTTATTGAAATCCAACAAGAAAAATGGGAGTAATCTCATATTTTTCAAAAATAATTCAATCAACAAATTATGGTTGTAAAAAGCTTTGAAATACAAAGCAATTTATGGCATTCGTTTCCAAATTGAAGCCTAATTATCTCTGAAAAATGCATGGTTACTCCCAGTTTTCTTTTTGGATACCACGGGAACTTGCTAAGTTCTGTTTTCTCTGCATAGTTTTAACCCTTTCACTCCTGTGGGGTTCCCCATTGACGAGTAAAATCGTCTGGCGTTAGACAGAGTAAAATCTATAAGTCTCATTGGCCCTTACAAGAGTGAAAGGCTTACTGCACAAAAACATCCCTGTATTGGTAAGAACCACTCTTAGGAAACCAGAGTGTCCAGGGATGCACAGAACGTATGCACAATAACAGAAGCACATAACCTTGAAGCATGTAATTTGCAATTCTTTTCCTTGGAAAAAAGGCGGGGATTTTAGGACACCAATTTTATGCCCAAATATGGACAAAAATAAGATCGAAGCTGCACGAGTGGGAAAATGCGCGAGCTATGTTACATCCAAATAAAGAAAATTCCAAACTCAAAAAACCCCAATAGTATTCACCAGGCCCGTCCCTAAATCTTATCAACTTCTCCTCATATCATTTGCAAGTATTTGCAAATCATCCTTTTATCATCCCCATAACATCAGCTATATAACAAAGTACCTGTCATCTGAACCACTATGGAAATACTTGTTTACACATTTATATCTTCAAAATTGGATCACTGCAATTCTTTACTCTATGGCCTTCCAAATTACCAAATATAAAAGTTACAGCACATCCACGCTGCTGCTCATCTCATTACTCTTTCCATGAAACATGAACACATTAAGCCTATTTTGTTAAATCTTCACTGGCTTCTGATTCATTATCGCATTATGTTTAAAATTTTACTCACCACGTAAAAGGCTCTGAACAACCTGGCACCTTCATACATTCACGATCTACTTATACCATTCCATTCTCGTCAGCTACGTTCATCTTCAAAGAATCATCTCTATATTCCGCGTTTTAATTTGAGATCATGTGGTGCAAGATCTTTTTCTGTGGCAGCCCCCACACTCTGGAATACTCTGCCGTTTGACATTAAGAACAGCTCATCAGTGTCCGTTTTTAAAAACAAACTTAAAACTTTCCTTTTTGACAAAGCATTTTCATAATTTTCACCATTTTTATTTTAGTCTTATATACTGTGTTGCTCTTGTTACGCGCTTTTGAACTTTAAGGATTCTGGCGCTATATAAATATTTTATTATTATTATTATTATTATTATTATTGTTATTATTATTATTATTATTAATGATTTGCTGCAGGTTACAGGTGTTGAATAGATGTCAAATCATTGTATTTTTTTGCCCCAATACTAAAAATTTTTCCTTCATCTTTCAACTCAACTGAAATTTACCCATACTGCCAGGTGTCCAATGGAAACATCATCAGCAACTAGAAACATTTGTAACTAAATTACAGTGCGACGCACCTTACCGTGACCATCCAACAAACTTTCACATTCGACAACTACGTGTAACTACGTCAACTCAAGCAACCCATTCAACGGTGTTCAACTTACAACCGTGCAAATTTTGCGAGAAGGGGTGACTGTCAATCAAATCCGCACACCCTGATTGGCGTATAAGTTTTAAAAACTTTGTTAGGTGGCCATGGTAAGGCGCGTCGCACCGTAAGTAATCACGTCAAGAGGAAATAAATTGAATTGAATTGTCCAGTAAGATGCAAGTAATAAAAAAATTGCTAACCACAGGAACAAAAGACCCTTTGTTTCGACAGCTAATGAGGCTCTGGTTGGCACATTAATGACAATAGGTGACGTCAATGATATCTTCTCTATTAATTAAAAGGGCATCATGATCCTGTCAGAGTGACCAACTCTAAACTTGTTTTGCCACGACGTCAAAGCATGGAAAGCAGAATTAAACTCTTCTGCCGAATTTCTGAGAAAAATTAATCTGTGTAGTTCTAACTTTTCCCGAGGCGGAAGAGTTTTCACAAGAAATTAAAAGGAGTTTCCTCTCACCTATAAATATAAATTGAGAGGCAAGGCGTCCTTCCTCCTCGTAATAAGACAAGATATTGACAAGCTGACTAGATGCGTCTAGGCAGTAGTCCCTATGTATTGCAAACCACGTGAAAATTTCTCGGGGTAAAACTTAGGCTCGATTACCAGCCGCTGTTTCGGGAAATGAGCCAGCGCTCACTCCCGAAATCTCGGCTGGACGCGTGAGGTGAGCCATTGTTAATCTCCGCCAATCAGAAACTCGCCTGCACAAATCCGTCTGGCATAAATTATATGTTTTGGCTGCGAAGGTATTCTTTGACCCGGCCTGTTCGAGGTTTACAGTGCTTTAAGGTAGGAAACATCCAAGATTGCGACAACGAAAAGTGTTCGAGAAGCTGGAGAATGGGAATTGTGTCGTTTTCTACCGCCTGAGTTCGCAAACTTCACTAATTTTCCAGATGGCGCCAAGGTCAAAATACGGCTTTCAAATCCATTGCTATTGCAATTTTTTCCTCATACTTCGCTAATGTAAGAGCAAGTAAAATTCCTCAAGATCAATTGAAAGTACTGCTGACTTTATTGCTGGCAAAACGAGGGGGCCGATGAGGTCGACTGAGAGCTAAAGCAGCCGAAGATTTCGTTGATGATTCGCCGGTTGAATTCAAACTCACATCGATCATTTAACCACAAACTCAAGCTCGTATCATCTGGAAACTTCGCACAGACGTTTTAAGCATTGTTATGTAATTTCTGTTTTTTTAAAATCAGTGTTTTTGGGATGTCTAATGCTATTTCCCCGCAACTATTAACTTCGCATAAATTAATACGAATTTACGTCACAGACACAATCTATCACTCACGCGTCCAGCCGTCTCTTCTCGGGGAGGATACCCGAACTCGAGTGAGCGGCGGAAATCGAGCCTAGGTAAAACTTTGCTAAGTCCAGGTTAAAACTTCCCAAGACTTCGACTGTGACGGCTACCTTCTTTTCAAAGATAAACCCAGTCTTTCGTTACCCAACGCGGTTAGGACAGCACAGCCCTCCCTAGGGGCCCCTAGGGCTCCCTAGTGGGTGATTAAAAAAACCAGCCGAGGGGCTCTGGGGAAGAGAACGACGGTTATAATTCCGTCTTGAAGTACACTAAATGAAAAATCCACCTAAAATTCTTTACCCAATACATCACTAAATATCACTTGCCAACACTATTCATCAATTCTGGTAACTTTATAAATCACTTTCCATTGGATAGCGCAATTGGTTTCGCTATGGTTATATAAATAAGTAAAAAATTTACTCTACATACATGCAAAGGTTTTAGCCAAAAACTTATTCTGTATAAATCAAATTAAAGTGCCCATAACCCCAAAATATTTATTTCGCTAAAACGAATCTTCGTACCTGTTCGAAACGAATCCCCGTAATTTTTCCTTTTTCTAACAAATCCTGCCATTTTAGAGGCTTCGAAAGTTGCGAAAATCCAAGCATCTTTTGTTCACGACCGAGTTAGAAGGGGAGTGGGTCTATTCCTGTTTTTACGTCACAAACTGATTTACATTGCATTAACTCTTTGTAAAAATGCATGCAAAGTAGATTGTGACGAAAAAACAGGAATAGACCCACTCCCCTTCTGACTCGGTCGTGAACAAAAGATGTTTGGATTTTCGCAACTTTCGAATCCTATAAAATGGCAGGATTTGTTAGAAAAAGGAAAAAATAGCCGCAATGCGTCTCGAACAGGTGCAAAGATTCATTTTAGCGAAAAAAATATTTTGGGGTTATGGGCACTTTAACGATAATATATACACACTTATATTCTGACATTCAATTTAGCCATGAATTAACGGCTAAGTTTGTCGTCTGTAATATACAAGGCCCCTTATTTAGCCGTAAAGTTACGGCTAAGTTTGTCGTCTGTAATATAGGACGTGTATACCCCAGGTCCATGGACCACCCATGTGGACCTGGTCCATGGACCCCTTCATGGACCCGGTCCATGGACCATCCCTGTGGACCACCCCTCATTTTGTGAATTCAATACGTTTTACAAGCAGAAAAATCTTCAGACGAAAGAGAGAAGTGATCCTCACACTTATCTGGAAAATTTAAGCCCATGTACGATCTATTTTTAGACTACCTTTTCTGCAAAAAGACAAATATAATTCCGTTTACGTGACGCTATTACGTGAAGTTAGTTTCTTGTGATTTGGTCATCGGGCTCATTAGCGGGAATATAGAGCTGTTGTTCGCTCATATGGGCTACTGATTTAAACAATTGCCTGTTTTATAGACACTTATACCACCTACTTGGTGGGAGTCGTCTATAACCCGCTTTTCAAATATAAGTTTATTTCATTCATAAAGTCCTCCACCGGGAACAAATGAGCTCAACAAATTGACTCGGACCAGCCCCCCAACTTAAGTGGTTTCAAAGCTCAGTTGCGTTCTGTACGTACAATCGTGTGATAGGTAAATGTGCTTACCACATGAAGAAATGAAAGAAAAAAATGTCAAACTATAGACCATCCCTTATTTTATAAATGTTAACAGAGGAGCTACGAGTAGTCCAGTGGTTAGTCACGTATGGTTTAGGGGCCGCTTAATCTCTCCCTCCCAGGATCGAAAGTAGCACGGGGGCCCCAAACATAATTTTTTCTTTTTTTTTTCCTTTTTTTTTTTTTTGTATCATCAAATCTCTCAAATACGCATGCGTTCTGTACGTACAATCGTATGATAGGTACATGCACTTACCACATGAAGAAATGCAAGAAAACAATTCCGAACTATAGACCATCCATTATTTTATATACTCTAATAGAAGAGCTACAAGTAGTCAAGGGGTTAGTCACGTATGGTTTAGGGGCCGATTAATCTCTCCCTCCCAGGATCGAAAGTAGCACGGGGGCCCCAAACAGAGTTTTTCTTTCTTTTTTCTTCGTTTTCTTTTTGTATACAAATCTCACAAATACGCATGCGTTCTGGAAGTACAAACGAGTGATAGGTAAATGTGCTTACCACATGAAGAAATGCAAGAAAAAATTCCAAACTATAGACAATCCATTATTTTATATACTCTAATAGAAGAGCTACGAGTAGTCAAGGGGTTACTCGCGTATGTAGGGGCCGATTAATCCAGGATCGAAAGTAGCACGGGGACCCCAAAGGAATTTTTCTTTTTTTTTTTTTTTCTGCGTTTTCTTTTTGTATACAAATCTCACAAATACGCATGCGTTCTGTACGTACAAACGGTTGATAGGTAAATGTGCTTACCACATGAAGAAATGCAAGAAAAAATTCCAAACTATAGACCATCCATTATTTTATATACTCTAATAGAAGAGCTACGAGTAGTCAAGGGGTTACTCGCTTTTGTAGGGGCCGATTAATCCAGGATCCCAGGATCGAAAGTAGCACGGGGACCCCAAAGAAATTTTCCTTTTTTTTTTTGCGTTTCCTTTTTGTATGCAAATCTCACAAATACGCATGCGTTCTGTACGTACAAACGTGTGATAGGTAAATGTGCTTACCACATGAAGAAATGCAAGAAAAAAATTCCAAACTATAGACCATCCATTATTTTATATACTCTTAGACTAATAGAAGAGCTACGAGTAGTCAATGGGTTACTCACGTATGTAGGCTTTCTGATGATGATTTTGTTAATATCGTGACTGGAAACTTTAATTGTATTATGAATAAGAAAATGGATAGACTCGGGGGAAACCCGAATGCGAGACATTCCGCTGTGCTTGCATTGAATGACGTTTCTACGCGTTATGATCTTATTGATATTTGGACGTTGCGTCATAGACATGAACGTAATTTTACTTGGGCTGGAAAAAACCCCGCTGATACTAGTTTCATAATACGAACACGCATTTACTTTTTTCTTGACGAGCAGAAGTTTTGACCGCTTCGTAACTTCAGTTGATATCCTGCCTTATTCTCATTCCGATCATAACTGCATTTGTTTAACTTTTGGTTTTGTCTTCGAAGCTGGAATCGAGAGATTTTGGACGGACTGGAAGACTCGTTTTAACGATTTCTCAAACCCCCTAAAGTGGTGGGATAGGGCGAAGCAGCATTTTAAAATAATTGCCATCAGACGGGCGAAAATGCGCATAAAAGCGCCGTGACATGAGCGCCACTGAACTTGAAACCGAACTAGAGAGACTGCAACAAAAAGCAAAAAACGGTTCCAATCGTGATATAGAGCAATATCTTTTGACGAGAGAAAAACTCAAACAGCTAGACTTGAGGGATTTAGAGGCAAATAAGATTCGAGCGAAAGGGCTGTTTTCAGAAGAAGGCGAAGGGAGCACGCGTTATTTCTTTTCCTTAGAGAAGAAACGGAAGGCGGAGAAAACTATTCGTCTTTTGACCAGGGAGAATATGGATACTGTTAAGGACATGAAAGGTCTTCTCTCCGAGATCCACGCATTTTATAGGGTACTATTTTCAGCTCAACCGTGTGACGAGTCCTCTCAGAATGCCTTTTTAAGTGTACCATTTCCGAAGCTGTCATAGTGGGACAGAGAACATTGTGACAGAGACCTAACTGAGGAAGAGTTACGCAAAGTGGTTTTGTCAATGGAAAATGCCGATAAGTCAGCAGGGATAGACGGTCTGACAAATAATTTCTATAAACACTTTTGGCCAATTTTAGGCAAAAAACTGACCCAGGTTTATAATTATGCATTTCGCAGTGGCCAGTTATCAGTCACGGTCGCAGAGGCGAGGTGTCATTACGTTGTTATTTAAAAATGGTGATAGGACTTTGTTGAAGAAATGGCGATCCATCTCGTTTCTGACCACTGATTACAAGGTTCTAACAAAAACACTTGCGAATAGATTGCAACAGGTTCTCCCCACCATTATCCATTCCGATCAGACGGCTTCTATTAAGGGAAGGACAATAAATGACAACACGCGGCTTCTCCATGATGTGCTCGCATACGGTAATGAGACTAATACACCTCTGGCTGGTTTCTCTGGTGTGGATCAATTAAAAGCTTTGGATAGGGTATCTCATGCTTTTTTTACCTAAGACTCTGGATCGGTTTGGGTTTGGACCTAATTTTATTCATTGGATAAAGGTTCTGTATAACTCTGTTTCTAGCACGGTAAAAGTGAATGGTTGGTTCACGTCTTTCATTCCACTTGAAAGGGGTTTGAGACAAGGATGCCCGCTATCTATGCCTCTTTATGTTATCGCTGATGAAACCATGGCGATTAATACTCGGTGTAACGCAGGGATTCACGGCATTCTCACCCCGGACTCACAAGAGGAGGTTAAGTTATGGCAGTTTGCAGATGACACTACCCTTTTACTTTTACTCGTCGATGAAAATTCCACTGGGGAAACTTTCCGTACTTTTGATCTTTATGGGAAAGCTTCTGGCGCAAAAATTAACAAGACTAAGTGCAAGGACCTTTTGAGTGGGGCTTTTGCGCATAGAACTGACCGGCCCTACGGCTTGGAATGGTTTAACCAGTACATTCCTGAAAAAATCCTTGAGCAGTACTTCGGGAATGTGGACTGTACACAGCTTAACTGGAATCATAAGGTTGAGAAGATTAAAAACATTGTTACGTCATGGCAGCTCAGGGATTTAAGCTACAAGGGCAGAGCTTTGTTAATAAATGCTCTGATGACTTCTACTCTATGGTATAATTAGCAATTATTGAATGAGGCTGAGTAGGATATGAAGAATTCTGCAGGTCGAGGAGGGTGTTATCCACCAAGGCCGAAGGCCGAGGTGGATAACATCCTCCGAGATTTGCAGAATTCTTCATATTCTACGAAAGCCGAATCCAATAATTGCTTTATTATTCATTCAAAATATTTTCTTCGCTCAAACCTCTAAACCTAAACGCCGCCATTTTTCTGCTCAACAAAAATAACACAATGTCGTCCCAGCTTTTTTCGGTCAACGGCTCAATAATCTGCAGCGGGCTGCACTTTTGACGTCATTGATTCAATATGACGAAGTTTCTTTCCAAATTTGGTGAACAGCAGCTGGTTATGGTGAATTATGCGTGTGGTTTTAACCAATCAGAAACGGGGAAATATTTGAATGAATAATAATGTCACTTTTTTACCTGTGCCCTCTTGGGTGATTACACAAGTAGAACAGATTATCTATGGTTTCTTTTGAAATAATAAACATCCTCTTGCGTGCAGAGATATTCTTGCATTGCCTGTTAAGGAGGGAGGCTTCAACATTCCCCGTTTGGAATCCAGAATACAAGCATTCCGTTTGAATACTTTGAAAAGGCTGTTGTCTGGAGAGGAAGCTCATTGGAAAACGTTCACTGCATATTTCTTTCGTGTTTCCAATATGAAGCTCTGCAAGTTAACCCTTGCGCTGGAGTACTCCCTTCAACGTATTAATCGCGATGTCCCTGCTTTTCACAAAGAATTGTTATCCGCTTGGTTCAAACATAGTCCGTGCACCCACGTCCCAGTCTCTTGAAGAGATATTTTGGAGGAACCACTATTTCTGAACAAGCAGATCACTGTTGATGAAGTACCTCTTTTCTACGCTGATTGGATTGCTGCGGGTCTGACGTGGGTGAAGAACATGACGGAACAACGTGGTCGCACTTTATCCCGAACCAGACGTGAATATAGACTGCTTGTTGAGGCTTTTCAGCGCACTCAGCAGGTGTGTTCCGAATCAGCACGTCCTCCTTCGCTTCAACCCCGTTTTAAGATTCAAGCTCAGTTCTAGTCCATATATATCCTGTCCTGTAAAACGCGTCATTTTTCCAGTCAGATAAGTCGTATGCATAAGCCAGTTATACCAGCTGTAGCCACTTGGCAGCGAACCCTTCAACCGGAGCCAGCTTTTAATTCAAAACAGTGGGGAATTTTGTATTCTCCCTTAGTTTCTAACAAACAAGGAGACATTAACAGGCGTATTGCCCATCGAGTTTTACCAACTGTATTGTCGTTGCATAGAATGACGGTTTACGATTCAACTTTTTGTCATAGATGTGGCCTTTTGGACACGCTTGATCATGCACTCGTGGAATGCCTTACAGTTAAGAATTTTTGGTGTTACGTGCAGACCTTCATAGACAAACTCACACAAAACAATCTACCGCTCACAGCTGCTGTTAAGCCATTAGGAAAAGTTCACAGGCCGATTGATCCCTTCAACAAGAGGTCAATGGATTTAGTAAATTGGACATTTACAGTAGCGCGTTATGCTATATTCCGGTCAGCTGTTTTTCACAGAAAAGACAACCAAACTATGCCTCCAGAAGCTATTTTTAGTGCATCAAATTAAGTCGCATCTACGTTTTCAATTTACTTCGTCGTACGCAGAATAATTTCCAAGATATTTGGTGTATACGTGAAGCTTTTGCAAAGGTGTTAAATAATGACATGGTTTTCACGTTCTAAAAGTTCAATTTAGTACAAAACCAAGATAGTAGTGTAGATATATAGGTGATTGATATCCTGCATAACCATTTCTAACTGTAAATAAAAAGCTCTTGCGAGCCTTTTTAGACATTAAAAAAAAAAAATTGCGCCGGCATCGCAGAGATCATGGGATCGAATCCCGTTGGAGCCACGTGAAATTTTCAAGTGTCTATAACCAGGTGATCTGGTGACGTAATTTGGAGGACTGGGAAGAAAAATTTTAACGCCGCATCCCGTGACAACCGTGCGCGGCCTTAGGTTTTGTTTCCAAATTTCCTGCAGTATTTTCATCGCCAAAACTCAACAGATCATTCCGTGTCTCCCATATGTCCTGTTACTGAGCGAACATTCAAGTGGAAACCGCTGAGATCTTACCTCGCCTCTGCCATGTTGAATTCGGAAATAACATTCAAGGCCGCGCGCGGTTGTGGAATACGGCGTTAAAAATTTTCTCCCCAGTCCTCCGAATTACGTCATCAGATCACCTGGAAGAGACGATTGCTTTAATTGTCCAGATAAGAGCGACGATCACCTCCCACTTTCGTCTAAAGAATTTTCTACTTGTAACTTTGCCAAATGAGGGGTGGTCGGGGCCTTTTGCTATTCGCTTGCTAATTAGTTTGATTAATTTACAGGCTAAATAAATGGCCTTTTCTACCAAGGAGTAACTTAGCCGTTAATTTACGGCCAAATACAGCAATCATCCCCAAATTAAGTTGGGACACCATGTACAGCACTAATAAACTGACTTTAAGGTGCGATCCAATGTTGAATTCATTGATTTAGAGGAGCCATCTCGCAAAGCCAATATTGGGGGAGAGAAGATGACATCATTGTGTCCCAACTAATGTAACGGGGATTGAGGGTGTTTTATAATACCGTGGGCAAACTTATCTGTTAATTGACGGCTAAACACGGGGCCTTGAATATTGCAGAGGACAAACTTCGCCGTTAATTTACGCCGAAAAAAGGGGCCTTGTATATTACACAGGACAAACTTAGCCGTTACAGTGCAACGCGCCTTACCGTGGCCACCCAACAAAGTTTGACAAGTACGTGTAAATACGTCAACTCAACAACCCATTCAACGGTGTTTAACTTACAACCATGCGAACTTTGCAAGGTGGGGTGACTGTCAATCAAATTCGCACACCCTTATCGGCGGATAATTTGTAAGCAACTTTGTTAGGTGGGCACGGTAAGGCGCGTCGCACTGTAATTTACGGCTAAATAAGGGGCATTGTATATTACAGACGACAAAGTTAGCCGTTAATTTACGGCTAAGTTTGTCGTCTGTAATATACAACGCCCCTTACTTAGTGGACCTTGTATACTACAGACGACGAACTTAGCCGTTAATTTACGGCTAAATATGGGGCCTTGTATATTACAGACGACAGACTTAGCCGGAACCCTCAGGGAAAAAAGGAAGAGGGGCCGACCAAGAATCTCGTGGCGCCGTGAGCTAGGGGCAGACATGAGGAGAAATGGCTACACGTAGGGAGAACTGCAACGATTGCCCCAGGACCGTGATGACTGGAGGGTGCTTATCGGTGGCCTTTGCCCCAGACGGGGCTACAAGCAATGATGATGATGATATACAGAATGAGTTTTTGGCTAAAACCTTTGCATGAATGTAGAGTAAGTTTAATGCAAAAAAAAAAAAAAAAGATAAAGTTTAATGCAAATTTTTCACTTATCGATATACTCGTTTTATAGGGGTATACAAGGGTATTGGACGTGGTCTCCCCGTACACAGGAAAGGCGGCCATTTTGGTGTTCCTAACTTGAGTTCCCCTCGCAAACGTTTTCTTTGTGCTTACATCCACCACTTAACCTCAATTTTTTCCTTTTACTTTGTTGTCAGGACGATAGGGGCAAAAAATGAACCAAAATGTGTGTCCATCGCTTTTTCTCATTCAACCTACTGTTTGTGGCTTTTCTTGTTTTTCTTGTTCGAGATCACCCTTGCTCAAGGTCCTCGTTGCGCTCAGGTCTTATAATCGCGATGTAATTAATTGTTTCGTAAGCAGTCAGGGAGATGTGTGAATTTTCACCCGTCTCATCAAAAAGGTGACCTGGCAAAATCCTCTAAATGGCTCTTGGCCTATTGTCTTTAGTGTCTTATAAGCACACTCTTACAAAATGGATCAAATTTCCGAAAATCCAAAGGAAAGGCGATATATCCCGTAAAAAGTGGAAACAGGGAGAAGTCATACTTTTGAAGAAATTGATCAGTTCAGGAGGACCGATGTGAAGCGAACGAAACGAGATAAAATTGTTGTTCAACAGTTTTTACAAATATCTCTAAATGCTTACAAACTAATTTACATAGTTAGCGTTGCTTTAGTCTCGTTTCTCACTTGATTACAAAATACAATATTTCCTACTCGAGAACGATAAATGTACATAAAACCTGTCCGATTGGCGACTGGGGTATAGCAACCCAGTTTATACCTAATTTTCGATGACAAGGCTTTTATCGCACGTTCTTCATAATTTTGCTCCCCTAGTGAGAGAGTTCGATATCTGATCTTATGATTCTGAATTTAGTCTGGCCTACAATTTTTCGTTTGGTGAAAACCTTCTATGCATCGACCAAGCTTCAATTAGGCAACTTTACTGCAGGCATCACTTTCATAATGAGCCCCAACCGATTTCTGTCCATCGTTTATGCCCATTTCTCAGAGGACTCTTCAAAGGAGGATGAACATGCGCACGTGTTGCGTAAGAGGCTGTCACGTGCTAGCAACCTGTTCTTCGTCTTCGCTACTCACGTCACCCTCGTAGCCTCTCTCTTCCTTTACCATTGGTTGACTGTGGTCACGAGTCTGAACTTTACGGAGAGAAGAGCGGTCGAAATGATGAATAGAAAGCTGAAAAAGAAAATCAACGTCAATGAAAAGAAAACAAAATAAACAAACGATGTTGACTTGGGTATAATTGGAAAAATGAATGCAGCCGAAATTGGGAGCGGACGGCTCGGGCGAAGGGCGAAACGTCAGGCGTCCAATCTTTGTAAAGTGGTAAATCATTTGATAAAACTAAATTTTTTTATACCACAAAAGCCAGGGTTCTCAAAACAGAAGAGAAACCTGTGCCCCCGGCTTCCAATTTACTATTCCACAACATCGAGATGCAGGATACTCGTGGGTTCGTGGGTTGCATGTCCTGCACACTATTTGGGGTACAGTCTGTTTTTACACTGGCTTTCAGTGGGTTCTGTTCGCGTTAGGGTCGATTTCCGCGGCTCACTCGAGTTCAGGTATCCTCCCCGAGAGGAGACGGTCGTGCCTTCGGGGAGGAGCGCGGGCTCCGGTTCCCGAACAGGGGCTGGTAGCGTTTGCCTTCAACGAAATTCTGGTTGGTTGGCTCTACAAGAGGTTACAAAAAAAAAACGTATTTTCTCTTTTCCTTCACGGGACCTGCGACCATGATTTTTGACCAAAAGAAAAGATACAATTTCGCAAAAGGCACAGAGCTTAATTCCAGAGGTATTCCTGAGGTAACAGTTTGCGACAGTAACATGGCCCCCATTTTTTCTCGCTACACCAACATAGTCGCTGCGACGTCGTGTGAGGAGGTTTACAGAAGGTCACGCAAGTCCTGTTGGTGTTCAAAGGAAACGAATAGCGGGGATTTTGCGTGCCCTGAAGCCTGTTTCTCGAAAGTCCCGAACTTTTCGGGCCCGAAAAGGCATTTGTGAAACTGCCAACCGCTTATTTTCATCTTTTAACATGTTTTCAAGGTAACAAAAATCCTCTCCGTTCTTGAGATACAAAGGGAATTTTGACACCCGAAAATGTCCCGTAAAGTTCCGGGACTTTCGAGAAACAGGCCCCAGAACACACATAGCTTGAAAAGAAGGTCTTTTGACAAGTTTTCAAGACCAGAAAGAGAACAAAAGAATCGCAACGTATAATGTCTCGAAACGTTTTCCTTTTGCAGATACATGGAGATTTTTGTCTCTGGAAATGTGCTCGAAAAGGTTCGGAACTTCAAGAAACCTGGCACAGACCAGATCTAATTAAAATATTCTAGTGTTGAGCTTTTCAAGAAAAGCTTCTAGAGATGAGCTCCTAACTTTGAACAAAACTAACAAAGGGTAAGTGCTGATCGGGTTTCAAACAACTAGGCTCAACCAAATCCTCCGCTATGCGAGGTTTTCTTTTTCTGTCCCAGAGAAACAACATGGCGCTGGTCACGTGAGTGAAAAAGCCCTTTTGATATAAAATTATACTTGGTGTTTAAGTTGGAAGTCGATCAGCGGCGAACTTTTGTCAATCGTCTCTATTCTCCTCAGGGATGTACGTCTAAAAAGAAAGAAAAGACCGTGAACATGGAATAACGATACTGACAGAGCACCACTCAAACCCCTCGCCATTGTGTTCCGTACCCCACCCGGAAGATTTCAAAGATAACATCTCGACTAAAAACTTCGCTTGTCTCACTGCCTAGCTTTCTTGACTACAATGAAACCTTAGCGTGCAAGAAAATAGACTAAGAATTGATTGTTGTAAAGTAGAATACACTACGAGCGGAGAAACGTGTCATACTTTGCTGAGACCGTCAAGGATGGTCATTGAACTGCTGTCCTAAAATGGTATAACGCAATCAACTCTTCAAACCTTTGAAATTTTGGTCAATACCGAATCAATCTAAAGCACTACCTGTCAAAAGATTTGACCGCCCTGCCAATATCTTGTAATCGCTCCACATCACCTCGCTCTAGACGCTCAAACAGTTTATTCAATCTTTCGTGAGGCGGAAGAGGCTCAGCCCTAGACTCGTCTCTGAGTGGCGCAGAACTAGGTGGTCCAGAGGCACTCGTGAGAGACGATAGCTGTTTCTTGTCTGCTTTTGCTGAAATTGAGTTGGACCGATTCTTTGGTAAAGTTTCTTTATCTATGTTACCTGACGGAAAAGACAAGAGTAAAAGAAATTCAAAAGAGAACCGAATCGGTGAGCTTTATTCCGGTAGGCCCACAACAAGATGTGAAGAAAAACTACGAACTACGAACGCGTCCTTGAGTATCGTTGAGTTCCATCCTTTAACCCTTTGACTCTCAGGATTGATCGGTATGTAAATTCACCTCTCAATTTCAACACACTATTAGGTAAACAAGTATTGAAAATGAAAATTATCAGGTATGATCCTGGTATCATAAGCAAATTCTCATGGGAGTCAGGGTGGCTTAGTGGTTATCCATCGGGCCTCCCACCACTGCGAGGCGGGGTTCAATTCTGACTCGAGGGTTTTTCTCCGGGTACTCCGGTTTTCCTCCCTCATCAAAATCGACTCACAGCTTATTGACATCTAGCTGTGGTGCTGTGCTCCGACATCAAACATGGACTGTATAGCGGCAGCCAGAGGCGCCTTTGTATGCTTTCAGCCCGATGTCGTGAGCCGCGCCCTTCGCAATTCAGTCCTCGACTGCAAGTAAGGGTGATTAGCACTAGCAATATTTATTTATTTATTTATTTATTTATGACCAACCAACGAAGAGATCTATAGAAGTAGTTAGGAGAACGAATTCTTGGATCATGGGAGTCAAAGGGTTTAAGACTGTCATCATACGTCATTGGAGTGACATCTACATCTACATGTTCCAGCACTCGGCAAAGTCCCTTTTTGGCTTATGGCTGTTTCTGCTTAGGTGGCCTCATACACCGTAAAGCCTTTTTAGAGACATCACGCCAAGCCGGCCACTTCTGCTGGAGAGAACAGGACAGCCACAACACCGGGGACTACATCCCCTACTCTTATCGAATAGTGTGTGGGTTCTTTAACGTCCCACAGGGAACTTATGAACATAGAAGGTATTTGTGAGACAGGGCCTGCGGTTTATAGTCCTTATCCGAGAAGACTTGAAGGTCTAACCATTTGCAGATGAAATTACGAAGGCAGCACTTTCTCCTCAGTTATTTTAAGATCCTCAGTGTTGATCCGGCCGGGGTTCGAACCCGCGACCTCCCGCGTGACAGCCCGATGCTCAACCAACTGAGCCACCGGTGAGCACGAGAAACAAAGACCAGTTAGAGATGAATTTTTATCTTCAAGTCATTCCATGCATCCAGCGAATTGGCGCCTGGAAAGAATGGGACAATGGGGGTAAATAGGATTGTTTCGATTAGGTGCTCGTCCTTTGCTGAAAATAACCTTCGACAAGCAAAATTCTCTTCACGCGACAATTCCCTAGCGAAAGTGCCTGGAGAATTTTCGTAGTCTAGGTTCCAGGCTGCGAGAGGGCGATTTGACCTTCACCCAATCTCACAGATTGCCCATCAACCGACTCAAAACAAATTAAGGAATGGATTTCTTGCAAAGGACATCCTTACCCAGGTTTTGTGAAGTATGAACACTGTAACTCAGTTTGTTTCTTCGAACACTGAAGCTGATACTCTCTGCTTGGTCCAGGGCTCGTATTACATCATCACGCTGGGAGAAAAGTATTCAAATTTAATCACACGCAAAACTGACATAATTCGGTCATAAATCGGGTCTAAACAGTCAAAATTAACCCAAGAAAGATCTAGAGAAAATCAAGAGGCAGGCGGAGTGAGTATGGCATAGGCCCGATTTGGAGTTTCGCAAATATTCTTAGAAATGGAGACGTTCGCAGCTACACGAGTTTTGTAAACCCATCGGGAAGTGACAATATGGCGTCGTGATATAGAACCTCATGCAGAACGAAATTTATAGTTTCTTGTAGTCGAGAGCGTCTGATGCCTATGCGGACGTCTCCGGGAAACACACTTCCGTCTTTAATTCATCTGAAAATAACTTTATTGAAATTCACACACTCCTTTCTCTGTTAACCTTAACTTCTCTTGGAAGGTGCAAAGACCTCTCAAAATCTGATGGATTCAAAGACCACGATGAATTCAACTAAAGATTGAAGAGACGAAAAAAGTGAAAGCGAAAAGACGGAAGAAAAAAAGAGAGCGACTTTTGACAGTAGCCTACGATGTCATACCCTGGCACTTACCTGAGCATATTGTAAAGGCGTTAATTCAATTTTGTTTCGTATTCTGACAGATGCACCATTCTCCAGCAAGAAAATGACAAGTTTGACAAAGTTAAATCTGAACAAAAGAAAGAAAAAAACTTGAAAGTTTGTTCACTTTGATGGGTGTTTCGCGAAGTGGCCGTGCTGTGGCGGCCAGGGGGGCTCGTTGTTCGAAGCCTGGTTAACGCTTACCGTTGGTTAATAGATATCAGGTTTCCATGGTATTTAATGCTGGTTGGGCGCTAACCATGCCTCGAGCATCCCGGTTCAGGGCACAAGGAGAAGAGAGGGAAAAAAATAGTTCAAGAGAATCTTCCCACTACTTCTCTCCAATGAATCGTGTTCTGACAGCGTCTTAACCAGAAGAATACCACTGAAAGTACAATTTCCCTATTACTTAGATTCTGAATTACTAGGCCTGGTGATTGGCTAAAAATCTCGCCCGCGCTACCTTCTCAGCAACCAATCAAAGATCCTTATAGGGCCGGTTGCATTTATTTGCTTTGCGTTATGATTGGCTTATTCAATTGTCTGTGTCCGTTGTGATTGGCCAAAATCAACAACAGCTCTGTCATATATTTTACCGATAGAGCTACTTTCCCTTCTATTAAGACAACGCAGTTATCTCTGCAATCTTTAGATTATTTCGAAATGAGAAAGACAGTGCAGTCAAAGACCGTCAATGTCTTCGTGGAGGCTTCGAGTCCAAATCCCGCTCTGTTCATAGACCTTATTCATAAATGGCGGCCAATTTATAATTCTTTTGTCGAAGTGCAAATTAGCCTACCAAGCCTCGATACCATACAGTGAATTGAAAAGAATTCTTGCTCTAAAATGAGGCTTGGTAGGCTAATTTGCACGTGGACAAAAGAATTATAAATGTGACCGCCATTTATGAATAAGGTCTATTGACTGGATTTCTCTTTCGCTCCCGAATACAAACACCACATTTCGTTAAAAGCCAATCAGTTGCACATTGCCAACGGGGATTGTTCATTTTTTGTTTTGTTTTTCAACATTGATGTTTGACTTTAAAGCACTTCTTTCACTGATCGCTTCTGTGCAGCATATTTAAGTATATCCTCAAAAAAATGTTCTAGGAATTTAAAAAATATATCTTTTGGACGAAAGCTACCACATTTTCTTTACCTCGCTGCCTCGTGTAGTGGGGTGTTTCCTCGGTCATTCGTTACATTTACGCCTGCTCCATGCTATAGCAAAAAACACAACAAGACACTCTTAATACAAATTAAACTAAGTTCTTCAAAGCTGCTCCTATTTACATGTGAAGTGAATAATTCAGGTTCTATTGACGTACGTATTCTAAACGCCGACAGACCTTTGCGGAAACTAAGCTTTATCATGTTACTAATGTGTAGCTCGGACGACTATCAGACCACAAAGCATAACGACGTTCACAGTTGTTACGATTGAAACAATAAACTTGAATTCCCGCTGGCACCAAAAACAGCTGATTCCTTGGACTAATGCTTTGGCTTATGCCAATGCATATAAAAAGAAACATTCGTGTAGCTCGCTAAAATTATAAAAATATTCTATCAGCGCCTCGCACAATGCGTATACACAAAAATTACCGTGAAAATGAAAGTTATTCCTTTGTCTTAGCCTTATGCTTTTGCCCGCCTCGGTTTACACAGCTCAGGCTTAGTCTCTGTTTATGCTTTCGCCAATCGATATTATAACCGTGTAAACCAGCCCGTAATATGAACCCGCCATATGTATACATGGCTAGGTCATCTGAAGATTCTGTGCAGCAATAATGAGACAACGCGGCAGTTGAGGAGGCGCATTTCCGAATGTGCCTTCATTCATGGAACTAGCACTGAGAAAAGAAGCAATTTTCAGACTCCGTGAGGTTCCGACTTCGATTACTCCAACGAGCATGAAAGGAAAACAAAATCAATGATACAGAGTCTTTGATTACATTACTCGGGCTACCCACACAAATTTTGCGCCGGTGCGCTTGTTTGTCTTCCGTCGCTTGACTCAAAACTGGTGAGAGAAAAGAGGACTAGGCTTGCAGTCTAACCGGCGGCTGGTTCATACGAGCGACGCACAAGCAAACGCATACGCAAGGAAGTTCACACGTCGAACGCAAACGCAAGCACATTGAATACGCACGCGTATCCCAAGATGGCGGACGAAGTCAACCCTAGAGGTATGGAACGAGTATTTTTCACCTTGCGTTTGCGTTACACCGGTTCACACTTAAGAAATGCATTTACGCAAGCGCAGACGCAAGCGCAACCAAATGAAAATGTTTTCATTTCTTACGCCGGTGCTTGCGCTTGCCTTTGCGTCGCTAGTGTGAACAAGCCTTAAACAACCTTAGGCATACAAACGTTATTTGATGACCACTCGGAGGAGAGGCAATTCGCCTTTGTCACACGGCGGCCATATTGTCCCAGGAGACCAAAAGAGCTTTGTTTTACCACGCCAAGCCTCACCCCCATGGTTTCCACTGAGCTTGGCATGGTAAAACAAAGCTCTTTTGGTCTCCTGGGACAATATGGCCGCCGTGTGACAAAGGCGAATAATAGCAATAAGAAACAGATACGTCATTTTACCACTATAAGGACAACAGCGGGATCCAGATGCCCGGCAAAACAGCAAAGGTGCAAGGGCGTGTTTCCTTTGTAGTCCTTAATATTCACTTTCGCTTGGTGACTCAGCAGAAGACCAGCAACCTAAAGACAAACAAAACCATTAACTGATTATTTATCGATTTGGGAGAATGCCAACATAGTCGGACACTTGGCAACCGAACCTAGTTTAATGACTTAGCTTCCACGAGTCTCCTTAATCTCACTGGCAGAGCAAATCCGAATTGATAATCGGAAGGTCGTAGGTTCGACTCCTGTTCGGGCGTACTCGGGTTTTTTCCGAGTATCCCCGAGTCACCACTGACGAGTCTCCTATAGCTCAGTGGTAGAGCATCCGAACTAGTAATCGGAAGGTCGTAGGTTCGACTCCTGTTAGGGCGTACTCGGGTTTTTTCCGAGTATACCCGAGTCACCACTGACGAGTCTCCTATAGCTCAGTGGCAGAGCATCCGAACTAATAATCGGAAGGCCGTAGGTTCGACTCCTGTTCGGGCGTACTCGGGTTTTTTCCGAGTATCCCCTGAGTCACCACTGACATGCATCTCTTTATTCGTTTACCGAGCTTAACATTGACTACCACCGCAGCAGTTGATAACGTGGATGCCATCACATTTGAAGGCAGCTGGATGAAGAACTACAATAGGACAACATAAATGGGATACTGAGCTGAAGAATGTCAAAGATCTGAAAAGTTACGTGAGAGATGAAGCTTTATGGTATCCGCTTTCACCCCGTTTCAAACGTCCACCGGATTTATTGCTTAACCTTGTTTAGCACACAAGGAAGATAATTGCTTCTATTTGCGCCATTGCCCTACGACGGTGGGTGCGTCGCCCACGGAGGTAGAGGCGCTGTTACAATCGGGAACGTTCTTCAGACAGATTGCCCGACAGGTGTTAACACTGCGCAACGTTTCTTGCAAGTCAAAGGAACATTTTCAAAAAAAAAAAAGGAACATTTTCATTGGCTGGTGCCACAAACCGTTGAGTAATAAGTTTTAGGACAGATGTCACACAACGCAATGTTTACCCGAACTTTCGGCGACGATTCATGGCGGGAACAGAAAAAAAGGTGGTGTACGCATACCCTAGGATGATTGTACTGACAAGCAAAATGCAGTGGTGCTCGCATCTGAGTGTAATTCTTCGCATCTGTCAGGGCTCCTCGCCGTAACAGGAGTCTTGTCATTTCTTCGTATCCTCGGACGGCGGCCACGTGTAGCGGTGTCATACCTTCACCGTTTCTGACATTTGGATGAATTGTTCTCTCTGCCGCTTCACGCGATTTCTGAAACAGTGAGCATTGCGAACAGGCGTATTAAAATGCCAATTTAGAACACAACATGATAAAGGTAATTGCAGCGGGTATAAAGTGCACCCACAAAACCGTAAATGGCGAAGTGGCAAGAGTTCCCAACCCCACCCACACCCCAACAGAGTGGCTTGGGCTCCTTAAGCGCTTTTCAAGTTAGTTTGATGGATCCGGTCAGAGACAGGCTGGATCAGGGGGAAGGGGGACAGGAAAAACCAATTCACGTTTACCCGAGCTAAGCGCCAGCTGCATTTACAGGGTTTCCGCTGTGATTATTAGCGTCCACTTAAATTTCTTTGTTGTTTGGCAGTCGGCACTCAAAATTAAAAAAAAAAAAAAAACGCTTCATGTTAGTTGAGTTTGCTGATTGTTAAGGGGTTCACTCCAGGCATTCAAATTTTTTCACATCTCATTTTTCAATTTTTCATGGAGGAACAATAACATGATGCCTTCGGTGTATTCGTACCGAAATTCATCAGCAAATTTTATTATAAACTTCTCATTTATATAGCCACCTTTTGCCACTTGCTACATTTGTCACATTGACATAATGGGTGACAGAGATCCTGCTCCGAGCGTGGCTGCTCGCCCGAATCCTCCTCGTCTTCTTCATCGTCACTTGGGCCCAGTTTATACCGAACCTGCCACAAATAGTTTAAAAGAACCATTAACTATCGAACCTCTTGCGAGTTTAATCAAGGAGTTTATTTCTCTACTCCCAAAAGTTCTTCAACGCTGATATCAGGCAAAACTTTACAGTAGAAGAAGTCAATCTTGAAAAACAAAAAATAAGCAAAAGAAAGTTTCAACCAAAAAGTTGAAAACATGAAACAAAACTTTACGCTAATCCTGGATTAACTTCATCGGCTTTCGAACAACCGAGCCCCGCACTGCGGACCAAGTTAGCACGCACAAGGGGAAAATCAGTTTTTAAATAACGAGAAGGGGTACGCTTATTCAAGCGTTGGCCGTCGCCGTCGCCGTCGCGGGTTCAATTCCCAGCCTGGTCAGAGTTTTTCTCCGTCCTTGCGTGGTCCTATTTTCATTCCTAGGGCTAACGCTTGGATGGATTACATGGGAACAAAGATGACACTTAAAATTATATCACAGATATCTCAATCTAAAGATGGTTCGGTTCGTGTAAAACGCTGTGACGCAAATACATCAAGGCTGAGCTCCTAACTGGCGCAACTTTTCTTCGAAAGTTTCCTTTTTTCGATGTATTAGGAATGGTCTGCTGTCCACCAAAAACTACTTGAAACTTGGGAAATCGCTTAAGCCTCTCTTTGAAAGAGAGAATCTGCGAAGACTTTGTAATGAAAAGTAGTCTTCATTTGCATGGGAGGAATAACGTCTTGGAGAAATATTCAACGGTGATGGCTTGAGCATACACGGTAAAAAAAAAAAAGCAAGTTCTCCTAATCCGCGAGCAGTATCTGTTTTTCCTCCTTTATGGACACGAGAATGTTATTTTTGTTTCACTGTTATGTGAACAGCTCGGAACAGCCTGGACCTTCGTCAAATGAGCTAGTGGCACAAAAAGCCCGGATCCAATTTGTCCTCGGTCCTCCTCTCAAAATTTGCACTTCGTTTGCATTTCCACCCGCGCATTGGAATCGCGGATAAATGCACGAGAGCTCACAGTGGAGACAAAAAAAAATTAAATTAAAATATAGCATAAGACGCCTTTCTTAAATAAAGAGCCTTTTCGCAGAAGTGATCGGCGGCCGAGAGAACAAAAAGATACCATGCAATATGATAGCTACTCCAAGAAGACCACAGTTACGTCATGTGCATACACTCTATACACTAAAGTCAACTCAAAAGTAACTATTAACTTTCTACCATTTCTATATCTTCATCACAAACTGTTCGGATAAATCGGTCAATCTGAAACGAAAAAGAAAAGGTCAAGAGTGAAACAAAGAATCATTTTGTTGAACTTGTTAGGGGCATGCAACATAGAAAAAAATAATGTTTTACGGCAATGTCAAAGCTAAGGAGAGAAATCGCATGTTTTGAAAGTCTGATCCACGGGTTTAGTAGATCAAAAATAAATAATGCATACAGGACTTCTCGTCAATCGTAGTGCGTAAAATGTCCCGCGACTGGCAGAGCTCGACACATTTTTCCGCCCTTAGAGATGACGCCCGCTTCCCCAAAGGCCTTTTTCTCACGCTTGACTACATTATTATTTTTTTTCATTTTCCCAAAAGGTTTTATTGCCCAATTTCAAGCGAAATACTATAGTTGCAAGTTACATCTCTCTTTTCAATTTTCAAACTGGTACGCCAGCACATACATTCAGAAAAAGTGCCCCCACCTAACAACTCGACATAACACTAACATGTAAACAGACAATTAGTAAACAGAAACCTTAAGAAATAAATAAAATCATTAGTTTTTTCTGGTTCTTCCCAAATGGATAGTCATGACAGCGCAACGTGGCATGCCAAAGGTTACATGAAATTACAACCTGAGAGACAGACACATCAGGAACATAACATAAGCACCATAACTCATCGTCAACTTCAAGTGGCACTATGATAAAAAATCACTTATTTTTCTTCTTCAGATTTTGAAAGTTTACGATGTGTTTGCTTAACACCTGCCTGACAAAACTTACCGATTGGACCTCAGAGGGTTGGATCTTGGGAAAGGTGACGTCATTCACTCAAAAGATCAAAATTTCAGCGTGTAAACTCAGTTTATTACGTATGCGAAACACGAGTTTAAAAACTGAAAGCCCGAAACTCGCGTGCTGCATATTAATTCAGTCGCGTACAAACGCATCGCATTCTTAAACTAGTGAGTCTTTGACGTCATTTTTTCCTCGATCCAGCTCTCTCAAGATTTTAAAGTTAGTAATGGCGGACGAATAAATAGGAAAATTCCAGTTACAATAAACAAGTGTCTTTCTAAAATTAAGGCTTAAAACATGGGTCACTTATGTTTGGTTAACATAGTTTTAAAACCCAAAGGAAAAAAGAATATTTGACCTTTTTATCATAGTACCTGTTTAAGTCGCCTGATTTCTGCTTTAATCATAACCATTACAATTTTCTCAAATTTGATTGGTGCATTTAACTGCCTTATTTTTCATTAATTGTGTAGGGTTGTAATCGGACAGTGAAAATCAGACAGTTGGCTGTAATCGGACTGTTACATCAGTCAATCATATTAAGTGCACTCACCTTAATCCACCAATCACAGAATTCACCACAATAACCATAGCAACAACCACTTACCCTACCAAACTGGGGACTTTCCAAAATAGATGAATTTGTCACATTAGACAAAGAAATTGTAAAGGTTATGATTAATTGGCAACAGGACTTCGTGTCACCCAATTCGTGTTGTCCAATCATACTCTTGATTAAACAAATCGGACTCCCGCTACGCGGTCGTCCGATTTTGCTAATCACTCGTATGGTTACAGACCGAATTGGACTCCACTCAGTCCATTTAACATTATGAATTGTACTCTACTCAGTCCTATTACCACTATTTAAAAATTGGAAATTACAAAACAACGATTCGCACCTCTTTTGCCCTTTCTTGATCCTTTGAAATACGATTTGGAAATTCCTGGGCCTGCATTAGCGGAGGTTCGGAGATTGCCATCGACTTTAAACAATGCAAACAAGAATGATGACGATAATGGTGATTTAAAATAAACAAAACACAAGCAAAACAAAACGTATACTACACTTACTCTCACACGATAAGACAACATTAGCTCTTGTTCTTTGCTTGCTTCTTCGATAGCATCAAGAAAAATTTCTGTCACCTTTAGAACAAAACCAAATCAAACCACGTGTTACCGAAGAGGCAACCCATAAGTGATGAATGCAACTGTCAGCGGATGACCTCTATGGTTCGCCTAAGGCCTATACACCTTGGTCCAAAATGGCCACCATTTTAGTGTTTTTTTATTGGCTTGCAAATTGCCCCATGTTGCCTCGTTCAAGGTTAAATATTCTTTTGAATTGTGAGCTTAAGAACAAGGCAGCAAGGTATATACCACTGAAACACCAAACGGGCGCAAATCGTTCATGACTTCTGAACGAATTGTTTTATAGTTGTCCAAATAACATGTTCTTTATGGTGAAGAATCTTGAACTCAGAAAAACAAGCCAGATGCCGAGAAGGTGTTCCATGGGATTTAAAAATGACTGCAAGGAAAATAACCGAGAAAATTTCAAAGGTGTGCGAGCGCCCAGGTTTAATGTTCTAAATTCAAATGACAATATCCTCATTGTGTATTGTAATTTACAAAGGCATTTCGTGACAAACATTTCGTTTGTGTTTGCTGATATCTTAAAGGGCCTGTAGTCGGTACTTTTGAGGCATGTCGGCGTTATCTAAAATTTATAATGAGTTTTCAACTTGAAAATGATCATACGAAATTCCAGACATGACAAACAAGGTCACTGATTCTTTGCAAAAAAAACACCAAATTTCCAAGCAATAAGCCATTTCGGAGTTCATGTCTGCCTCCTCTTCAAAGCGAGTCTGAGTGCGAAGGTTTTCTTATGAAAATTAGTTTCATTCATATGTAGAGTAGAACTAATTACCATCACAAAAACTTTGCACTTACACTCGCTTTGAAGAGGAGGCAGACATGAACTCGGAAATGGCCTATTGTCTCTATTAGAGTAAAGACACTTTCCATGCTCCATAGGACTATTTTTTAAATTGCTTTTCTGATTGTAGCCTAGCTATCTTGTAACTGTATCTCAGCTGAAAGGTTTCTTTTTCCTTGGGCATGTAGGATGTGTGTTTTTCTTTTGGTTAGTTTTGTAATAACTACTTAATAACCGAGAGTGATGTCGCAGCTATATCGGCAGGAGTCTGGTACTCCTGCTAGGGTCACCCATGCCGAAAAGGTCGAAGGGTAGAGTCCAGACAAAGGGTGACCCCCTGGTCCTCCAGGTTGGGGGTTGGGCGTAGGGCTAATGACCCTACCACATAAAAACATTAACTGTTACAGAAACCAGAAGCGTTGATAATGAGACAACACTGACTGGGGGTGTTACTGCTAGGGCTGCAATGACGCTCTTAGGTCAAAGCCAGCGGGAAGCCCAAAGGCCGATAGGCCCCATAGTAGCCCCCAAGCGACAGACGATCATCGGTTACTGGAACGTAGGATGGACTCCTGAAGGCCGGAGGAAGACCAAAAACTACTTGGAGAAGAACAGTCGAGAAAGAGCGAAACAAAGCCGGGTGGAGGAGCTGGGAAGTAGCCAAAGTGGTTGCACAAGACAGGGAGTGTTGGTCACACAGCATGGAGGACTTATGCGCCTACTGGCGTGATGAGACTTGATGATGATGATGATGATGATGAACCGAGAGTAAGGTCGTTAGAGCAAAATCTCTAACTGAGGCCTTGCCGTATTGACCGAGCGATAGCGAGGTCGATACAGCTAGGCCGAGGCTTGAGATTTTCCTGTAACGACCGACCGGTCGAGGTTATTACGTTGTTTACTATATGGCTAACAGAATGGTTCTAAAAAAGATAAAACTAATTTGCATAATCCGTAATCGGCCCGTGGGCATTACTGGAGAATAATGCCCTGGCGCTTAGCTGCTCTTAGCCAATCAGAGCGCGCGTTATATCGGCCAGAAACGAGATCTGTATAGTAATTTAAGTTAAAAGCCTTATTTTCTCATATAAATTATCTTTGTTTTCTGCTGATCACAGGCCATTTAAGCCCCCGGCTTTGGCTTTACCAATGTAGAATTTCCAATGTATGATGTGTAAAAATAAATAAAATAAAATAAATAAATAAATAAATAAAAGCAATGTATTTATGGTCGCGACAAGGCAGCTTAATTAAAAGATGCCACATTCAGTTTCGGTGGCCGTAAATTGCTCAAGTCATAAATGCTTTCCCTATTAACACACTCTACATCGTAGCCTACGGAGAGCAAACACTAGAGGGGATAAAAAATTTCATTGTTTCTCCATTAGGCAGGTCCCTGCTCCTCGTGAATAACACTCAGTGAAGTCAACATTCTGGAACGCTGAACAGCGCTGGAATAACTGGCGGTCGTAGGACATTATGAGAACACACACATACGAGATCAATGTTCGATTATGGTCGGACAAGACGACAGAACAACAAAATTACCAAAATGTGGTCACAATTCTTGTGATTTTTATCTTTCATAAATCAATATGTTGTGCTGAACTACAAAACGTCCTTTGGATTAACGACCCACAATGCACTGCAACAACATCGAAGTTTTAAAAGTACATCATGTATGCCCAAAAACTGAGTCCTGGGACAGTAAATTGAATTTATTTTGCTAATTAATGTCCGATCAAATTTGCAATGTGTCCTGTCAAAACGGTGATTTGAAAAGACCCACGTCCCGCTAAGCAAGAAAAAACCGTTTTCAGCCCTGACTGGAGGATGACTTGGAAGTTGTTTAGAGCTGTCCAAAAATTTATCATTCCTGAAAATTACAACATTTATTTATCACTTCCAGGCGAGCTTATTACCTGTTTGTTGTGCGATATATCTAATGGTGTAGCTTTGTCTTTGTTTCGAGCTTCGAATGAGGCACCCTTTTCCAGCAGTAGCAAAACAATCTCAGCTATGAAATTACAAAACCACAAAGAAAATAGAAGAAAATAAATAAAGGATGCTCGGGAAAAGGTCCAGCAGGGTGACTGACTGAGGACCAAAGAGTTATAGGGAGAGGAACAGTAGAGCAGAGGAAAAAAACATTTAACGAAGTATTACGCCGAGAAGAAGGATTAAAATCAAGAAGCATTAGTGCAGGGAGACTGTTGTCAGCAGCAACTCGAAGTAATTACACGCAGCAGACACAAAGCGCGGGAAAATGTGCACGAGC
>OX421447.1:48409468-48419468 GCA_949126865.1 Montipora capitata | reverse complement strand
TCTAGAGAGATTTACTGTAGCACTTGAGTTTGTCATGGAGATGAATTCCACAGAGGTTTTGTTTCCAATTAAGATGTCTTCAGGACTTGAAGAGTGCCTTTTGACAGTGCGCAAGTGATCCGAGTTGATCCGAGTTTATGCGGTCCAACTTTTGTACCTGCCTTTTTTCATAAGGCCTCTTGTGCAGTTACTTTGTAAATCTCTCAAGAGTTCCCCGTAAATAAATAAAATCCCTTTCTGATTTCTTTCTGCCTTTTGAAGTGATTGTATTCACAGGAGGCAAAACTAATAGTTACATGAATTAGACAAGTTTTAACTTACTGAAGTTCATTTTGTCCCCGTCTGGAAAAGTGAAAATTGTGCAAGAAGGTGATGTTCGCCAGCCTACAAGTAATATAGTAATACTAATTATTCGTAATAATTATTGTTATTAAAATGAATTAGCATGCAAGGTGAAGAACAAAAAGATATATTCATATGTAGTGATTTGAAGTTAGAATAATGATGATCATCTGGGCAGATCAAGGGGGGGTTCAGGGGATTCGATCAAACCCCTAAATTAAACCAGCTAACGTCAAAAACTTGTAAAAACATATAAAATAAATACATCCAATCTTAAATGCAATAAATTTATAACCAAGTTAACACTGTCACACTTGGCTCTGCTGAACATTCACTACGAAATGCCCGTTGACTACGATGCTGTGGTTCAGCTTTTTGCAGAAAGATGCCCCAGAAGAATCCTTCTTGTTTATCCCGTCTTTGACGAAACACTGTGAAATGCAGTGCATTTTTATCATAGTATTATAAATACAAATTTGCATCGTTTTTGCACAGCTTTGTTACATTTTGATGCAAAAAGAATGGCATTTTAACTTTTAAAAATGAGACATTAAAACATGCTGACTCTCCCTCAGAATAGCGAAAATGGCGTTTCCGAGGACTTGAAATTTTAAAATTTCCCAGCGGACAATGCCCCTGCAACCCCCCTACAAGGGGCTCGAAGGTGGCCCCCTTTCATCAAACCCCCTCTGCTAAAAACCTGGATCTCCCCCAGATTATACATGTATTTATAGTTGCAACTCAAACAATCGCAAAGTCTGAAGAAATTCCAGGCTCGAATTGGACCAATATTCATTATACAGTCTGTATAAAATGAATTGGACAGTACACAAATTGCAATTCCAATTGAAAAAGTGAGGCAATGTTTGTCGCTGGTACATGCAACATTTTAAGGTAAACAGACTCACTTAGGGTAGTATCTCTGTTATAAAACGAAATATGAAATTATTTAACTGACGTACAAAGTGCTACTCCACAAAGGGCTTTTCAGGATCAATGAATCAACTCAGAAATTAACACGTCAACCAGCCATGCAAACTATCTACTTCCTAAAGAGTGGTTTATTACTGGGTTGCCGTATGGCAATCCCAGTTGGAAAATGGGTAGAATTTCTCCGTTTCATTTATTTTCTTTTTTTCCGTGTCGGTAAAAGTCTTGCCTGTCACTCCCCTGCTAAGTGGTGTCTTTGTGCATAGAGCCCTGCTGCGCGTATGTTCTTAGGATCGAGAGGGTAGTGGGAAATGCGTAGATTTCTCTGGTGGACACAATATAACGATTAACTTAACCGGCAATGGCGTCGAAAGTCATGTAGCGCGAATGGCGTTTTAGTGGATCTTTGAACAAAATATAACCTTATGAAGCTCAATAATGGCAAATCAATCGGATACTGAACAAGACAGGCGACAACATCGACAACAATCTGTCGCCCGTCGAGCCGTCTTTTACCAAGTGTGCTGTTATGTAGAACACTGAAGATTCACAGGGCAGCGAGAATAGTGAATTCAAAGACTAGACCAGGTGGATTGAATGGAATTTCAAGAGTTAAAATCGCTGAAAAGGTAAGATTATTGTCGAAGCGATGCCGCAATTGCGTGTCTTCACCACAAGTTCCTTTGATCTCACATTATTGTGTTTTCTGTCAAAATATTCGCTTGTTTTCGCTTTCGCTCGAACATATTTACCTTTATTACATGTCCAGTTAATAGTTTTATCCTCTGGGATGAATTTTCCGTCGAAAAATCGATTATTTGGGCGGTCAGTGTAAAGCGAAGACTGCAGACTGCAGACCGGGGGTAAAATGCAGACTGAGGGTAAAATAAATATTAATAATAAAAAAACGAGTCATAAGGATAAAATAAAGATTGTTTGAAAGCCAATCCTGTTTTACATCTGTCAACAACTCACATTATCATGACCGCAGGTCGCTGCACCTTTTGGGGATGCGATCGTACGCGTTGAAATCATCTGTGCTTTGTTTTTGCGCTTCCAGATGCATTGCAATGTTCCAAATTATTTGTCACATCGGTACATCGAGGGAAATCGATCGAAAAACCAACAATTATTACTTCGAATACCTGAATAATCTCGGTTGCCTTTTTTCGGTGCAACGAAATGCACAAAGAATTTCATGTATTCTGAGCAATTAGGACGCGGGGATTTCATTGGTTAAGCTATGCGTGATAACCCCTAGGGAGAGGTTATAATTGAAAATTACATCTTCCCGATGCAAAACAAACGAACTTGTGAACTAAAGGATAAACATAACGTACACGAAAGCGAATGAAAGTATCCTAATAAGAAATTTTTACACCTCAGTCATACTGGCTTAAGCCGACTGAATTGAAACGTTAAATGGTTGCAAAATCCACGTTATCTCTGTCTTTGTTAATTGGTATTGTAGCCATGCGTGTCAAAATAAATTGAGTTATTGGGTAATTACTCGATTACTTTGGTTCAGAGCAGCAAAATGGACAGTTGAATTACGGGGTGGTGACTTCTTTGCCTAAAAGCAACTCACTTAAAGAAACTATCCTTTTTCCAACAACAACAAGGATTCAAACAGCTTCAATTCTTACAGAGTTCGATGAAAATCCGGATTTAAAACATGCGGTGGGGCAACCAAAGCGATGGGAGCTGTGTTGGAGTTTCAGTGTGAAAGTACAAACGGCTACTAAGACTCTTATAACTCTTTTTTCATTATTATTTTATTAACCCGCAGTCTGCAGTCTGCATTTTACCCTCAGTCTGCAGTCTGCGTTTTACACTGGCCGGTTATTTGGGTGGTTTTTGGCAAAAGAGGTTAATTATTCGTAATGCGATCGCTTCCGTTGCCGTTATCAATGGGTCGCAAATTTGACACTTTTATCGCATTACCACATTACGCATTGAATCCACGTTATCTATTACAGTCCGACCTCTATTAAGCGGCCACCTATTAAGCGGCCACCCTCCATTAAGCGGCCACTTTCCCAAGTCCCGATTTATTTGTCAGTAAATTGCTGTAATTAAGACCTCTATTCAACGGCCACCTCCATTAAGAGGCCGCGGCCACCTTTTTGCTGTCGCAAGTGTATTATTTATGTGGTTTTTTACCTCAATTAAGCGGCCAGCAAATTATCTTTCCTAGCGAAATGTTGACAGATGATACAAGATGATTACTGATAACAACAAGAAAACAAGAACCGTGATTCTCTACTATAACAGTCACAAACTGCAAACTTGTCACATCCGGCACTATACAAGCAACGATTCAGTACGTACTATCAATAGATTGAGCTGACCCACTGTTTTGTTACAACCAAAATCTCTGCAGGAAAACCTCATTACTACTGTACTGGAAATCTAGAAGAAGGGTGGCCGCTTAATAGAGGTCAGACTGTATTCCTAAAAATCTAAAAATATTCGTGCCTCATCAGTTTTTGGTCGAATTTATGTCCAAGAAAGCAGATAAATTGCAGAAAATTTTAGTTTTGCATCCAAAAATTCGTAATCAACGCTAAAATGACCAAATTTTGCCTGGAAAACATATTTTACTGTTATTTTTCTTAAATTTTTTTGTTCAACTTTCGCTTTTATAAAATGTTTCAGTTGTCTGTAAATAAGTTATATGCTGTTGGAAAACTTATTTTCTTAGCTTTAAAATGATGTATTTTTTCCCCCTAACTTTAAATATTTTTTGAGAAAAAAAAAATTTTTTTGGCGATGGCTGATTTACCGTGGTTTTCTCGCGGTTGGCAAAGTAGGAAAAAGAGTTAGGCCGGTAGCCAGATTTTTAACCTCAGAAAAGGATCTGTTTCGTCGTACGAACGTGTAAGGACCTGTGAGCCAAGGGCCTCTGCTGGTATGACTTCTGGGTGACCCCTTAATAACTTCTTACTAACCGAGCGCGAGGGCTGTACTGCGAGGGAAATATTGGCCCGAGGTCGTGGCAGTACGGACCGAGCGCAGCGAGGTCCGTACAAAAACGACCCAGGGCCAATATTCCCCAGTACGGTTCGAGCTAGCTCGGTTAGTAAGTAGTTTATTATATGGTTTTTGAATTACCTTTTGCTTTGTTTTTGCAAGCCCGTAATCGGCCCGTGGGCCAGTCACAATTAGCCAATCAGAGCGCGCGTTATATCGGCTGCAAACCCCAACTTGAAAAAAATTGCCTGGAACGCTGCACGTACCACAGGCAACCCAGTGTACCCTCACGGAGGGTTTAGTTACTTACCAATTTGGAATGTCAGATTTGATAACTAGAAAAATCAAAGCTGGAAGAAGGTCATCTACCGTAATGGCCTCAACAGTATCTGTAAAGGAAGAGCAAAACTAAAAATCCTCACATGTAGAATTGTTTAGAATTGTTTATTGTAGAACTTCATTATTAGTACATTTACATGTTCAATATGCACTGCTGATTACAATGTAGCTCAGTTGGTGTTAAGAGCTCCTGGTACTTGTAAACTGCAATGGGACCAATAGTGCATGTACTGTAAGCTGATCTTTCAATATAAGAGGAAAAAGTGCTGTCCTTAAAGGGGCTAGGTCACGTAATTTTAGGCAATTTCAGCACTGATCAAATGGTCATAGAATTAACTGAAATAACAAAATAACGGCTCAAAGCTAAAGAAGAACTCAAACAAAACACAGGAAAGCTAAGAAGGGACAAGGATGGACAAAACTGGGGAGGATTGAAATGGATTGCATTTGGCTAAATTTGAAAAATGTCGGCCCTTTTTTTCAGATTTATATCAGTTGATATCAAAATGTCATTTAAACAGCTGGAAAATCATTCTCAGTTGTTATGTGGCCGTGATTTTGCAAATGAAAGACTCTTGCTCTGCCAATTTGAAGTTTAGAGCTCATAACTAACAAAATTAAACAAAATTACCTAAAACAGCGTGACCTAGCCCCTTAAAACAAGTTTAAAGAACGTTTTAAAAGATTTTGTGCGCCATACAATTTATTTGACAACAAAAAATATTTTATTAAACAACAAATTCCCTATAACATAATTATGTATAATGCACTGTAAGAATTACTGGATGGGTGTAGAGGTTGTTAACCCAAGACTGTGCTTTAGCAGTACCCCATAGCCCCTGGTGACTAACTTTTGCCTTCGGGCAACAAGGAAATCTTAAATTTGCACAAAACTTAGCTGCTGGGCACCCTAGAATTCCAAATTTCAGAGCTTTGGGCTCCATAAAACATTCATTGGCAGAAATTCTTAGACCACAGCCTTGCTTATTAACCCACTGACTCCTGAGGTAAGCGCTTTCCGAGCCAAGTGGCCCAACACGCCAGAGCTTATCCCCGGTTTCCTTAGAATGAAGCGACAAGGAGTATTTCTACTCCACCCTGGATGAGGTGCTAGTCCATCGCAGGGTTACCCCCAGCCGTGAATTCGCCGGTACCCATTACACCTGGGTGGAGAGAGGTACCGTGGGAGTAAAGTGTCTTGCCCAATAACACAACGCAATGTCCCCAGCCAGGACCCATACCCGGACCACTCGATCCGGAGTCGAGCGCACTAACCATGAGGCCACCGCGCCTCCCACACTGACTCCTGAACCACCCCCTATTGACAGTGCTCGAAATTAGCAGTCGTCCGGTCGTCCCAGACGACCAGAAAGTTTACCGGGCGACTACTTTTTGGTAAAATGAAAAGGTTGGTTGCCCAAAGAAAAAACAACAGACACCCCAGCCAAAAATAGAAAATGTATTACATAAGCAGCACCTGACTCAGTCAATGGTTTTCTGTTGTCAATGTCTGATAGTAGTGCGAAATTAACTATAATTAATTTGCCGCAGTTGAGCATTAATTTTCCCCTATTTTGAATATTTCTGGTTTGTACAAAAAATTGTCTGATAGGAAAATTCACGTATAGCTGGCGAGATCGAAAGACTCCATTTTGAAAATGCTCAAACTTAAACCCAGACTTCCACAAAAAAAAAAGCCACAGGTGCACACTTAGACTATGTGGTACCCAATCTCCAATTGATGCCATGCAATTGCTCAGCACGGTGTGCATTTAATCGTAGGGGGTTCCCAATGGGCAACCAAGCATTTATCAGGGCAACCAAATTTGCAAGTTTAGTTGCCCAGCTCTTGATACAGGGACAACCTGGAATGCTTTTAAATTTCGAGCACTGTATTGACGAGCAAAATCTATTGGCATTTCACTCCCAGCGGTCAATGGGTTAAGAAACATGAGAAACAAACCAGCTGAAGTCTTCATCTTTCTATCTGTCACAATGGTCACAGCTTTCTTTAGACAGCAGAACTTTTCCAATGGGGTGTTGTACTATGTAACAAAATACAAAGAACATGATGTGCACATCATATGGGTACTGTATCTAGTACTGCGGACATTAAATCCTGGAGTTTAGATAATAATAATAATAATAATAATAATAATAATAAAATTAATAATAATAATAATAATAATAAAATTATAACAATAATATAATTTTATAATATTTATACAACTTGAAGGTAACCATTTCATTTATACAACTGGTGTCAATATGAGCCCGGTGAAACTAATAATACATGTAAGTGTAAATAATACAAAAACATATTATGGAAAATAAAAATAAGAAAAATAAGAAATATGCACTAACAATTACGATTAAAACTCACTGCATCTTTATAATAAAATCCACGTTTTGAAATTTCTCAGTTGATTTTATCAACAAAAAGGTTTCCTCTGGATCTCTTCTTTCAGACAGCAGCTTCCATCCTAGTTTCTCAATGATGGCATCGCTGGTCAAATCCTTCGAGTCTTTAAGGACAATTCGGCCAGCTCTCTTTTTGCAAACGTTCAATTTTCTTCTGGTTCTCATTATACAACCATGCCAGGTGATATCACAGTACTCCGGTAATGGTAAGATGATAGATTTATAAAGACGATTTGCAAATTCGGTTGTTGAAAGGGGTCTCACGGATTCTGGAAAGAATTCCTAGTTTCTTGGATACCTTGGTACTGTAGTTTACAATTAATATGCTCAATTACATGTAAGATGGTTATCAAGCAGAACACCGAGATACTTGAATACTTTGGCAAAGGTGATGGGAGTTCCATTTAAAATCACTGAAAAACCCTCTGCATTTCCAGATACCTTTGGTCATTGTCTTGTCCCAATAAGTAAACATTCCGTTTTCTTGATATTCAGAAAAAGATTATTTTCTTTAAGCCAGTAAGAGACGCTCGTTAGATCCAGAGAGAGTTTCATTTCAATATGAGAGATGGAATTTCCAGAGAAGTAAATAACAGTATCATCAGCATACCTTAAAATATCTGAGAATTGCAGGCAAGATGGAAGGTCAGTTATGTATAATATGAAAAGGAGTGGACCAAGAATACTGCCCTGAGCCCTGACACCAAATTGGACAGGTTCAGGTTCAGAGCAAATACCATCCATGCACACTATTCAGATTTCTGTCAGATAAATCGTCAGAAAACCAGGCCAGAGGAGTTTCCATTATTCCATAACGCTCTAGTTTCTGCAGAAGGCTCATATGGGGTAGAGCATTGAAGGCTTTCTTCATATCGATAAACAAACCACCATTTAAGTTTCCTTTGTCCATGACTTTCAAAACATTATCCGTGAAGTATGTAACAGAAAACTGAGTGGAGTGATTCTTGCGAAAGCCAAGATAACTAAAGACTTCAAGACGACAGCTGGTCAAGGATCACAAGATACCTAAGCTGCCAGTGACTATCAACATTAAAAGCCCTCTCTCCTTGGGAGAAGGGTTTTTGGGTCATGATTGCCTCATAGAGTTAAATTAAATCATGGAGTCTCCAAGTTTCAGAATTCTGATTATGAATTTGAGTGAAACCCAAGGCAGTTGTTTGTTTAATATGTTCCAAAACAACAACAATGTCCCATACGTTTCAATTTTTAAAGTAGAGCTACCACAAAAGAAGTTTTGCTGCATCAAGAAGCAAAATAATTATTGGAAACTGACTTTGAATCAGAGTTAACTGAATAGAGTGTAATGTGAAGTGCTAGATTTACAATGTATATCCCATATGAACCATGTGAGCGTTAGCCCTACTGATGGAAATGGGCCCACACAAGGACAGAGAAAAATTCTGACCAGGGTGGGAATTGAACCCACGACCTTCGGGTTAGATCTCCGCCGCTCTACTGACTGAGCTACAAGGCCAGACGGGAGCAGGCCGTGGGAACTCAATTCCCACCCTGGTCAGAGTTTTTCTCTGTCCTTGTGTGGGCCCATTTCCACCAGTAGGGCTAACGCTCACATGGTTCATATGGGATATTAATCTAGCATAACTCTGTTTAAAATATAAGTGCTACACGGCCAACGTTTGTATAAACGTAACCTTTCCTTTGACTTTGAATCAGCTGAGTACTTAAGAGTTGTTTTGTACAAATAGATGAAAAATAGAAATAAGAATAAGAATCTTTAATCTAAGAGTGGTTTTAATGAACATTGGATTAGTATCTGCTGGGTTTTTTTTATACATGTAGGCTTAAGGAGGCAGGGCTTGAAATTAACTTTTTTGCTCAGGTGCCAGCTGGCGACTAATGGGGAAAATTTGGTCGCCAGATCATAAATTTTGGTCGCCAACTTTGCATGCAAGGAAAGTCATAATTATTAAATAGCACAAAAAAACCAGCACGAGAAAGATCTCTAAAGCCATTGTTGTTTTCGGCTGTCTTTTAGTTTGGTGATGGTGTTCTTTAAGGTTATTAGAAATGGAGCGAAGCACAGTCCGTGTTTTCCATAGCAAGGCAAACATGGGTCCTTTATCCTTGCTTTTCACCTCTTCAAAACGTAGTTCTTCATCCTCCAACAGCTAGCTTGCGTGGCAAGCAGCTTACCCTTATCGCGAGTTAACGCAATACTAGCCCCAACACAACCACAATGCTCGTACCAGTCTCCAACCAAGATAAAAATGAAAGGAGCGGCTCGTATACGGTTTCAGTAGCCTCTGGAATCAGAGGAACTTGGTTTCTTAACATACTCTTTTACCGATATTTATAATTTCCATTTATTAATCACCTTGTGCAGTCAATTTTGCAGGTGTTCGCTTTCTAACAGAGGGGACAAGTTCTCCAACCCACTTAACAGGGTACAGGTTGCTTTTTGAAGGTTCCATGCAAATTTCAAATTTGCAACGTCCAGGTTCATTATCAATATATTATCAATATCAAGCTAGTTCCGAGGAGGTCTTTCAGTAACATGGCTAAATCTATGTTTCAGCATTCACAACTGACGATGGATTTAAATTTTCAATTAACCTTCTTGCTGAATCTTCGTCTTCCCGGCGCAAAATTCATGTAACCGGCAAGAAGGATACGGTGTTTAAGTGCGCCCACGATCTCATGAAGCCGGTGAAACAATATGGCGCCTAGTAAATTCGGTGCTCGAGGTACATTTGTGCTGTTAATTAACAATGTGAGAAACCGATTTTCTTGTTACAGTAGTATTAATTTTATACATTATTTTAGTGGGGAAAGAAAGATGAGTCGTGTTCTAGCTACCAGTTCCGAACGATTTCATCATATAAAGATTCAAATACAAAAGTTGTCTACTGTTTATCCTGGGTTATCAGACAAAATATGATTCGCCAGCTGGCGACCAGTTCTGAAAATCTAGTCGCCAGCACTCAATTTTTGGTCGCATTGGCGACCAGTGAGT
>OX421447.1:48371968-48406968 GCA_949126865.1 Montipora capitata | reverse complement strand
AAGTCACGTTTTTCCTAGTGCAAGACTACTCACCGAAGCTGCTCCTTTACTCCCAAATCTTTGACCTGAATTTCTGCCAGGTTTCGAGTAGTTTTATTAAGCAAAGCATCCTGTGATGAAAAATATAAGGCACTTGGTTAAATCAAATGCAGTCTGATTGATTTCAGTAAAATCAGAAACAATAATATATACAGTTCATCGACTGAGTGGGAGGGCCGGATGGGAAAGTATTTGGCCCAAGGCCATGGTGTACAGACTGAGCGCAGCGAGGTCCATGCACCATGACCGAGGGTCAAATATTTTCCTGTCCAGTCTGACCTAAATTTGAAGTTAATAAGCATTTTATCATATGGGCTCTTTACACTATTCATGAACACTCAGAGGATGAAGTTTGGACAAAATAAATAACAAAAATTTGCACAGAAAATTTGTCTAATATGTTGTTTGCTTTTGCCCTTGTGGCTGTAAATAACTTGGATGTTTAAAAGCAACAAAATTCTCTGAAATCACATCAATCAGAACAGTATGTGTTTCTAGCGCTCAGGGCCTGCTTGCACAAATGCGTGCAGCACTCATACACAGATTTTCCCGATAGTTTTACAATGAATGTGTGTGCAGGGCCGTACAGGCCAATATATTATAATTTATTATTCATTCAAAATATTTCCCCGTTTCTGATTGGTTATAACCACACGCATAATTCACCATAACCAGCTGCTGTTCACCAAATTCGGAAAGAAACTTCGTCATATTGAATCAATGACGTCAAAAGTGCAGCCTGCTGCAGATTATTGAACCGATGATGTCAAAATGACGTCAAAAGTGCAGCTGCTGCAAATTATTGAACTGTTGGCCGAAAAAAGCTGGGGACGACATTGTGTTATTTTTGTTGAGCAGAAAAATGGCTGCGAGTAGGTTTAGAAGTTTGAGCGAAGAAAATATTTTGAATGAATAATAAAGCAATTATTGAATTCGGCTTTCATAGAATATGAAGAATTCTGCAGATCTCAGAGGATGTTATCCACCTCGGCCTTCGGCCTTGGTGGATAACACCCTCCTCGACCTGCAGAATTCTATCACTTACATAAAATTTTACTGCATTAACTTTACTAACATCTAAAGCAGTATGCAAGTACATGAAGGTATTTAGGGCACTGATTAGCACAGGGTTGCAACAGTCAAAAATCCCTTTCTTATTTCTAATAGGGTATTCAGAATGGTCCCAAATTCAACTCTATCACCATTTTGAAAAATATCTGGGGCCAAACGGTTCCCTCCTGCTTGTCAGGGTTCTTAATCAAGTCATGCTTTTTAACAATTTTTGTGAAATGGAGTGCCAAACTGGAACACAAATGTTGATTCTAATACTCTAATCACCAGCCTCTCAACTAATAATCACTCACTTCTTTTCCAACTATTGAACTAATCCCTCTAAAAAGTTGATCATGGAGCTTGTTCATCACATATGTCTACATGTAAAAAGGAACATAATATGAAACCAAATCTTAGGCCTTCATTCGAACTGGGATTTTATGTGCTTGATAGATATTGGCTGGCTTTCACTTTCAAGCCAGTCAGGTCTATTACGGCAATAAAAGCAAAATAATATTAATATTATTATTAATTAGAGTCAAACGAGAGTTAAACACAGAGTCACCAACAAATGAAGCAGAGGCAGGTGTACCTAATGCAGGCCTACCAGGGGCTTTTCGCGTATCATGTCGTTCTGCTGTTGCTTTATCATGGTTGCGGACATACTATCACAGTAATGTCTTGAGCAGTTGTAAAATAACTAAATGTTGCCACTGCTACAAATTGCTTGGTGACCTTCTCAACATTTGTGACCTGACTTACAGTTTAATAATAATTATCATCATTCCCTCTCCTCATTTTCTGGAGCAAATTGTGCCTCAGTCAATGACAACCACTGACGTTTGTCACATGTATCACTTTATTATGAGACAGTGTTTTTTATGTCACTGCTGAAGTTTTGCAGCATGCTTAAGTCACCTGTCTTTGTTTAGAAAGCATCATGTCTGGCCAGGTTTTAGGACTGTACATTGTACATTTAGTTGCCTACTGTCTTTGCCACTTTAAGGGCCATTTTGTGTTGGGTTACTAATTATCATGATCACTCCTGCTGTTTTATTGTCACAGCCAGATTGATGATAAACAAAGGGCTTGCTTACACCTCTCATGTTTGGTTTTCAGTAGATCCAACCACTCACGCTCTCACTAATGACCAGTTGTGATTACAACTCTGTGACTCACTTAACTCCATTCATTTGCTAGATGAAAACCAGACAAGTCTTTACTGTAAATGCCAGATTCAAGAAGAATTTTAATGTGAATTCTACAGGATTATAGCAGTCTCTAGCTACTCTCCAACTGATATTTCAAAACTACCGTACTTTTACCTGAGTGTGTATTATCTTCAATATGACAGTACAGTGTACGGTCACATAATTACCTCAATAGCTAGCTTCACATTGTCCATATAACTGCTATTATTTTGAGCAAGCTTTCGCTATCAAAAAAACAATATTACATAAATTACATTGTACATGAAAATATACAGTAAAAAAGGCAACTACCCCAATGAAAATAACTTTATTACAGCCCTGACATGAACCGGAAGGAGAGACAAAGATATATTGGCCTAGCCTGAGACAATTTTATTTCGCAATAAATATTTCGCAGTGGTCTAGCAGTGGTCTAAGAGTAGAGTTGCAGTCCTTGGGGGTGGTGGATATTGCAGCACAAAACAAGAGTCACTGGAGAGCAAAAATTAACGTGGGTCATTAAGATCTTGTCATAGGTTCAAGGTGTCACGTTTTTAAAATGTTCTTATTTCATCTGATATGTATGCTATGACACTGACAATGAAATAAACATCATTCATTTTTAATGCTCCTTGACTGTAGTTTTGCATCCAAAAAAGTATTCTTTTGTGTGAAAGTTATTTTTTTCTCTGTTACATGTACACACAGGTGTCCTATATGTATTCTAGAGGTTTAAGCTACAAGGTATTTTACTTTTTTAAAAAATTGTTTGGAGATAAATTTTCAGCCAAACTGTGTCAGCTGAAATTTTGTTTTGCATTATTTTGTTTACCTTCCCTCACTTGAAGTTGTGTTTCTTATCGGGATTTAGACAAAGAAGACACATCAAAGAATGCCGACACTGTTTTGCACATCAAAAAGACTGTTATAGCTCGATAAAAAGGGCAACTGTTAGGCAATATTCTTGAGCCAAGAAAACACAAATCAAAGCTATCATGGTCAAGTCACGATTTTGCTGCAACACAATGACTGTAAAATTAATGTGCTATCTTCAGGGCTTTTCAAAAATTGGATGGACTTAATAAATCTTCTACAAATCAATACTCTAACTTAGTCATAATGTTTATATTTCTGCAGCAAATGAAACACTTTCAGCAATTTTATTTTCAATTATCAAACCTATGACAGGACCTTAAAGTGGTACTATGATCAAAAAATCATTTCCTTTTTTTCTTAAGCGTGTTTGCTTAATAAGTTGTAGTACCACTTTAATATGCACCATTTTTGCTCAAAAGGATACAAAAAGTTATTACAAGGGTTAGTACAGTTATTATTATGTACATGAACATAACAAACATGGTCCAAAAGTGACTATTTAAAGTCCTGTTGCATTACAGTGTATATTTATTTTAATTTGTTTAGAACTTACAAGCTGTGTATTCTTGAGAGCTGCTTGCATTGCTCTTGTGTAAATGGCATGAGCTGCATCCTAAACATGAAGCAGAGTTTCAAAAATTACATGTACATGTACTCAGCATAGCTGACTTGTAAAGGCAAAAGTAAATAATCAAAATGAAAATGAAAATGGAAAAATAAAATGTACTTCAGCTTGGGTCTTTATGTTAAGTTGAACTTTTTTTTATCTTGAGCAGCAGTGGATCACATAGTTTATAATATGGTATGTCATTGTGATACAACAGTGCATGATGTAAACATGATGTCAACTACAATTTTAACATCAGCATCCTGTGTTCCTGTTCAAAGCATTTGAGTGAAAAAAATCAATGTTGTGTACTGTACATGTAAATCAAGAGATAGTACACAGCAGGTAATCAGGGTCTTTGAGTTATGTTTTTTTTAGTTTTACATTATGAATAAATATTATTAATATAATTATAATTATTGTTTTGAAGGAAAATTGAACCATCACCAAAATTAATACACTCACCATAAGATGTCGTAAGGACTCTCCCTCCAGTTGTTCAAAAGATGAATTAAATAACGTTAAGATATCATCAATCTGTTGTCTCTGAGTTTGTTTACTACCTACAAAAGGCAGTTTGCAAAATACAATGTAGTTTCTTCAAAGGAAATAGCAGTCTGCTGTGGAGTCAGGGAGAGCAATAATATACGTGTAACTGAATGTGTTTAACTATTGCATGATATTTAACTGACATTTCACTCTTACTAGTCTGTCGCCAGACATACAGGGGTACATCTTCAAAGTACAAAGTTTGATTTTTTTAAATTTAAATGCAGTGTACAGCACACCTATAAATATATTTGTTGAAAGATACTAAGCCCTTTAAAAACGTTTTTTCCATGTCAATTAAATCATACGAAAAAAATTCTTAGTTCAAATTCAAGAAAAAATATTTTTTTCTTTAAAATACTTTTCATTTTTCCTTGGGGTGAAGGGTAACCTCTGTCAAGATATACAGTGTACATCCCAGTGTGACTTAGATTTCATTTGCAACAATTACATGTACTCAGTGTCATAGTTTAGTATGCTACATGTACATGTACAGCCCATCTCTTTAGAATTATAATAATTATTAGCCAACATGCATTCAAAGAGCTCCAGCTACATTTTCTGGTGTGTGTAATATTGTTTTATATGTGTGTGACTGAGTGTGCTCCCACACAGATAAAGTGTCATAATTTTGCTGCAAGATACAATATACACTCCGGAGTTCTTTTCTTTCCCTTGTACCACAAAGAAGGAAACAGTAATTCTAAAAAAAGGTCTCTTTTACATCCAATGGTCTTGGTGAAGTTGATACCTGACTAATAATGTACTTGGGGGATCCCCACCCCATTATTTTTTAGTTTTTGTTATACGTCCCAATACAACTTTTATTGTAGGGAGCTGAATACATGTAAATGCATGTACATTGTATTAACTCCCAGTAACAGTTCAAAGTCTCATGCACTTCAACTGAGGTCTGTATTTCAATCTGGAAACTCACTATGACACAATCATTATGGTACACTGTATATTTAGTAGCCCAGGTCAGACAGAATAACATCACACCTGCATTGTTCCACAAGAATGCACAACATGCTTGGAGCGTGTCTAATGACTTCACAACTGGCTCCAAACTTCCACCTGTTAAAGAAATCTTTAACTAATTATTAAACAAAGCTGAAACTAATATTTTTAATCATGGCATTTGTAGAAACACCCACATGGAACCTGTTATTCTAAAAGTCCTTGTACAACGTTTTGATTTTATTCCCAAAGGCACAGTGAGCTTTTCCATCTGACATTAAACTTGACCAACACTCCAGCCTTCTCTTTCCTTCAACTCAGCATAATTAAATTATAAAAACCCAAATTTAAAGTCTTTTTTAAAGGGAAGATGTGACTTGCCATGCCTGAAATGCATGTATCATCAAATAAATAGCTTGCTTGCATGTGCAAAGACAGAATATTTTCAATTGATAATTAATGTAATTATTTTTTCTTGTTAAACCCACTCACTCCCAAGAGTGACACTTCCAGATTTTACTCAGTCTAATGCCAGACAATTTTTCTCGTCAATGGGGGCCTTCTCGGGGCTTTTGACTTTACAATGTATGGCTGTTTCTGCTTAGAAGGCCTCATACACCGTAAGCCTTTTTGGAGACATCACTGCCAAGCCGGCCACTTCTGCTGGAGAGAACAGGACAGCCACAACACCGGGGACTTCATACCCTACTCTTCTCAAATAGTGAGTGGTTTTTTTAATGTCCCACAAAGATCTTACATGTACATGTATATGAAAATACGTTGTAGAAGATAATATTATTTGTGAGACAGGGCCCAAGGTTTATAGTCCTTATCCGAGAAGACTTGAAAGGCTAACCACTTGCAGATGAAGTTGCAAAGGCAGCACTTTCTCCTTAGTTATTTGAAGATCCTGAGCGTTGATCCGGCCGGGGTTCGAACCCACGACCTCCTGCATGACAGCCGGATGCTCAACCAACTGAGCCACCTGGCGCATGCAAACATTTGCATCAATTTAATCCCTCTCCTCAGAACTATTTACAACTAATTTTACAGACTGTATTGTCAGAGTAATGTTGCTAATTGTAAGGGGACTTTATCCATCCACTGTTTTAATGTAGTTTACCATCATTCTGTTATTGAAGTGAGAGATGTCCCGATCTGAAACAATGCAAGGCAACGACGCCAGGGGCATAGTCGCCGACTCTTTTAGAATATTGCATGGGTTTTTTATAAATAAGTGAATGTGCACAGCAAGTACCTATTCCTCCTTCCAGTGGCTGCTCAATACAGAGAACAGGAAAGCTTTGCTTGTTGGCATTAAAAAATGTTTCTTCAAATAAGATCCGTACCTGTAAGTTTGAAAAGGGCAAGATTAAAATTAATATTTCTGTTGCCTTTAATAAGCTTACTGAGAGTATGAATCTACCTCAACCTCTCTTAGTTTTTCTTTGACAAGGTTCCTAAACTTAAGTTTAAGTGAAAGAAAAAACCTGACTTACTTTTTTTTTTTGAATTAATTTATTTAAAAATATTTATATACACGTTTGCCCCAAGAGCTAAATAAAATGAGCTCATCACGGGGGGCTTACACCAATACTCTAATTACCACATAAAAAATCAAACACAGGCACTGGATACAAAGTAAGTCAAGAAAGAAAGTTTTAAGTTAATTCGGTTAATTATAATGACCACAAAAATAAAAATATAAACGTTTACTAGACTCTCTTATTAAGTGCTGGACGTGAGAGAAAATTTCAATGTTTTCATTATTTGACATGTCAGAAGAGCCAAACAGAAAAAGTTCAACTTTCTGCTGGTCAGAATATTTAAACCATTGACCAAAAGCTATACGAGTAGCAGCAGTGAGCAAATCGGATCTGAGGGCAGCATGACTTTAGTAGACTGACGTGGATGTATTACAGTCAAATCCAAAATCCATCACATTGCACTTTCAACTATAGATTTGGCCATAAGTGCACATATATCTTACAATTCAATTCTATATTTTGTTCAAAAATTTTCAAAGTAGTACAATTTTGATACATGTATTTCTTAAAGTTTGTTTCAGATTATGATAATGAATATTAAACTTAAATATGTGAAATAGAAAAATCAAAACTGGAAAAAAATTGAAACACAACATTATAATACATGTACATGTAAGCAGGCATTGCAAAAAACTAGCCGTTACAGCTTTTATGTTAAAAATAATAATAAAATTAATTGGTGGTGCAGTAATTCAATTCTCCTGGTGGTTTTCAAATGGGTCAAAACAGTTGTGGAAGTTGAAATTCAATAATACTCAAACTAGCCTTTAGAGTGAGTTTCAATTGAGTGTCAAAACTCGAAGTAATTACACGTAGCTGACACAAAGTGAGGGAAAATGTGCATGCGCGAGCCACGATTGGTTTTGGTTTCACTTCTGATTGGTTGAAAAAGTAGCGCGAGAACTTTGAACCAATCACTGAGTGAAGTAATCATAAACCAAAGCAATTCAGTAATTACTTTCGACACTCAATTGAAAACCGCTCTATTCTTTAATCTATGCATATCTGAAGAACCAATTACCGGTAAACAGAAAAAGAACCAACATTTGTTTACAAAATCAAATGGTGACTTGCATAATTATTAAATCACTTTTTTGTTTGAATTCAAAGTTAGACAGTTCTTTCAGCTCTTTATTATGGGATTTTTACCACATTTATTGAGATCATAACACATAATTCCAAAGAAAATATGAAAGACACAAGAAGAGATGGACATTACTGGTACATTGTATATCCTCCCTTGATTTAGAGACGGGGAGGCATCTACAGCCGGTACTAGAATGTTTGGTGAAGTGAGGTTGACTTACTGATTTTACATCCTGAAATCCCTCAGTTGTCACAATAAATTCCCCACGAACTTGGACTTCCTGTAAATGAAAGACATTGCAGCCAGCGATTGATTACATCAGATTGAACAAGAAATGATTCATTGCTTTATTGGTCCAGAGTGCTTTCATGTGGGAACCTTATGTAGCACTGATCAAAAGCAAAAACTTACATGTACCAGTTTAAACACAGTTCTATCCATTTCAGAACAGTACTTTCAGCAAGAGGACAACATGAATTTATTTGCCACTTACACCTGTACAAGGACGGTGCCTACTATTGTTATTGCGCATAGGTTCTGCGTATTTCGAGATACTCAGCTTTCCTATGGATGGTGCTTGTTAATGCAGGGATATTTTTGCGTGGTTAAAACTATGCGGAGAAAGCAGAACTTACCAATTACGCATGGTATACAAAAAGAAAATTGGGGGTAACCACGCATTTTCAGAGATAATTAAGCTGGAAAAGAACGCCACACATTGCTTTGTAATTTAAAGCTTTTTACAAATATTGTTGATTAATATTATCTTTGAAAAATGCATGGTAACCCCCGATTTTCTTTTTGGATTTCAATATCACTTGTTAAGATCTGCAGGGTATATACATGTAATATTGTCACATTCAAGCTTTCAACCCATTGACTCCTAGGAGTGAGACTTTACAGATTTTATTATATGACTACAATAGTACGTGCACTCTGATTGGTTGCTGAGCGGGCAAGATTTTCTTGCAGTGACCGAACATTATGAAACTTTTTCTCGGCTCGACAGCTCTTTTGAGTTGACACTAAGAGAGAGAGAGCATGGCTGAACGACTGAAGAAAACTTAATGAACAGCTCAAAATTATCGTTTGTACTTCTGCTGATTTTTTGCATGGATATACGAAAGCTTGAGTTTTTCAAACGGCTCAAAAGTATCGTTCGTACTACTGCAGATTTATTGCATGGATATTCGAGTTGCGCTCAAGGATGGTGATTTTTTTTACACGGATAGCCCGAGTCATTTAAACGACTGACTTCTATTTTGCACAGGAAGTTGAGTCGCTGAAACAACATCTCAGGTCGTTCTCACAGCTTTATATGCAGAGCTTTGCACAACTATCCGTGAAAAATGACTTACCTTAAGAAACGTTTTCACATGAGAGGTCACAAATAATAAAGCAAAGGCCCCAACAATGTTTGTCACACGAGTCCTTTACATGTACTGGGCAACATGAATCACAAAGTGTGTGACTCGGATCATGCAGGGCATGGCACGACTGGGTCTCGCATGAAGGCGGTTACTAACTTTGAGTCGTCATTCATGAACCCTTCTAATGATTAGTAATTATTACAGGTGCTTATCAAAATTTAATGTGTTGTATCAAAAGAATTTGAGTACATCCCTTTACAATCATCTGACCTTGTCATTAGCAGTCTTATAAGTCAACGGTTTGCCCTCAACTGGTCGCAGAAAATGATTTTCAACCTGAATCTGAGTAAAACTTCCTCGTGCTTGTGTTCCTTGTCTCGGAATGCAGATCTGGAGGGCAGAAAGGTATAATGTAAATAAACTAAGTTGGATGCTGTTTCTTGGCCTTGCCAATGAAGGAGCTTACTTAATAACTGAGACCCTAGGCCTCCAACTATTACTGGTAGGCAGACAACCAACATAGCTTTTCTACATGTACTTATTAAACAGCAACAAGCATTGATCTACAGTAAATCATCGACACAAAAAAAACTAAAACAAAGGGGCTAAGGAACTGACTGAAGTCTTGGTAGCTAGAGGATACCAAAGAAAGTTTATCTGTACTCAGGTCCAGAAAGTTAGGGTTTGATCGGGAACAATTCCAGAGGTCAAAGACAGATTAATTAATAATATGGGTTATGGGGTGGCAGATGAGATGGGCACAGTCTTTAACTTAAGTTAAAGATTGAATCGTAGACTCAAACAGAGTTTGAGTCATTGATTCTTGAACCTTTAACAATTCGTGGACAGTGGCTAAGGTTCACGATCTGCCGAGGCCGCCAATGATTCTTTGCGGGTTTTCCCATTTTAAAGGCAGATAATAACAGAAAGCTGCTCTTTTAAGGCTAACAAAATTACAAATACAGGACAAGTATGAAAAAATTAAAAATTCTGACAAATGCTTGCGGAGCTCTCTAAGACACGTCCACATGCCATAACCGCTCGACCAAAGTAGTCATTAGTCGTAAGTGTAGTCAGTAGTCATCAGTCATTAGTGACCTCCCTTGGAAGGGTTCACGAACATCATAAAGTCATGCTCAAAATCTTAAAACAAAGCTCCTTCCACAATTGGAACAGAACTCTTCATTTCTAAGGAAAAGAGAAGTCCACACAATAGTATAATAATTATAGTAAGGGATACATGTATATGAAGGTTAGAATTGTTTAATTCCCATCATTAAAATACATGGGCCATGTATTTTAATTACTGTGTATTTTATTGCCCTGGAAGTGTCATGTAGGTCTATCACATTTTGACTATAATCTAAACGGTGAATTACTTCCCAGGTAGATTTTAACTTTAATTTTTGGCATTGTGTTTCATTCGCAAGTTCACTATGTACTGTAATCAGTATTTGAATCTAACTGGCTAGGAACCTAGAATTAATGACTACTTTCATCAATTCCTGATGCCATACATGTACAAAATTTTGTTGGGGAGGGGAGGGTGGGGTAAGGGTGTTAAAGAAAAAACAATGGAAATTCAGTTTAGTGAAGCATGGCACAGTCCCAATTTTATTAAATGACTTGCATTGTGCTTATATACAGAAACAGCCAAAACATTTGGCATTATGGGTTGACAAAAGAAGACAGTTCTGGGAATTACACAATCAAAATATTATTCTGTACACGATGCATTGACAAAATTTTAATAATATTTTGTCCTTGTTTAGTCCCTAAACCAATCTATAATAAAACAATCATTGGATTTGGCTTTTCTGAGTTCCAGCCCCCACATTTCTGGGTACCCAACCTCCATCTGTGACTTACATGTAAGGCCCAGTAATACGGGCAACATTTTTTGTGCAACTTGTCACGCAACAGTTTTGCGTTGCAAGTTGAGATGGTTTGTTGCATGTATAACCAGGGCTGTCATTAGGGGCCGTTACCCGTAACACCTGTTACGGCTGAGCCCAGTCAATGTTACGGGTGATGGTTGCTGCAGAATGAATATTCATAGCGCAAAACAAATTGAAATTTATTTATAAACATTTCACTTCTAAAGAAAATATAATTACTGCCTTGTGTTGTCTGTGTTCCTGATTCTAAGACGTTCTTTTAATAAAAATCCAAACATTTTCAGTAAGAAACCTTTGGAGAACACCCCCGATCGATCGTTGTTGGATTCCCACGCCATTTTCAGTAACAAAATCATTACTTGATATAAATGGGATTCCACTGACCATTTTTCAAGGTTCTGTGATGCATGACCATTTCAACATGGTTAGTAAATATCTTTATTCATTGTGAAGTTTATCTTTTTGCCCTGTTTTGTTTTCATCACTTTTTGATTGATTGCACCTCAGAGGGCTGGAAAATGCATTTCCGAGGGTCTAATTTGAAGAATTTTCTGGTGGAACATGCCCCAAGAACCCCCTAGGGGCTCAGGCCCTTCGGGCCTTCCTTTACATGGCCTTTGGCATGTTACGGGTGAAATCTTGAGTGCTACACCTGCTTCAAAACTTAATGACAACCCTGATAACTACATTCCTGCAGCACAAATTTTTATGTTGCAAAAAGTAGACGTCGCTTTTACTTTTTGAAACATGAACATTTGTGGTGTAATACACGCAACAAACCATCTACAGTTGCAACGCAACATTGTTGCGCGACAAGTTGCAAGAAAAATGTTGCCCGTATTACTGGGCCTTAAGGCATTCACTACAGACGAAAAATGCCTTAAATTGAAGGGGTTGATAAGGAAATCAAGAGGGAGGGTATGTCCACATTCTATAACTTATGTGTCCTCCTCAATGTATGATTGTGTTTTTCCACTGTCGACTACACGTAAAGGATTGTGACTGCATGAATACAGGTCGTTCTGCCCTACAGTATTCTGACAACCCTTAAATGATAGCTAAATGTAACCAACCCCAACCCCAATTTTTCATCACTTAAGGACGGTGCCTACTATTGTCATTGCGCATACGTTCTGCGCACCTCGAGATACTCGGATTTCCTATCGGTGATGCCTACTAATACAGGGATATTTTTGCACAATTTTAAACTATCCGGAGAAAGTAGATCTTAGTAAGTGTCCTTGGTATCCAAAAAGAAAATTGGGGGTAACCATGCATTTTTGAGAGATACAATTAAGCTTCAATTTGAGAAAGAACGCCATACATTGCTTTGTATTTTGAAGCTTTTTACAAATATTATTCATCAATTATCTTTGAAAAATGCGTGGTTACCCCCAATTTTCTTTTTGGATTTCAAGAACACTTGTTAAGATCTACATTTCCTGCATAATCACACACCGGGGAAAAAATATCTTTAATTAGTAGCCACCGTCCTTAAATCAGTGCTTAAACCTAATCATTGAAATGGATGCTTAGGCTAATAATCGTTAAAATGAGTGCTTAGACGCAATAATACGTGGGGCTGATCGACTCTGGGGCGGAACGACCGGTTACCGACTTGACAAACTTCTCCTGCATGATACATGTATATTAATTGCCAGGCACCTTACAATTATTATGCCTTTTACCGAGGTCTGATATAATTATACCTTCATTGAAGTTAAATTTCAAGGCACAAACATAAAAGTCAGATTTTAAGATTGCCATACATGAATACAAGAAGAAGAGGCAAGATATTTTAGATGGAAAAAAACCAGGAAATTAAAAGCTGAGTCACTGAAAACAACTGTTCTGCTGATCTTCATCTCAACAATGTGAAAAAGATAAGCCAGACTCACCGTCCACCTCTTTGTAGCTGCCTCGTCGTATAATTGTTTCTGCTTAGTTTCTATGTACTTAAAGAAAGGATTTTCGCACAAATTCTCGTCGTAGCCGGAACCTTCAATATTTACATCGTCCGCCATTTTTGATTCAAATCCACAGGCAAATACGCATATATTAACTTCATCAACCGCTGTTCAATTTGAGGCTCACATAGATAAATGGCGGCTTTCGAAACGAATTTTGACAATTTTAGAAAGAGTTTCGGGATTTTATTAGAATATGTGCCATCTAACACAAAGCGTTGTACACTGTTTTGTAAAGAGGTGTGGAGGACAATTTAAACGCGGTTTTACCACGTGCTTTTTCTTTCCCGGGCAAGGATCTCAGAGTGTCGGAATGTGCAAACATATGCTCAGAGAACCCACCGCTCTGCGTCTATTTGAGAAGGCTCGTGAGATTTTAGGCTATGATTTGTTGCGCTTGTGCCTAGAGGGACCTGTGGAGGACCTTAACAAGACACAAAATTGTCAGCCTGCTGTTGTTGTGGCCTCATTAGCAGCACTGCAGAATTTTTATGCGAAAAACATTAAGGTACGTTTTCCCGCCAAGGCAAGAATGAACAAGTTGTTTTATTTTCTTTAACTGTTAAGGGTTTTCCACAAGTAAAAAGATTACAACACTGTCGATCCTTTCAGTACGGCAACGTTTTGATATTTATCCAACATCATAGTCAAGCATTTTTTTAAAATATTATATGCCCGCAAGGCTCAAATTGTTGCCATGGTAACGGTTCAAAGCGTTGCTAAAGGCCGCTAAGACTTAAAATACCTTATAAAATTTGGAAAATCCCATGAAATCTCTTTACTGAAATGTGAATAAGAAAAATTTATTAAAATTTGAATTTTTAGGAAAATCCAATGTTGCCTAAGCTAGTCTGATTATTCATTTTGTTAAAAAGTTTGGGTTAAACCACTGAGCAAGAATATGAAAAGTCCACTTCTGGTTGATTTGCTGTGCTCTAAAATGCCTTTGCTTAATCCTCTCATTTTTCTTAAGAGCCTTTGTGAGATCTTTAATTTTCCCAGCGTTTTCAAAAGTGAAGATAATTATTGCATTTGACAAGAGAGAACGCAGTTCATAATCTTGGGTATCCTGTGGTTTCAAGGGTGACCTCTTTTGAGATTTTTTGTCAACCGTCTGCATTTTCTGTGCCATTTTGAATTATGTCATATGGCAGATGCGCAGACTATCGTGCACCTTGTGGTTTTCATAGTAATCTGAGCATTGTAAAGCGGATATCTAAAGACTACCTCATGGTTTTCACAGTAGTGTAGTAAAGTTTCTTTTACTAGCATTTCATATAGGATTCTAAATGCCTATTTCCTCAGGGTTGACTCATGTATTGATATGTAAGTATTAAGCATTATGCTGATCTTCGAAGGATTTTTACTAGGACGGAAACCTTATATACTCCCTCACCTATTACAGAACCCAAATTTCATCTCCACGATTGCACTTCATAATCAATGATTACTCCTAGTAGCAAGAGGAGAGTTAAAAATAGCCAGATCATGATGATTGTTGTGAAAAAAAAAATGACTATTGCGGTTCGGTAGTTTTTATTTAAAGTGGTTTTGATACACCCAGATACCCAAACATGGAGATTTGGTGGAAGGTGCAATTAGTGCTCTCACCACCTCATCAACTCCTGCTCCACAAAACTCAGAGCATTGGAGTTTACTAAGATATGTATTTTGCATTCTCAAATTTTTGTAGTTTTCTTTTTGTAAAATCCAAAGCTAAGGCATAACTTATAATCACCAACATAAGAGGGTTGAAATGCCTTGGATAAGGGTTGATATATTTAATTAAAGGCAATAATTTGTTAGTTTATAAAATGCCGGTGTACATGTAGTTGTCTTCTTATGCTTAAAGTGAGATATTAACGCGGCTGCCGTGATGAAATCCAGTTAACAAGTAATTCACTTGAAGTACTTACTGGTAAATCCATTCTTATGTTACTAGTAGACCTTTTGAAATTTTGCTTTAGGGATTGCCTGATTGGTTGAATGAACTTGACACATGCACAACAGTTACTGCTGGGTTTAGCGTTGGAGAGATCTCAGCTTTAATATTTTCTGGAGCACTTTCTTTTAAAGATGGTATGGCTCTTATGAAAATATCCTCCTGTAACTTGCTTAATTCTTAATGAAATAATAATTATAATAATAATTATTATAAAATTTTCTAATTTTATTATCTGCAAAGTACAAATAATTTATGAACTCTTGGCTTTCTCTGGTCAGGTCTAAAGGTAGTACAAGTCCGTGCACGAGCCATGCAAGAAGCTTCTGATCAATACCCCAGTGGCATGGTGTCGGTAATTGGTCATAAAGAGGTCAATGTTATGGAGCTTTGTGATGCTGCAATGGACTTTTCATCAAGCAATGGGACACAGAAGCCAGTCGCCAGCATAGCAAACTATCTATTTCCTGGAGGATGGGTCATAGGTGGTGATGCATCATCTGTAGAGTATATCCTGGAGTTTGGAAAGGCAAAGGTACAAGTGCACTTAACATGACAAAGTTACATTCTTGGTGACCATTGAATAAATTGAATTCCAAGTTCACTTTCGGCTTCTTTTTAAACCGAGATTAAATGTAATGTTCTTGTCATTAGTTTTCAGTATTAAATTGATAAACATCACATTAAGTTAACGGTTCACTTGCTTTGGAAAAGAGCCATAGCAGGGGTTTCAATAAAATATAAAGTTGTCAGCTAGTTTGATTAGAGTAACCAACTGTGCATGTTGTCATTTTGCTAAGGAATTTTGGTATACTTTAACCTTATGTTTGAGGGGACATAGTTCTTGACTGGTTAACCCACTGACCTTTCAGCTGCCCTAGGACACCACCAGTTGATGAGTAAAATCATCTGCCATTAGACAGAGTGAAAAATTACTCCCAGGAGTCAAGGGGTTAATTACTTCAGTTCAGGGAAAAAAGTAGCCAACTTCTCTGAATAAAGTAGCTGACGCTTTTTATTGGCTGTCTTTGCTTACTTAATAGTGAAACCACTGCCTGAGGCTTTTGCCTGGCTTTTGATTTTATCATTTCAGACCTTGATACAAAAAGGGCAAGGACTTGTGGTCTTGTAATCCTCATTAAAGTAATTAAAATTCAGCCTGCTTTTCATGTACCCCGGTATGGGTCATTCTTACATGTATCTCAGTGCAAGAGCAGGGTTTTCAATAAGAACCGGCTGCCGGTGAAACTCGCCAGCTATTGCACATGAACTTGCTGCCTACTTTTGCTTAAAAAGTTACCCCACATTTTATGAGAAACATTTGCACAGAACATGAGCCTTGGATCGACAAAGTTTTGTTCATGGAAAGCAAAAGAGATGCCTGAATTCTGAGTAATTTTGGTGGCGATTTCTGTTTTTCTGTCCATCTGAGGATCAAGCACACACGTTTTTGAGGCACCAGTCCAGCAGTCCAGTACTTGGTGTAATTTTAATTTGCTGCCTGATTTGTTAACTACATTTGAAGTGTGACAATACAACATCTGCGAAAGGTCCTTTCGGTCACGACAGATGAAATACATTGCACGCAGCTGTATAGAATGCAAAGGAGCCTTAAACAGAATTTAAAAAAAAAAAAAAGTTAATTCATGTACTCTCTCTGAATAAAAAAATTTAATGATATTGATCAGTGTCCTGTTCAAATAGCCTGATAATTATTCATGCAGAATGCAGGAAATGCATTCTAAGAGGCCCAAATTTCAAACTTTTCCTGGAGAAAGATGCCCCCGGACCCCCGTACAAGACCGTGCCTTTGGCCCTCGGAAAGCATGCGGGTTGTTCATTCTCCGCCTACTACTAAAAACCCTGCAAGGGCATTTTTTTAAGGGACTAAGGTGTTTTGAAAGGAGACTAGGCTAACCTGGACAGCTTGTTAAAGTTTGCCTTGAGCAGTATTCCCTCAGTTACTGTGATGAGATTTAAGAAGGTTGTCTTTCTGTCATCCACAAAGCAATGAGCCTTTCCTAACTTGAACAAGGAAGTAGCTAAAATTATGGTGTTCAGGGCACATGTGCAATAGCTGACTGTGTCCCTTTGAATTTTTCAGTTGTGACCTGTGCATTTCTAATTCTATCTCCTCTTGCAGCAAAATAATACCAATAACCTATTTCAATTGAATCTGAGAGATTTACTTTGGTCACTGAGATGAGATTTTAAGATTGTATGTTGCTATAATCCTTCACAGAGTGATAATTGCTTTAAAGGAAGAAATGCCCATCTGATTTACTACAAATGCTATCAACCTTTATAAAAAGATATTTATTTTGGAGTAATTATTTTTTGTTTTCTCTTTAGCATTGTATCAAGAGAGCTCAGCTCATCCCAGTTAGTGGTGCATTTCATACAGACCTCATGAAGCCTGCACAAGCCCCCCTCAGAGAAGTGTTGGAATCTGTGTGTATTCAGACACCTAAGTGTACTGTGTATTCTGGGACAAGCTGTACACCATTTACTTCTCCTGGTGTCATAAAAAGGTAAAACGAATAAAAGGAAAGGAAAGGAACTTTATTTAAGTGTCTAGTCTTCTAGCGCTGGAGCACTAATTGGAGACACTGTAAACTGAAATGAACAAATTGACACTTTCGTTCCCAAGATCAAAACATGAATTCCTTGTCCTAACTAGGTAATTAATAATTATTATTCATTCTCCGAACTGGAGGCGCGATGGGTTCATGGTCAGTGTGCTCAACTCCGGATCGAGTGGTCTGGGTTCGGGTCCTGGCCGGGGACATATTGTGTTGTGTTCTTGGGCAAGACACTTTACTCTCACGGTGCCTCTCTCCACCCAGGTGTATAAATGGGTACCAGCGAATTTAATGCTAGGGGGTAACCCTGCGATGGACTGTCATCCCATCCAGGGGGGAGGAGAAATACTCCTAGTTGCTTCATGCTACAGAAACCGCAGATAAGCGTCAGCCTGATGGGCCTTCTAGGCTTGTAGCAGACTTTACCTTTACCATTCATTCTCCTAACTAGGCAAGTAAATAATTTATGCTGACACATTTGCCTTACCATCTCACAGCAGAGATACAATCATGTATTGCTGAGCCAACAACAACTGGGTGTAGAAATACAATAAAAATGTTACCTGTTATTTCAGAGTAAATAAACTGATATGTATGAAAACTGTTTGTAAGAGATCTGTGAGGTAGTGGTGGTTCAAAGAGTGGATTTTGGTGCTAATGCTTTGGATAAATCAAAGCACTTTGAGAGTTTTCAAATCATTGCAGTTTTGAAAGGAAAGCCTCAAAAATTCAGGCTTGGGAACAGGACTTAAACCCATAACCTCTGCAATAGTGATAAAGTGCTCTACCTATTGAGTTAGTATCAAGCCAATTTGGAGCTGTTCATTTTGTGAGTTTGTAAACAAAACCATACAGGATGTGAATAACATTATGCAGAGGCTATACCGTAAACACCCGCAGATAAGCCACACCCTGAATTTAGCAGGTCAATTTTTGGAAAAAAAGTTTTTTGAAAGAAATCAAAAGAATCAGAGGTCTTCATCCACTGTTCATCGAAGGTAAACTCACTATTAACATAATTGCTACATAAAATACTTCAAAGCCTTACCCACAATTTTATCACTTAAATATAATGAACATTGTTTCTACCAACTTTGACATATGATTGATCTTTTTCTGGTATTTGTTGACAGGAAGTTCTTCATTTATCACAGTTTTTCCATAGATTTTTGCATTACAACAAAAACATTAGATCAGACGCAAAGATGGAAAACTGGACACCGGAAGCAGCCTTTTTCAAATGTTCCCGCAGATAAGCCACACCCCCGATTTCTTGCAACAATTTTTGGAAAAAAGGCGCGGGTGTTTACAGTACTAGGAAGAAGGGCCAATGACTCGCCTCCCATCATTGTGGCCCGGGTTCAACTCTCAGACTTGGTGTCACACATGGGTTGAGTTTGTTGGTTCTCTACAACCTCGTTCCCAGGGTCTCTCTTCTCTGCCTCTTTTGTCGTTCAACGACAATGGAGGCAGAGAAGAGAGACCCTGGGAATGAGGTTGGGTTCTCTACTCTGCTCCAAGAGGTTTTTCCCTGCTGGGTACTCCGCCTATGATTTGACCTGAGCTGATTTGATTTTCGTACAGTATCTCCAATTAGTGCCCTGTCACTGCTCCAGTTGGCAATTAAATAGAGCTCATAGTATTACTTTATTCATTATTGGAGGACTGTTTATCTTTGAACTGCTGAAAAGAGCATATTAAAGTGCCCCTTACCCTTCAATTTGTTTTTTTTTGGTAGATTTTCATATCTTTCAAGAACTCATTTTCAGAAAATTTTTAAATATTGAATCCTGTTTTTTTACAAATGCCAAAAGGGAAGGCAGTCTAGACTATTTTTTCACCTACATGTATCGTTCGCATTAGTCCCCCACTCCGCCAAATGTGTCCATATATCGAGCGTGACGTAAGAAAAAGACATTGTGCAAGCTTGAGTTTTTGGAATTTGAGCTTGTAAAAAAATCAGGATTCAATAGTGTCAAAAAAAAAATTCTGAAAATGAGTTCTTGAAAGATATGAAAATCTACCCAAAAAAACAAGGCGAAGGGTCAAGTTAGTTAATTAACAAAAAGAAAGTCATTGAAGTTATGAACGATACTTAACGAAACGAGAGCCTGAAAAGTCAGGCTGGAACATGACTTGAGCCCTTAACCTCTGCTATTACCTCAGAGGTACATTTATGTTATATAATATATCTTTCAAATCACAAGTTACTTTCCAATTTTTAAGCAACAGAAGCCAAAAGGTGAAAGTATGGCAGGCTCTAAGCCAGCTGTCCATTACCTCCTTGTTTTGAATCAAATTGTGTACTAAAATATGGAGACATGCAATAAAAGATGTAGTGATTTTGGAATAAGTCAATCATTTTGCTATTAAACCATTAAAAAAAAACCTTTATGACTTTTGTGAACATTTTGAGCAATAACAGACCACCTGTGAGCAATTCCTCTGTGATTTTTTGAGCCATTAATTATCTTGATAATTTTGAGATGCTTTATAAACTTTATGGCCATTATGGATCATCAGCAAATTCAAGCTGAGTGGTCACATTTTACAGTGAATTTTCAGTGGTAGATTTTCTTGTCAAGTTAACTCCCATAAACATGAAACCTGGTAACTCGTTTGAAGGTATGGAGGCTATGCCTGGTAGCTCAGGAAAGAAAGTAACCCAAAACCCTCAATTTGGCTAACCCTAGGCCTAAAAACCAACTTTAGGCCTAGGGTTAGCCAAATTGAGGGTTTTGGGTTACTTGCTTCGTTTGCGAGTCTTGGTGTCTTAGGGGTCTTTGTTTTCAAGACACCCACTCACCTCAATGGTTTTGATAAGTACCAACAGCTGACAAAGAGCATCAGCTATACTTCTTTCAGATAAGTCGGCTTACTTTTTCCCTAAATTGAAGTAATTGAAGACAGATTGTTTAAAACCTAAGATTTAAGTTAATTTTAACAGTGATGTGGCATCCTTTTTAAAAAATGGCATTCCCCCAGACACCCTTTAGGAAGGGAAATATGTACATCTTATTTAGATGTTTTGGTGTGTAGTATCGCCGATTATCTCTGGGACACTATTTTTTTTCCTCCTTGTTTGGCATTTTTTAATTTCTAATACTTGTGCAATGAGTGTGAAACTCTTTACATTCACACTGCACAAAGTGTAGGAAACATACTGTGATTGGTGAGAGTTTTACCAATGTGCGAGCCAGCGAGCCATGCGAGCCAAGGGACGAGCCATGCGAGCCATGGCTGCGAGCCATGCGGGCCAAGAAGCGAGCCATGCGAGTCATGGCTGCGAGCCATGCGAGCCATGACTGCGAGTCAGCATGCGAGTCACACAGTTATTGAAAGCTAACCGTTTTAAAATGGGTGCTTAGACTTAATAACTGTTTATCAGCGCTATTTGAAATGGGTGCTTAGACTTAAATGCGAAATTCGCATGGCTCGCATGGCTCGCTGGCTCGCAGATTGTCATTACCCGATTGGTGATATTATCAAACACTATTGAAAGAGGACTTCGCAAATTTAAGAAAAGGTAATTTGTGTTTAGGAGCAATACACTCTTTTTTTATACCAACATCTCATTTTGAGGCAGAGGCTGAATGTTCTTTTTTTCTTTTAAACCTGAAAACACTCTTACCATTTTGGCCATCTTACGCTAACATGTTCTTAAAGTTGTGTGGTATAGTAAGTTTGACTACAAACTAGTTGTTCTTCATTGTATTATGCAATAACAAAACCACTTTGTTAATGTTAAAAACAACCATACATGTAAGTATTTGAGTTAATATTGTCTTGTTAGACTAAAGCCTTACATTCTTTACCTCTATTTGTACTAAGGTAAACACCAGCATAATTATAAGAACCTAGATTTTTCTAAGTTAGGCTAAAGAAAACTGGTATTTACGGTAGTTTTAGGCTATCTAGGTTCTTAAATTGGTTGTTATTTCCACAAAAGATATCTACTCTATGATATGGTATGACTGATTTCCTTTGATGAGGACACTGATTTATGAAGGTTGAAGAAGATCTGTGCAGGTTAAAGTTCAATTTGTCCCCTAAAATAAGAACTTGTTTAATTTTTTAGGCTAACCTGGTTCTTATGTAAGGTAGCTCTAAAATGAAATTTTTTTAGCCTAACAGGTTCTTAAATTCCAGGGTTTTATACTCACAAAAAAAAAAACAAATGAGCACAATAAAGGTGTTCTTAACTGACTCTCAGCCAGGCATGTTCTTAGCTTGTTTTTAAAATTTTGATTAATCTCGGCGTGATTGTTCTTACAAAAAGGTTCTTAGTATGCTTCTTATGTATGCTTTTTTACTTTTATCAACTGTCAAGTTCTTGCATTTTATTGTTCTATTGATTCATCTCATTGCTTAACATTATTGTAATCTGTAACCTCTAAAACAACAAAACCACTCAAGCAAACTTCCCTCTGATTGTTAACAAAATATCAAAGATTGCTCACTGATTTCTTCATTTGCATTTCTCCCTTGTTACCTATTCACTTTAAGTTTAAAATATAACTGACAAAAGCCATTGAGGCACATTTCATAATCCTCCATCAATTGCTGCCGTGATATTGTTCATACACTCTTGACCTTCAGGAACAATATTTCTTGAACATGCAAGTACATGTAGAAGTCAACACCAGTGACATTTTTTCTATATTTTGTTATCTGTATAGAGCAGGGAATGAATTCTTTTTGGTTTTTGTTCCTCTTTGACAGCATAGGTGATAACAACTTGATTCATAGAGGGAAAAAATAAGATATTTTTGTGATGATGTAATCAATAATATTATACTAGCCACTTGAAAGGATGATCAGTTGATGATATCTGATAACATCAAGCTCATATTTTGAACATGAAGAACTCTCATTTCTCATGTTTCTAACGTTCCATGGGTCATCACAGTTGAGGGAGAACCTGAGTAATAATCTCTTGAAAATAATCTGGGCCTGAGGAGGGCTTGAACCTATGATTATGCAATAATTGTGGTGGATGCCAACTATTCCTTTGGCTGAGTCATCAATCCATTTTGAAACTTTTCAGTTAAAACATTGCATGTTTATATTTAAAAGGTAACCCCTGTAATCTTTTTTAAGGTGAAAAGGTACATGTAATATTGTGCCGTAAAATATCCTTTTGGTATGTTAGCAGTTGCACTTGCTTGTATTTAGGTAATCTCATCTACAAGATTTGAATGAGAGGCCACTTCAGCATGTTACAAAAATAGTATTATTGCAAGTACAGTAAAGGTAATAATGTCTGCAAAGCAGTGCATGTAGCTATGGTTCATTTTAAAAATGGATCTCTCTAGGAATTACTAATTTTAGCCCTAAAGTCCCAATAGTGACCAATCTTGTTTTTGGAAGGGATCAAGTGAGTTAAAACTAAATTATACAACCAAGTCTGAGACAAGTTCTCCTTTTAATATCATAACACCTGTCTATTCAAATTTGAATTGCTATTTTCAAGCCACGTACAAAACATTTACCGTTACCTCGTATGATTTAGGAAGTCAAGGTCTGTGTTGACAGTCAATTTGGGCTAAGCCTGACCACTATTTAAAACATCAATCATGTTTTAAAAATTATATGCTTGCTACTAGTTAACTTTTGAAGTTCTGTGTGAAAGCTAAGAAATTTCATTTATGCAAAAATACAGAATCCATAAATCCTAATATTTTCACTCTGTACTAAATTAACTTTTACTTATGAAAAAAATCAACCACGTTCCATTCAAATGTCATATGGTCTGGAGAGCGGTTTAATAGCATTTTTCTTATTTCTGTCTTGCAGACTTACCGGACTTAAGAAAGTTTTAAATTTTGTACCCCTTTCTAGGATGTATGTCAGTTATCTAATATGATTCCCAAAAGAAAAAATGCCATTTAGAGAGAGAAAGATGTTTAGAGCCTTTACAGTCAGTTTGCAATGTCTGCTGTCTTGCAAATTCCTTGTTGTATAGCTTCAATTCACACGTCCCAATTTGTTAGTTGGAATCTGTCACATGAGACATCCGTTGACCTCTAAGAAAAGTTAATTTAATGAGGGATCAGTTAATTGCCTTTCTGTTTTATTTCCTGCATTCTTCTTAACCTCTTAGAATAACTCTCTGATGCCGCCAGTGATATTAAGTGTCACAGTAATTCACCTGCAGCAAGCTTGCCTAGGTTATTTTGTTGATGTCTGTGTTGGTTTATACCAGAGTTTCCTCGTTCTTTTTCAGGATAAACTTATTTATATACCTAATTTTATTTCACAGTAGAGCTTGCTGTGAAGGTTATGCCTGTCAGCAAAGTTTATATCAATAATGTTAAAAACATTACTGGGTAACCAATAGTACATAAATTTTACATTTTACGTTAATTAATAAATGTTATTTTGGAAAAGCTCTTTATTTGCTCCAGTGTCTCTTTTACTATGTAAGCATGGCAAAATGTTGACCTCTTTTTTAAAGTTTCATTGTGTTTTAAATTCACGTGTCATTTACTTTTTATGGTAAGGATCTCAAGTCAAATTATTGAATCTTACAAGGATAATGTTTTTAACTTGAAGTACCTCAACAAACTTTTCCACTGTATTTATCCTCTGATATTGTCCTGTACAAAAGACATTGTGTTGTTTTTAGGACCTTTTGATTGAAATTTCACTTTTTTATCAGCTTTGAAACACAGGAAAAGTGGTCATACTTTGATCCATAACCAAAGACTGAAGGGGAATGGGTTTTGATACCAGGATGGCGTCACAAATTAACTTGCATCACTGTTTTCAAAGAACCATGGTATCTTAGTGCAAAGCAGTCAGCCACGTCAACCCGGTATCGAACCCATTCCACTTTATTGCACAGCGTTGGATCAAAGTATGACCACTTTTCCCGTCTTTCAAAGCCAATAAAAAGTGAAATTTCAATCACAATATTTTTAAAAAAACACAATGTATTTGGAACGGTTTCAGAGAATAAATAAAGTGGAAAAGTGTGTTGCAGTGATAGGCACTTTATATCTACTAAATAATAGGTTTGTTAACATTTGCATTGCTTTGTTTATTTTCTTACAGCTTGCTAGTACATCAGTTGGTAGAGCCTGTAAATTGGCTAAAAACCATCAAAAACATCTTCAAGGAGCAACACGGTGCCACTGCTATCTATGAAGTGGGCCCTGGAAAACAGTTGAGGACCATGATTTCTCGTATCGATAGAACACTTTTGAATAACTTCACAAACCTGGAGACATGACACAAGGTTCTGTGACTGCTGGTTTAACTCAAGAAATTGTTGAAATGGAAAATGGGATGTTTATAGTTTTGTATATATATATACCAGATGATTTTACTCCTCAATTCAAGACTGTTGGAAATGAGAGTTTAGGGAACTTTCTCCCGAAGCAATATACTGCATTATAGTCTGAGTATAGAGAGATGCAAACAAGGTTATAGTTTCCCTTGATCTAGGAAGTCTTACCATTTTAAGTATTTCACAACAGCAAAGCAATACTTCCGGTACGTTACAGTCAAAACAACTTTGATCAAGGAAGCCGCTTAAATTCCACATTTAGCAAGCGATTATCAAGTACTAGAACAACACATAATTAGACAAGTAGCCATGATTGTCTAGACACTTTGAACCATGTCTTGCTACTTGTTGCTAATAATATTGTTATTGTTCATCAACTCATGAAGGTTTCTTCCTCAGATGATAAAAGTGGGAATATATGATTCTTGGGTATCTATTCTCAGAGATGCATGGGAAACTCCTGTGCAAATTTGGTTCATGTCTGTCTGATGATGACTGCTTTTTCAATGCTTCAACAAGGCCACACTATGTAATAATAAATTACACAGTGTTGCCTTGCTGGACCATACAGTTGACCATTAGCTACAGAAAATTGACAAAATTTTCCACGATAGTACCTGCCGTGCGTATAGAAGGCATCCACTTAACAATCTTGATCTTGAAATGCACAGGGCGCAACTAGATAGTGGTGTATCGTCTGACTGATTTCGTCGAACCTTCATTATAATCTTTGATTCAAGTGTATATGTGAACTGCCCTGAAACTAGACACAATTTATGTTTTTCTGCCTAAAGTTTTAGTCTAAAGAAAAATGGAATACAAACTTGTCATCTTCAAGGGATTTGTCTCTGATGTCTAGGACTTAATACTCAGATCACTGTTATGTCTAACATAAAGTCACATAATACTCAGATCACTGAAGTATGGAGATTTGTGGGACTTAACCCATTGTACTCTAGAGTTCCAATGTACATGAAAGCGCTGATCTTTAAAGCACAGAAAGTGGAGCTACTAAGTCACTTTAACGAACGTCTTTAACCCCTTATTTAAATTCTAATTGGACAACATTAGGTCACCTTGTGGCAATGCGAGACAGACTTGCTGAAGGGTTTTGACTTAAGAATCTATGTGCAGCTAGTAGAGGCATAAATGAGCCAAACCCCAGAACCATCAATTCAACAAAACAGAGAGTGTTTCAAATTCAAATTTGTTCAATTTATTCTTCAATAAATTAGTTTCTAACAATTGCGCCTATCATGCTTTAAATTATTATTATCATACCAGCCTTTATTTTAAGCTTTGTGCAACGATGCACTGTAATGCACACAAATGAAGTCTTGCAATCCAACTGCAATATCCTTGATCAAGGTTTGAAAAGTTTTGAAGAAACTGAGTTATTGTTGACACAGAATGTACTCCAAGAACGTTCTACGAAATATTTAATCAACAGAGGGTTCACGGAAAACTCTACATTGAAAGTTGACAAATTGTGAGCAAATACGACAGAAGAAAGAAATTATGGCTGTTCTGAAGTTGAATGTCATGAATTGCAAGAAAACTTTGTGTGCGCTTTGCTAGAATTATATTAAATTATAATCAACCTGAATTCACAAGAAAATGACCGAAGTGTAACTTTTCGACATTGTTTAAGAGTTGCTGCTTCTACTAAAAGTGTGATGCAAAGAGTTTTGAATCTTATGGATGGGAGACAAGATCTGCTGTGAATCAAAAGAATCAAGCGTAGCTTTTCGTCAAAAGACTCACCTTTAATTTCGAAAGGGAAGCAGGCAAAGCTATTATCATTTTCAAGAAATATTCAAGCACGTGTATTTCCTTCATTCACTTCGTGAAACAAGAACAATAATTATTATTTAAACCACTAATTTGGTAGCCTATCAATCTGAAAATTCATTGAACATAAATTATAATTTAGTTTTTTCGGCCATCTGCACACGATATTAAATTATATTGCTAAATATTAGTCTCATCGTAAATTTCTTCAAGCACTTGGATTAAATTGGAATTGATTGTTTCGCTAAATGCGCGTCCGAGAAACAGTTTAGCTGTTGTCTGTTGACAGCTGAAATTCTTCAATACCTTGGAACACTAAGAAAGAAGTTTCTCCTCTTTGCATTCTTGAACAACACATTGTAAACTAGAAATTAGCCAGAACAATCCGTTCCTTGAAGCCCGATTCTTACATCTCAGTGACACCTCTTATACTTGGTGAAATAGTCGAGAATATAAGGGACTTTTTTTGGCGATTTCTTGCACCGATGTGCGATTAGAATATTTCTTCGGTAAAAACAGAGCCATCTCGTGGATTCAATTGGACTGGGAAAACACGACACGTCGTTTGCAAATTATTTTTTGTTCTGTTTCACAGCAAGTAGACTATTCTAAACGTGGCGTTTTACTGCAAATTACGGGTTGCATTTTATTCCCAGCAGGCTGAAACTTCACATAAAATTCTGTATTGTAGCTTTGCGCGTTTAATTCGTCAACCAAATTAATTCTCTGGTTGAAATATGTTTACCGGTAAACTACGTCGCTTCAGGCAACACCTTTAATAATCAAGTCATTTTTCTCTAAAGAACAGAAAATACCTCCCTTGGGAAACTTCTCCGAATTACGCCAAATCCTTTTCTAAACAAGCACGGAACAACAATGAAAATCTTTCGACATCTCAGTGGTATTATTAGCCGCAAAAACGGCTGTTTTTCATCTTTGTTGGATGTAACCCATGGAATAGACATGGTTGGTGTGGCTTTCCGACCAAACGTGACATCATAAATTTTAATATTCTTGAATTTCTGTTTTACAGAAGACCAATTCAAACCAAGAGGGCAAAAGGTAACCACAAAAAACCGAATTCGAAATAGATTCCAAACACTCTTCGAGCCTTAACAGCAGAGAAAATAAGAATGAAATGCGACTCTGATATATTCACACCTTTTTTTTTTCACACGATCTGCGTCCGATTGCTTGAATGTATGTCCAAATTAAATTATCTGTTAGATTTTCCTTTCAGCGGTAAAAGTGAAGCCCAGAGGGGAAAAATGACACTCATTTGGTTGAGTTTCGTTTTCCGACAAAGCCAGTCAATTATTTGCGAGGGCCGGCATCAAAAGGATGAAAAACAGGCAACGTCCAAAGATCTTGGAAGATGACCCTGTGAAGCTGCAAGGAAAACTGCACGATATGTTCTGCAACATTTTCTTTAACGTATTACACAAGTCTATTCAGAAAGCACGCTCAAAATTTGCAAATTGTTTTAGGAATACTCTAGCCTTATGAATTGAAATTAAACACAACTGGCCTTTTATCTGTATTGCTACCTATTAAACTTCCACAGGAAGGCGTACAAGCTGCTAACACAATAGCTCTCACCGAAACAGGGTTGTTCTGAAAGATCGGCTTCAGCCAAAATACTTTGAAACCATCAAGCTGAACAATAGAACAAATCGCAAACAACTTGTTCTGGCAATGAAAGCGCAAAAATAGGAAGTAATTTTCCTTAGCATGCAAATTTTGTTCACGTAACATGTGTTTTTACAGAATTTATGAATGAATCACTCTTATAATATTGCAAGGGTTTTCGAACATCAGAGCATGAAATTGCTAGCAGCTTAAGGGTCTCATATCACGTATTCTGCCTCTAACGAAAATGCAAATACAGCTACACGTCTTCCTGCGTTTTACCGTTCGATTTAGAACACTTGTATGCGATTGTTTCCAAAGTCTACAACTACTATTAACCCGTCATTGCTAACGCAGATACCTGAAGGACGATCGAGCTGGCCGGGCGAGCTACCATGCGTTCCAAACTTGCACAGAAAGTTCCCATTAGGCTGAAAGATCTGGATTCGGTGATTCTTTGAATCTGCTACAATGATGTTTCCCTCTTGATCCACTGCAACTCCTTGTGGGCGTAGGAACTCGGAATTCTTGCTCCCTTCCACTCCTAAAAACCATGCGTGCTGAAAATCGGCCCTGATCACAAGAAGACGATGATTGTTGAAGTCGGTGACAATCATATGGCCTTCATGATTGAATGCAACGCCGCGGGGAGAGTCAAACTCTTTCCAGTGGATTCCTTCGAAGCCAAACTTGCCAAGGAACTTGCCATCGCGATTGAAGAGTTGGACGCGGTGATTCCGGGTGTCCGAAACTAAGATGTTCCCCTCATTGCTACAGGCCACATCCCAGGGGTAGCTAAACTGGCCGTTCTTGCATCCTTTCTCGCCGAATTTCAGAATAAATGTTCCATCGCCTTTGAATACTTGGATCCGATGATTGTCTTTATCTGCAACAATAACGCGCCCCTCGCAGTCACAAGTTACCCCTGCCGGTCGATCGAATTGTCCATTCCTAGAGCCTGCAGATCCGAACTTGAGACGAAATTTCCCGTAGCAATCGAAGACTTGAATACGGTTGTTGCTCCGATCAGCAACAATTATATTGCCGTCTTTGTCGCAGCAAACACCCCACGGGCGACATAGTTCACCATCACTCTCACCTTCTGAGCCGTAAAATCGAACCACTGGCCCCACGCCAGTGTAATTGCGACCTTTGATGACTGCAACCTTGAATGGAGAATCGGTGATGTGGCGGCCGCGAATAGTCACTGAAATTACGTGCTCGCCAATAACTTGTGGACGGTATGAAACTGCGTAAGTTCCATTTTGACGATCGCTGATTTCAGCACGGTAGAAAAACCCATCGGGACCTTGAATCTGAACCCGCAAGGGATCCCCTCCAATGCAGCGACTCTCGCCTTGGTGATCTTTAGCTTGCACCATAAACATTGCCATCTTACCGCGAATACCGCGCCGCAGCCCTTCCCCAGTCGCACATGAATAAGGAGAAAAGGCACTACTTGTAACGATCCCCAAAGAGCTAATAGCATTTTGTAAGGCTTGATCAGGAGGTGTAAATAAAATGGCGTCATCTTCGTGTGCTTGAAGCAAACCGCGTTTTAGTCTCATTTCATTTAGAGTGTCAGACAAATGTGTTTTAGTTGCCAGTAATTCTGGATCTGAACTATGTTCTACCGATCTCTCTGACGCCTCACAAACAACCAATACTTTATTTAAGTGAGTCTTAAGTTCATCAATCTGAAAGCGTAATGACTTGCCTTTGATTTGACGCACTTTCTCCACACGACGTAGAAGCTCTCTCTCTCGTTCCTCGAGGGCAGCCATGTGCCTGCGCACAGTTTGCCTGATCTCGTTTGAAACAGTTTGCGCTCTGTACTCAACTTGCTCGGCGATCGCCTGCGAATTATTGACGGACTCTTCTAGCTTAGCAATCTCCGTTTTGGCGTCTCCAATCAATTTTCCAACGATCGCTTTGGTAGATTGGACGGCCTCGCGAAGGTACTGAAAGCTATGACCTCGATGATCAGAGAAAGTGCATTCCCTGCAAACCGGAGTGAAGCACGTTTCGCAGTACAAGCGTAAAAATTCAGTTTCGTGTTTAGCACAGCGGATCAAGTCCTCGGAAGAGTTCTTATCGGCCATCGTTGCCACCGGTGAAATAGAAGTGGTCGGTAAAGCTCCAATAGTAGAAGTAGTAATGGTTGTTTTGCTCAACATTGCTGCCTCTTCGATGAAGGTGACGATGCGATGATCTTTGGTTAGTCGAACCCTCTGATGAGCTCGCACACAACTATCGCAAAGAAATTCACTACAATCAACACAACGAGCTGTAACCATTGATCCCTCGCCGCAGTTACTGCAGTGTTGAATCACAGCTCGAATCCAAGATCTTGTTTGAATGCTCTCTTGACTGGGCACAAGCACATCAAGAATATTACGGCTAAAGATGTTTGTGGGCAAACCATCGATTCCTGCTTCTGACAAAGGAACGTTTAGGCGACACTTTGGGCAACTTAATCGGCCATTCTCAACCGCTTTCGTTAAGCAGTTTTTACAATATGTATGTAAACACGGTAGAACTTTTGGATCGTCGAAGCCGTTTTGACAAATCGGACAAGGCATCTTCCATTGCCCAGGCAAGCCAACCAACTTTTCCGAGCCCTCGGCCATTTCACCGCTACAGAATAATCGCATCGAACCTGTATAATCTGGGAAAAAGCCCCAGTATTGTCGATGATTGTGTTCTTGGCGATCTAAGCAATGGAATGATTTTCGTTCAATAAGCACATGTCATCGATGATCACTATTTTCAGGACTTTGTGTTCATTCGTTGTCATTTACACACGGTCCTTTGAGCCGCCTTTGTTCCGGTTTTAAAAACCACCAATCACGTACCATGTACGCTTTCGAGAAGGCGTGGCTCCCAAAAAACTTGCATTGCCATGCATTTCATTCGAAACACCACTTAGCCGTCAATCAAACTCGCAGTTTAACTGTGTGTTAACCAATAACATTCCCGCATTTACGAACTCTACCAGTTGAAGAGAACCAGAATACAAGCAAGCGAAATGTCCGCAAAACCGTAACGTGACAAGAATCGCGATCAGCTTGGATTGCGTAGGTGTTTGCCAATCGATATTTTGTGGAGGTGCCAGTCCACCTTTTTTTTGCGCAATTCAGTGTGGCAATGACATTGACCGTATTTATATGAGAGCTAATGAGGTTTGACGTGCAAGTCGTCAAGCATAGCAAATCACCCACACGAAAATCACCTTACATGTTTGCAATTAATACTCAAAAATGATGATATCACGTTTGCCCTCTCATTACGTTCACTTGAGTTTGGCCAATGGCCAGCGTTTGGATCGTTTCCGCTGTAAACATTTCTGTGGTTTCCTGTTGTTATGGGTCGATGATTACAGGAGCGAATTTCGGTCCGTTCCTTTTGTGCACGAACCTTATGCAAATGCGAGCACTTTGACACTTTGGGACGAACCGGGTACCAAGAGGCGCGATTTTGACATTACAAATGCTCCGATCGTATCAAGCAGGGCTGACCCCTTACTGTTCGCAAATACAAGTGCTTGTTTTCGCTGTGTTTTCATCGCTCATCTGACCTAACCCTGTCAACTTGGGCAAACGTTGGCATGACACCGAGGGTGGAACGCACGTTGAGTAAGCCACACAGATTGATAATGATTCAACTTGTCCGCAAATACAAATAGCCTTTATAATAACTTTGCAATTCTTTTGTCCAGTAAGATCCTTTGCAGAAAAAAAAATAATCACTGCATTTTGGTGCTGGTTTCTTTGTCTTTCGTGTATTTTAAGCTCTTAAAACAGCTCCAAGACTGATGACGCATATAGTGACCGGAAGCGCGGACGTGACGTTGTAAAACTCACGTCGATCATGTTCTTTAATGATAAAGAGAGAATACCACATCGTTGTCCTTTGAGTAAAGTTACTGTTTCAAGCAAGAGGTGGATTTGATTCAAATAACTGGCATATCTTACGAAAATTCCAGTTAGAGCTGCAGTGTGTGTGTGTGTGTGTGTGTGTGTGGTTTTTTTTTTTTTATTGAAGGATTTGATTTGCGTAAAAAATTCTCACCCACGATTGTTTGCCCGCCTTAAAACCACAAGGTCGTCACTTATATTTTCGGTATTCCGTTGACAACTTGAATATGAGAACAATAGCTGGTATGTAGGCAAGTTGACAAATTGATAGCACATCTTGATCATGATAACACCTGGCCAAGGTTCACTTCTTTCGTGTTTTTAACCAATTTACCCCGAAATAACCGAGGGTATAAAGTATTATGTTTTGGTCTGCGAAAGAAGCTTTGTCAGTTAGAAATTCATTGTTATCATTTTCATATATTTTTAAGTTAAAGGGGTTAGGGTATAATAGTGTATAACTAGCTCCTCATTGAATCAACTGAGCGTTTAAATGATGCAAGGCGTAAAATCAAGACGCACAGAAAGCATGTAGTTACTTTAGATAAAAAAAAGTCATGGCTGGCTTCGATAGAAACATACCATCAAGCGAAAAGTTCAAGGTTATGATAACATTAATTAGTCAGTTAGTTCAAGGTGAAAATTGCCATGATTGTTAAGCGAGATACTCGTATTGTGATTCTTTGTATTGAAGGGAAAACACCGATCAATGTTACGTGTTAATTTCCGTTAGTGATTGTTGTACTTTCACTGGCCCTAAAGTATTCGCATGCCGGCCTTCCACTAACCACGCAAACCGGCAATATATAAAACAAATGACCACCAATTCAAGATTTCTTCGAGTTTCTTGATCTTGGATCCTGTTGGTCTATTGTTTTCGGGATCTCCAGATTGAAAAGCAAACGGGTGTGAGCTGAGGGAATGGTCATGCAATGGGCAACGGATATTGACATGAAAAACTAACATTTTTTTCTTTATGTTTATCTCGGATCTGTTCTTATCGTACACAAAATCTTTCAAGGGGAACTTATCATTGGGAAGTTTAAGTTGACAAATAATCATAAATGAAGCTTAGACAGTCCTAAACTTTAACTATTCTGAAAAATACCTGGGACTGTTCATCAAAGAGAATGGCAAATTATTTAGTCTAAGGATTCCGCCTCCTCAAGTTTGAAAATCTAAGTTTCTAAAATGATCTGGAATCGATGTGGACAGTTACGCATTGCTGGAAAACTATCTTCGCCAAGTTATTATGCAATTCATTTTTTTACGAGTTCCTTGTCAAGTACGTTTTCACTGTGCTGTTAGATACCATATCTCCTTTCAAGGCTTGTCGGGCACTGAAGATAACTTCTGAAACTGAATCGCAAAGCAATCAGAAGAGACCGGAAATTTCTTTCTTTAAGATATCAAAACTGAAAGTTCACGAAGAGACTACTGAAGATGGTTCGTGTCAATTCCTGGATAACTGCCAAATGCTGTGTTCCTCGGATTGGATTTAAGAATGACGAGGTTTGAACTATTTTAGGGGCTCTTTGTGGGTGGTTTCTCTTTTCTAAGACAAGAACGGGTTTGTCTCGCCTATGGTTCAAATACAACTCCTTCGAAAAAAAATCCTTACACACAAAGGGTGATAAAAACGAAAGACGCAAAAGAAGATAGATTTTAAAACGAAAAGGTATTTAAGGTTTAGGGTTATCTGCACTGAAAAGGCAGAAGTTTCTGCAACATTGATAATCGCTGCTTTGCTGCTTTTTTACGTTTGCAAGTTATTGTCTCTCCTGCTCTCAGGTCTGACAACTTAGAAGACTGAAAGCAAAATTCCAAGAAGAACTCAACTTGCCAAGGAGTTCCGACGGATATCACTGTTCTTGCCTGCATCCCTTGTGTTCTCCTAAAACTTCCCTTGCCGAGAGCCCGGGGGGGGGGGGGGGGCTTAGCATATAAAGGGGTGGGGATGCTAGTCGGAAAATTTGAATTAAACCCCTAAAGGAGACCAATTTGGGCTTCGCCCAGGATTTTTTGACCCCTGAAAGAGACCATGTTAAAAACATGTTAACCATATATTTTTATATTTCTTTGTATGAGACCCTAAACGAGACCTTCCCGGCCTATATATGTGCTACATATGATGGCATTTTCCCCAGAACACCTTAAGTGAGACCAAAATCCGAAATTTACACCCCTAAGCGAGACGACGAGCATCCTCTACCATTTGATATGCGAGTCTCCCCCTTCCGCCGGGGGTGGGGGGGGGGGGGAGATCTCACACACTTCTCCGCGAAGTCTGGTGCGCTCCGCGAAATTGCCCAGTTGACCCAAAGTTAGTTTGAAAGACAGTTAACACTGTTGTTTGTCGGTAGCCGATCCTGAAATGAACCATACAATTCTTTGTATGGCTATAACGCAACCATTGGTTCAATCGTAACCATACCATTGTCTAATAGGAATGAAGAACGATCGAGTTTATAATTAATCCTTGTAAGAATTTCGAGTCTAGCGATCTTGTCCTCTACAATGGGACGTTAATTAGAATCTTAGAAGACATAATCTTTTTACTTCACAAGATCATCCGAGGCTACTGTTGTGGAGAACTGATGGGCAAGGTGACCGGGATGGAACGTTTTTTTTTGTCATTGAAGTTGAGGGGGGATAAATTTTTATTGTTATGAAACCGAACTTGATAAACAAATCATCAATATTCA
>OX421447.1:48364468-48366968 GCA_949126865.1 Montipora capitata | reverse complement strand
AGTGGTTTTGAACTATATTCTCGTTGGGTTCCCCTGTAAGGGGGCATCCCACGTAATAAATTACAAAGCTCACCTGAAAGCTTGGGTCGAAAAACACGCACATAAAATGGACATGAAAAAACAACAACAAACAGACAAACACACCTAATATCTACCTAACGATTAGTGAGGGGCCTTCGGATTCTGTTTTGTAAAAACGAGGCATTTAAAAGTAATCGTAATTTTGGGGAGAATAGTTTTGTACCCTTTTCTAGTAAGTAAGGTATCACACAGTAAGAATTTTGACTGTTAGTTAATACGAATAATTTTATGAAAAAAAATTATGGAATACATGTGTTATAATGCAATATCAGCTTTCTTAGCTTTTCTTGTTGGATAGCTAAACAGCGTGACTCCTCAGCACGGGGTATTGCCGAACGGTCACCAATCCAGGTATTAACCCCGCGCGCAAAAGGACTCGACTTCCCTTGGGCAAGCCGTAACACTATTACATGGGATAGAGGTTGTTTGTGCCAGAACAAAATGGCGTCCAAACGCTGAAATCATATGGCATCACAATCGATAGCCGAGGGACATCCCGCGGAACTGACATGATTAGAATGCGTGCTCCTCGAATGCAACAAAGTAACTAAATTACACACGTGAAGCAGCAAATAAATTACATAAGGCAAAATTAGTAATACAGAAATATACTGCTATAATAAATAGCACGAAAAAGAAATCAGGAAATTAACATTTACTTACAAATTCTTTTTTAGATTGCCTTTACATGTCAAAAAAGTAGTTGACTTAATATTTTCCCAAAAGAATTCCACAATTTGGGTCCCTGACAACGAATGTTAAATATATTTCATAGTTGGTTCTTACTCGAGGAAGATGGTATGAGTTGCTGCAGTTCTTGTATTATAGCTATATGCTATGAATATTTCCTACTGAAGTAAAAAAGGTATTAAAATAGGAAGGCAATAGCTTATCCGCGGCTCGGTAAATATCGACCACTATTCACCCCCACTTTGGTGAATAATTGTTAATTACATATTTGGCAAATGATTACTAACTGTATTATTAGAGGGAACCTCCACTGTTTGAACAAATATCCCCTAAAATGTTCCATGTGTACTTATAAGAATATCTGTACCAAAAAAAAAATGCATTACCTAGTGAAAAAAGTTTTTTACCATCAACTTGATCACTAGAGTGGCAAATCTGCCGTTAGAATTTTGAAATGCGGGCTGCAGAAAACTTATCACCTGATCCGCGAAAGAAGTCGTCACATGACATTAAAAAGTTGTCACGTGGTTCGTGTAAAGTGCATTGGAGGTCATGGTATTCAACAAGAAACAATTTTTCGGATCACATGACAATTTGTTTAAGATCACGTGTTTAAAATGGAACCCCTTTGAATTCAAGTTTCTAATGGCAGTTTTACCACTCTACTGGTTTTGTTAGTATCCTCTTCCAAAGATCGGCGAGTCAACGCTTCCCGGTGCCGCCATCTTGAATGTCGCGCAATGCAAGTTGGGTACTGATGACGTTACGTATCTCCTTACCTTGTTTGAATATTGTGAATGTTTTCCTGGCGAGATTCAGTACAGCTTCTTCTTCCAGGGATAAGTTGGAACCAGAATACTCATCAAGCGAAGAAAGAAGAGAAAATCAAGGTGAAGAAGAAGAAGAAGAAGAAAGCAGTACTTTGCTTCCAAATTTAGGCATTTACGATCGCTTTGTTCGGCTTTTGGGGTCGATGCCCTGTTATGCCGGCTGAGGGGGAATGTTTTGGAAGAATCTTCCTTCAGATAGCGTGAATCGATGCACGTCTATCATCTTTCGGAAAAACATGGAAACTTATGCTTGTATCTTTTCTGGTTTTCGTTTGCTTTCTACAACGAAAGAGATCTTGATTCAAAGTTCCCGTGAACTGGACGTCAAAGCAACCACGAAACGTCATCAGTACCCAACCTGCATTGCGCAACATTTAAGATGGCCGCACCGGAAATCGTTGAGGCCGATCTTTGGACGACGATAAAAAATTGGAACATTTTACGTGACATTTGTTAAGAGAGTGGCGGTTCCCTTTAACTGGCCATATATTTTTGGACCTAAGCAAGGCCTTTGACACCTTAGATCATCGCATCATGTTAGATAAGTTAGCTTTACAGGGAATGAATCGCTCTGCTGTCCAATGGTTTAGGTCCTACTTAACCATGCACACTTAAAGTGTTTGCACAAATGGGGTCTTGTACGAGACCCAGCCTACAACTTTCGGGGTCCCCCAGGGTAGCGTGCTTGGCCTTTTTACTATTTATCACCTACAAATAGGGAGCTTAAGGGGGGAGACTCGTAACTATAAACCTGTTGCTAAGGACGCTTATATTGCCAACTGCAAACATAAACTCCAGCGGTAATCCGCACAATGCGGGTCTCCGAGCGGACTGCCGCCAAAATGGCGGGAAATATAAATCTTGTAAACAAAATAATATTGGGAAAAAAACTTTGTCTG
>OX421447.1:48314468-48354468 GCA_949126865.1 Montipora capitata | reverse complement strand
AATTGGTCATCGGGCTCCTGTGGGAGTCTCATTCGCGGGGAATTCAATCTAAAAATAAGTCGGTCTGTGAAAACGCCGTTACACGAACACAGTAGAATTGTAGGCTCCGGGTCATGGGTTCCTGATAAAGATTGATATGTCGTCGTTCGACCTACCCAATGTTCTCCAGAAATTGGCGTCTTAGTCTGTTTTAGTTTGTGTGTTTATTCTTTGGCTAGTGCAGAAATTATTTTGCTTTCAATTGTTTAGCACTTTCTTTGTTGGTAAATTTCTATAGCTGGGGAATGCGCATATGGCCTCATTTACCATATTAGAGCTCATACATACATACGTAATTTATTATTATAGTTCCCAGAGGGGTTCTTTCACTATAAATAAATTACATATACACAATTACATTTAAAACGTTAATATGTACATGATAATGCTAAAAATAAATAGATACGTAAATGAAAGAATAAAATAGATAATGGTGGCAAGAGTTTTTTCTTAAGAGTTTGTTAATTTTTAATATCCTTAAGTTCCTAAGTAAATTCTTAAAAACTGAGAAACAAACTGAGACATCCATTTTTTAAGAGAAGAAAAACTAGGAAACTTGTCCCAAGATATTTGGTAAAAAATGTACTGAGGTCTTCCAGGCTGCATCGTATTATGTGGGGAAAGAAATCCAGTGCACACCAAATAAATCACAGAAACAGGTTTAATGTCCACGATTCTATCCACGAGTACAAGTAACAAGTAGTAGAAACAACAACGCGTCCAAAACGCTTTCGATATACGTCTTTTTTCCCAACCACGAGGTCTTGGAAAATACTCAAAACGAGGCTACAACAAAACATTTCATATAACAATCACGAATAATCTCCACGTTTTCAACCTGAATTACATGGTATTCGCTTTCCTCAGAAAGAGACGTCACGTAACCATGATGAAATTCTTTATAGCAGACGGTTGTAGCTCTTAACAAACGCAATAATTTTTTTTTTTGTGTGTAAAGAAAAGTTCTCTTTTTTTTCTTGAGACGTGAAATGACCATTTTATTGTCCCTGAAACGTGAAAGGGCAATTTTTTTTCCGGGTAAGGTTATCAAGATCCCCCCCGCCCCCTCAAATCCCCTTTACCACCTTCGAAACGTTTTGTCGGCAATTGAGCTACAATTCGTGTTCCGTTTATTCCTTTTCAGTTGACTTTCCGTGATACTAATGTTTGTCCCCCTATCAGTGGGATTGAAGTCTTTCTTTCCAATTTGTCACTGTATCAATTTCTTCCAAAGGCTTAAGATCCGTAACTCCTCATGTTTAAAAATAATGAAAAGTATTCAACAAAGATTTTGGGCTAAAAAAATACGGAAAGGCTTTCACTCCGTTCTCTCTGAACCGTAAATCCGGCCGGCCAGAATATAGGCTACCTGTAGCCTCTTGTTACAATAGTAATAACTTTATTTATTTACTTAAGCTTATTTTGCTGAGCGAAAGTGTTGCACTAATTGGGAGAATGCATATCAAATCAAGTGATGGAGAGGGTAAACCGGAGCACCCGGAGGAAAAAACCTTCCAGAGTGGAGAGGAGAACCAACATGCTCAAACCACATATGACCTTGGAGGTCAAACCCGGGCCCATAGGTGGAAGGCCAGTTCTCTCACCACTGCACCAGCCCTACTCCCCTGATGCATCTTGTGGTCCGCAGTCGTGTTTTCATATACTTTCCCTTCTCTGAGGGGTTCAAATCACTCTGGGAACGATATACACCCTTTTAATATGTCTAATATATGCCGTTTTCCGCTAATGAGGTCGAACTCTGGCTTTCAAATTTTATTTAGAAATGTACAAATGCCTAAAACTTTTCCGATTTCTTTTCTTGTTTGAAGCCTTTGTACATTTCTGAATAAATTTTAAAAGCATGAGTTTGACGTCATTAGTGGAAAACGGCATATCTTAGACTTATTAAAAGGGTGACGACCGGACTTTCGTAACACGTGTGGCATGCGAAAGCATGAGAAAATGAGTGAAAAACAGGAGAGAAAGATGTTGGAGAACGGGCTTTTGTTTTCGGTGAGGAATTTTGTTTATAGTTAAGGGCTCGTGAAAAGCTGCTATCAAGGTCTTCTTCTCTTGAGAGCTGACATTGATCAATGCCCCACACTTGAATTTTCTTTTCCAAGCGTTTCGTGTTGTAACCTTGAGCTCACGTTTGATATCTTCATTCCTAAAACACAATGCAGATCAGATCAGCTGCCACAAATACATTTCAAGCAATACAGTCTCGTCGTCATCAATTAAACTGAAAATTAATTTTTCATACTTGCATTACCATTAGTGGAATGTCAAATGAAGCTGTGATCCTCGCAGTTATGAACGCAATTTTAGCAATAGACTTAACGGGCTAACTCAAATGTTGTACCCAATTCAAACCCTTTGGGAATAAAACGTTTAGTTCCAGGTATGTCCATATCATTTAAATATGAATGCTATATTATCATGCAAATACAATACACAAAGAATCCTTATCCCGGGAGATTTGAATTGGGTACAACATTGAGTTAGCCGATTAGGTCTATTGCGTAGAGAAGCCTGAAAAATTCAGGACTTTAAACCCCGTTGAAGTCCTGAATTTTTCAGGCTTCTCTACGCAGTTGCTAAAAATGGCCCCTTTGCAAAACCGTGTCACGTGACCTTGTCAATCATAAAAAAATGATCTTGGTACAAAATAGACCCCAGAAATGGAAACAGCGTGATGAAATTAGTTAGAATGTCAATTTTGAGGCCACTGACATTTCCGTGAGATTTATATTATTCTTTGATTGCACTGACGTGATAAGACGGCCATGTTGGTGCCAAAACAATAGAAAAATTTAGCTTAAGTTTTGCATAATAATAGTCAAATTCCCAAAAGACTTTTTTGCTATTGTTCTTTCTACCAACATGGCCGCTGTGACGTCAGGTGCTATCAAAGAATATGGAAAACACCAAAATCAGTGGCCTCAAATTGACATTCTTACTATTTTCATGACCATTTTTTTTATGATTGACAAGGTCACGTGACACGGTCGTGCAAAGGGCCTGTTGCGTTCATAAAGGCGAGGATCATAGCTTCATTTGATTTCAACATAGGATTCATTTTATACATCATTTCGTTCGTTGAATACGGAATTTGTTATAAGAGGATTAAGCATGAAACGGCAAACGCGAACCGGTGGGCTGCAGCTTGTCATATAATTATGAAAATGAGGTTATTCGAACTGGTCTCCCGTCTCTCTTTTGAGAAGTTACTTGATACCTGCTGCTAACACCACAGGTAACCCAGGCTCACTGTGTGTGCCACATAGGTAAATATACAGAACATATGAGGCGAAGTTTAGGTCTTAAAAGTTGCTAGAAAATGGAAATAAAAATCGATAAAACTTACCATGTGGTGAGCTGTTGTTGTCTTTAATACGTACGCGAAGTCTCGGGGAAAATGGTCCCCGTTCACCTTCCTTCATAGTATAGTGACAAGGTAGGAGACGGAAGCCAGCTTAGGGACTCCGATCGACCCAAAACAAGCACCATTTTTTTCGCGAAAATCGAATGCAGTCGCTAAATAAACACGCCGGGCTCGTGGAACATGAATTTCTCTAAACCATGAATCCACTGAAGCATCTTCAGGTAGCAACGCGAAGCCACCAGACTCCGTAGAACTTGTAAGTTAACCTGCTAAAATGGCGGCCAGAAACCGTTGTCCTCGCAAAGTGTCCAATGCAAAATGGCACTCAACTCGGGACGCCTGGTGACGAGTATAATAAGTTCTGGAGGGAGGGGAGTCCCAAATTTCTAAAAACAAAACTCACTGAGCAATCTGGAACTTCCCTCCCTCCAGGGGGACTTATTATACTCGTCACCAGGCGTCCCGATTTGAGTGCCATTTTGAATTGGCAGGTTAACTTACAAGTTCTACGGAGTCTGGTGGCTTCGCGTTGCTACCTGGAGATGCTTCAGTGGATTCATGGTTTAGAAAAATTCATATTCCACGAGCCTGGCGTGTTTATTTAGCGACTGGATTCGATTTTCGCGAAACAAAACGTGCTTGTTTTGGGTCGATTGGAGTCCCGACGCTGGCTTCCGTCTCCTACCTTGTCACTATACTATGAAGGAAGGTGAACGGGGACCATTTTTCCCGAAACTTTGTGTACGTATTAAAGACAACAACAGCTCACCACATGGTAAGTTTTATCGATTTTTGTTTCCATTTTCTAGCAAATTTTCAGACCTAAACTTTGCCTCATATGTTCTCTATATTTACCTATGTGGCACACACAGTGAGCCTGGGTCACCTGTGCTAACACGCAAGAAATGAGTTCATATCAAAAGAGTTTCTTCCATTTTTGGCAAAACGCTAATTTTAGTCAAACGTTTGCCGTAAACGTGATGCTTAATCTCTCTATTATTTTTCCTTAAAATGTTACAAAGTTAAAGAGCGAAAACAATTCGAAAAACAAATTCACGAATTACTAAGAAACGAAAACTTCTACACTTCAGCTTCAATAAGGCAGTTCGGAGTTTCAAGAAATGAATGAGCCCGTCGGGATAAAAACAAGCAGAATTACTGTCTTTTTTGTCATGGTAAATAGCTGCAATAATTTGCATTAGAAATCTTTTGTTGTTTTTTTTTATACATTTGCTTTTATCCCTACACGCGCACGTTTTTTGAAAGTCTGAACTCGCTTGACAAATCGCGGTGCCATTACAAAGTCATGCTAAGAAAATCGCCGCCTCTCCTATTAACCCCATTGTTACCTGCGAAGTCCATTGCTCGTATCAACTTAAGTTCTATGGGTTGATCTGTGCCAGCCTTCCATTCCTGGCTGCCTCTGGGAAATCAAGTTAAGGGAACGACATCGAGGACCTATTCTAAATATTCTGTACAGTGAAAACCAAAAAATATATATGTCTTACATGTTTGTTGGCAATTTTAATGTGGACAAATGAGCTTTTTTGCTGTGTGGTAGCTTATGAAGATGTCTTCCTTCATCTTCGAGAAATTCTGATCTTCATGCCTTCTTTGCTCCAAAAGTTTTGTCGTAAGCACTAGCGTACCTCTGAGCTAATTCTAAGGCCCTTTCATAATTGAAATTTTTAAATTCAAACCTGATAGCATGGTTTTGAAAACTGGGAACTCCTAGCAAAGAGCAGCATCCCCGAACTGAAACCTTAGCCTAGGCCTAGACATAATTTTTTTTTAGGACTTTTTAGAGCATCAGGAGATTTTGAAGTGGGATTTGTAGGGGATTTTTAGATTATTTTAAATTTTGTTCTATTTTCTTTGCCGCTTTATTTTAATTTGCTATGAAATGATAATTTTGTCCAATTGTTTACTAATTGGTAAATGCTAGACTGCAATCCAATTGTACAGCGGTGTTTCCTATTTCTAATGAATCCCATCATTCCAAGGAAAGTAAGATTCAAACATGGCGGAGGAGTCAAGTGAAGCTTCAGTGAGTCCAATATTTATTGAAGATGACGTAGAGCCCAATGTGTAGAGACTTTTAAAGAAAATTTTGAGCTATTTAGGGATTTGTAGAAAATTTTTGGGACATTTATAATTTTTTGGAGGGATTTTTAGGGGAAAAACTGGGAATTTCCGGATAGATTTTTAAAACCTTTATTCGGGATATTTGTGTCTAAGCCTACTTCCGAGTCGGCCCCCTTCCTCTCGACTACGTTTCGACATTGACTTGCTTTCAAATAAAATAAATACCAAAACCGACAAGTATGTTAATCAGGTGATATCCATCTAGCTCGGATAATGCATTCCGTTTTAGTCACTGGCTCACGGTTATCAAGCTGAAATGAAAAAGATAGAGAGGGAGAGTAAGGAATAGGGCTAGGAATAGGGCTAGTTTACAAAAGTCTCTTTTAGTTCCCTAGACGCCCGCAACTATGCGCCATATTAACACATCAGAGGGCGGCAAAATCGCACTTTCTAAAGGCAACTCCATTGGAACACTATTTTTACCGTATGCTTACTGCATTTGCAGGTTTCTCTAGCAATAAAAGTTGGTTTCCCTCCATTTCATCCAAAAAATACCTGACAGTCATATCCTGAGAACCGGACCGGGTTTGCCCCCTCTCCGCAACGTATGTATCTCACTGGACGTGATGCTCGTGTTGTACGGTCATTTAACTTCTTTGTGGTGGAACTTTTACTTTGGATAACTAGTAGACAGAGTAGGACACGGATTTCAAGGAGTCCTGGTCGGTCTGACTTTAATATAGTTTAGAGGGCTTCTGAGATAACGAGACCACAAAAACAAAACAAAGACAGAAGCCAAGCTATTTGCCGGGTATAGAAACCTTCACCCTAGAACTTTATAGAACTGTATTTTCACACGATAATGTTTAACGCTGAATAGCTTGTGGGGTACTGCACAATTAATATTTTCATATCAAATCATATTGGTTCTTGAGGAGAGGGGAAAACCGGAGTACCCGGAGAAAGACTTCACGGTGCAGAGTAGAGAACCAACAAACTCAACCTACAAATGACGCCGGATTTGGGAATCTCACCACTGCTCCACCACTGCTTCCCCACTAATATGGGTGTATTATTTTGCACAGTATAAACCTGGGCTACGCTTATTCGTGTAACTGACCGTAAGAAAGCCCCAATCAACGCAAACCATGATCTGAATTCAGCGCGGTGAAAGCATAGTTATCATCTGGCATAACGATGGATAAACACTAGTCTGAAATTTCAGCCGTCCCCTCCCTAACCCTAGAAGGGGGCGCGGGAGAGAACGCGGAAACCCCCGCGCCCCCTACTAGGGTTAGGGAGGAGACGGCTGAAATTTCAGACTAGATTAATACCGTATACTTAGGAATTGATAGGCAAGCAATATTGCAAAATACCGCACAACTCTCCAAAAATTGACTCTACTCCGATCACCATCTCGGCTTTTGGTGTGCACGGTCAACATCACGTGACTACGCAAAAAAATAGTCCTCTGAAGTTCGCGCGATTTGACAACCAGTCTCCTCTACCAAATATGGTTAAAGTGATAAGTATCATAAAAAAGCTAAAAACAAAACTCTGTACAAGAGAGTCTCATGTCAGATGACAGTCAAATAAGCGACAATTTTCCGATCTGTCTAATCAGTATTTCGCAGCCTTGGCAACGACAAGACGTCGAAAACGAGAAAGGCAGATGACAGTAATTTTAAGAGCAAAAACAAGGGTTCTCACGCTTCACACGAGCATTTCAATTTTTCAAACATTTCTTTCTTCTCCACTTTCTAGCAACGACGCAAATTAACCAAGTTTGTTTTCACATGGAGGACAGAAGCAGTGTGATAGGACGATAAAGTTTCCAGTATCTCTCCTAAAGGGGAACTCCGGGGTAAAATTGAAGTTATTTTATATGTTTGGCCTCTGTCCCATGTCTCAATTTTTGATAACATCATTCCCATATCGTCTCATTCGAATTAAATATTGTACCTGAAAGACGACCGCTATTTTGGAGAAAATTTGAGGCGCGGTCAGTGGTCAGCAGCACGTGGTGACGTAGAATTTTCCACGCGGTTTTAGAAAATCTCCTTCTTCATTCTTCAACTTGGCTTAACTTATAATTCCTGTCGGTGTATCTGTATCTTCGACTGTACTTTGATGGTCGGCTGCTGTGTACCTGGTTGCCATAATTATTCAAAGAAGACAAAGAAAAAAGGGAACACGGTGACTTACCACAGGATCGCACAAGACGATCGCGCCAAGGTATAGTTCGACATATACGCCACCACTTGAAGACAGCTACGTCTGCAGCGATCATTTCATGCCAAGCTGTTTCCATTCCGTTTAGATCACAAACAGTTGCTCACACAATACTTCTTCTTTATGCTTCATGCTGCATACAGTCTGACTGATATTGTTGGCAAGGCATTGCTCTGGGCGAACTCCGTTTGCTGGGAAACAAATAATACCACATATGTTTGGGATATTTTGGCCAAGCCCTGATGGGCTAGGCTGTTCATTGAAAATCAGCATGGTAACCTAGGAAATACCCAATACACGCTATCCACAAGAAAGTAAAAATAGGGAGGAGGGGGGGGGGGAGGGGAGGGAAAATTGATTTGACTGTTGAATCAGCCTCCACCTAGCTTGCACAAATGGTGAATCGGATCTAGAGAAAATCCCGGATAACAGAAATGACCAAACTGCAACATGGGAAATAACTAACTAAGCATGTCACACTTAGCATAAATCCACTTATTTCTTCTGGGCAACAAATTTCCCTTAACGATTTTGGAATGATGCAATGTATGACGACAAGTCCATATTTTCAGATCTCGTGCCCGCCTAATGAAAATTGGTCGATTGAAGACTGAGAAGCCGGACGTGATAAAAGTGGTGTTCTTGGATATGCCACAATTTTGTAAACGAGGAAAGGATTGTTGCCAAATCCCTTTATGAACACAAACAGTCGGGGCAAATTTGACTCGGCAACTGACACCCGTAACATGTCCCTTCAGTTAACAATCCAATTTAACGCTGCTGTTGACTTCTTTCTTGAGCAGCGATGTGATTTTTTTTAATAAATGCCAAGGCAGCCACTACTTGCTACATTCGCATGGCGGATGACGCAAAGCAAAGGACTTAATTTCACTTAATGTAGAGCCGGGAGTTTAAGAAGTAAAATTTTCAAGGAGAACCTTGATTACGTGTCAGTGTTTTTAGGACAATGGGCAACTTCCTGAAGGGCTAAACTCACTGCTTTGCCTCGGGCTAAATCCGGAGATTGAATAGGATTAAAAGGGATTAAAGATAAGTGACTGGAAACAGGATGATTTTAAGGGTAGGTTTTCAAGAAAAATCTAGCGATCGCCTTTCTTTTCAACTTCTTCTTTAGCACGCACGACAGTATAAGGAGCATTAAAATTTAGGGACGTGTTTTATTCGTCTTCCTTTTCGTATATAGGGGATGAGGCTCAGCTCCGATATGCGGGTGCCGTGATCCCCCGCCGGGAAACCTCCCCTCGTAACTGCCACAGAAAGGGTACCATTTTGATTCTTGTTGAGAGCGCACGACGGTATCATTTTACATTTTAAGAGATAACAGTAAATTATTCAACATCAGCAAGGGTTCCTGACATCTTAAGAAGACAATTCTTCTCTTCCCTTACTCAAGAGCACAGCTCCTTTCCCCCTGTTCCCTGAGCGAAAATACTACCACACCCTCTCTACGCCTCTTGTGAAACAAAGAAACTAAAAATTACTCTTCTTGAATTCTGCGAAGAAATTATGAGTTCACCATACTGTGAGCTTCTGTTAAATAATGCCATTACACCATACGCGGCGTGCGATGAGCACGTCACAGAATAAATCAAATATGTTGACAGGTGCTGATAGAGTCCATGGTTATAAATCTTGTCACGTTCGTTCGTGGCCTAGAACTGTGTTATGTAATCTGCAAATTAAATCATGCGATACTCCAAATTTTAACAAGTCCTCGAAGGAGTGCAAAAATTTTATCCCAGCTGCTTAATTATTCTTATTGGACCATATCAAGCCGAATTGGCTGTCCAAAATCATTGTTCTTACATCTCATGTCATTTTTACCTCTGCCGGAAGTATGCCTGTAGAGAAGAACAGGAAGTGGTTTCTTGTGAGTGCTTTTGGAAAGTAATCAACAGCGTATGCGATTTGTATCCGGCGATTTCCAGAGATTACAAAGGCACAAATACCTGTGATTTGGGCAAAGCTGAGGCACTCGCGTTGAGATTCGATTTCATCTTTTTTTCTTTGCGAAATTGTGACTGAAATTTTGCCATTTTGGAATTTCAATTTTATCACCGATCCACAACCTTGAAGGTTGACCGCTCCAAAGGTAACAATATGTTATATTTATTTAAATGACCAGCCTGTTTTCCCCTTGTTAATCAGTCATATACTCATGACTCACTCTCATGCTTTGTACCGCTTCAGTAACCCTAACGACATGGTTTTATTTGCACTCGGTCATGCTTTATTGTCAGTGAAAAAAATAATTCAGCTTCTCTCAGCAACGAGTGGAATTCCATCCCAAAGCATGGTTCTGATCTTCAATACACTGTATGTAGATGGTACAAACCCGTTGAAGGTTTTCTCACATGACCGTTTGTTATTTTAAGGTTCATATTCGTCGTGTTTACATTCTCATCTAGGGGATAGGGAAAGATGTAAACATACATTTGTTGGGGTGAGTGAGGTTATCGTTAGTTGAATTTGCTGCGAAATACGACCCGATGACCGGGATTGGGGACGGGCGCCCACTTCTTGGCAGTGTTAAACCTCGAGCCACTCATGAGATCTCGGACTGTTTACGATCCATGGTAGCATGCATAGCCGGTGTGGAGGTCCTTGCTGGGAAACAAGTCTTTCCCTGTGGTCTTTCTTTCCAAGCATGTCTTCCTCACGCCAACAACAGTCTTCGCGAGAGCATCAATACTTCAAGTAAAGTTATCAGTTATTCCACGCTCTGATTTTGCTTCTAAAAATAGACGGCGTTGATAATGATTCGTGTTAGACCCGGGGAGTTGGCCCGACCGACCGAGAATATTTAATTAAAAGAAAAGTGCCAGGAGACATCAGACTATCGTTGACAGCTTGTAAGATCATGTTCATCTTCCTGTCACGTACTGCGAGTGTTCACGTACTCTCATTTGATTTTTCTCAAAGGTTGTTTCAAGGCAAGTCTCTCCCGCAGCCGTTCAAAGTGTCGTCACGAGCGTTGCGTGACGACACTAAGAACGGCTGCGGGGGAGACAAGAATTTCAGGGCAGAATAACAAAGTACTCTGCGTGATCCTTATCTACCTAAGGTAATTCCTTAAGTCCGAGTGTGCTCGCTCACTGTCAACCTGTGAATTCATGTATGCATGGTAAACAAAGAAATTTTAAATGCTGATAACGGGCCACTTCGACAACGTCACTGAAAATGGGAAATTCGTGTTCAAACGTTTCCATGACAGACACGCAAGTGAAGCCTTCGTTACATCAAGTCACGTTTTCCACGGAGTTGAACAATGCAGTCACGGAATCAAACAAAATACACCCGAGAAGTTGTAGGGAAACAAAAGGGAACAACACTCTGTCAGTCCTCAGTCACCATGTACTTGGATATCATTGCAATGAATGGAACAATCAGTTCGAGGAAATGTTTGTACCTATCGCTTTTAAAAACCAACTATTTTTTAATTTAATTTTTTCGTGAAACCATCCCTTCCCAACGAATCTTAATCCTTACATATTTAAATTATTATCGTTGGAAGTCCCATGTGTGCATGTGTGATCCGAGACAGGTTAAAATAGCATGGTCTCCGGACTAGCCCTTTCACAATTAAGTTACCCAAGACATTCGAAAACTCGTCTGACTCATTTAAAAATAGCTTCGTCTCTGTAATCCTGTCAATACTTAGTTGTATTACGTTGTATCTACAGATTCTCTGTGACAACCCAGAAGTGCTTACGTTTTTTTTTGAAACACTCAAACGTCTCAAAAATAAACAATTAAGACCACCCGTCACCTAAACCAAAGGAATATTTTTTCTTGGTAGTTTTGTTTTCCGATAGTCAAATAGCCTGCGTATCAAGCGTTTCCGTGGGATTTCACAAAGAGAACTTCATTTTTGCTCTCGCCCCTTTTTTTCTCCGTCAAAACTTCGAAAAGCCCGCTTCTCAATATTTCTCCTCTGTGTCCCACTGAAACGCTTGCTGAGGGCTAATAGTCATTCGAGTAAGTAATACTTCATAGTTGTGGACATAAGGGGCAAGGTTAGGCTGCCCCAAACTCCTCCCCCTAAAACTGATACACCCAGTCTTGGAGAGTTTCCATTTTTGTCTTACTTTTCGAGATTTAGGGGAAATTTTAAGTTAGCTTTTCAATAAGTCGGGCAGACATGTTGCAGATTATCATGTTTGTATCTCTTCAATCCTAATTTCAGTGAAAAAGAGCTCAAGACGATAAGCGGCCTAAAATCCAGTGAGATTCAATATTTCAGAACATTTTGAAAATAAGCCGACAGGAGTTCAGCGAAATATCCGGCTCAGGAAATTTACATTCAGCACAGATTACTTTCGTTTTGACTTTCATCCAAATATTTTGTCTATTGTTTGAACGTCCCTGTCTAGTATTTCAGTTTTAATGTCATGGCAAATTCAGCTATTTCGTGATTTTTGATACGGATCAGTGTCATTCATGGATTTAATGCCGTGAATGCGAAGAAAGCATAGTAATCGAAGACGCTTAACAATCCGCGGTTTAACCTTTAACCCAAAGACATCAAATCGTACAATCGCTTTTTCACCTTGCAACAACATTAAATTAAATCGAAGAGCGTCCATTTCTCCGCCTTGATAAATGAAGGTCTGTTTCAATTGAATCTAGAGCAGGTATGTGTGAGTTTGCGGTATTTATTTGATATTTTTTGTGTAATTTCAGTCACATTCTTGAGGCCTTTGTTGACATGCGCGGCAAAATATGAAGTTTGCGAACTGAGGGTATGCCGTGCACACGACACTCGCACGAGATCCGTTCGTTTCAATGTGCTTTGATGAACCAGGAAATGTAACGTCCGTCTGTTTGAGTTTGTTTATAGTCTGTGCATTGTACTTTCCTTTTGCAGACGCAAATTTTCGCTGCCCCTCGCAGATTATATTTGCATGTCTACGTCACTAAGTTGCAAGGAGATTCCCCGCTCATGCGATGCAGACTAGACGCACTCTCAGATATCGCGGCGCCAAAAACAAATGGTTATTTATACAAAACAGATATAAATCAATTCACTTTCCACGTAGCACTGGACATGTTTTTCGCAAGTTGAAGAATGAATTGGAAACACCAGGGGTTTGAGGCTTTCCGCAGCCATTTAGAATGCCGACTAAGAAAAGAGTTTTCAAATACCGGACGCAAATTGCTACTCCACCTTACTAATACCGCAGGAGCCTGCATTTCACCCCACCACGGCTAAGTTTTCACTCGAAAGTTAAGCTGATAACATATCAAAAATAACTTCATGGAAGAACAAGGAGAAGACTACTCAGTTTTGATCCTTTCCAGTTTTCCGGTTGCATGGAGTCAAACGTGCTATTGGTTACGAACCTGCAAGCTATAACTTTGCTTTAAACACCTTCTTGAATTGTTTTTTTCAACATATTTCAACTAACGAAAACACGAGATTATCATGTAGCACAAATATATTGGGGGTAATTGATTAGACTCCTGAAGGTAGAATCCAAGGAAAGGGTGGGGGGGGGGGGGGGAGTTAATGCATCTATCGCGTTCTGTGTAAAACAAACAACTCGCAGCTCCCTTCCCTTGGGGGAAGGGACGGGGGCTGAGTTTCTCGACATCGGCTGGATGCAGCAATTAAATGATGTCAAAACTTGTAACGTAGACTCATAGCATATTTTCACACGCAAAGGCATTAGCAACATGCAACATACTTGCGTTACTCCGTCTTGCGGTCTAGCGGAGAGGAGTGCTGATGGAAGTCGGATTCTTCTGGAGACTCAACCGAACCATCGATCATGATAGCATAATCTGTTCATTATTGCAAAAGCTGAGCAACACGTGCTCTTTTTTGAGAGTAAGATAAGATCTTAAGCGCCGCACCTTCCTTTTGGGTTCTGATCCTCACTTATATGGTTCAGTTTTCACAGCAGAGCCCTTTTTGGTGTGTCCGCTAAAACTAAATGAAACTGCAAGCTTTGATCTTCACCTGTCACATTCCTCGAGCGGCCAGTGCTTCCAGCCGAGGCAAAACATTTTCATGCAGAATTGCCGGAAATGTTAAAAGTCTTAAAAAGTTTTCAATAAGAGGCATCGTCAAAATCGCTCAAAACGTCACCTTGTCCTAAGCATTGTTTGCACGAGACAGTACCATACGTAACCGTTTATCAACAACACTAAAGCCTGAGGAACTGCCCACCATTACGCATATCTTAATTCTAGCGCTAAAATAATGATTACCCCTTAGAATCTACCGACGTCAAGACAAATTGATTTATTTTCGTTATCTTGGTTACTTTTCTGCCATTTTGGTAAATAAACGTTGTGATACCGGAAAAGCACCTTGAGTCTGATCCACCGATGATAGAAATATAATTCGCTCTAGGAGAATTATGCTTTGTAAATTTGTAACTCCCAAGGTCATCCGATTTTGACATTGTCTGGATAATTATTTTCGTCGACGCCTACTCTTTCTGGTGCTAAGAGAAGAGAAGTGAATGCTAGGATAGGGGCCACTTCAATGTCCGGGCGCTGTACGTGCATCGATGCAAGTTACAATGATCTTAAAATAGCGTTCCGAGTTCCATCCCAACGAAACATTACGGGTCTAAGCGAAAGTGATCATTGCAGTTCATGACGCAACTTGAGCAGGCTTCAACTGGACTCAAACCAATGGCGGTGCGATTGCACTGCACTTGCTGTACCAATTGACGACAACTAATTGGGATGTTTCTATTAAAACGTATTAAAACGATTGCTCCTTAAAGGGGCTAGGTCACGCTGTTTTAGGTAATTTTGTTTAATTTTGTTAATTATGAGCTCTAAACGTCATATTGGCGGAGCAAGAGTCTTTCATTTGCAAAATCACGGCCACATAACAACTTAGAATGATTTTCAAGCTTTGTAAATGACATTTTGATATTGACTGATATAAATTTGAAAAAAGGTGGGCCGACGTTTTTCAAATTTAGCCAAACTCAATCCATTTCAATCCTCTCCTGTTTTGTCCATCCATGTCCCTTCTTGGCTTCCCTGTGTTTTGTTAGAGTTCTTCTATAGTTTTGAACAGTTATTTTGATATTTTAGGTAATTCTATGACCATTCGATCAGTGCTGAAAATGCCTAAAATAGCGTGACCTAGCCCCTTTAAAGATGTTTTGTCTGTTGGTTCTGGATATAGAGGTACACGACATCGGCACTTGTTTCTTGGACTAGTCGTTGTGTACTTATTCAGGCTGTTGCAATAGGTGGTTGAAGTTGATACTCTTCAGCATACGCTGCATGATATATATGTTACTTAGTTACAAGCCCCTACCTAAAAGAAAAGGCTGTATCAACGCCTCACAGTGATGTAAAAATTCGCAAACACATGTCACTGGATGTACAAGGATTCGCTCAGCTCAAAAGGAAAAGCAACCGAGATATTTTCCCGCCTGTTTTATTCCCTCGCCTGACTGCAAAACATCGCGTGTTCACAAAGCTCCATTCACGGGGCGATTATTTTCCTAACATTTTTTGGGGGGGCAAAGAAGATTGTTTGTGGTTAATGTGATGGACATGATATTAACCGGCTCGACCTGGTCGTTTCGTTTATCCACCCCAACTTCACAGCAATGATAAGTTTCTCAATAACACCAGAACGGTAAATTTTAGCTGTGAAGCTATTTCCAGCTCTCAACTGTGTCTGAACATGGAAACCGTTAACGGCTAGTTAAGAACCACATGATGAAACTGCAAAATCATAGCCGTGAAATCAGACGACTAACACTCAATCATAGTCCATAACCTTTGCACCGAGAGATTTCGTTTTGGCTGGATTTGCTTTCTTTGATATGTTTTGTTTTTGTTATCTTTACGGTACGTTGGTTGATTTGTTTTTGTTGTTGTTGTTGTTTTTTTTTTTTTTGGGGGGGGGGGGATTCATATCAGTGGGCTGCGTACAATGGCACATGGTTCGGTTCGCTCCCCCACAATGCAGGATGTATTTCGCGGATTGTCGTCATTAACATTCATCATCATTTTATTAGTTTAAGATACAAATTACAATGACAAATTAAAATGATAATCGTCTTGGAGAACAAGGTAGTGGGCAACTCACTACCCTCGTTATCCATAAATCCTCACCCACAACCGACCCAGTTGGTTGAGCGGGAAGTGGCGGGTTCCATCCCTGGCCGGACCAACACTCAGGGTCCTAAAAAAACTGGGGAAAATTTGATGTCTTTGTAATGACACCTGTGAATCGTTCAGCTTTCACGTCTTGTCGAGTAAAGACAACAAATCGTAGGCCCTTTCTCATAACCTGGGACGTTGATTAAAGAACCCACACACAGGTTGGTGGTCGAGTTGTCTGGATTAGCTTGAAGTGCTTTTGAGAGAATGAGACCACAAAAACAACTGGAAGATACAGCCAAGAGTCTGGCGATTTGCCGGGTGCTGGTTGATTAAAAAGTGGAAACGTAAAGGGAGCTTTTTAAAAACACCTGCTTGGTTCTTGCGTTGAAAATGTCTATAGTAAGCTTGCTAATATCGAATAATTGCCATTCGCAGTAGTCACAGTGAAGCGTCGAAATTCTCTTTGCTATAAAATGACACAACAAAGGGGAAGGTGAGACTAGAGAATTTTAGACTCCAAAGAGGTTGCAGGAAGGATCATTCTCTTTGTGTTTGGGTTGTTAGTGACCAACAGGGTTAGGGTCAAATTCTTCTTCTGTGACAACGAGAGAAGTATCATTGTAACCAAATCACAACATTGATAATTAATATTGTAACATCCACTGAACTTGCGTCTTAAAACTCAGTTGCGTTTCGTATCCGGGGTCGGATAAAGTGATTGGTTTCTATTGGCCCCTGAATCATTGACCTAAATAACGTTGCATTAGCTTGCATTAGAAACTCTCCTTTTGAAATTAAAAAGAGGATAGGAGAACTAGCCAAGTATTTAACATGTGAAGGAAATCGCTTTTTCCGCTAAACCGATTTGATGCTGGTCTTTTTGTATTTTACTTGAAGGGTTTATTAAAATTCGAAAGCGTTCAAGTGGATTTGCATTGCGAGCGGCGATTTAAGGATTTAACGATACCTGGCACTGTTTTGACAAATCCTGTAAGCCATTCCTTTCAGGCTTAGGGTGAGTCCTCTTAGAAACGACAAGCTTGCATCCAAACACTCCATGTTTTCCCGAATATTTGAAGTTCAGTTTCATGTTTTTTGAGGTTGTTGAAAACCTCGAAAGGAACTCCGTCGTGACTTGTTGTTTTTAGATTCAATTTCAGCTTCTTCCACCGTTCTCTTGATGTAAGTCGGAAAGAGATGCGTGTGAAGAACCTAGGCCCTGTTGTCGTGCAGGTGGTGTCATGGCCGGAGGCTTTAGCTCGCATGATGACTTGTTCAGACAACAAACTGAAAAAATGTACGTGACCGATGTTTGGATCAGGGGCATCCAACGAGAATATAGTTCAAAACCACTTAAACATGGCATTGTTAAACGTATTTTAGTATTTAAACGGTAGATATAGGCATATCTTTATCCCCTAAAAATTTTGGATCTGTTGGGATTTCCTAGCTGAAAGTCTAGTGATTCAGCCGGAAAAAAGGCTCCCGAAAATTCTAGGTGACCTTTTTTGGGTAAAAATCTGTTTCAGAAATGGGCAATTATACCATTTTTTAGATGTTCGAAAATCCTAGGACAGGCAGGCAAGTAAGAATTTTACAACAAATGTTCCGAAAATTCTAGATCTCAAATCGTCTTCCGAACTGATATTTTCCGAAAACTGACTTTGGGTGCCCCTGTTGGATGTTCTAAAAGTCTATTAGGGACAACGGAAGGTGACAATGCACATTTTTAAACACTTCTTTTGACGAGAGTATGCGACGCCTTGTAAGCGCATATTTATGTTTCTTGAGCTGTACTTAAGTTTCAACTTGACTATGACGGCAAAAACCTCCACGCCGAGGACTATTTGAACGTCCGCCATTTTGCCCGCCATGTTGAAGGCTTGGTTACCAAATATGACGTCATTTTAGGACACTAAAAAGTGCAAAGAATGCAACTTTTGTAAAACCCGCGGTGGACAAAAACTCATGAAGCTAAGGCTGGGAAGTTATTTTATGACTTCACGCGAACCAAAGGAAGAAAAAGCAAATAAACAATGGCAATGGAACGTGCTCTGAAACTGAATTAGCTGCAGCTTTGCTAATAGAGTCAATGGAGTATTTACTCGCCTTTTATTTTATTTCGTAGGATTTGTTTTCGTACTTTATTGTTCTTTTAAACAAAAGAGTCCGCGAAGTTCTGCCTTTTGTAAGACAATTAATCTTTTATGTTATCAGTGTAGTACAATAGGAATTCGCAAACTAACGGTTATTGAACTTCGGCCAAGGTGAACAATATTTTACTCCTCCCAGCAATGTAGCAGGGCAATCGTCACCAGCGACCTACAGTTTGATAGTTTGATGGACTAACTCCCACGAGTCTCCTAAAAATCGGAATGTCTTCGGATGGATCCTGCTGAGAGGATAATAGTTTTCCGATTATCCATTGGTCACTACTGAATATTCACGCTTCCGTGGCAAGCTAAAACGTCTCATTAATCATGAACCGCTCGTCGTTCACTCCTTCGATTCAGTGATGACAGTACAGAAATCTAGCTTCGCGTTTGCCCAAAACGCAGGGAAACGTTTTGCCAAAAATCAAAGAAACTTGTTTGATCTTCCTCGCCTGTGAACTGGAAAGATCAAGGATCTTTGAAATGAGGAAAGACGATTTAGAAAAAGGGAAATATCAGGCGTTCAGTTTATGACAAGCTACATCCTGCTTTTTGCAGTAGTTGCTGTTTGCCGTGAACGCGATGCAAAACTGTTTTGAGAGTTGTCACTCAGTGCTAATAGATCCTTTGTCTTATGTTACTTAGTATTGTATACTAAAGACTTTATCCAAGTCCGGCCTCCCATCTACGTCGTAGAGACGACAACAATTTTCCAAGACATAAATAAGCAAGGACGATTCGGCCGACGACTTTTTACGGCGTTCCTTTATTTTTTAACCTCTCTTTGAAAAAAGAAGAAGAACCTAATGGCCGTGATGTACTCACTACCTCCTAAAAAGAACTTGTCAGAAATGAGTCTTTGTGAAAACAGATCAGTCGACTAAAATCCGTTGCGATTGTTTGCTTTCTGCCTGTGTGGTCCTTCGTTCTTGACAAGTTTACGGAATGATTCCCAATGCCTTTTCTTCAATGCAAACTAGCCATTTGATGGCAGTGACCTTTCAATTTTAATACGTTTAGTTCTTCCCTTACCGGCTATTGGCAATATTGTTTTTCATTAATTCTCTCACTAACCTAGGTAACAGTAATATCGTGCACTTGAGGGTAAGCTATCAGTGGTGTTTCCGTTAAACTGCTCAGTTCGTTTTTCTGGGGTTATGTCCATTTTTATTCGTGGACAGTTGTTCTAACTTGCGAGATGTCGTAAATAACAAAGCTCTCACTGCTAGTCTAAAAGCATTTGGAGAACGTTAGTAATATTACCATTATCTCTACTGTATCCCGATCGATCTTCATCGTGGTATCAAGAGGCTTTAAAACTTGCTTTTTTGGATATGAATTTTTTGACTGGCGAGGCTTTTTTGCCACCTCTACCAAGATACTGAGCTACTAGTGTCCGTAGGTTCTTGTAACCCTTTATTTGGCTGCAGGAGCTATTGTATCTGACCATTTGGAACGTTTATTGGCCTTAATAATTTGACAGTCATGTGAAGAGTAGCGCAAATCATGAATTGCAATGTCGTTTCTTTTAGGAACCAAAATGACACTCCATCGAATGTCGGCCTGGATTCTGATGGTGTCCAGTTTAGCAATGTCAGTAGCCGAACTACCAAGCGATAACGACGAAAAAGGTGACCTGAACAGTTCTGGTTTCTGAACTCGTAGGACGCTTTCCATTTGAACGAACTGACCAGCCAGACAGGACTATGATTTGGAAAGAGTTAACTGAGTAGAGTGTAATGTGAAGTGCTAGATTTGGAAAGACTAACTCTACAACGCCTTCAAATTAACACACTTCAAGGATGATATATACTCCCCCAGAAGAAATCGAGGGAGTATCATCCAAGTGTTCCTTCAAATTGTTGCAGTTTGTTTGCAAACTGACGGGTCTGGCATGCCAATTCTGAAAAAAGCAAAGCGCCCGTAATTTCGTCTGATGTGAAGCAGTTTCGTCCACGGTTGTATGTCCAAGCACAGAACTGAACTTTTACGAGATCGCTGATTTCTGAAAGAGAGCCCTTCACAAATATATTCTTGTGGTTTATAGCGTTATCAAGCTCAGTAAATTAACGAAAGTGTTTTAACGTAAAGCTCTGTCATTTCACTCCAATGCTTGATTTGTTCGGTAAACAGGCAATTGGTCTAATGGACCGTTTGACACATTTACGAAAACGCGCAAGATCCTTCTACAAAACAAAAAATAAACAAGAGTTATCGATTACATTCGAAGAACACTGTAGACTTTTTAAGAAGACGTGAAAATGTTTTTTCTGTCATTAACAGAAGAGAACTCCAGTCCTAAGAGTATGCCAGATTTCCTATTATTCGGTGACATGAAATTGACCGACCACCAGAAAGTCTTGCTGGATATTCCAATCAAAGCTGACAATGGCTCAGTCCCTGTCAAACCACCTGCAGCGACCCGGGAGAAAACATTATTGTGGGAGAATGGAATCATTCCTTATGTATTTGACTGCAGCTTGCGTAAGTAAAGCTTGAGTGAAATGGGATGTGCTTTTAGTTGATAGGTCATTGAAACTGGTTGAACCTTTGTGCCTTGCCGAAAAAAAGTATGAAATTCCTCACTTTCTTTGAGTGACGAAATAGGGTCAGTAACATTCGCTTTGCACACACATGCACATACGCAAACGTTTCGAAGACAATTGCAAGACAAGAAAATTAACATTGCTTTAGGTAAAATTTGTACAACCTTTTCTTTAAAAAAGTTATTGAGGGTGAGTTTCCGATGAAAAGAGGAAGGTCATTCCAGAAATATCTCCTTAGTACAGTTGGGCAGAATTTCTCAGATTGATTCGAAAGTGAGGAATGAATAATTGATTAGAAGATGCAATTCGTGTGAAATAATTGTGTTGATCAGAGACTAAGGGTAAAGAAAAATTATAAGATCTGTCAGCACAGACATAGAGCGACTTTCATATGACCTTAAAAAATAATGTAAAAACAGAACTTAACAAAAATGTAAAATATTTTTAATTGGCTTACCGAACAAAAACGAACGAGCGCGAATTTTCATTGGCTGAGCGAACGCGGATAGAAACCACGTCATCTTTCCATGGAACTTTCTGGAAAGCGATCGGCATTTCGCTTTGACATCATTTGAAATGCGGTAATGTTATTGGGCAATCGAACCGAGTTCCTTTGAGAGAATAAAGAGAAGCTTTGTTTTAATCTTATCAAACATTGTTCCGTGAAAAAAATTCGGAGCACTTTTTTGAAGGTCATACGAAAGTCGCTCTAATCGTGCAAAAATAAACATGAGTACATTTTTACAACGTCACGGAACTTCAGTGGACCTAACTTTGCATAATGTGGAGTAATGTTGTGAAGGCACATCATTAATAATTCTAACTACCTAATTTTGCAAACTTATGAGCTGTGTTAATGAAGTTTCACAATTATTGCCCTACAATATGCAACCATATAGACCTTATTCATAAATGGAGGTCAATTTATCATTCTTTTGTCAAAGTGTAAATTAGCCTACCAAGCCTCGATACCATACAATGACTTGAAAAGAATTCTTGCTCTAAAATGAGGCTTGGTAGGCTAATTTGCACGTGGACAAAAGAATTATAAATGTGACCGCCATTTATGAATAAGGTCTATAATAAATATGGGTAAATAAGAGAGTAATACATATTAATCAGACAATTCTAACCTAAATCATGCTTAGCTCTTATTAATCTGGCAGGAGGTCTGTATTGGAGAATCTTGACCGAGATCGTGAGTACAGACCGAACGCAGTGAGGTCTGTACACACGACAGGTGTCAAGATTCTCCCATACAGACTGACTAAGCTCGGTTAATAAGATGTTTATTATATAGCAAACAAGAACAATTTAATTCTTTATGTAACTGGTTTGTACTGACTGGCATTTTACTTGAGAACGACGGTGAGTGGCGATGAGCTGAACTTAATTCTGCCAAAGTTTGCTCGGCCTCCTTACCTTTTTTCTCATCATGCTTTTTGCCACTTCCATAAATAAATATTGGTAGAAAAAAAATACTCAATACTTTTGCATTTTAGTTTGCAATTTTTTCACCGCAAAACATTACTGGTCTAGATGGGAAAATCTAGACCGCGGTTAATATTGATTTCAGCCAATCAAATTCGTGAATCTGGTAGTTCCTAGTACTTGTGAGATAGAGCCATATAATAATAACACTAATATTGACTGGTTCACATGCAAGCTAGGAGACTATGACTGGTTGGGCTTGCACAATGATGAGAGCATTCGCCTCCCACCACTGTGTCCCGGGTTCGATTTCTGGACACAGGGTCACATGTTCGTTGAGCTTGTTGCGGGCTCAATTTGATCTCGCTCAATTTGATTTCATTTCCAGTCTTCCCAATTAGTAGAGAATTGAATGAAGTAATTATTACGCTTCCATCTATGAGTGGAATACAAAATGAGATTCTAAGAAGGAGGGAACATGACTAATTTGAACAGGGAGCAGGGGTGAATTTTAGAATATGTAAACTCGAACAAGTCTCTTGAAGCGAACAAAGACCATCTCTTTGGAGGCCCTCCAAAGTGAACAACGCGCCCTTCCCAATCTCAGAACTAGAGGCTCTCCTCGTCTGCCGTGAAAGGTTATTTAAAGAAAAAAGACTTGGAACAAAATGTCATTTTTTATCTTACTTACGCTAAACTGGACGCTTTTTCGTTCCTGTTGCAGATAATATGCCTGAACTTCAAAGGATTATCAGATTAGCTATGGATGACTGGGAATCCAAAACCTGCATCAAGTTCGTGCCAAGAAAAGATGAGGAAAAAGAAAAGGATTATGTGACATTTTTGCGAGGATCTCAGTAAGACCGTTTCCTCATTTTGCTCGACTTAGCCATGGTCATGTCATCTTTATAGTCATCATTATAGGTCTCCTATAAGCCTGGTGGTTTCCTGAGGTCTCCTCGCCTAACAACCTGCTGTCTGTTTTTTAAAATTTGTTATACACATAAAGGCAAATAAATGATGATAAATGATGAAAATGATCTTTCGGGCAACATAATGCATGAATAATGAAAACAAAAATCTGTTTATATCCTTTTTTTCTCGTGCAGTTGTTACAGCACAGTAGGCAAGGCCCGAAGCGAACGCCGGGAAGTGTCCGCTGGATACGGCTGCGAGTATCATCACGTGATGGTGCACGAACTGGGCCACGTGATTGGATTTTGGCACGAACAGAGTAGACCGGACAGGGACGAGCATGTGAGAATCGTATGGAAAAATATTGTCAAAGGTCAGCAAACTAAAACCATTAAACTAAAGCAATTTTAAAGGGACAATGTCATGGATTGTTGGTAAAAATCTGGAAAGCAAAGGAGACCTGGTTACCGATGGCAAACGAAAATTAATGGCCAAAGTTTCTTCAAAATCACCTCTTGCATCTTAGATGAACTCCGTAATAACTGAGTATGGCTGAGTATGGCGAAATAAAGGGATAATTCCCATGATACTACCCCTTTAACTGTTCAAAGCTCAAGCAAGTAATTTGAACAAAATGGTGGTATTGTCTCCTTTAATTAGGTTGGGAACACGCATTCTTGAAACAAACATGGCAAGCAGTGGATTCTATGAAGACAGTATACGATTATTCGAGTATCATGCATTACAAATTCAATGCCTTTTCCCGCTCGCGTAAAAGAAAGACCATACAGCCACTGCTGAGAATACGGGCCCGCCCTTATAAGAGGATCTCTCGGCTCGATGCTCTTCAAGTTAATATGATGTACAACTGTAACGGTAAGGTTTTGGAATCTTCTTTGTTGGAACTTTGTGAAATCATGTTAATGAAATAGTGAAATTCAATATGAAATATTTCCAGTATACATTGGTGGGTCATTAGACGAGGTGACTTGAATGTGTTTCAATGATTAACTCCCTTTGATAATTTTTTCAACATTTTAATATGCCAGCGGATTCAAAAATTTCCAAGTTAAGAAGTTATCAATCTTGTCCACAAAATATTGCGAAAACAGATGCAGCAAAGCCGAGGTCAAAGAGTTCATTCCGAGCGTTTGCTTTCAAAATAAAGGTCTCGGTCAAAGAGAGTGGGTAAAATGAGCTGATAACATCACCGCTATTAATATTCTCTCTTTATTAGCGATAAATCAACGGCACGAATACAAGAATGAGTCCACCAATAAAATAACAAACAGAAAAAGGAGGGCAATCACTGGAAACCTGGTAAACATTCGAGGAAAAGATTCACAGCCAAAAAGACAAGGTGACTGTTTTCGCTCCGTTTAATTTTCTTCCTTGATTTTTCTTTGAAAACGTTTTCAAGTGAGTCTTGAAGGTAATTTTCGGGATTTCGTAGCTCTGTTTCAGTTGCATTACTACACTTAGTCATTTAAAATCGATTGTGACTCTCGCTTGCTGCCAGCATACCTTTTTTCCCGTTTATTTTGCGGCCTGCGTCTGTTGCTTTAGTTTTACGCTTCCAACAGTGCAAGTCTATCCGTTATTTGGTGAAAATCGGTTTCCTTTAAGGCTTGAGCAAAAGCCTTGGTGAAAATCATTAAGTAGCTGTCATGAGACTCATTCGATGTGGTAATCCGTCAGTGACCAATCATTAACTGTCAGGATCCGACATTACTTTAGTTAATAATGATTTTAGAATACATAAAATTTCATATATTTTCTAAAATTATTTCATCCAGCTTTTGCGAGATATAACTTGAATTCACACTGAATTGACCACCTGGTAGCGCTACCCACCGGATAAATCACTAAGCAGTGGATAGCGCAATAGGTTTTGCTATGCTTGCCACTGGATAGTGATTTATCCGGTGGATAGCGCTATCCATCTTTTGAACTACTGCGCCCTGGCGAGATAGCTCAGTTGGTAGAGCAGTGCAGCTCAATACCGCTGTCGTGGGTTCGAATCCCGTTTTGATTGTGTTACGAAAATCCACTTTATTTACCATACTTAATACTTAATTTAGGATATTTTTCCGTTTTCATGCAAATTACAGCTGGGACCAAGGAAGAGATCAAAATCGACCCAAACTGTCGTGACACGATAAAAGCCTGTGCCTATTGGGCCAAGAAGGGCTTCTGTGAGTTACGCCGCGATTTCATGCTAAAGGACTGCAAAAAGAGCTGCAACTCTTGTGATGGAGGTATTGTTTTAGCTAAGACTGCCAAAAGCCATGGCAGGTTAGCCATGCTGTCCAGTTGTGTGGGCAGGGGGCAGCATTTAATGTTAATATCTGAGAATGATGGATAACTTTAGCAAAAGGGTATTAAAGTATGACTATGGGAATATCTTAATTTTCCTTCAAGAGTGATTCAGGAGCTCGTCTAGAGGAGCCTCTATTTCCACCGATAGCGGCGATAGGCCATTTGCAACAAACTGGTCACATGACTGATAATTGGTGAACTCAAAGTTCTGACTTTATAAATTCCAGAAATCAGTGGAAAGATCGTGTTTGACTTAGCCAGAATACAAATTTTCAGAGAAATACCACTTTAGGTAAAGATTGCATGACTATTTTGACACTCGAAAGTTCCACACTTTTGTTTAAGAGCGAGAAGCATTTGTCCTCCAGAGTAATTTTTTGTAATTATGCGCCACAAACAGAGCTCAGATTCCTATTTTAGGAAGTAAAAAATGCCCCCCGTCCAGATAGGTCAGACCACAACACCGGCGACTACGTCCTCTACTCTTCTCGAATAGTGAGTGGGTTCTTTAACGTCCCATACTATTTAACAAGGGCTACGAGACGGGACCTCCGGTTTACAGTCCTTATCCGAGAAGACTTGAAAGTCTAACCATGTGCAGATGTACAAAGGCAGCACTTTCTCCCCAGTTATTTTAAGACCCTGAGCGTTGGTCCGGCCGGAGTCGAACTCGCAACCTCACGCATGACAGCCCGATGATCAACCAACTGAGCCACCGGTGCGCGGTATAGCGGGATTTCATTGATAGGGAAATTTTGGGGTAGTGTTGTGTCAAATGCCAAGCATTTTTCTTGTATGCTCTTCTGCCTAAGCAGAGATGGCGAGAGGCTTAACGAGATCAAGGTCATAATCATATACTTCCCCAGTTATGCATTGAACGTTTTATGCACAATTTCATTAACGCGTCACGCTTGACGAAACATTGGGGGACTTCAAAGCCTGAGAACCAGAATTTGTCACAGAGGTGTCGATTTATTGAGATTTCAGCGGTTTAGGTCTTCAAAAGACGTACAAGCGTCAACTCTTGGTATTGTTTTTCTTCACAGTAAACAAAACAGGGGAAGAACAACCTGATACTGAGTGTATGGATATCAAAACTAACTGTCCATTTTGGGCAGAACACGGGTACTGCGAGAAACGACCTGATTACATGACCGTAAAATGCAGGAAAAGTTGTGGATTTTGCAGTAAGTAATATCAGTAAATAAAATGAAGTCTTCTCAGTGTCTACTTACGTCTACATTTTCTTTTTTTTTTGGCGAAAATTTGCCCATGCTTACAGTTCGAGGTTATATATGGACTTAAGTTTGAATCTGTTTAAAGAGTAGTATCTTTCCCTAACTTTGCGCAAGTAGGCCAGGACTATCTTTTGGTTATTATCTCCATGATTTTTATTTCCTAGCTTCGCTTATTTCACCACAATAATGCGATGTTGTAAACATACCTGTCTTTATCAAGAAAATACCAAGTTCGAGGGTGCTCACAGCAGAAAATAAGAAACGCCGAAGTCTACGACAGGCACTACCAGAAAGCGAAAGTCCCAGAAAAGCAATAAATATCATTATTATACATTGTAGTCACCATTTGTCTTCTCATTGGCTAAAAGCCCACAGTTAATTCTGGGAAACAGCGCAACTTACAGATTATTCACTAATCTGTACCTACAGATTAGTGAATAACCTGTAGGTTGCGCGCGCAATGCATGATTTCCAAGAGCAATGTGTTTGAAAAAAACTGTGATCGCTGCGATAATGCGTTTGTCGTTATTTTCTTCAAAACAATGTATAATAAAACAATTATTAGATTAAACAATTGTTTATTGCTACACGTGCTGCACGCAGTTTAGCTCATTTCTTTTCTGTACCCTGCAAAACGACAAAAACGAGGAGAAACTAAAATTAAGTTTTTGATGACAACGAGAGCATATAAAACGTAAAGAGAACCTTTCATTCTTCATTTTCACTTCAAAAGTTCTCTCTCCAATCTATTTATAGCATATTTCGCCCACACTGTACAACGCAAACAAGATGAAACATTCATGAAATACTTAAGATTGTGCGAAGTACATTTTCAAACAATGGTTTTGTTTTTCTTAGAGCTAATTTCAATTGAGAGTCTTAAAACCAAAACCAAAGTAATTACTTTGGCCAATCAAAAAGGACTGACACAATCCGGCAAAACAATCAGAACTCGAAGTAATTACACGTAGCCGACACAAAGCGCGGGAAAATGTGCACGCGTGAGCCACGATTGGTTTTGGTTTCACTTCTGATTGGTTGAAAAAATGGCGCGAGAACTTTTGAAACAATCCGCACTGAGTGAAGTAATCATAAACCAAAGTAATTATCTAATAACTTTCGACACTCTATTGAAAACCGCTCTAGTGTGGTGATCTTCGTTTCTAAAACGATCAGTAGTTTAACGGTGTGAGTGGCATGCACCGACTGCAAATGGCGGGAAAATTCCCGCCAATTTTGTCGTTGGCCTCCAACGACAGCACAAGAATTTTCCACAAGTAGAAAGGGTTAGGTAGCTTACGTAAACTGCTTAATCAAATTTCGTGCAAGAAGATTTGCAATTCAGTTCTCAAAATTTATTGCACGACAAGATAGGCAATATTTCTTTAGATGTTGGTTGTATTTTCAGTACGGCTTGGAAAAGTAAATTTCGTCTCTTTCTCGTTGAATATGCTCCATCCAAAAAGTACTTACTCGATCTTTCAACCATTCTATCAACAGAACAAAAACTCAGCAGTGAATTGTTTTTGAATTCGGATAAAATTTTTGTTGAAGTTGTTATAGAGTGTGAAGAATGCGTAAGTCAAACGCCCAGAGGAATATTTGAAAACATTTCATTTTGAATTTTTTTAAGAAATCTCTGTTTTGAGCAAAGGTATCTCTAGAATTTGCATGGGAACCTTCGTCATGACGTCTTTGTAGCCGTTTGATATATTAAATCCCATTCGATCTGCGTCCAATTTTCTCCAGCTATTCATGAACAACTAAATTTTCAGCAGTTACAATTATCTCTATTCAGCTGAGGAAAGATGTTTGGATCGAGATCCAAGGTGTCGAGCTTGGGCGAGAGGGAAATATTGCACAAGTGATCGATACAGGCATGTGATGCTTCAGGCATGCAGGAGGAGCTGTGCATTTTGTGTTGCAGGTGAGACTGGTCACGATGTCCTTCCTGTTACATATTTCTTCAGGTAGAAGATTATATTTTTGATGGCAATGTTTGCTTCTAACTATTCCATTGGGATAACTGCAGCCGTCTACATAATAATAATAATAATAATAATAATAATAATAATAATAATAATAATATCGCTTTGATGAACCAAACGATGTTTTTGAAGTTCATATTTAATCAAGACATGTTTCGGATGAAACATCATCCAACGTCAGTTGTACAATGAGGAATAAAGTGAAGTTGTGCAATAAGTAGTGTAACAAAGTGAGATATAACATGAATAATTAAGGATGAAGGCGAGAACAGAAAAAACGTAAACTATTTAAGCTAAGAAAAGAGACTAATTAGTATGAAAGGGATAAATTAAGATGTTTGACTTGGGAATTTAAAGATGGCTGCTCCCAAAGGATATGCATGTTTTCTTTAATTTTCAATTGGAAACGTGTGGAAGCATTCCCAAGTCAAACATCTTAATTTATCCCTTTCATACTAGGAAGTCTCTTTTCTTAGCTTAAACAGTTTTTTTTTCTGTTCTCGCCTTCATCCTTAATTATTCATGTTATATCTCACTTTGTTACACTACTTATTGCACAACTTCACTTTAATATTCCTCATTGTACAACTGACGATGGATGATGTTGCATCCGAAACATGTCTTGATTAAATATGAACTTCAAAAACATCGTTTAGTTCATCAAAGCGATGTCTTACTTTGTGCTGCTACGAAGCCTTGGTAATAATAATAATAATAATAATAATAATAATAATAATAATAATAATAATAATAATAATAATAGTAATAATAATCACTTCATTCAAATCTCAAGGTTATTTAGCCGAGAACGAGTGCTTTACTAATTTTGGAATATAATTAGAACGAATCAAATCAAATGTTGGTTTTTGAGGAGAGGGGAAAACCGGAGTACCCGGGGAAAAAATCTCTCGGAGCAGAATAGAGAACCAACAAACAACGTATGGCTTCGAAACCGGTAATCGATCCCGGGCCACATTGGTGGAAGGCGAGTGCTCTCACCACTCTGCCCCAGTTACTTTGTGTTGTGGATGTTCATCGAAACACTCACTCCAAAATTTGAGCATGCGCAATTCAAACAGAAGTCCTGATGCGCTCTGGGAACCAGATTGCGCTCATCACTATCTAAAAGTAACATATGTTTCGGCCGCTGGCAATAGGTACGAAGGCCTTAGGAAAGAAAAACGATGAGCTGACCTGACCAGTTAGTCACTTACTCTTCGTTTCAGAAACGCACGACTGTAAGGACAAGGCACCGTCTCGCTGCCCAAGGCTAAAGGAAGAAGGATATTGCAAATCAATGAAACCAGACGTTCGTCTTAACATGAGGAATATGTGTGCATTGACCTGCGGGTTTTGCCGTAAGTGGCGCAGGTTGTGTAACTTTTCACACACAAAAATGTTTAAAGAAACTTTTATTCGCTCATTTAGATGAGAATTTATGTGGCAAATACTGATATTTGTCGACAAGAAAGCGCGCGCCTTTTTATAGATGGAAAACAAAGTTTCGCAAATGCAATTATTCAGGGGCACCCAACGAGATAAAAGTTCAAAACCACTTAAACATAGCATTGTTAAACGTATTTTAGTATGTAAACGGTAGATATAGGCATATCTTTATCCCCTACAAATTTTTCATCTGTTCGGATTTCCTAGCTGAAAGTCTAGTGATCCGAAATTTATAGGGATCAAAACTTACATTTTCGAAAATTTCAACCAGAAAAAACGCTCCCGAAAATTCTAGGTGACCTTTTTAGGGTAAAAATCCGTTAAAAATAGGCAATGATACCATTTTTTAGATGTTCGAAAATCCTAGGACAGGCAGGCAAGCAAGGAATTTTACAACAAATGTTCCGAAAATTCTGGATCTGAAATCGTCTTCCGAACAGATATTCTCCGAAAATTGACGTTGGGTGCCCCTGATTATTGTCCGTGTGGCAAATATTCTTAAAGAGATTTTGCGGAATATCTACTGCCTTAAACACGAGTAAATGTAATTTTCACTCAATAAAGCATGCCACATAACGTCTTTTCTCGGGTGAACGAGAATGAACTTCTCGTAAATGGCAGTGACTCAGTTCTCCAGTTCTTAAGAAAAAGGGCGTGACAGAAGGGAATCAGATTCTTGCCTTGTAATCGCCCAATTAACTATTCAAAAGAAAGTGACATAATTTGATGTTTTGCTTCCAGGAAAAATAAAGCAAACCGCGGAAAATCCGAGACCTACCGTCAAGCCCGCTTGTGTAGATACGTTCAAAGGATGTTATGGATGGTCAAGGCTTGGTTACTGTTCTTCAAACTGGAAGGGTCGCTTTATGCGCGATTATTGCAAACGAAGCTGCAACCTGTGTGTCCCTATTGATCCAGAATACACAGGTACTTTCATTCGTTTATTCAGCAACTGCATAAAAGCAATAGATTGTTCTGTTGTTAGTTCATCGCCACCATGCTAATTGGTGGATAACAGAAAAGATCGGGTCTTTCTCCTGTTCCTTTTCTTTGTCTACAAGCATTTACAAATGGCATCATCAACTGTCATCAGTGACTCGGGAAATTGTTTGTGAAATACCCAAAAAGGAAATTGCATTAGGAAGATGTAAAAACACATGAAATTTTCGAGGAAAGCGGAAAGCAACAGAAAACGTAAGAAGTAAACAAAACGTAGATTTAAAGGAAACACAGTTTCACATAAAATAATAATGGGTCAACCTTTCTCTACGTTGTGTCTTCCCACACTTTGAGCAGGCCATGCATTCAGCTTCGAATCTTATTGGATCCATGATCTTTTTCAACCCAAGTGCCGATTTATTGCTCCTTACATTTACACATGAATGGGTTTTGGTTTGTACTATAAACGGGACTAATTTATTTTGAAAAATCAGGTAGGTAAGCATGATAAGCAAAACACACCTAACGCAAATTACTCTCGGTCATGATTTAATTGAAGAATACTGTGTTCAGAAAATTACTATTGGGTTCAGTTTTCTTATGACATGAAGAATGCTTCAAGTCTCAGAGGGTATCAATGGCCTCCTCCAGTTGTTCGATAAATCTGAGCAACTTAAAATGAAGAAAGAAGTTTGTTCCTATGTGTTGTTGGGCTCGACCGTGTCCACAACCGATTCATGAAATTGTTTTGTTTACTAAGGTGAGAAGTGCCTGGACAATGACATTTCTTGTGAATCCCTGAAACGAGAAGGATATTGCGAAAAAGAAGAATACAAAAATCACATGGAATTCAATTGCAAGAGAACTTGTAACCTGTGCCGAAGAAGAATAGGTGAGCCTTCATATGTGGATGGCTTCAAAGGTGAAGTCCTTACTAGCTCGCCCGCCCATAGAAAGTTCAATAGATTGCTAAATTTACTCATGGATATTGGATTAGCTTGAGGTACCCTTTGTCTCCTGACATTCATCCATCCAAAGACAGTGACCAAGTACATGGTTTGAGTTCTGATCATGCGCATTTAAGTTTTAAAGTCGAGTTTTTGTCAAGTATGCATTTTCAGATCGAAAAACTTGTTTAGGAGCTCATGGGTTGCTAATGATGTACCCTAGAGACCAGATCATTACACCTCAGTGGACATCCCCAACTCTACCATCAATGGGTGGTTTTTCATTGTGAGGGTGGGATGGTAAGGGACAACAATTTATCACCCTTTTCTGATAAGAGTTGAACGTCCAACTAGTTTATGGGGAGATTTGGAGGAAACGACTTTTGCTTTCGACGTTCGCATGCGACTACCTTGTGCAACGACTTCACCACAAATCGTGTCGTGTAAATCGGACCATAGACACTCTGACACCACACAAGTTCACAAGTCGTGCGCGTGTAAGTGGTCAAAAGTTTATGACGCAATGCTAGTTGCTTGTGAAAGGTGTAAACAAATCCCGTACCTTCTAAATCTCTCCTAAGGTTTATGGTTTGAGTGAGGCTCCAGCACTTTGCTAAGTTCTGGCGTTTATTCAATTAAGTCCAGTGTAATCTCGATTGAGCCAACTGTCATACAAAGGCATCCATTTCTCGTGGGTTACTTTTTAAGACCGTGGATGTTGATCTAGCCGAAGTTTGGCTACGATCTTCCGCAAGTTGCTTGAAGCCGCAACACAGCAACCCAACCGGCCGGTGAAATCGGAGTGGGACAAGAAAAAATGTGCGTTGACAGTTGTAAGGCCCGATGTTCTAAGGCATTGGGAAGTTTATTAAATGTTGAAAAAAAGATTTCATTATATATGATTTACGTTAATATGCACTGTTTAAATGTTACATGTGATTTATGATTGCATATTATTTGTATCTTCATAAATATTCTTAGCAATGCCTCCAACGTGTAGCGACAAACACGTTCTCTGCAAATATTGGTCTAATCGAGGGGATTGCTACAATAAAGCTCCTTACATGATATCAAACTGCCCACTGGCCTGTAATATTTGTCATAAGGGAATTTACGACCTGTCTGGTAAGACATCACTTTATTTGACTGGTATAATCTTTGACGCCGTTCGTGGAGAAATTTGATTTGTCTCACATTTTAAGATCTTTTGTATTCTGCGCCTGATATCGAAAATGAAAATACATGTATGTCGTATTGTAAAACCGGAACCAAAGTTCTCATTTTGAAAAACTCGGACAGTTGGTGCCGGACCAATCACTACGCGAAGCAAGTATGGAACCCGCGCTGAGGGCGGGAAAACCACAATTGCATCGTTTGGCTTTCACTTCTAACTGGCTGGAAAGGCGGCGTGAAATTTTAGAGCCAAGTTCTCAAGCGTATTAATTTGAAATGAAAGCAGTCTTGTGATTACTTTGAAAACTCTATTGATGTCGATTGATAAACTTCAAGACTACCTCCATTGCAAAAGTTGTCCTGTATTCCTTGCAATGGATTTTTTAGTCATTGGTTGTCTCTTCTATGTTTAGCTTGGTAATATAATCCTTAGATGGTCTTCTTGGTTCCTTTGTTAGTGAATCCCCGCTATGAAGGCAAACCTTGCTTTGACAGACACACGAAGTGCTCCGAATGGACCGAAGCTGGTTACTGTGATATTTACTCCAACTTTATGTACAAGAAGTGTCCAATGAGCTGTGAAGCTTGTTACCCAGGTAGGACGTTATTCACTGTTTATATGTCTCTTGGACCAGTCATGTTGTTGTAATCGTTGAAAAAAAGGAAATCGTTACTCTCGTAGCTCAATTATTTGTGCCTACGTAAGCTGTTAACAATGAGTCTATTTTCTACAGAAGTCACGATAACTCCAAAACAGATCCACTAGTAAGAATCGTGTTCTGGTCTTCTTCAACCCATAGTGAAGATACCGCCATTTATTACTCCTCCCCGACTAGGAACCGCAATATCACTACAAACTATTTTCCCGATAAATTGTATTGGTTGGCGAATTTCTATAGCGAAGATATCGTTGACGTCACCTATTGTCCTTTTTGTGCCAACCAGAGCCTCATTGGCTGTCGAAACAAAGGGTCATTTGTTCCTGTGGTTGGTACATTTGAATAACTGACGAAAGCAATACTTGTACATCGCGCGAGTATGAGTTGCATGGTTTGAGACGCGGACGGCGACCGGAAGAGAACGTTTCGCGTGCCAGGGCAGTGGTGTCTCCCAGATTTTTGTACTAATCTTCTTTAATAGATAAAAGATATTTAGCAATGTAAATGTGGTTGTGTGAACACAAGTTAAAAGAGAAAACAGCTCACTTCCGGTTGCCGTCCGTGTCTCAAAAACGCGCATGCTTAAGCTCCCTAATAGCATATGATAACGAACTTCGCTTCATCACTGATGAAGGCATAAGAATTAGCCGAAACGTCTGTTGAAAAATATCAAGAGTCAGAGGCAAACCTTTTTCCGTAGAACTTATGACATCTCCTGACTACACTTTTTCCATTTTTCAAAGACCGAGCTATTAGAGAAATTTAGTATCCAGTCTACGTGAAAAGGCAAACGCTACTTCTTTGTCATAATAGCACGAAAAGTCTCTCTCTCATCAGTGACACACTCGGCTATCGCTTCTTATACCACCTTGCTGTTCTTACCACATCGAGTAGGGACTTTAAATTTTACGACAACGACGTTTTTTTTGTGATTTCACGTCGTTGCTGTTCAGAGTGCCGCAAAAATATGTGCTGAAATGCGTGCTGCACGTGCAGCACGAATGTTTTTCCTCTTTTAACCAATGCGGATATTAGCGCCGTTTATACGAGAAAAATAGTCCGCGTCTTCTATAAGCCGCGGCTTACATAAGACACAAACTGAGTAATTTATACGAGTACAACTTACAGAAAGGCGCCCACAAACGAGGAAACATTGTTGCGGAAACAGTGTCTCCCGAAATGTTTCCTCGGCGCGCAAAGGAGGAAACAGTTGCCGAGGAAGCATGGAAATGTGTAACATTTTTGCCTCCCGGGAAGGAAATTTTGCTTCCGCCACAAATGGTTCCTAGGGCCGCAAACGGGGAACCATTCGCTTTCGCAACACGCAACATTGTTTCCTAGTTTGCGGTCGCCGCTCTCGTCGCGGCTAAGTTCCCGGCCAACTGGTCCAATGATGAACGAAGTGCTCGCGTCTTATGTAAGCCGCGGCTTATTTTCTCTCGTATAAACGGCCCTTTTGTTCTTTGGTGGCGTCTCGTTGACGAACGAGGTGTAGATCTTAAAGTTCCTATTACGGAACAGACGCACGTCAACATAGAATCTATTTGTTGAAATTTCGGTATGATGATCTTATGTTGGTTTGTTTTCAACATCTTGTTTTCGGTTACGGGCTCCTTAAAATTTTTTTCCTCTTTCTGTTTCTTTTCTTTTCCAGAAAATAAATTAGCTAAGCCATGCAAGAACGAGCTGGATGACGCGAACTGTGAGCACTGGGCTGGAATGGGTTATTGCCAAAGCAGATCTGAAATCATGATTTACAAGTGTCAACATGCTTGCAACTCGTGCCCCAAAGGTAGTCAAAGTTAATTAGATGTGATACTGTGCGAGCATCTATTATAATGGCTTTCGGAATAGGTGGAGAAAACGGTGAATTAAAAACAGACGACAGAAACAAAGAGCCCTGAAACTTTGCTAAAATATCCGGAGCACCAAGCCTATTCGTGGGGTCTCAAAGCGAATAAGATTAGTGGCGGCTTTGCACACGCGCGATTTCAAATTTGTATGCTTAGTTACCTGTCCTGTGGATGGAGACCAGGCTGCAAAGTTACTTTCCCTGTGGAGGCTACTAGTAATTAGGATTCATTGTTTTCTAAGCAGCAATAGAAGAACAGAGCAGCTTTATCAAAACGTATAACAACGTTATCATTAGCCTTACTTGCATACACAGGCCAGTAATTCAACTTAACAGCAAGTTTTCATTTTCTTCCTAATCATCATTGCTCTATTGCAAGTATTTTTACATTCATTTACATTCTCCTCATTCCAAACATATTGCGTCATTCACTAAAGGCCGGGACACAATAGGCGACAAGTCGCAGCGACAGGTCTCTGCGACGAGTTGCTCTGTGTGTCCTGCTTGCAAAACAAGTCGCTGCGGCACGTCGCCTGTTCGGTGCACACGCAGTGATCTCGTATGAAGGGGAATGTGAACTAGTTTTCTACTTCAATATGGCTGACCATGCGACGCTCTCTCATTGGTTCATTTATATTTTGTCGCAGCGACTTGTTGCCGGAAGTGTACACACAGTGCGACAACGCTGGTTTGAATTTGTGCGACTAATCGCGGCCACAAAATTCTGCCGCAGCGACAATGATTTTCATAAAATTAGCCTTGTCACTCAAGGCGAATTGTTGCGGCAACTTGTCCCCGCGACGTGTCGCAGCGACTTATCGCTTAGTGTGTCCCGACCTTAATGCTTGTTTTTTCTATTTTTTAGAGCCTGTGAAAATTCGGCCGGCGCAGCCAAAGGGTAAGAAAATACTGTCAACACTGTCTATTATGACGCAAAATAATGTTGTGGCTGAAAGTCACGTGTCGTACGAATGAGCCACTCAGAATAAATTGGTACCCAAAGCGGAAAACGCGGACAGGCAATTTTGCCGCTCATAGGTAGAGAAACTGGCGAGAAAAGACTTTATTGGTGTTAACCGATAAGAAATCAAGGCTAATAGTTCCAAACTTTAATTCCAAGAGCATAGTAGAAGCACAGCAAAAGAAGAAACAGAGTAGTAAAGGTACAAAAATGTGAAGACGGGATTGTTCTGAAGGCTTTTAATTGTTGATCAACTCAATTTTAACGACAATTACTTGGTGATTAGAAGCAATTAACTTTTGTTAAATAATAGACTTGCGTAATTAGTATCAATTGTGTCGGAGGACGAAACAATTATTCAACTAATCTGGCCTATACAAATGAAGCTCTCACAAAATTATGCTCTTTGAAATTAAAATGAAAAGCGCTCTTGCATAGCTAAATAAATTGTTTCCACGTTGGTTTGATCATAAGCGCAATAGTCCATTTTACAGTTGTATGCTTAGTTACTTGGCCTATGAATGAAAGTGAGGCTGGAGTTGACCTTGTTTTGATAAAAAACTCACTGCTTTTCTTATGTAAATTCTTACTAATTAGCATGACAACACTGACATCATTAACATAAGAAAAAGAGGGAGGTCTGTATCATAACAAGGTCAACACCAGCCTCACTTTCATTTAAAGGCCAGGTAACTAAGCACACAACTGTAAAGAGGTCTATTGCTCTTATATTCACTTCTAATGTCTTGATGGAATCAAGGCAACTGTTCCCACGATTGTAATGAAGGAGGAGGTAGTTAATGTCAACGTCGGTAAAGGAATGAATAGATGTGGTTTTTCCGATGATGAATAGGGAATACCCGGAGAAAAATCCGAGTTCTCTCGCCACTATTCGAGCCCATCACTTTCCGCTTACCTATCAGTCTTTCTTCCCCAAATCTTTCCAGAGTTACCATTGAAAATCTACATCTTTTCAACGAAGCTGTTTCTTTCATACTGAAGTTTTCTGCAGCATTGTGATTCGTTTTGTTGAAGGCATTAAGTGTGATGCAGCATGTAAAAAGTGGCTTGAGCGAGGACAGTGTACTACTAAATGGAGAAGGCGCTGTTTAAGAACGTGTTTGGCTTTGGGATGTGACGACGAGCCCGTTAGACCAGAGGGTAAGATGATTACACGTGGAATGTGTGTATGTCCGTGTTCCAGCATGGCTTTTTCGACGTTGCCGCAAAGCCGGCGCCACATTTTGCTGGAAAGAATAAGCCAAAGCACAACCGTGGGAAGCCTGTGCCTTAATCTTTCCTCGGAAATTATGAACAACGGTTGTTAGAGGGGACCTTCGGTTTATTGTCTTTCAGAGAAGTTTTGGAGGTCCAACTACTTGCAGATAAAATTGAAAAAAGTATCTCTTTCCCTCCACATTTTTATAAGATCCCAGGTCTTAGGACGACTTTCCATTTGACAGAACTGACCGGCCAGAACGGGCATTTGGAAGGTCTAATTCTACAAAGGCTTCAAATTAACACACTTGGAGGATGATATATACTCTTACAGCAGAATGCGAGGGATTATCATGCAAGTGTTCATTTCAATTTGTGCATTTCCTTTGCAAACTGACGGGTCTGGTCGGCCAGTTCGGACAAAAGCCGGGAAACCTGAAGCACCCTTAGTACCGGGATTAGAATCCATGCCCAAAACCAAAAGAGCCAGTTGGGCAACCTATCCTCTACCTCTGGAATGACTACTATCGACGCTTGGCGCTTGATAGGGATTATGGGAAATGAATATCCATTTTTAAAATCCGAGCACTAATGCCTAAACTCGCTGGACTTAATCCTGGGAATGTTCGATTAATAACCCCTTCACTTAACCACTAGACTACCGCATCGCTAACTGACAGAACCCTTTTTAAAAAGTATATCAAAATATTTTTTCTTCCGAACGCCGCTGTAAACGTGTTAATAATATACACGAAAAAATTACTCAATTCTGATTGGCTGAAAAAGGAGTGCAGCTCTTCTGTAACACGAGTGCAAAATGTGTAACACGAGTGCAAACTTGTAACACGAGTGCAAATTACAAAGGCTTTCTGATTGGCTAAACACACAAAAGAAACCAACAAGAACCAATCAGATTAGAGCTGTTTCTATAGCAACATATTGGCGGAAATTTTAAGATAAGACGCGGAGGAAAATGGCCGGAGTTTTCAGCAAACAACGATTTGGTTTTGCGAGCGAAACAACGATTGAAGAGCTAAAAAATTTTTCCAAAAACCCAAATACAGTAAAGAGTACGTCTTTCTGGCTGAATGTATGGGAGACGTGGTGCAAACAGAAAAATATTGTCAACAAAATCGAGGAAAACGAGCCAGGAAAACTAAACAAGCTACTTGAATCATTCTACGCTGAAGTAAAAAACAAAAACGGTGACGACTACGAGCCAGACAGCTTAAAAGTGATGATAGCTGCACTTGATAGACATTTAAATGAGAAAGGATACAAGTTTTCCATCATAAGAGACAGGGAGTTCCACTCTTCCAAGCAAGTTTTAGAGGGGAAAGCTCGGCAACTTCGCCAATCCGGTATGGGCAAACGTCCAAATAAAGCCAGAAGTTTAACTGAGGAAGAAGAGGAGGTGCTGTGGGAGGGAGAAAAATTTGGATCCAAAACTCCAGAAGCGCTTATTTCTTCTTTGTGGTGGCTTTTGACGCAGTTTTTTGGTCTCCGCGGTCGTCAAGAGCACCACGCAATGAAAATGGAAGATTTTCAACTCTGCAAAAATGACGAAGGTATGGAGTTCGTGCAGTTTACCGAAGGTCCAACGAAGACCAGACAGGGCGGACTGCAGAGCAAGAACAGAGATTTTCAGCCACGAATGTTCTCTGTTGGAGGAGAAAGGTGTCCGGTTGCTCTCTTCAAGCAGTTTGTCGAGCGAAGACCACTTAACATGCGATGGTCAGGTCCTTTCTACCTCAGTATCAAAAGAAACCGAAGACTGAATGACAACATCTGGTTCAAAACTCAACCAATGGGCGTAAACACCATTAGCAACATGATGAAAACAACTGTGGCGGGTACTAGCCTTGAAGAAAGTCACAAAAAATTTACGAATCACAGTGCTAGAAAGACAACAGTGAGCAAGCTAAAGAAAGCAAACGTTGAACGCTCAGATATAGTGAAGGTCACAGGCCACCGAAGCGTACAATCCCTTGACGATTACGATGAAGCCGACGAGGAAGAACAACGACGACTCTCCAGTGCAATATCCAAACGGAATTATGAAAACCCCGGTGCTGAGAAAAAGCGAATGGCAGTTTCCGACATCACGACAACTGCGGCTCCACTCGCTCCGGTAAACACGAACATGCCAGTACCACACACATTGGCCGGCCCATCGATGACAGCGACGAAAGAAAACCAATTCCCACCATCACTTTCAGGTTTTCAAACTCAGAATTTCTCTGTAAATCCAACCATGATGAGGTCCCAGGAACAGACCATGATGAACACGTTCAACAACTGTCAAGTGTCTTTCATCATTGGCCGCTCGAAGCGAGCTCCTGAGATTTCAAAACGACAGCCCAGT
>OX421447.1:48306968-48309468 GCA_949126865.1 Montipora capitata | reverse complement strand
TCTCTTGACCCGTTCCCCTCCCTACAAATTCATTTTGACTTGCAAACCCACGACACTTTGCCTTTGGATACAGTAAAGCAGTAGTGTAGCAGCTCTCGTCACCTGCTATTGTTTGGTATTGTAAGCAGCTTGGATGAATTGTTTTTAAGTCTAAAGCCGTGTTCACACTCAACGTTGACTATGATCAACTGAAAAAGTACATACTCCATTCAATTTTATTCAATTATGGTTCTGTTCACATCTGCAAAAATTCAAATACAATACGCAGTGCGAGACAAAGTGGCGCCGTATCGCGTGGCTGCCACGATTATCATCACCATCATGTGCTTGAGGCGAGAAGAGAACCAGGGATAGCTTCCGAGAATAGAAGAAGTCAAATCCAAACCTTCGCTCCATAAAGCGATTAAAAGTTTCCGTCTGCTCATACCACCACGTGCTCGCCATTCTGTTCAATTACGCATTGTAATTACTTCAAACAACCCCTTTGAGGTTGTTTGAAGTAATTATAATCCAGTTATAATCAGGGACTGCAATTAGTTGATGTGAACCCTTTTCATATTTAATTCGATTATAATTCGATCATAATCGAGGCCTAATGTGAACCTAGCTCAAGTCATTGTTTCAATCGTTTAGTCTGTTGGTTTTGGCTAGCTAGGAAAAGGAAAGGAAAGGAAAGGAACTTTATCTAAGTGTCAAGTCGTACTAGCGCTGGAGCACTAATTGGGGACACTGTAAACTGAAATTAACGAATATTAACGCAAATCAAGTCAAATGTTGGTTTTTGAGGAGAGGGGAAAGCGGAGTACCCGGAAAAAACTTCTCGGTGCAGAGTAGAGAACCAGGTAGCGAGCCAATCACATAAACACGTTACGAGAGATGCTACATCACCCAAGTAAAGGCGGCCATGAAAACCTTGGCTGCCGTTCTTTTAATGTGATGTATATTTTATAATTTGGACAGTGACTTATCCACTTGATAGAGTTACCCGGCTTTTAAACATATAACTGGGGCTTGGAAGCTTAAAGGGGTTAGGTCACGCAATTTTAGGCAATTTCAGCATTGATCAAATGTTCATAGAATTAACTGAAATAACAAAATAACGGTTCAAAACTATAGAAAAACTCAAACAAAACACAGGAAAGCTAAGAAGGGACAAGGATGGACAAAACTGGAGAGGATTGAAATGGATTGCATTTGGGTAAATTTGAAAAACGTCGGCCCACCTTTTTTCAAATTTATATAAGTTTATATCAAAATGTCATTTAAACAGCTGGAAAATCATTCTCAATTGTTATGTGGCCGTGATTTTGCAAATGAAAGACTTTTGCTCTGCCAATTTGACGTTTAGAGCTCATAACTAACAAAATTGAACAAAATTACCTTAAACAGCGTGACCTAGCCCCTTTAAGTCTTAGCTTTTTGCATGCTGATTGCCTGAATGAATAAGCTTTAAGAAATTTCAGTGACCCCCCTCAGAGGAATTCATATTACCTTTGCGGCTAATTTAGGTTATCGCATGTTAGTTCTCTGAGTGAACGTTCTCTTTCAAGAAGACCAAGGTTTAAAAAAAAACACCTCTCAACCTTCTGTACAAATTTGTACATTTCATAGGCACAGTGTAACAGTGCATTTTACTATATTAGCTTTTTTTATGTATATTCCCAGTTATAGAGAAGTCAGTATAGCATGCAGACTGCGGAAACAACCCAAATCTTTACTAATGCCTTTACTAATAACTTTAAGGATTTTAAGGCTAAGGGTTAGTAATAGTAGATGGTTTGGGTATTCTTTTCTTAAGGCGCTTTCCTTTGGTCAGAACTGGCCGGCCAGACCCAATAATTTGCAAAGAAAATGCAACAATTTGAAGGAACACTTACATGATAATCCCTCGCATTCTTCTCGGGGAGTATTTATCATCCTCGACGTGTGTTAATTTGGATTCGTTGTAGAGTTAGTCCTTCGAAATGCCCGGTTTGGCCGGTCAGTTCTGTCAAATGGAAAGCGCCCTTAGTTTGCATTTTAACCCTAGTCTGCAGTCTGCATTATACACTGACTGGTAACTAAAGCGTCATACCCATCCACAGCTAGATTTTGTCACACCTGGCATATAACGCATGCGCGGCCATTTAAGGCCATTTATTTTTAAAAGGAGCACGCAGTATTTATGGCTTCTCATTGTTATACATACAAACATCAGATCTATATTCAGGAGACTATACCTATGAAAGAGTTTATATTAGGTGAAAAAGAATGTAACAGTACTTTCTTAACACGCTTCAAGTTATTATTGGGTTTATAAGGTTACAGTCAGGCTTATCATTATTACACATACAAATATCTGATTTATATTTAGGAGACTATACCTATATGAAAAGGTTTATATCAGCTGCAAAAAAACTGTAAAAGTTTTTTATTACTGTTTAAAAACACAAAATAAATTGATTCACTTACCTGACCAATAAATCTGCAGCATTGGGCTATTTCCGAGTCACTGTTTGTC
>OX421447.1:48286968-48291968 GCA_949126865.1 Montipora capitata | reverse complement strand
CAAGGGATTTGAAATTAGAGCACAATGCAAATCTAAGAGCTGTTTTACGAAAGGAACAACAAAAGAGTGAGGAAAGTTCCAGCAATGATTCCCGATCCATGCAAGAGGAAATCGTGGATATTACAGGTACGATTTTGACGCCACGATGCGCCGCTTGTGGGAAGGAAGATGCTTGGTTATGTTTTTGTGGTGCTTGCAAAGTTACAAGATACTGCAACGAAGAGTGCCAAAGAAGAGACTGGGAGAAACACATGCGCATCTGCGAGGGATTACGCCGCAGTTAGCGGCAGGAATCCAGATTTTTTTAATATTATGATTGTAGTAACCAACAGTTTATTTTAAAATTAAATGCTTGCTTTGCAGAAAGACCGTGAGTAGATCTTTTTTTTTTTTTTTTTGGAACGATTAATTTTTCTGGTAGGAAACTGAGTGCATACATACATATTTAGTTGACTGCTCCCCTTAAGGGGGCTCTCCAGGGTCAATGAAACAGAACAGAACAACATCAACAACTGTTAAAAATTCCAATTTGCCCGAAGCAAACCAGTTGGCTACTTACAAGTGTTGACTTAACTGATTAGAGTGTAATGTGAAGTGCTAGTTTTCTACCCCATATGAACCATGTGAGCGTTAGCCCTACTAATGGAAATTAACCCTTTCACTCTCAATATCTGATTAGTAATTCTCCTTTCTAGCTGCTATACATTCCCTTTTATATTAGTTAAGAGAATTTGATTTTGATCAAAATAACACCATCTGACTGATAGGTTTATTCATTCTCAACACCTGTCTTCTGAATAGTGAATTGATATTATAAGGAGAAGTTACATACCAATCAATTCCAGGAGTGAAAGGGTTAATGGACCCACACAAGGACAGAGAAAACTCTGACCAGGGTGGGGATTGAACCCACGACCTTCGGGTTAGATCATTGCTGTTCTACCGTCTGAGAAGGTCAGACGGGAGCAGGACGTAAAAACTGAAGATGTTAAAGTCACGGCAATGAACATGTACATATACAAAGAAGGATTTCGTTTTTGCAAACGTTGGCCGTGTAGCAAACGTTGGCACTTCATTGCCATGACTTTAACATATTCGGTTCCCACGGCCTGCTCCCGTCTGACCTTGTGGCTCAGTCGGTAGAGCAGCGGTGATCTAACCCAAAGGTCGTGGGTTCAATTCCCACCCTGGTCAGAGTTTTCTCTGTCCTTGTGTGGGCTAACGCTCACATGGTTCATATGGGGTAGAAAACTAGCACTATAAATTACACTCTAATCAGTCAAGTCTGTACAAATATAAGTGCTACAAGGCCAACGTTTGCAAATAGGTAATCCTTCCTTGTACTTACAAGTGTATCCGAAGAGTTGAGCCTGGGACTACCCGAATCAAATTCAACGAGTGGTCAGAACCGGTCTTGCACTCGTAATCTCTGAATCTCAAGGCAAGCGCCCTAACTTCCTAAAGGAGTAACCTCAGATTAGCGGGAGCTTGCACTGTTAATTAAACTAGGTTTAGGTGAGAAACGTCCTACCCATGCACTGCCGCGATTAAAATGTCCAAGAGAGATATCGGATCTTCTCGAACCAAGTGGAAGATCATCGGAATTAATATACTCGGAAGCCGGAACCAAATCCCAAGCTGTGATTGGCAAGATAGCTCCATCTTGCCCGCTCGGGATTTCTCGCTTGGTCCCGCAAGATCAAAGATCATTTTTTGGTGTTTTATCCCATATAATAAATCATTTTTTTACAATGACTGCAAAATTCTCGCACGCTCATTAGCTAATTTTTATTGTCAATAAGCAGACAGACACATAAATTTATAATTTATGCGATGATGACGCGATATCGCTCGCGTCAGATTGAAGTTTCTTGCATTTTTGTCTCGCGTTTTTCTCGTGTTTTGACTTTGACCCCTCTGCCTTTTTGTTATTGTAAAAAACAAATTCATGCGTTTGTCCTGTTATTGACAAGGAATTTCGTCATAACATTGTCAAAGTAGCTGTGGATCCCTGAACAGACTTAACTGATTAGAGTGTAATGTGAAGTGCTAGATTTCTACCCCATCTGAACCATGTGAGCGTTAGCCCTACTAATGGAAATCGGCCCACACAAGGACAGAGAAAAACTCTGACCAGGGTGGGAATTGAACCCACGACCTCCGGGTTAGATCACCGGCGATCTAACCCGAAGGTCACTAGCACTTCACATTACACTCTAATCAGTTAAGTCTGTTAGTGCTACACGGCCAACTTTTGCAAAAACGTAATCCTTCCTTGTATTTGTGGATCCCTGAGGCGATATCCGCATTCGTGATCAACAACAGAACAGACGCATGAAAAATTGACATCAATTTGTTAAATTGACCACGTTTGCTCGGTCAAGATGGCTAGAGTTGGCCTCGTTCTTTTTGTGCGTGTTTATGGACCAGCATACAGCTTCGTCTCGATCCATTAACACGCAAAAAAAGAACTTGGCCAATATCCAGCCATCTTAACCTCACGCTTGGTCAATTAATAACCCATATTTTTTTATTTGGCTCTGTCTCACAAGGATTGGAAACTACCAAATTCATGGATTTGATTGGCTGAAATCGATATTGATCGCGGTCTAGATTCTCCCATCTAGACCGGCATTGTCTAGCGGCAAAAAAGTTGCAAACTAAAATGCAAAGATTTTGACAACAATAAAAGCAAGGTGACACACGTTAACACCAACCGGTGTGGCCAACACATCAGACATGCGCACAACCATTTCACCCGGTCAATTAGCAGCCATGGACAGCTGTTTCGGCCTTTTGGGCCTCGTAGTTAAAGGGGCTAGGTAACGCAATTTTAGGCAATTTCAGCACTGATCGAATGGTCATAGAATTAACTAAAATATCAAAATAACTGTTCAAAACTATAGAAGATCTCTAACAAAACGCAGGAAAGCCAAGAAGGAACATGGATGGATAAAACTGGAGAGGATTGAAATGGATTGAATTTGGGTAAATTTGAAAAACGTCGGCCCACCGTTTTTCAAAATTACATCAGTCTATATTAAAATGTCATTTACTAAGCTGGAAAATCATTCTCAATTGTTATGTGGCCCTGATTTTGAAAATGAAAGACTCTTGCTCTGCCAATATTTGACGTTTAAAGCTCATAATTAACGAAATTAAACAAAATTACCTAAAATAGCGTGACCTAGCCCCTTTAGCATACCAGGCGTGTGCGTTTAGCACCCCTTTAAGAGGCAGCTTCACATGCCAAACATGTGGTAAGATGGGTTGGGAACAGCAAAACTATTCTCCCACGGCAAGCGTGTGGGAAGGTGGATCACATTAAGAGATCGGTGAGTCACGTAAATTAAAAACAACCTGAAAACAACAATAAAAGCAAGGTGACACACGCTAACACCAAGCCCGGTGTGGCCAACATATCACGCACGCGCACAACCATTTCACTCGGTCAATTAGCAGCCATGGACAGCTGTTTCGGCCTTTTGGGCCTTATCAGCATGGCGTAGCTAACATACCAGGCGGGTGTGTTTAGCACCCCTTTAAAGCATGATGAGAAAAAAGTTAGGGAGGACAAACAACCTTTGCCAGAAATAAGTTCAGGTCATCGCCACTCATCGCCGTTCGCAGAACCGAGCTTAGTCAGTCTGTATGGGAGAATCTTGAAGTCGGTCGTGTGTACGGACAGTTCGGTCTGTACTCACTACCTCGGTCAAGATTCTCCCATACAGACCTCCTGCTCGGTTAATAAGAGCTGAATATCTACTAGCTGCCCTGTAACTGGCGCTGTACAATTCTCCAATAAAAAATTGGGAGTTAAATGAAAAAAATTGGAGCGTCTATCTAAAACGATATGTCTTGAAATTTCTTTTTAAAATACTAAGGGGACTACTACGGCTAATTCCCATTCCAAAGTCGTGGAACAACAACAAAAAATGCTCCGTCCCTATAGGTCTTATGATTAGACCGAGGAATCGCCAGTAAAAATTTGTTTTTAGACCTTAAACTACGACTGGGACAACATGGCTCTATTAGGTCGCTTATATAGATAGGAGCCAAATTATTTAAGGCTTTATAAATACTAGTAATAAGATCTTTAAAATTATGCGTTTGCTCCACTAGCAGGCAGTGGCGCTTCCTGAGTATAGATGTTATACGTGTAGACTCGAGTTACGAATTATCAAACGGGCTGCACAATTTTGTTGAGACTGCAACCTTTGGATTAGGTACTTTGCTAGACCATACAGAATGGCATTTCCATCATCCAGTCTACACTGAACAAAAACATGTGCAAACATGATAAAGCAGTAGATTCTTCAGACAAGTCCTCCTTAATCTTAGCTATTCTTTTGATATGGCCTGCGGTAGAATGCAGATTTACAGATGTTACAGACATACTCTTCCAAAAACAAGCTTTCATCGATATCAACCACCACACCAAGATTCCTAGCAGAAGATGAGGGTTGAATACTATAATTGTTAATTGAAATAGGATTTACTTTAGGAAAAGGACGATACTCGGAGCTAATAATTAATCAAGATAAATCCGAGCTGATAGTTATGCATGCTAAACATCGAGAAACTCTCTAATTTCGAAGCTGCGCCTCCAAAAACCATATAAACTCTTATAACATTTTATCAGATTTGGGAAAACTGGAAAATCCTGTCATGCACCTACTATTTGGAAATAGTTGAGGTGAAAATCACTTTGTTTGCCTATTTTTATGAATATTACAGAAATCGTAAACAATTTTATATGTAAGATTTGGGGGACGCAGCCTCAAAATTACAGACGTTTGCGTGGATTTTAAAAACATAAGGCAAAAATTGTAAAATTCTAAGCCATTTATATAATACATATATATAGTTTACGTCATAGAAAGTGCGGCGTACGGGGTTTTATGCACGAGTTGTTTGTGGAAATTACAGACGTTTGTGTGGATTTTAAACTATGTTTTCAAGTCCATAACTTGGTCTCTGTTCAATCTAAAAGCATCAAA
>OX421447.1:48254468-48276968 GCA_949126865.1 Montipora capitata | reverse complement strand
AAATGAGACAGAATAAATGCTTTGTACAATTTAATCATAATATCTAAGGGTATAAATTGACGAATGCGACGAAGAATTGAAACTTTTATGTTCCCTTTCCGGCAGATTTCTTTAATACGTGCTTTAAAAGAGAATGAATTGTCAATGATTACTCCGAGGAGCTTGATCTGTGAAACGTAATCCAGTTCATTACTTTCGATAACAAAGGGCGTTGGTAAAGTTGCTCTGTTAAAGACGATAGATTGAGATTTACTATGATTGATCGCCAGGAAGTTCTTATGGAACCAGGAGACGAGTAGACCAAGGTTTTTTTGTAGGTTTATCTGCAAGGTGGATGGACAAAGGCTTGAAGAGTACCCCGTAGTGTCATCGGCATAAAATCTTAAGGAGCACGAAATATCTGAAAAGTTCGCATCATTCATATATATATTGAAGAGAAGGGGGCCCAAGATTGAACCTTGAGGAACTCCACTCTTCATAATTTGCCAATCTGACAAATTACCGTCTATCTTGACATGTTGCTTTCGATCAGTCAAGTAAGAACATAAAAGTTGACACTAGGGCGTCTTCAGTTACACCATACGCTGACAGCTTTGCAAGAAGCAAATTATGGTTAATAGAGTCAAATGCTTTGGAGAGGTCTATAGTAATTGCTGCGGAGTATTCGCTAGAGTCTAAATTTTCCCTAATGTCTTCGCATGTCTTGAGAAGGGCTGTTGTACATGAATGTCCTTTCAGGAAACCAGACAAATTCCCACTGAGAAAGTCAAGAGAAAACTCGTATAGCTGATCAAAGATAACTCTTTCGGCTATTTTTGAAACAGCCGATAACACAGATACAGGACAGTAATTAGATTTTAGAGTCTCGCTGTCTTTTTTATAGATCGGAGAGACAATGGAAATTTTCCAATCTGTAGGCCAGGAACTATTAATGGTGCACCGATTGATTAATTTTGTAAGCGAACCGAGAATTCCTGGCTCAGCAAGTTAAAAATAATTTCCGTGTCAACGTTAAATTGCATCATGTATGTACGTAGCGAGTATATTATTGGCCAGTAATTTTAAAACTACTTAAAATCAACTGCATGGCCGTGGCACAACCCGTTTAATTTGACTTGTATTGCACTCTCACTAATTTGGAGCAATTATAGAATTTGGAACCATGTAGGGCTGTCACAAGGAAATTAGGTGGAGTGACACAATAATATTAATGGCAGCTTTTGTGGTTTCAGCAATATGTATATGTAATAGGACTACATGCTGTCCAATTTGGAAGTAATTGGATGAGAAAAATTCCGAGGAATTTTTTTAATCCAATTATTTCCAAATTGGACAAGCATGGGATATGTACAGCTGTAGTCCTGTTACCTATTAATTATATAGCATCCAAAGAACGTCATCAAGCTCTTGTTCGGGAATCTCCTCGAGCTTTTCCCACTTCGCATCGCTCAACACGCCACAGGTCAAACACTTTAACCCAATTTTTTGTACTTTGAGTATTCTTGTTCTGATTATTCTCCCTCATTTCGAGTAAATCAGTAGCATCTATCTCTGGAAACCAGCTAGCTCAAGACTCCATTTGAAACACTGAGTTGTCAAAAAGGTGGAGATAAAAGTCGGGAAATTCGGCCATTATCAACACAAAACAAAACCCTGCGAGCAATGATTGCTCGCTGACGTTTGAAAGCAGTGGTAATAGCTGCAAACTGATTGGCCAATATTTGGTTCATTTATTTATCTTGACATTTGATTGGTTGATGGAAAGTTTGCCATGATTACTAAATGAGATTTTACTGCCCCATCAGTAAAATACGGTTAATGGAACGTGACCAAACTAAAAGGGGCTATTTATGTCGTGTTAGTTATCTTCGTGTTCTTTGAAGTCGTTCGTTCAAGGTCATAAAATCAATGGTCTTGTTGTAAATAAAATGAGGACATAAAGACTTTGTTCCTAGATCTCAGTTAATAACGTACACCTGCATTGGCCAAATCTGTTAAAGCCTCATTCATACTGTTAAAGAGCATGTGTAATGCCTACCTGCTCATAGTAGAAGCTGTACAACTGGCTACTTTAATAGACAGAGTCTAGCTATAAAAGCCTCAGTTTGCCGTCCAAGGTTCACTTGGCAGTTTGTTTTTTATAGTAAACCAACTAGCTGTTTGCATTTGTTAAAGTTTTTTCCCCTTCCTCCCTCCCTTTGGAGATGGGTTGGGTTTCTCGCTTTGCCCTCATTAAAATTGGGTCTCTCCTGCGAGGTGCGGTTAAGTCTGTGCAGCGACTTCCCCCAAACTTGTTGGCTCGTTTGCCTTTGTACATTGCTTGCTAACCAATACTCTTGTCCGATCCAGCACATGCTGTTTACCAATCAGCTTGTACTGCTGGGGAGATATGTGAGGTTGTTCTATATCACTCAATCTGGAAGTCGCATAGGCTAACCAGTCGCAAGGCAGTGTTCCCCTCAAAAAATGCCAATACTTCTATTGTCTCGTTCTATTGCGCCTTATGTTATGTGTTAAAAGCTAACTATGTTAATACCAAGGAACAGTGACATAAAATGAAAATAGTAACTGTTAATTATTTTGTTCTCTACGACTGACATTATGATAATTAAATTACTGCTATGTTGACAATTCATATAATTTTTCGCAGAGAATTTGTCAACCGAAACAACAACAAGGGATAAAAACTCAACTTATCATTGGAGTGAGACTTTGGTATCGATTCCCATGAACAATTTGTCGATACTATACTGGTGTTTTAAACCATACAATTTTGCTTTACGAGCATGAAATTTGAAACAACAAGGCATTATATATAATTACGTGTTTACATTGAACTGCCTCACAAGCATGTGACATTCTTATTTTCTTCTTGGCCAAGTGCGCAAGTCTTTACACTACCTCAAAGTATCCAGCTTTGCCATGTAAGTTACCGAAGGTCTGCTTTTATCAGCAGTTGCACTAAATCTAGTTCTGGCTCTTCCAGCTTTTCGGTTGACCCTTTAATAGCTGTGAGACGATGGAAGTAATTTTCGGTTGCATGTTTGACAAAACTCGTCTTCCATATTTTTGAAACTGTAAGACCACTCATTTCGTACTTTAATCGTCTCTAAAACTTCCCGGGTAGAACTCTGTTGAAACATCTCCCCTCCGCTCAACCATCAGTGACTACATACCATTTCCAAACGGTGAAACGTTCTTCATACACATTCCTCTCAAGCCGCGGTTTGTTTCTTTTATATTTTCCCACAGCCTCCCTCACATCAAGAATGACACGTCACAAATCGGGGCGCTCCAAATGGTCACGTGAGCAAGTCGAAATTCAAATGCGATCGCTCTTTTTTTTCGGGGTGCAAACAGTTTAGTGATTTCAATAGTATCGGTGTTTCGATAGGCTGTTAGACTCATGAATTATTAATGATTTTTTAACAAAAAATTATTGTGAAGCTGTTAGGCTCATGAATTGTTAGGCTCATGTATTGTTTATTTCTAAACACAATCTGATAAATTAAAAGTTGATTTGTTGTAATTTACAGGACACATGCTGACACTAATCAAGTTGGCATGCATCTCCTTACTTGCACTTCTGGAGAAACAAAATCTGTTAGTTCTCTGTTGAGTTCTCAATTTGATTTTCTCTGAGTGCTCTGGTTTTCCAGCTCCCTCATCAAAATTGACTCTCAGCTAATGACATCTGGCTATTGTATTAGAATAATTATTAGAAATGTTAGATCTTTTGTAGAGATTTTGTCCCATTGTACTACATGTATACACTTGTAAACGTCCTGTTGGCATCATAAAAACATCGTCTTTTTTATCTTGCAGCACCTACTTTATAATGGCACCTAGTGTGTTTAGGCCTGGACATTCATTCACTCTGCGGGTGACACTGAGCAGTATGATCCCAGCACCAATGCAAATAAATTGGGGCATATTCGACTCCACAAAGAAACTTCTGATTTTAAGCCAGAGTGATAATTTTACGGCCGGTAAGAGTCTGCAGGGTTTTTTTTTGTGTTTATAATATTATCAGAAACATGAAACTGGGAGGTCATAAAAAATTATGTATGTTTGCTTTGTCATGTTTGCCAATGTAATAATAATAATAATAATAATAATAATACTTATTATTATTATTATTATTGTTAATATTATTATTATTATTATTATTATTATTGACTCAGGTAAATAAAATCTACAGTTAAAAACCACAAAAAAGTTCCAAAAAACAAAAAAAAATGTTTTTTTGTAGCAATTTGATTAAAATGAACTGTGTTGAATGTGTGGTATCATATTTATTTTAAACCAAGTTGTATAATATTCATTCATGGTGACAGTTGTTTTGAGTGTACTCCATATTATGTAACGTCTGTAGATAAGGTGCGTACAGTAAATTGATACATGTAGCCTTTACATGTACTTGGTGACAATTTCTTCCTATCGTATTTTGTCTATTTTTTTAGGAACCACCAGTGAAGTGACATTACAGGTAATTCATTGTCAACAAGAGGCTACAAGTAGCCTACACTTTGTTTGAAGGCTTTTTAGCCAATTTCCTTCAAAGTTCACAGCATTTCAGAGTTGGGTTTTTTTGTTACAATATCTTGGTCTGTACGTGCTATCATTTTTCTATTTGTGACCCTCTTTGGGAAAACCAGGCTTAATGAAAATTGCGTTGAGCCGTTTTTCAGCGCAACGCATTTGGAAACGTTGAAATGCATTCAAAAACATTCTCAATGCATTTTGAAACGTTTGCAATGTTCCCCAACGGAAATAGAAAACGTTCCATACCATTGAAAAATCATTTCAAAACATTCAGAAAACGTTTACAAACGTTGATAAGCATCATTATTTTTTCGCTGCATTATGATAAATCCAGTGTCAATGATGACTGATTGTCACAAGTAGAATTCGGCCGTGTCCTTCTACAACTTAGTAGAATTACATGTAGTAGAGAGCTTTTTAAAAAAATTAAAAATTCCGAGAAAAATGAAGGGTTTGTGTTTGACGTTAACCTCTGCGTACCAATAGAAAGACAAGGGTGGAAAGCTCGATTTCGGATCGCTCCAGCACCAAGCCGATTTTCACTGACAAATTCCCATCGTACAGGTTTCAAATCACGCACCAATCAAGCTGAAACTCACAAACAAATTCCCATCGCTCAGGTTTCAAATCACGCACCAAGCAAGCTGAAACCCAGAGGTTTCCTTTCATGCCATTATATCTGAAATCCGTCCAAAACTCGAAGCGCTGGACCTCAAATAAAATTTAAAAAATCCAGCATTCGGAACTCCAAGGAAGCGTAGTTGGATTTTGGTGTGACGGCTTGTAGCATGATCACGATGTTTGCTCCTCTGTGATTGGCTAATAAGAAATCATCATCCAATCAGAGAGGAGCACATGGCGTGACGGCTGCAAGCATGTATCTAAAGCAATCTAAAGCCGGTATACGAAAATCCTACTTCGCATCCTTGGAGCTCCCAATGCTGGAGTTTACGATATTATTTGAGGTCGAGCGCTTCGAGTTTTGGACGGATTTCAAGCTGAAATAACTACGCTAATAGGTAGAATGGACAATAAAGACTCCAAAAACGAAGACCAAAGATCGAAGACCCATCCTGCGCGAACGCCAAATTATAAAATGTGACTGAATGATGCTGAACTTACCAAATTCAACTGAAATATATTTGTTTAACTTAACCACTCGCCTGGAGTTTCTCGCGAGCTTTTTTTCCCCCTCGGCATCTTCACTGATGATACAGAACTCTTTTATCATATTTATAGCAAAGAGCTGTCTTATGAACGCACCGCTTTGAATGTATCGTTACTTCGGCTTTGAAAACAACTTGAAATGCTACATTTCTTTGGATGAAAATAATAATTTGTTGTATTTTACTTTGCAACTATACAGTAGCTATGGATGCACTGAATTAATGCTGTTATTGTCATCTTTGATAAAGAAATCTACCTAAAATCGGGACTTTGTTTTCAAAATTTGGAAGTGGCGACGTATTGAAGCTTATTGATTCTGAAGTCGCTCCAAAACGCGGTGTATTTCAATGTACGGACGTGCTGATGTTTATAATTACCAGGTCATAGTGGAAACGCCTTCGGGATTAAAATGTTTGGAAACGTTGCCAATGCGTTGAAAAACGTTGGAAAATCATTATGAAACATTAAACAAAACTGCCAACGATCGATGGGAAACGTTGTAAGTGCATTACGAATCATTGGCGAACGTTGGAATGCATTGTAATGCATTCAAAATGCATTGAAATGCATTCTAACGCAAATTTCATTAAGCCCGGTTTTCCCAAAGAGGGTCACATTTACTCTCATTTACATGTATGCTGTGGTTTTTCATATCCAGTTCAATTCCATAGTCCGAAGTCTAAAGTCCACATTACCTGTACATGATCCAACAAGGAGGTCATAAATAATAATTATTATTATCCAACAAGGTTTTAAATTAGTGTGATTGTGGAATTAAAGTTGTTCACATTTAACACTGAACATATGACATTGATTCCAATCATTTAAAACCAGTAAACAGATTCTTTACAAGTTTCTACGATGATATTTAACAATGTAATTTTTTTTTAGCATTGCCATATGGCATCTGACAGGATGAAGCGAGGCGGATCCGCATAATTCCCTAAAATCTGCATCCTCAGCATGATTACAATATTTTCTGCATAAAACTGAAGAAATGCTTGATATTAGTGATACAGCAGCTGCTTACCATCCTCACAAACACAAAAGCCAAAGAGATTGACTACTTTGAAACGCTTATTTTCCTCAACATTGAAAAAAACACGCCATTTTGTTCGCAAGATGAAAGTTTGTACTAAGCAGTTTCCACACATTTTTCGGCAATGAGCCCGGACTCTACTTAAACCGTTTTCATAACATACGCTAGGCTCGAAATTTTTAAAAAAGATGCAACAAGGTAAATTTAGCTGCAAGTTATAGTAGCAAATTAAATTGCATCGTTTGTAAAAGTAGGAACAATCATTGCGATGAAGTTGTACAAAACAAAATAGGAGCCTGCAATACATATTTGTAAAAAAACCGCTGAAAATGGTGAATGATCAAGGGAATGGATCGTAGTTCAATCACATCACAATTTTGCTCCATATCTCCAAATTGAAACAAAAATGATTCATGACGAGAAACAAAATATATATTTTATCCCTTTATTTATTTTAGCAAAAGTTTTGGCAAAATGCCGATTACTAACCCATTTATTTTAACAGTGAAAGCTGGTTGCAAATTGGCGACTCATCCAGATTTTTGTGCAAAGAGAAAAATTGCAAAAAGAAAAATTTCAGTTGTAAATGCGACTGTATTGGTCGCAATTTTGAGTCCTGATTTACCATAAGCATGTAAATACATTGGACGGGCCGAATTATTAGTTCTATAAATTGTTTAAGTTTCCACATAATCCGGTGTAATTTCCGCATAATCAATGCATGTATACGCATAATATGGGCAAAAATTTCCACCTAATCTTTAATTTTTTTCCACATCCTATTAGAAGCCCTGTTGCCAGGAGACTTACAAAATTGATCTGGGTCAGATGTTGTTATGAGCAATAAGATAACCGGATATTGCATGCACAAAAACTTGTTTCCGGTCACGCACACAATTCTTACATGTAATACTGTAATCATAACTTGCAATAAATTACTATACTTTTCTGTGTTAATTGGTGTCTTGCATTTTTGTTGTTAGATTCCACATGGCATGTTCTTCTCCTCTGTTGCATACAAACTGTCTGTAAATGGCACTGGTGGTGTGGAGTTCTCGGAGTCAAGATATATCCGTTTTATGGAAAAGGGCTTTACAATATACATACAGACAGACAAAGCTGTGTATAAGCCAGGTCAAAATGGTAGGTTAACCCATTAATTGACTCCTAGAACAACAGATTTTACTTTGTCTAGCACCAGGCGATTTTTCTCGTCAACTGGGGCCCGTCCTAGGGTGGTTGAGGTACCGGTGTCAATAGGTTAAAGGAACTAGGAGAGAATAATGTAAGATTTGAAGTTAGAGTGAATTATATCCGATTTCGTCCCTTATTGGGTCAAATTGGGTCAGGATTATATATATATCAGTTGCAGGTCATTTTGTTCCTTAGGTTGATTTACAACTAGACTAGGCCAATTTTGTTTCAACCTTGGTCAACTTGTTTCAACCTAGATGAAGTTGTACAGAACAGGTACAAAACACAGGTCACAGGTCACTGTTTTCCTAATACAGAAAGTAGATCCTAAACATTAATTATAGCTAACCTTATGCCTAATTAGGCCGAAACAAAAGCTTTTAGGCCTAATGTTACATGAAGCATTATTTTTTGTAAAGGGGCACCATGGATAATTTTAATATGAAGTGGGCTGTATGCTCTGGTCCTATACCTTTGTAGAAGTGTTGAGTAGTTTATTAATGTTATTAGTTTACTAGGGAACCATACTGCTGTAACTAACTCTGTAAGTAGTGTTATTAAGTAAGCATTGTAAATACATGTAGGTGTGTTGGTGTGTTTTCTAAGTTAATGTATGTAAGTGTTTGTATACTAAGTAAGTATGTGTATAGTGGTTGTAGGTAATGTAGTGTAAGTATTTGTAATGTACTTAAGTAGAGTTTGTGTCAAATAAATGAATAAATAGATAAATAAATGAAAAGAAGTGTTCTTTACATCTATTTAGTCTTGGGACTGTATCATGCAAGCTTCAGTGTAGACTTTCTAAAGTCATCTGCTTTTCATTTCTGGTTTGGCAGTCATACCACCGTCACTCTCTCGCAACTTACGGTAGTATCTCATTTGGTCACTGGGTGACACAACACTTCAAGCTCGCTTTGCTTGCTTTAATTTCTCAATTGAAGAATTTTGAGAGGGCGACTTGGAGCAAGTCTAGCTTCGGTGAACAGGATATCCATTGTTTTTAAGTAAAGAATCCCCCAAAACGGATTGCACTATGGGATTGTGCAAGCAGTGAATTCGCAAAATCTGCTGAGGTATCCTTGAGCACCTTGGGCCGATTTGCATGTTCATGTAGGCCTTAAAATTTATATTAAGGTTCGCAGCACAGAGTGTTCATGTTAATGTAGTTTAATGCTTTGGTGCGCAATAAAAGACAATACACACAACTTGGGCGTAAACGAGGGGCAGGGAATGTACTGGCAAGGCGTGGATAATACCCACCGCCGGTATGGACCACCGGATGAGGGGCCTCGGCGACTAGCCGAGGGGGTGCCTCATGCCTGTATTGCAAGGCGGGCATAGTTGCTGGCATAATGTCCTGGAGCCAAGTTAACCCAGTTCAGCAGAGTAACAATATGCCCCCTCCCTAACGGGGCTTCAGCACAGGGCTGAAGGGGTGCCGCAGGCAGCAATTCGCCGCCCATATTTTATTTAGGAGAACTATTAAATAGGTTACAGAAGCTCATAAGGAAAAAATAAAATAAAATACAAGAGAACCAGAAAGCAAAACAGGCGGGAGGGAGGGATTAAATTGCTGAACGGAAAAAACAGAGCTAGTTGAGCTTTGGAAATGTCAAACTGAGAAGGCTCGCATGGCGGGATGAATGAAAGAGCCAAATAAGGTAGTCACGTGATGGGAAGTCACGCTGTCCTCCCAGGCGCTGCCCGGTATTTGCTTACCAGCATTAACATCTATTTTATTCTAAAATATCATCATTTGAAGCAAACTTTAAAGATTTCTCTGTGTGGGTGGATTTTCTGTGAACTAAGGTAGATTCAGATTCACACTATAACCATGCATGTTGACAATCAGTGTCTGATCTAATTATAAGGCTGCAACAAGAGTCATTTTCCATTCATGATCAGCATCCTTTCCCTTTTCAAGATGAAATGTTAATATGTTTGAGATAAAAATCTGCTGTCGTCACGGTTTAAAGGTGCATTTCCAAGCTTCCAAACAAAGGCATTGTTTTTGTTTGGAGTTATCCCAACCAATTATTGTACTGTTGGTTTGGCAAGCATAATCCCACATGGTAGAGTTTTCCTTTAGGCAAAGAAAATCTGCTTTTTGGTACTTCTTTAGATGTGTATCAAACTAGTGATTGGTTTGTCTGGTGTATACCGTACATTTTCACAATCATGTATTTCTGTATGTAATAAATCAGATGCAGTTCGTTGCTCACTCAGTACATTCTTAAAATGAAATTTGAGAAAGAAAATAATAATGTTAGCATTAATTTTGTAAACGGTTATGGTGGTTTCTGTAATTGGTAAAACAATGACCTGTGACCTGTGACCTGTATTTTGTACCTGTCCCAATTTAACCAAGGTTGAAACAAGTTGACCCAGGTTGAAACGAAATGACCTACAATACTCGTCACATTTGTTGGAACACCCATCCCCGTTTCCCCCTTCCTCCAATGTTGATTTCCACAACTACTAGACTAAGTAGTCGCCCGAAAAATTCTCACACAACATTGAATTGGGGGGAGGGGGATGTGGTATAAGCTACGATCTTGTAACACAATGATTCTGGACCATTCGCTAAGTGTTCCAACTAAATATGTCTAGTATTGTAGTTGAGTTGCAAATTAACATAGGGAACAATTCATGCAAAATGACTTGCAACATATATACAGTATACATGTATTGCAGCAAAATCCAACCATTTCACCTGGAATTACATACTGTAGAAATTTGCATTAGCTCAATATTTACTGTATCCCACTTTGGATCTCAGGTAGCAAACAATATATTACTCAACCACTCTACTGTCAGGTCACTAAGTAAACTGTATTCCCATCAAGAATCTTTAGGTCAGTGATACATGCATGTTGAGACCGTTTAATTTAACTTAATTCTTTGTTGGAAATTTAACCAAATTTAATCAGTGTGTATCTTGGATATATTATATGTTCGTCAGATGATCATTACTCTGTTTTACTAAGAAAGAAGGCTAAAGTTCAAGATGCCATTTCACTGATAAAAGAGAAATAATCATAATTATTTACCGGTATTTATTTTGAGCCGCAATGCTGGTTTTTAATGTTGTGATTTTAGTTTTGATGCGGATCTTTGGAGTACACCCTGATCTGAAAATTTACACTGGAAATGTGAGTTAATATTTAAAAACAAATAACAGACATAAATTTTCATCTTTTACTCAGCTGCAGTGATTAGTTATTCTGAAGTATACCATAATATTATGCTGTTTGTTGCTCATAATTTGGCTGTGACATTTTATATTATTGTAAAGGAAATCTGTGTTACAATCTGGAATAAAGTGAAAGTGTTAATGTTTAAAAGTTCACAACACATACTGATCTTAAGCCTTAAGCTGAGTCCAATACAGTGATTAAATTTTATAAACATTTAAAATGTCACAAAAGTAATTGACTTCCATACTGTAGTTGTTTGAAATGATTTACAGAACAGTTACGGAGCTTTCATTCAGCAATGAAAGACATTCATCTAGGTTTGAGTCATATATATTGCACTTAAAGGGTTTTCTGGCTTTATTAAGCACTTAGTTAATGTCACAAACATTATTGTTGAGTGTGTTATGAGATGAAAATCAGTATTCAAACCAAAATGCTTGGACTGTTTGTTTGTAGCTACTGTAGGCCTGTGTTCCTACTTGTAGGAAATTACAGGTTAACTCTGCTGTAAATCATAAATACTTGTTTTATTTCTGCTTTTGTTTTTATCCTTAAATTTCTTTATTTTTTTCACAGATGACTGTGGACATTTTGGTGAGCCATTACTGTTTTGTTGCAACAGTACTGCATGTTTACTTTATAAAAATAGCTTGCTATAGACCTCTTTCATAGTGGTGGCCAAATAAAATATTCTTTTTTTAATGCTAATAAGCCTGTCTATCCTCACTACAACAAGCAAATTTCAAGAGAATATTTGAGGACAATAGGTCTAAAATAAATACAAAAGAATGTAAAAGTGGGTGGCCATTAATTATGAATGTAGTCTATATTTTAGATTTCTAGAGGGCTGGGTTGGCATTGACTTACAAGTAGCAAAGTGCTAAATGCACTTCTCATGTACTCTCTTGTTAATTAATTAAGTGATTAAATTAATGAACATTTGATATGGATGCATATGTTGTGGTTCCGACTTTTTCTTGTTTGAAAAATTTCAAACCAGTTCAACAAGCCAAATATATAGGGTATTACATGTAAATAGCTGGAGATACCGTAAAGATTTGTGTACAAGCCTCACTGGTGTATAAGCTGCACCCCCCAACTTTCAAGCATGATTTTGGAAAAAATAAGAACTCCAAAAAAGCACTCGTTTGGTCTTTTGTTTGCAGATTTTAACAATAAACTTGACGAAATCTAATGTTGCGTATTTGTAGCGACATTTATAAGTTAATCAACTCTGAAAATACCTTTTAAAAGCTTTTAAATCAATTTCGCTATTCCCTGACTGACAACAGTAATGTTGTCTTCATTGCTGAAGCCCACAGTTGAAATGAAAGCAATAGAATTTGTGCAAAAAAACCACATGAGAACGATGCAAAAGGTTTGCATGGTAACCACGCAGCCATTTAACGAGGGAAGTCTGGACATGGAAACGTTCGCTTTTGCATCTGCTGTGCATGGATATCATGTTTATCAAGACATATGGAAGCCATCAATCGGAGAAAAACTTGTTGCTAAGCAAAAGTTTAACAACCCCATTGGCAAACACGCAGTGAAAGTAGTGAAGGACAATGAAACAGTCGGCCATTTGCCTCGAGAGTTCTCCTGAATAGCATGGTATTTCCTTGCACATATATATAGAGAAAACAATGTTGAGGTGATTGGGTGTAGACGACATTGTAAGCAGCTGTGTGGAGGAATGGAGATTCCATGCCAGTTAAGTTTAACTGCTCAAACAAAGTGCACATGAAACACTTGAAAGAACTACTGGTGAGCAAGATTTGGGTTTACAACTTGAAGATGCAAACGAACGGCTCCTTTAGGAGCCACCACTTCTACCAAAAGCAGTGATCAACAACAGGTTTCAATATGTTTGAGCTTTAGTTACTGAACCTGGTTTTCATATCAATTTGTGACCCCTACAAGCCAGTTTATTCCCTCTGAAAGCAATGGTCTCGTGTATAAGTCGCACCCACAATTTTTGGCCCAAAACCTAAGCAAAAAGTTGTGGCTTATTCACGACAATAGGTATAAAGTCAACTTATTAAAGCAAGGCCAGCAGTAAGCAGCTGAAACGTCACAGTCTACAACCTAAGTGACTACATCATAAGACAAAAGATCATAAGGTCTTGTTAATTTATTTTTATTAACAGGATCCTAATGGAAATAAAATGGTTCACTGGGTTGATATTTCTGGCCAATCAGGTTTGTGGGAATTGTTCATCTTACATTGTAATTATCTAACTTTTTTACTGGGTTGCCGTAGGAAATCCAGTCAGAATATGAGTAGAATTTTTTTTCCCTTGTCAGAAAATGGAAACCTGTCACTCCGCTACTAAGCATTGTCTTTGTTCTTAGAATCGTGAACACTCTGTTTAAATGGTACAAAATCGAAGTTCACGGCTTATTCCATCCACAGCTAGCTCAAGCCACAGCTTATCCTGGCCTGGGGATTTTGGGCTGTGCTTATCTTGGCCGCGGCTTACCTTCGACGTGAAAAACATATAAATGTACTCTAGCGTTGTCCACAACTTGCTCAAGCCGTGAATGACTCCTGTGCATGCACTTGTTTTGTTATTGTAGCCCAGACTTCCTTTTTGCTCCTGTCCATTCGCCTGAGAAAGTGGCAAGCTAGCGTGAGCAATGAATCACGTATTACTATAGAAAAAGATTCAGCATAAATTCGAATGTGAAGTGCCTTGGAAGAGAAACAGCTTCTCACTAATTGTAGTGGTATTGAAATTGCTAAGCAGCTTGATAATTGCATCACTTCAGCCAGTGTAAGTTCTGCAGCACACTGCCAGTGTTAGTTTACAACTTCACTGGATTGTTGCTGGATGACATGTGAAACTTTAGTTGAACAATTTTTCTTCGCTTGTTTGCTTACGCAAGCCATTTATCTTTTAATGTCGCAAATCTTGTTTACCCCAAAACGAGGCATCCAAATAAGTTATGTCATCATTGCACCAGTTGGCTGGAACTTTGCCGCAAACCATTTATACGAGGATTTTACGTCTTATGTAAGCTGCACTTGCATAAATGGCCCAGTTTGTGTCTTCTGTAAGCCGCAGCCAGTCTAAGCCGCAGCTTATTTTCCATCATATAAACGGCCGTATTCTTACCAAGAACAATATGGCTACCAACTGATGAGGTCTGTAGACAAACCTACAGTTTTGCAGTAACATATTCACATGTGTGTTGGAAGGAAAGCAACTTACATGTACTTTCTTGGCTCTGATAAATGAACTTTTGCACACTCTTTCTAGAAACAATTTTTTAATGCTTAGGTGAAAAGGAGCCACATCATTTTCTGATAAGATTAAAGTTTCTGTTTTACTTCCCTTAAGAATTACATTTGCAGTTTGTTTGCAATTCCAGACATTTAATCTCAGCCTCCCTTGTCCTTGTTTCCTAAGCTGTTAGGTTGCACTAGCAATGTGGGTTGTTATACATGTACCGGTGTCTTAGTACATCGGTGACTGTTATCATAAAATAAATGCTTCCTAAAATTGCCTGTAATAAGAATTATTATGAAGTCCATTTTTAAGTGAAGCTATGATCTTCGCAGTTATGAGAGCAATTTTTGCAATTGCGTAGAGAAGCCTGAAAAATGCAGGCTTCTCTATGCAATTGCAAAAATTGCTCTCATAACTGCGAAGATCATAGCTTCACTTGATTTCATATCCGCAGTTCATATATGATTCATTTCATATACCATTTCATCATTAAGTCCATTTTTGTGACAAAAATGTGAATTTTTCTATTAAAATACAGGTGTTATCAAGAGGGAATTTCTCCTCTCCTCACAGCCAGTTGAAGGAAACTGGAAAATTGTTGTTTTGGCAGCGAAGGTAGAGAAATTGATTTATTACAGTTACATGTACAGTATATTGGCAAACAATTTGCATCTAATGATCCCCACATTTAAAGGACAATCCAGCCAATTGAAAAAAACTGTTCCCAGCTTCTGTTAAAATTCTTTGTAGATTGTAAAACATCAAGAAAGAAAATGCAATAGACTTACTTGAGTTTTTTTGTATTTTCAGGATCAAAAAGCAGAACAGATTTTTGAAGTAAAGCCCTATGGTATGACTTGTACTTGCAACAATTTTAGCTTCTAGATAGAAATAATTATAAGTAATAATTAAAAGTTAAATAAAAAAAGGGTCTACAGTAATACTACGTTTTATGGAGCACAATTTGCTTGTCTTAATTTTCATGACTGTCTTATACAGCTCCTATATTTTTCCACAAGAAAAACCTCTACCACCAAACATGGCCTTTTTCAGTTGAGCATCAAAAGGTACATCATATCATGGTGTAATTCATTACCTCCAAATATTTTGAGGTTTTAGACAGGTGTATTTCTCTGTGGTTGGCCAACCAATAAGTCCTTTTCCGTGCTGGGTACATTGACTGACAGACAGGTTACATTTTGTACACTCAACAGGGAAGGGTTTTTTTCATGCCAGAGAGTTTTCTCAAGGAAAGTTAATAGGAGCTCCAGTCTGCTGCAAAACATGTTAAGCTAGCTGTCAGGCCTAGGGTAGAATATTGTCTTAGCGACAAAAACAGTTTTGTTTAGGTACACATTCAAGAGGATGTTTCACATTACATACCGGCCTGTAATATGTTTTATTTCATTATAGTTTCACTGCCTTTCTGTCAAGACTGTGTTTATGAACTCTTAATTTTAAACAATAAATCTAACAAATTTGCAATGCAGTCCGGCCTGTTGGACAGGGTTAACTGTATAAGTGACCATCTGGGAATACCTTGTGTGGTTTGGAGGGAGTCAGGTAACAACAAACATGACTGTACTGTAGTGTTGTACGTGGGCTGAGTTTCAGTTGATCTCAACCCAACCTGAGGGTTTCTCTCTCAGCTTAAACTACATGCATGGACTGTAGATTGGCTGTTGAAGAAACCTTAGTTTCCCTCTCGGCTGGATCTTGTCAAGGTGGCCTTCCTACATGTAATTCAGTCCTTAAGACTACAACATGGGTGATTAGCAGCAGTTTGCAACTAAAGAGAAGCTTGTCAAATGAACTTTGGCATGTTGAGCTTTTTGTTCCCAGTGATTTAACACTTACACGAATACTGATGTTTATTCTGAATAAATGTTCATCATAAGAAAGCTGAAACAAACTAAAAGACATTATAGTACAATAAATGACAGTACAGTGATGTTCAAAAAACAAAATAAGAGATCATTGATACAATTGAATTAATAAGCAAAGAGATTTATGAATAACGATGAAGCGATGTTGCATACAACCTTAATTTCCTACTCATACAACCTTAAGTCTTAAATTCATACAATGTATAAGTGATTAAGTTAAAAGAACGATAACACAATTACAAGGCACTAAATTTACTTAAAGCAAAGTAGTGCAAAAGTTCTTACCTTGGTGCTGGCCCTCAATCACCAGAACAAAGAAAAACCTGATGAGCTTCATTTCATATTAAAATTAAATCTCAGATTACTGATGAAATTTTTAGTTGTGTCAACTGAACTTACAAAATACTTTAATTAAGAGCTTTAAAGCTCGCCATTTGTTGGTGAGTGGCTCTCCAGAAGGTTAGTGCGCTCACAACAAAATTTGTACAATTAAGTGGTTTTTAGGTAGCTTAAAAGATTAAAACAAATCCAAAAAACTTGTGATAAAGAATAACAAAAATAATATTGTAAACTATATCAACTGGTTTAAAGCAACTTAAATGACAAAGAAGCACTTAATGGCATTAGCAATGTACCAATTTGTGATGCTTGAAGTTGCTCACAAAGCCTACCGGTAAATGACTACGGAGCTCTTTCTTTTTTTGCCATCTTTTTTTTAATTTAAATCTTTTTCCATCCTGCAGAAGCTCACGACCTTGAAGCATTTAACTCTGATTCAGAGCTGGGGTTTTTTGAGTTTGAAAATTTTCTTATTTGAATGTAATGTAGCTCGTGCATTTTCCCGCGGCTGCAGCTTCAAATCTTATTTTTGTCCATATTTGGGCATAAAATTGGTGTCCTAAAATTCCCAGCTTTGTTCCAAGGAGAAGAGTTGCAAGGTACACGCTTCAAGGTCACGTGCTTCTGCATCCTGTCAATCCTTGTTTTAGCTGCTGGCAATGAAAAGTCACAACAAAAACAGTTGTGAAATTGTGTCATTTTCAATACAGGTAACGGAAAAAAACATAGCATTCGGTAGTAGCCATTCTTAATTATAGACATTTTTCATAATAATTATTACTGTATGAGTCTTTAAAGGTAATTAAGGGCTAACAGAGTGTGTCAGTGCCTCTTTGAAGAAGCTAGTAAGAGATAAATCATTTATTCATTGGTAAATGAGTGATGTCAATTAATTGGCTGACTTATTACCTTCTGCAGTTCTTCCAAAGTTTGAAGTGAAAGTTGAGCTTCCAGCGTACATGACTGAAAAGGAGCAACGTCTGTTTGGAAGTGTGGCTGCCAGGTTATCATCTCTTTTATTAAAGTGTTCATCCATATTCTTAAATTTAATAACTTTTACATGTATCAAGCTACAGTTACCTTCTCATATTTTCTTGGATAAAAAAATCTCATCTGCATCATACTTCCCCGCCCCCCTCCCCCCTTGTATTGGTGTCAATTAGCTTATCATATAATGTTCTTTGTATTTTGTAACATTATTCTCATTAATTTTCAATGCATGCCAATCATGGGAATTTCATCATTATCTAATGGAATTGTCTAAAATTAATGTAAAAGCAAGTTTTTTCGTAGTTAAGCTCCGTAGAATGCTGGCAATATTTCCCTTATTCAGAGATACCAACCTTTGGAGATTTAAAATCTGGAGTTTTTTTTTTCATCTAGACCCCAATTCCACCCCCCCCCCCTAAAGATCAACCTGCCCACTACCCCCTCCCCCAAAAAACTGCACCCACCCCCTGTAGCCCAGAGGCTCCTTCAGAATACAAGAAAAATCAACCACCATTGTGAATCGTGCAATCACTCACGAGGTGGCATAGCTTGAACAGGAATTTTTTGGGAAAACAAACAGAGATCCAAACCACAATGATGTTGGTTATATGGCTATGATAACAAATGAAGATAAAGAGAGCCATTTTGTTAAGTTTCTGTCAACATGTGTTTGAAACTCAGAGATGAAGAAATACATTAATGAATGGTGAAACAAGTTTGAAAAAATTGAAATTCTTTTGACTTGGGGATGCGTCTTGAGCCTATAACAGAGCAAAGTCTTTAAAAGGTTCAAAGTCATTTTTATCCGCGATATATTTGCATCTTGAAATCCATTCACCAAGAATTCTTTGGCCCTGTTATCAGGACTAAAATTTGAATTTTCCATTCTGTTGAGCACTTTTTTTTTCACCAATTTGGACAGAACCAACTACAGGGAATCAAGATTTTTGGGCCGGAATAATATTATTGGCTTGGGCACATTGAGGAGCCCAGCTTTCTAGCTGATCACTTCAATCAATACAGTATGTCATTGAGAACATGTATCAAGATTGCTTTTTTTGAAGTAATTTTGTCCTCATTGGCAAGGTATACATATGGGAAAGGAGCCAAAGGAAGAGCAAATGTTTTAGTGTACTTTAATACATACTTGTATGATTTGGAAAAGAGATCATCAGTGGCAAAAGACATTCCAGTGAGTACAATTATTGTGTATCATTTCATAAACATAATGATAATTGTACATGTGCTTGCAGTGAAGTTATTGTTTATCGAACGTAATGTCTGGCCAAATGATGCGAAATGCTCTTTTGAGTAAAAGTCAACATCCATGTATGCAAGCACTGTTCTCGTCCTATTGTTGTTCCTAGTTCTGATGGACTTGAATGAACATCTTCAAGCTGTAGGTGCTCCCACCAACTGGGAAAACATGGCCCTGGACAGGCCAGCGTGGAGCCAGTTGATTCAGCAAAGTGCTGTTTAACTATTTATTATAAACTTTCTACATTTATGTCAAATTTTGTGGAAAATTGGCTGAAAGTTTTCCAACTGGCTCGAAAGTAAATATATAGATTTAGCCAAGCCTAAAAGTGGAGCTCCCGGGTTATTACTGGGTTGCCAAACCCAGTCAGAATCTGCATTTCATTTCTCCGTATTTTTCTTTTCCGTATTGGGAAAAGTCTTCCCTTATCCCTCGCCTGCTAAGTAGTGTCTTTGTGCGTAGAGTCATCTGGGTGTATGGTTGGTCAGTTTCAGAGGGTAGTAGAAATGGGTGGATTTTATCCGGTGGACACAGTAGAATATTTAACTGAACCTGCAATGGCGTCAAAAGTCATTGAAATGCGAATTGCGTTTCATTATTATCTTTAAACAAAATTGATCCACTAAAACGCCTTTGACAAATGACATTAGAAACAAAGCTCACTTGATGATATCCGATAGCGAAAGAAGCAGTTGTTGTCAAAGACCATTACTCGTCGCCTGGAAGATTGCAGATTTTTACTTTTCACTGCCTGTCTTGCTTATCCAATTGACTTTCCATTATTGAGCTCCATAAGGGTATATTTATATGATAATGTGTGTGAGGCAATGTGTGGTAACCTGGTAATTCAAATCACCAATGGCAGAATACTTTTGATCATCACTCTCCTTTTCTGCACACTTTGTAAGTACAGTGTACTTTCCTCTTTCATGTTATACATGTAATTGAGGGGAAAAGCCCCCCAAAAATTCTAAATTGATGGAAGGGGGCAAATGTTTTGTAAGTTAATTTCTAGGCCACTTATGTTTCACTTAATTAGTTCACACTAAGTTTTGACTGTCCTGTTGAGTCGAAGCATTTTACTAGCTGTTTCCAAGAATTATAAGGACATACAGTATTGGGGTTAGCGTTATATTAATTTATATCTAACCTCTTACTAACCAAGCTTGAGGCCGCACTAGTGAATCGTGAGGTCTGAACAAAAAATACCAAGGGCCAATATTCCCCAGTATGGTCCTGAGCAATTGAGGTTAGTAACTTGTTTATAATTAAATTATTTATATGGCATTGTTTCTTCGAGCAATGAGACACTTCTCAGCTTGCAAATTACTAGTTTCTAAAGAAACTGTGGTGCTGAGTTGGTGGGAGAGGGAAACAGAAAAATTTGGTTCCATCAAACATTTTGATAAAAGTCGAATTACCACCGTGAACACAAATCGTTCACGGTGGTAATTCGACCTTTATCAATGTGTTTGATGAAACCAAACTTTTCTACTTCTCCACTTGGTAAATGTTCATAATCTTCGTCTTCCATCAGCAAACTTTGAATGGTATAACCTTTTACATTTAAAACAAAATTTCAGCCAGTTTTGAGCAAAATTGATAAAAGGGGTGTCAAAATTTGAAATACCATGTTTAGGTACCCACCCCTTGACATATCATAGTGATAATACTGCAGTAGGTGATGTGTTTTTACCGCTTCTAGGTTGTTGGTGGTAAGGGGTCATTTTCGTTTGGCAAGAATGAGATCCTTCAATTATTCAAGCAGTCATACTCTTATATCAGTGATCCAAGCATACTGTATCAATATGGCTACAGCTTGCAAATAAATGCGACTTTTTACGAGGATCTTACGGGCAAAGTGGCTTCTGGACAGGGAAGTGTTTCGTTCTACCGTACAGATGTCAAGATAGCCTTTCCTAGTTTTAATCCAGACTACTTCAAGCCTGGCTTACCTTTCAGTGTTATGGTAAGTCTTTAGAGATACTGAATTCTGAGTTTAATAATGTTTGGTACTGTAGGTGCTATTAGGTCTGGAGTATCTTTTTTTACCTGTTTTGCTTCTTAATCTCAGCCAATACTTTAGCTTGAGTCCAATTTACCATCAGTATGATTAATAATGAAATATTTTAAAAATTCTGTTGAAATTTGTGTACAATGTTGCTCATGAATCTGCATTGATTTTACCTACATTGTGCCTTATTTTAATACCTTGTAACTTTTGTATAGTCAATTTTTGGAAAGCACCCTTCCCAGATTTTTCAAAATGTTTCTGAGAGGCAAAAATTTAATGTTGACAATGATGATGAAGCAAAGATTCATCTATTGCAGGGTGGTTGCAATGAATTTTCATGCAGGTGGTGGATTGTGTTCCATCCCTCAGTCTGTAACTCATCCTTTGCTTTTGCTTGTGTAGCTCAGATGAAGTCAGTTTCACCCTGAGTTTCTTAACGCATTGACTCCCAGGGGTTCCCCATTGACGAGTAAAATCGTCTGGCGTTAGACAGAGTAAAATACTAAGTCTGGCCGGTTTCGGCCGGATTGGACGTCAAAGGGTTAGTTAAATTGAGAATAGCCTTTTCATGGGTTTTAGAGATTTTAGGTAATTACTGTGCCCAATAATTTTTGAAAAGCCTCATTTCAAAGGATATACATGTACTCTTACTGATGGCCAATTATTATTTTAATGACTCATTATTGATCAGACTGGCCCATGTTCAATTCCTAGATGATGTTATCATGTGGGTTGATTTTTTCTGTTCCCTTTTCTTTTCCAACTGGGTTTTCTTCTGATTCACCAGTTTCTTCTTCTAAAAAAATGGCAGTCAGTTTATTGATTTCATTTAATTTACTTTGATTAGTAAAGGAGGGAGGGGAGGGGGTGGGGTTTAATGAGTCCTTTCACCGGAACATGTGAGCCCAACAAATTGACTGCTCCCAACTGAGTGGCTTCAAAGCTCAGTTGAAAGAGCATTGCACCACCTTTGCAGCAGTTCCATTGAAGCCAGGGCGTATCAGCCATAATTACCTGTCGAGAGAGAGAATACCCTCATTTATGAATACATTACTGCAGTCTATCGCACAAAAACAACAATCCTGATTGTATCAGTTTCGTAGAGAAAACAAAGATAGGCCAAGATACAATTTTAGTATCAATGGATGTGTCTAGCTTGTACACAAATATACCACAAGAAGAAGGAATGACCGTGGTATGCATGGCATATGAAAAGTTCCACAGTTAGAATCCACTGATCCCAACACACTTCAAACAAAATCTTGTTCCAGATCGTACACATGAAACCCCCATGAGGACAAAAACGGCAGTCTTGTTTACCAAGAATATTTTCATGGTGCAAATTGAAACAAAGTTAATACAACAAAGTGATACCAAGGCAACTGATGTTTTCAAATTGTCATTTTTTAATTGTATCGTGGATTTATGGAATGGCTTGCCACTAGCTGTTAGGAAAATTCAGCAATTTATTATCATCATTTTGTAAGAAATTGAATGAGTTTTATATTAATTTAATATAAGTTCAATTCAAATAAGGAGAGATTTTTATAGTTGTTTGATTATTTAGAGTTGATATGATTTAACTCTAGATACCCCCTATTTAGAATGATATCGTTAGGGTTAGGGTTAGGCAGTTTA
>OX421447.1:48239468-48244468 GCA_949126865.1 Montipora capitata | reverse complement strand
GAGTCCCTTTTTAGATTAATTTTAAGATCAGATCACAGAAGACGGAACCCCATGCCATATTCTTTGTGAACATTATATTGTGTTCTCTTAAACATCTCGCAAGGTTAAAATGAACAAGGGTTATAGCCATCGCGATATGAAGAAGACGTGAAATGAAAGAAAACGAGTATCCCATGTATCAGATATGTCTGAGAGAATACAAAAAATAGTTTATACAAAATAATGTTTTTGTAATGATTACATATTTCACAACATTAGTGTTTAAATATAACATTTGACTAACCGCATTCTTTACTTTTAGGCTGGTGCGAACATTGAGTTAAAATTGGAGTCCAACTTTGCACTTAATTCTCAGTTGAACTACATGGTATGCCAAGTGCATTGACCGGATGCAAAAATGGCCGATTATAAATTATTCTTTTGTCTTTGTGTTAAATAGCCTTATTCAAGCCTTGTTAGCACGCGTAAAATTGACGCAAGGTTAGTCAATTTAATTTGCATAAAGATAAAAGAATAATTTTTTGGCGGCCATTTTTGCATTCGGTCAATTGAGTGACACTTTATAATGGCTAAGTAATGATTGCATTCATTTTGATATGCCCCTTTGGTCTTATTCTTTGTAGGTGCTAGCGCGAGGAGTAACTGTGACATTAGGCTCTCATGTTGTGACCTCTGGTACCAAGAAAACTTCATTTACCATAGTTTCGACCGAAACCATGGCTCCCACTGCACGCCTTTTGGTTTACTGCATGAAGCAAGATGGCGAGATAGTGGTTGATGCCCTGAATATTAAAATCAACAACCCTTTTAAGAACAATGTAAGTATATAAATTCCTCCCTTTTGATTATAGCACTTGGCCTGATAAATGCAAATGTAGAGCTGTACCGTAGACCACAGCCTTGGGTTTTTTTGCTGGTGTATACTAAGTTATTTATTGTTTCAGGTCTCCATGTCAATTGACACGGGAGGGAGGCAAACCGTGACCCCAGGTGACTTAGTGACAATTAAAGGCAAAGCAAGTCCAGGGTCATTTGTGGCCTTTAGAGCTGTGGATAAGAGTGTTCTTCTTATGAAGGAAGATACTGACATCTCTGTTAAAAAGGTGATCACCAAAATAAGTAACAAATACTATTCCATGAGCGCGCATTGGATATGAGATGATCAATAGCCAATGATGAATCAGTCTCATCTCCAAGAAAAAAAAAGTCGTTAATAACTCACTGAAAAACTATTTCCCCATTAATACATATGGCCAGCACTATGCATAGAAAATTAGTCCAAACTTTTAAGTCAGTCCGAATAGTTGTTCTTGTCTTATTACTGATTCGTTAAAGTTGCTAATCACAACAGACAGAGAAATCATAATGCCAATCTGGTAATGCAAAGCAAAAAATGTATGTGACTCTTTCTCAATGGGAAATAAGGTGCACGCAAGTTGCTATTGGTTTTGGTTTTTTCTAAAGTACAGGAGGCAGAGAATGCTGTAGAATCACTGTAAAGCATACCAATGCATCGAACAGAGATCTCTGTGGGTAAAGCATTTGACTATCTTGGAGACCTCGGTTGTTCAAAAGGTGGATACCACTTAAACCACCGGATAAATCACTATCCTGCGGATAAACACTAGTCTAAGAAAAACCAATTGAGTTATCCAGTGGATAGCGCTATCCACCCCAGGGCCGTAGCCAGTATGAGGCAAACCAAGGCACTTGCCTCAGCAATCTTTTTGTCATTTTTAAAAATAAAACGTGATTCCAGAGTTTCTTTAAAATGTACTTATCATAAACACCTAAAATACCTGGGAAGAGAATTTAACCACAGATGTTGCCTCAGTCATAATTTTTTTTCTGGCTACGACCCTGCACCCTTTGAACAACTGGGCCCAGGAGGTCATGGGTTTAACTCAATTAAGTGGGACCGACTATTGGGATCTTTTAATTAACTCTTTCACTCCTGAAGTGGCCCCCATTGATGAATAGAATCGTCTGGCATTATATAGAGTAAAAATTGTCACTTTTAGAAGGGAGGGGGTGAAAGAGAGCATAGTTTTTGAGTGGACTTAGGTGTTGTTCCTTTGATTCCTGAAGTGGCCCAAGGCCTATCAACAAGGCCTGGTGTCAGACAGACTAAAACACGTGTGTATCACTCTTTAGAGGGAGAGGGTCGGGGGGGGGGTACAGGAGGAAGTAAAATTATCTGTAAATGGCTAGGCTTTCAAGTCCTTTTAGATGAGAACTGTAAGCCATGGGATCTCTCCATTGTCTCTGGCAAAATGTGGCTGGCTCAGCAGTGACGGTCTGTCTCAGTAAGGCTGATGGTGTCACAGGGAGCCCACACAATCTGTGTAATTTTATAATAAATGTATTGGATTCACTGTTTGCTTCTTTTGCATGTGCATGGAGTAACGCATGGACTAACGCTAAATAAACGTTGTATTACCTTACCTGCGGTGTACTGTTGTTTAATTGCCTTAGAAGTGGTATTTTGAGTGATTTTGAAGATCTTGAGTTTGCTGTTTACTGTGCCTCTCTATTAAATTGCTACAGAAGAAGTAAAATATGGTGAATCCATTACATTTATCATAAAATTACAAACAGTTACACCAACAGATTGTGCAGGCTCCCTGTGATTGTGTAAGCAAAAACACTCATAAATCAAGAGGACTTTGCTGTGTGCTGAAATATGCAGATTCAGTTATAGATAAAACAATAACAAGCGTTATTACCATATTAAAACATATTACAATCAAAACTAAAATTTGGTAATAGTTCACTCAGAATAGCTCAAGAGCTAATCGAGCTGAGTGAAAATAAATAATAATTATTATTATTCATTCAAAATATTTCCCCGTTTCTGGTTGGTTAAAACCACACGCATAATTCACCATAACCAGCTGCTGTTCACCAAATTTGGAAAGAAACTTCGTCATATTGAATCAATGACGTCAAAAGTGCAGAGGATGAAGGATGTTATCCACCTCGGCCTTCGGCCTTGGTGGATAACACCCTCCTCGACCTGCAGAATTTTTCATATCCTACTCAGTCTCATCCAATAATTGCTAATTATTGAATCCACTGATGATCAGTAAAGCTTGAAAATAGAAAAAGGAATATATACTATAAAGAGAGGTAAGAAAGGAAAATCTGCAGTCAAAAGATCGACTCAATCCACACAGAAAAAGATGAAAAATTACATCGTTACTAAGTACACTGTACCAGATGAACAATCGCAAGTCCATAAGATATTTAGCTTTACTTTCTTGTGAATTCTTTTAGGGGTAGATGTTTAACAGGTTCATCAAAATTATTCCAAACTTTGGCAGCTGCAAAGTGAATGTTAAATTTACCATAGTGTTAATGTAATAACTTGATTTAGAAGCAAATCTGGTTTTGTACTGATGAATTGATGATACTGTTTGGATAAAATTATCGAAGGAAGAAGGAAGAAGGTTGTTGTGATACTGATACATAAAAAGTGCATTATAAAAGAAAACAGGGTCCTTTAATTTTAGTATTTCCAGAGCTTTGAAGAGAGGCTCAGAGTGTTCATCTGGTTTTGACAAGGTAATAATATGTATGGCTCTCTTTTGTAGAATTGTTAAGGATCTAAGAGTAGAACTACAAGTATTTCCCCAAACTGATACACCATAAGTAAGGAACGGATAAATATATATAAGTAGTATAATTGCTGGAGGATACTTTTATCTACACAAAATCTCTTATCTAGATTGCACTCCCATACCACTTGAAACCTTTTTAGATTACTATCAAAAATAAGACCCAAATATTTGACATGCATGATTATCAAATTTGGTAGAAGTATTGGAGATACTAAGTTTCATCTTACGATGTATCTTTCTTTGTGGAGAGTGAAATACAACAAAATTGGTTTTTTATTGGTAAATAACCACTGGCTAACCTTTCCCAATTCAGTATTTAGATTTAGATTTTCTGTAACACCTTTTTTTTTTTAAAGGTACTTGAAGATCTTCAGAGTTATGATTCTGCCCGGACATGGTATCCGTACTGGGAGTGGGGCCATCGCATGATCATGCCCTTCCCCACCACAGGACGAGATGCAGGTGTCATTTTTGAGGTTTGTGTCCTCCATTTACAGTCACTGTTTTTTTTTATGTCATTCTCTAGACATTTGTTGTTTTAGAATTCATCAGCAAGCTAGTCCAAGTACAAAAGGTTTCTTGTGAAAGTCGGTTACCACCTCAGGAGTGGCCTGATAGGAATCGTGGGATATCTTGACAGGGCTTGCAATTTGATTGGCCATCTGTGAGTTTCTTCCATGTTTGACCATTCAGAATGCTTGGTTTGTTACCTCTTTATGCACTGAATTACCTCTTTTTTGTACTGTGTTACCTGGAAACTTAATTTCTCTAAGCCAATCAGAATGGAGAAAATTGTCTTATGTATATTATCAAGTATAGACCGTATTCATAAATGGCGGCCAAGAAATTATTCTTTTGTCTTTGTGCTAATCACCCTCACTAGCATCACATTGGAGCAAAAATTCGTATCAATTTTATTCGTGCTAACGAGGTTTGTGAGGATGATTAGCATAAAGACGAAAGAATAATTACTTAGCCGCCATTATAAATACGTTCTATGAAACTTGTGCTATCCGGACAAAGAAATACACGTTTGTTTCCAAGGTCAGGGGTAGCCTTTACTTGTAGGACATATCTTCATAGACCAATTCGGCTAACTCAATGTTGTACCCAATTCAAATCTCTCGGGGTTAAGATTCTTTGTGTGTTGAATTTGCATGACAATGAAGCATTCACATTTAAATGATGTGGAAATACTTGGAACAAAACGTTTTATTCCCAAAAGATTTGAATTGGGTACAACATTGAGTTAGCCGAATTGGTCTATTCATTTGAAAGTTTTCTATACTAGACACTTATATGGCATCTTTCGTTGTTTTTGTTTCCTTCAAAGAATTCTGGCATCATAGTTATAACCAACTACGTGTTGCCCGGAATGTA
>OX421447.1:48184468-48234468 GCA_949126865.1 Montipora capitata | reverse complement strand
CTTTTTCAAACAACAAGGATTCAAACAGCTTCAATTCTTACAGAGTTCGATAAAAATCCGGATTTAAAACATGCGGTGGGGCAACCAAAGCGATGGGAGCTGTGTTGGGGTTTCAGTGTGAAAGTACAAACGGCTACTAACACTCTTATAACTCTTTTTTCATTATTATTTTATTAACCTGCAGTCTTCAGTCTGCATTTTACCCTCAGTCTGCATTTTATCCCTGGTCTGCAGTCTGCAGTCTGCGTTTTACACTGACCGGTTATTTGGGTGGTTTTTGGCAACAGAGGTTAATTATTCGTAATGCGATCGCTTCCGTTGCCGTTAGCAATGGGTCGCAAATTTGACACTTTTATCGCATTATCACATTACGCATTGAACCACGTTATCTATTATTCCTAAAAATCTAAAAATATTCATGCCTTATCAGTTTTCGGTCGAATTTATGTCCAAGAAAGCAGATAAATTGCAGAAAATATTAGTTTTGCACCCAAAAATTCGTATCTACGCTAAAATGACCAAATTTTGCCTAGAAAACATATTTCACTGTTATTTTTCTTAAATTTTTTCGTTCGATTTTCGCTTTTATAAAATGTTTCAGTTGTCTGTAGATAAGTTGTATGCTGTTGGAAAGCTTATTTTCTTAGCTTTAAAATGATGTATTTTTCCCCCTAACTTTAAATATTTAAATAATAAAAAAAAAAAACATTTTTTGGCGATGGCTGATTTACCGCGGTTTTCTCGCGGTTGGGAAAGTAGGAAAAAGAGTTAGGCCAGTAGCCAGGTTTTTAACCTCAGAAAAGGATCTGTTTCGTCGTACGAACGTGTGAGGACCTGTGAGCTAAAGGGCCTCTGCTGGTATGACTTCTGGGTGACCCCTTAATAACTTCTTACTAACCGAGCGCGAGGGCCGTACTGCCAGGGAAATATTGGCCCGAGGTCGTGGCAGTACGGACCGAGCGCAGCGAGGTCCGTACAAAAACGACCCAGGGCCAATATTCCCCAGTACGGCTCGAGCTAGCTCGGTTAGTAAGTAGTTTATTACATGGTTTTTTAATTACCTTTTGCTTTGTTTTTGCAAGCCCGTAATCGGCCCGTGGGCCAGTCAATTTGCCTGGAACGCTGCACGTACCACAGGCAACCCAGTGTACCCTCACGGAGGGTCTAGTTAAAGATCTCTCTGTGTCAACTTGAGAGCATCGTTACAAGCTTGTTGCATGCAAATTATAAAGAAAATCTAACAACCAGATTTTCTGCCACCTAACAAAACCGATTTTAAAGACCTGTTTATTTTTATTCATGTTGCCATGGCAACGGCATATTCGTCAGCTTTACTATCAAAAAACCGAAGTTCGTGTTGTTAACTTGCTTGCTACCATTTTTGGCGACCAAAGGATTAAGGGTTTTAGAGTAAAAGGTAAGTGAAACATAGGTATCAAAAACTGTGTTCAGCCATCTTACATTAACTTGGAATTAATTTGTATAGCGTGCAAGCATATTTTAGTAAACAAATGCTAATTGTACTACTTTGCCAAATGTTTAGTTGCCGTCTTGCAATTTTGAAGCAGATGAAGTTATTGGGGAAAAAACGACCTCTCAAATCTTAACGTGGCAGCTGGGCAAGCTCTCGCGCAGAGAGGGCGACTCTTGGTTTTTAATAAGACACCTGAACTGCAGGGGATTTCAAACGTGCGAACTTCTTTTTCTGAATTTTGGCAATGTTCAAGAACGTTAAGGGTGAAAGTAAAATTTGTACTTGTACCTTGTCTTGTACAGACGTGCAATTTGAGAGGTTCGACGTACGTGAGACTGCGCGTGCCAATATACCAGCACTTGCTGAAGTGAAGCGAGTAAGGAGCTTGTTTCCTGAGACGTGGATCTGGCTGGAATACAATGCAAGGTACACTGTAAGCTGTAATGATTCACAATGCATAGCTTCTGAACAAGCTGTCCATTTGCGTTAGGCGTTGAAAACTGATCACAAGACATCATGTACGAACGAACAGCCTTACTTTAATACTAGTGTACGATATCTTTTTATCTCAGAAATGAGGAGCTTGTTTGCTGGGTATGTTTTGACGAAGGTTCAAGAACGTCAGCGAACGATCTTATGACGTTGTCTAATCAACAGTAATTTTGAAGCCCTGGAAATCTTGCGATATCGGATGAGCTAGCAGAATATCCCTTTTCAATCTTAATTGCCTCTTGATTTTAACTCTTCCAATATGGCGACCAAACTACTGCCTTATCGATCAGCCTAGTTAATCAAAAATTATTTTTCACACCCTACCGCTTTGCCTTAAAGGAAAGGAAAGGAAAGGAAAGGAACTTTATTTAATGTGCCCCTGTGACCAAAAAATCAATTCATATTTTTCTTTGGATTTCAAAACTATGTTAACAAAACACTAAGTGACCCACGTTTTAAGCCTTGATTTCAAAAAGACACCTCTTTATTTTAACTGTAATTTTGCTTTTTAATGGTCCGCCATTACTAACATTATGTTCTTGAGAGAGCTGGATCGAGGAGAAAATGACGTCAAAGGCTCACTAGTTTAAGAATGCAATACGTGTGTACGCCGCAGAATTAATAATTATGCAGCATGGGGGTTTTTGGCTTTCAGACTTTTAAACTCACGCTTTGCATATATAATATGCTGCGTTCACACGCTGAAATCTTAAGCTAGTGAGCCTCTGACGTCACTTTTTCCTGGATTCAACCGTCTGAGGTCCAATCGGTCAGTTTTGAACGTGAGTAATGGCGGACCGTGAAATCCAAAACTTACACTCAAAGTAAACGGCCTTTGGATAAAAATCAAAGCTCAAAATTTTGCCAGTCAGGTGTTAAGCAAACACACTTTCAAAATCTAAAGGAAAAAAGGAAGTGGTTTTTTTTATCTCAGGGACACTTTAAGTGTTTAGTCGTTCTAGCGCTGAAGCAGTAATTAAGGACACTGTAAATTGAAATTAACAAAAATTAACTTGATATTTATTTGGAAGTTATTATAATAGCGAGGCATATTCTTTCTTATTTCTTTATTTACTACTCCCTCCCAATAGTACACGGGCCGATTGTTGAGATATTCTTGTTCTTAAGCTCAACAGGGCAAGTCGAGTTTCAGCGGGCTGTACCAGATACACTCACTACTTGGGTAGCAAGTGCTTTTGCGGTTTCCAACTCTACAGGGCTTGGTGTCGTAGAACTCAAGTCTCAGGTCGGTGTTCTGGTTAAAGGGTAATGATTATTTGCACTCACCTTGTTTTATTTTGCCACAAACTTACCACTCTACACTCAAGGCCGATGGACACTAACTTCTACGAATTTGTAGCCTGGGATTTTGCCCCTCCCTCCACTCAGAGGTGCGGGGTTGCAGAAAATCATTTGCATCTCTTTCGCCCCTCATTAAAAAACAAAAGAGCACACTGTATCATGCCTTGTTCCTTTCAAAACTGAATTAATTTTCTGCAATCCCCGGCACCTCATTCGGATTTTGGAGGACACTAAACACAACACAATCAGTGGTGGAATTTACCGTTGTCCAACCACAATTCAGTGTCAAAGTCTTCAAAAGCGTTATTGAACGAAATACCATGTAAAGGTGTAAAATATTCGGATCCTCTCTTAGATAGTCAGCGTCGCTGACTGTAATGGAGAGAGTTGTGATGTAACACTCTGTGAGGCCGGCTACGCTTGGATAAACTTGAAAGCAGTGGACATCAGCTTTGAAAACTTCCCCATTACGCAACGAAAAACTTGCATATGAACTAAGTAAATACCTCTGAATATTCAACGTCAGCAACAGAATCATACACGATGAACAAAATTGGATACAGCCAAGAGAGACCGAGGTGTTGAGTTTTAGGCATATTTTTATTGTTGAATTTTGCAACGATTTGGCTACAATATCTGGACTCCCTCCGCAAATGAGGCTTAATCGAATTGGTAGATAACCTGTTGAGACGTTATTGCTTCAAGCGCGCAATAAAGAGTAGTTTCGCGACTGCTTGCAATTGGAGTTTCGAACACCCTTAAAACCTTAAAACTCCGCCAACACATTTTCATCAAGTCAGAAGCAGTTTAAGCAAGCGACTTATTTGTGCCAGGGACGTCAACCGGAAGTGAGCTTTTTCCCTGTTTGACTTGTCTTCACATTACCACAGTTGTATTGTTAAGTATCTTTTCATTAGCAGAGATGATTTGTTTGAAAATCTGGGAGAGACCACTGTCCTGGCATGCGAAATGTTCACTTCCGGTTTCCGTCCGCGGCTCAAAAACGTCACGTGCTTAAGCTCTCTAATATATGTTATTTGTCGGCTGGGCGGTCCGTATAGCGAAAAACTGTGACCGAGGTCTTGAATATGCTGCGCGAGGCCGCAGGCCGAAGACAGCCTTTTCAACAGTGAGGTCACAGTCGCTATACGGACCGACCCATAGATGGTAAATAACGTATTTAGTTTTTTCCTTATCTCTCTCTTCCTCTTTGAAGTCACTTTTGTAATTATTTACTCGCATCACGCTTGATCGCGAAAGCAGTAAGCGACTTACAAACTGAACGTTTCAAAGAGAAGTGTTTTAACTTGAATTCTGTTTCCAAGCCGTTTGTCTAATAAAAGTTATTTTTGAAAATATAAGTTTTGTATGTTAACGGATTCGGTGTCAAAAAAGTGGAAATTTTAAGGTCGACGACAAAAACTCTCAGAGCGTTACCGTGTTCGTGGGCAGCAATTGGAAAATCCGGACCGCGTGAAGAACCAATCAGATTGCGTGATCCGGGCAAGCAATCCAAGGCTAAACGGTGCACTCTGATCGGGTGGTTTTTGGTCAGGATTTTACAGTACGGACCATTACCATGGAAACGTCCGTTTCCGTATATTTTCTCTCTCCCGGGTAATTCAAATTGAGCGAAACACAAAAAGTTTTAAGAAAGCGGAATTAAAGCAAGGGGAATTTAGTTTTATATGAAAAAGGTTACCGTTTAAAGTTCACTGATAGAAATCGAAGAGTACAAACATTCACCAAGCGTCCGATCGTTCAAAGAAACGATGCCATATAGTTAACAATTAACTAACCGGCTCAATTGCTCGGGACCGTACTGGGAAATATTGGCCCTCGGTCGTTGTTGTACTGCCACAACCTCAGGCCAGTATGGGCCTTAATCACACGGCGACCATGTTGAGTCCCGAGGGATTGAGAACTTTTGTTTTGCCCCACCGAAGCTCGTTCCCAAACATTTCAACTCGAGGCTCCGGGTGCGAAATCTATTAAAGAAAAAAGAAAAACATCTTTATTTGCCCTCGGATTTTTAGAGTAGCTTGATGTAGCTAATATCTCCGAGCATTTACCCTCCCAACCATGATACACCACAGAAGACAGACCACAAAAATGGAAACTACATGTCCTACTCTTTGCGACAAGTGTGCGAGTTCTTTTACGTCCCACAGGATTATGAACATTGAAGGGTTGTGAGACGAGACCTCCGTCTTATCGTCCTTATCCAAGAAGACTAGAGAGTGTAACCATTTGCAGATGTAATTACAAAGGCAGCACTTTCTCCTCAGTCCGTTCTAGGCCAATATGGCCGCCGCGCGAATAAGGCCCATTCCCTAGAACGGCCCTCGCGCTCGGATAGTAAGAGGTTAATACTGGCTTCAGTATCTCCCGATCTTGTGTCTAGGGCCGGCTGCAGGTATTTGCTTTGTAGTATGGTTGGCGCAGTAGATTTTTAGGGTTTCAGTTGTTGTTGTACAAAGTGGTTATGGGGTACTTAATTGGAAACTGCTAAATTGTTAGTTGGATGAACTTAGAAGGAAAACGGTTTTTTCTCTGACAGGTGCAAGTGTTCCAGTCGTTCTTCGTGTCAATAAACCTTCCTTACTCTGTTGTCCGTGGTGAGGAACTCGCTCTTCAAGTGACGGTCTTTAATTACGAGCCTGTAGAGCAAAACGTCACCATAACTCTGAAGGCATCCAAGGACTGGTCCATAATTGATGAGGTCAACAAACTTGGACTCAGAGGTGAGGGCTCCAAGGACCAAGTTTACGTAGACCAAGAAATGGACCTAAAAGAGGAAGTGATTGTAGGGCCTAGTGAAGGCAGAGCCGTCTCCTTTCCTGTTGTCGCAAAGGCCCTGGGCTTAGTGCCAGTTGAAGTGTCGGCTCAGTCAACCACTCATTCTGATGCAGTGAAGAGGACCTTGGTTGTTGAGGTGAGAGGTGAACTTTGACTTGAAGGAACGAGTGTTTTCTGTTGAAGAAGTCCGTTCTAGGCTTTTCCCTCCGGTGTGGATCTTTCTTTATCAGTAGTTGACTTCTACTGAACCAAACTTCGAACTTTTTGCCGAACTTTTTTACTTTTAATCTTACTATACACTTTTTTGTATCATAGCCATTTTTTATAAGAACGTAAAAGAGACTGAGATTTTAGGAATGTACTAACATCATACCTCAGGCTTGAAGGCTGTTAATGAGTAGTGTAAATAAAGGTAAAGCAAATCAGCTGAAGGCAACGTAGCCAACTTTAGGAAGAGTTAGCTGGTGCGACGTAACAAATCGAACGAGGCTCAGCGTTGTCTGTACTCTTATCGACAACGATATGCGTCATCTCAGTCGTTAAAATGTTGTGGACTCGCGAGGTGCAACCACAATATTCAACACCAAAGAAAGTGTTTATTTCATAGCGTGTGACACAAAGAAAGAGCAAGCGTTGCCTATAAATTTTTCGCAGTCTCCTTGGTTTATTTCCCTAAAGAAGTGTTCCTGATTGGCTATTACAATTGCGTTACACGTTGACGCGAGCAGCGCTCTTAACGACAATGGCAAATTAGCGAATCAGATTGCGACATTAGCACTTGTGGTAAAAAGCTTGTTCGCGGCAGTAAGAGCTGTAAGTGGCACAAACATGTTACAAGCAATGTAATACCACATAGCAGGAAACAAGAACGCGTCCATGCTCAAATCGTAGCGTCAGATCCAAAGTTAGACGTTCTTATTCATGCAAATGGCGCACGCTTCTAGAGAGAAAATGCTAATCCTCTTTCAACTTTATGTTGTTAGCCTGAAGGTGTCCCACAGGATTATTCAATAAGTATGTTGTTGGACCTCAATTCAAGTAAGCATGAAAAATTCGTTTCATTTTTCCTTTTGTATCGTTCTTTTTTACAACCTCGTTTCCAGGGTCTCTCTTCTCTGCCTTCCTTGTCATTGAGGAAAGGGACCCTGGTTGCGGCTGGTCATGTGGCTCCCAAATTTGGGAGCTTTTCCAAATGTGTGCTAGGGGAGGGGTGGTAGTGTAGGCCTTGTCATCATTCTGCACGCAGTTGATTTTTGTGGCCCGACGGTCATCGAAACGTTTCTCGGCAAGGTGGTTTTGTGTACTACACATGGGAAGTTTGACGTGAAAGGCAATCGATCCGACGGAACAGAAAAATAAACTCGCTTCGTTCGAATTTCACTTACGCCCGTGCGCAGAAGGTCCGGATTCCGACAACTTACTTGAAAAAGCTCAAGTGAGCAGTCGAATGTTAAACGAAGAATGCCTAATAGTTTTCGGAAAAAAGAAGCGTTTGTCGTGCAAAAAATCAAGTGAACCGTTTATCCATGGGAAACAAACATGTTCGGGGATGGATCAGTCGGAAGCATGTTTATGTTACGTATCGACCACAAATCAAACTTTATATGAACACGTGCAGGGATTTTATTTTCATATTTGATTTTCGTTTTTCTTTCAAATGTTAAACAATGTTATTCCTAAGTCGCAAGATTGTACAGCGAGTAGACAGTTTTGACTTAGTTATTTCAACAGCTTCCCGTAAATTGTCGTTGTTATATTTTTACTGCACACAGCTAGTTAGTGTTTACATCACAAATCGTGAAGTATATTTTTACCGCCGGTAAAATAAGAGACATTTTATCAAGCAAACGTATTGTGTGGTGTATTGTTTTATGATAGTGTATGTTTCTGTGGAAGCATTTTGAACTACTAATGAATTTTTTTTGTGTGTGTGACTATTTATAATCGCCGCTCGACATCGGTGGTCTTTAATGTCGGTCACAAAATGTTTTGCTTTTAGCTTGACCACTTTTTTTGGGAATCTTCGGTGGAAATATAATATTTACCTTTTTGAAATTTACATTGTATGGTAAAGATTAATTATTCATTTAAAAAAGCCTTGTCAAACCACAGTTAATGCATTGAGATGGTTATGAAACTCGACAAGTCTTTTTGTTTCATGTTTTTGACTGTTTTTGGCCTTGACGGTGCACAAAACACACTAGTTTTCGACAAGATAACCAATCAAATCTCGCGATGAAATTATGCGCAACTAAACTGCGAGGCCATGTGGAGCGAAATCAAAAGATTGTGCACTGTCACGGTCAATTCAACATGGATTGCAACAACATTGTTCTCGCCTTTAAGGGTTTTAAAGTTTCATAACCAGTCCCTCAATTAACTATGGTCAAACGAATACGAGTTGCGGGGTCTATAACGAAAACCCTTCCCCAGCAGAAAAATGTGTCAAGGAGTGCCACGTGATCAGCCGCAACCAGTCTCTTTCCTCAACGACAAGGGAGGCAGAGAAGAGAGACCCTGGAAACGAGGTTGTCTTTTTGCGGCAAACGCGAGCCCCTTGCAGAAGTACATGGTGACCACTAAATGTTTTATGATCTTGTTTCAGCTTCAAGCCTGTCACGCGATTTGGATCTCAGTGTGCCACCGAACGTGATCGATGGGTCTGCCAGAGCCACGGTTTCAGTAATGGGTAAGTCTCATCTCAAGGGTTAGTCAAGTTCATAGCGGTGAAACTCGCACATATTGCCCATGCAAACAGATTAGACCGTTCTCACCCACGTGATCTCGATCACGTGGATGATTTCCAGAGATTAAATTTCGCTGACCAACGTGACCAACTTTCTGTTTGGTGACTCCACCTGGTTGGGATGTTAATCTTTGCACTTCAAATATTGGTACATGTTATAGAACATCACAGTGCGTAACAAGGGCCTTACATAATTGGTTACCATTTAACGTCATAAAATCTTTAACATGTCGTCTATTAAAAAGACATTTCCACCGAAAGAACATTGCATGTCAAAGCAAAGTATGCATAGACCTAAAATCAAAACCAACCACTAATAATGCTCTCTTTAAAAATAGCATCATTTCAAAATAGCATCACCTGTGCGTGATCATAGGCCTTAAAGAGAGCCTCCGCTCCTACGAAAAAGTAACTTTAAACCAAAGCAAAGAATGTTCGCAATCAAATTTGCTTGAATTTTTTTTTCCGAAAAAAAAAAAAAAAAAAACAATCAATTTTAGAGTCGCTCATGCCCACTTTAAAACTTCCCGGGCGTCTCCATTGAATCATTGTGACGTGTTATGGTAACCCTATGGTTTTGTCACCTCGAGCTGTTACATAATGTCCATAAGGTAATCGTAATACGACACAGTGATTCAAGATGGCAGCGCCAGGAAAGTTCAAAACAAAAATTAACGGTTCTGAAAGGCGTTTTTTTTGGTTTGATAGCCTTAAAACAAATTTGCTTGTAAACATTAATTCACGTTTTTTTCACCGTTGAAATTGGTTGCTTTATTTTTAGAGTCATACGTCAAGTTTGACTCCAAAAATAACTTCAAGTTAAAGTTGTTATGTTCTTATCTTTCTTTGCTCATCTGACCAACAGGGGACATGTTAGGTTCATCTATGAACAATTTAGACCAGTTAGTGCGCATGCCCTATGGGTGTGGTGAACAGAACATGGTGAACTTTGCTCCGAATATCTACGTCCTGAAATATTTGCAGACAGTCAACCAACTCTCAAAGCTGCTGGAAAATAAGGCCAAGCAATTCATGATCTCAGGTTAGTTGTAGATCTGCAATTTGAAAGGTACGACACCAACCCGGTGACTGAAACTGTATTTTACCTATATCTTTGCAAGGCTATCAACGTGAACAGACCTACAGACATAAGGATGGTTCTTACAGTGCTTTTGGAGAAAGAGACTCGTCTGGGAGCTTGTGGTAAGATTTTCTGGGCGGAAATCATGGAGCGGTTTCCAATTGAGTGTCGAAAATAATTAGTGAATTGCTTCGGTTTTGCATTACTTCACTCTGGTGAGGTCAGTGATTGGTTCAGAGTTCTCGCGCCACCTTTTCAACCAATCACAAGTGAAACCAAAACCAATCCCGCGCTTTGTGTCGGCTACGTGTAATTTCTTCGAGTTTTGATTGGTTTACTGAATTATCTCCGTCCATTTTGATTGGTCAAAGTAATTACTTTGGTTTTGGTTTTACGACACTCAATTGAAACTCGCTCTAGAGCAAGGCTGTCTGTGCGGCTGCGGCTGGTTAGTTCCACCAGGATCCGGCACCTTTGCTTTGTCTAGTTTGGTGTTGCTTACCAAAATGTTTCAAGTTCGTCTGGGCGGAAATGCAGTCCTAAACAAAAGGCATCATCTCGAGGCTCTGGGGAATAAACTCGTACAAATTATTTCCCAGAGCCTCGAGATGATGCCTTTTGTTTAGGACTAAATTTTAATTTATCGAAAGTGGCTTATTGGAGCTTTCTCTGTTGTGTGAGCCTCACCACTTGGTAATGGAAATCAAACGGATGAATGCAAACTGCTAACAGTCCCTTGTAAGTCAGTCGAGCCGCCCGCTCTAGTGACGCAAGCGAGCTGAGGGGAGAATGGGGAGAGAGTGAAAAACAGCGACCCCACTTCCCGCTCTCTCCCTAATTTCCCCTCGGCTCGTCGACTCGCTTGTGTCACTAAAGCGGGTGGCTCGACTGACTGAGAGGGGACTGCCAGCAGTCTAGAATGAATAAAGGGGAATAAAGCCACACCATCTAAGTGACCACTTTGTTCCCTACTCGGTGTGTAGGTTCTTTGTAAAAGAGGGCTTACAGGCAATCTTGCAAATCTCAGGAGGTGAGAAAGACTGTCTATCCATTTGTATAGCTCATTACAAGGACTCTGCGACTTTGTTCCGTTCTGGGTTTTAAACCAGAACTTCCAATAATGAAATCTAAAAATCCTTTAAATGAACCCAACCTGCAATCCAAATCGTAAAACTTTCAAACCACAGTACAGGTAGTCATATCTTTTTGGCAAATTGGTCCTCTAAAAAAGTAGCGTTTGTTTATCTTTAGGTTGACTGCGTTTGTCGTAAAATCGTTTGCACAAGCGCGCGCATTTATCCCAGAGTATATAGATGGCCAGATGTTGGACGATAGTCTGGTTTGGATGTCTCGGCAAACAAACTCCGATGGTTCTTTCAAAAGAGTTGGAGCAGTTCACAGTTCTGTACTCAAGGTGTGCAAATTTCGTTAAATAAGCAAAATCTACTATGACCGCGAGAAGGTTTTTTTCCCCGCAGGGTTTGGGTCCACTGCAAACATTAGGGAGCTTTAGATCGGAGGACGAGTACGATTACAAGTTTTCCGTACTGAGCACGCGCACTTCCGAAAACTGTCGGCCTCGTCGTTGGCCTCCAAACCTTATGGGCATGCTCAGAACGGAAAACTCGTACTCGCAGTCGTATATATGACTTAATTTTAGAATTTAGTGGATAGTATTTCTTTCTAAATGATGTTATCTATTATTATTTGTGTCCCCACATTAGTATGGGATATCTCCCAAACTAGAAGGTTCTGACACGGTAATAAAGTTACTACTACTACTACTACCACTACCACCACCACCACCACCACTACCACTACCACTACCACTACTACTACTACTACTCGTCCTCCGATTTAAAGGTCCAGAAAGTGACAGACTTGTCCAGAAATGCACATATTTAGATGCATAGGTGTGATCTATTAAAACTCTTTGTCGTCATAAGCCCTGAATCGGATGCTTGCAGGCATTCGTAGAAATCCAACATTTCCATCGTTCGCTGTGAAATTTGGCGTGATAACTGGGGAGATATGATCCCAGTTTCCCTGAAAATCTCGTTTATGGAGCTTTCATTGCGCCTACATGAACGGACATTCTATTGAGATTTGTATCTCAAAGCTGGAATTAATGACATGATAGTTTGTGCCCAAGACAGGAAACCAGACAAGAGAAAAACTTCAGTATAAGTGTGGTGAAAACATGGACGTATTAACTTTATATGATCGTTATTATGTCTTTTTCAGGGTGGTCAAACAGGGATCGTTTCTCTAACAGCATATGTGCTCATTGCATTAGCAGAAGCTAATTCCAACATTCCGGTAAGATTTGACCACAACTCAGGTAATTGGCGTGAAGGGACAGTTGAACCAAGAAATTCGCTCTGCTTTTCGCCCATTGACTTTCATCTTTGTCTTTATCGAGAGTAGCTCGTTGTAGATTAAGGCTAACAAAATGGTGGCCCAATCAGACCAGACCAAAATGTTTGGAGCTCTGTGCCCGGCTCTTATTGTCCAGTGTGTGGGATCGTTAGCATCCCACAGAGTTTTGTGAACTGTGGCAAAGGTTGTAAAACGGGGCCTACGGTTTTTAATTCTTATCTGAAAGTCTACCCACTTGCGGATGTAATTACAAAGGCAGGACTTTCTCCTTAGTTAAGAGACTGACCGTTGCTGAGTTGAACTCACGATCTCCCGAACGGTAGCCCGAAGCCAACCGGTCGGCGGTTTGCAATGGCTGTTGGGGAGTCTCCAAGGAAACGTACTGTAGGGTTTCCGCGCATTCCATTCAGATTTCGATTGGCCTGACCGAAAGTATTTTGCCCATCAACAACAACATTGACAACAACTTATTGTTGCCCAAGTGATAAATGCTTCTTGTCTTTTAGGAATCCCGCTTTATTTTTGTGGGAAAACCGTGTAACCACCTTCAGTTTTGTGTTCGGGAATGCACTCAATATTATCGACTCAAATCATGCTGTGAACCCCAAGCGAACGAGGCGCCCCATTTCCGCCAACAGGGAACACCCATTCTAACCGCTGGCCACTGATGTCAACTTTTCAAAGTAATGAGTATGCTGTTCCTCTTGTAGGCTGTAGTCAGCGCGAAAAATAACGCCAAGTCTTTCCTGGAAGGCAAAGTTGATCTGCTTTCAAGTGACATCCAAGACCCGTACACTCTAGCCATCACCTCATATGCCCTGTCATTGGTTGGTAGTGCAAAGAAGATCAAGGCACTCAACGAACTTCGTACTTTGGCCACTGAGAAAGGTAAGAAAACGAAAAACTCAATTCACGTTTCCTTTGCCTTTGTATTTCCGTTGTTGGAAATACGATAAATAAGCTGTCGTGAGCTTAAGCAAAAACTGATTTATTTTTCGAATCAGTCAATCATGGGACAGTAACATAGCAATTGCGAACGGGTTAATCTACTCAAATATTATTCTGTACCGTAACAAAATAATTATTGATTTACAAAGGTTTCTACACCGAGAATAAAGCCTCTCTGAACTTCGCTGCCGTTTATCCCTGTCTAATTCCTGGAATGTCGGTGTACATGGAATGACTTGGGAGAACTGCTTAAATGAGAGAGAGGCGCAAACTTTTTATTTTGAAAAAACATTGTTGTAGATGCCCTGGTTGCCTTGGCGGTAAGCTCCGGAATAGCTACCGCAAGCGGTTAAACTCGTGGGCCGAATGGCACCTGGTAGTAACAGCCTGTCAAGGGCTTGATTTTTTAAAATTCTCTGCATCTCGTAGTTCTATTTCTAGATACTTTTTAAGGAGTTTTTCACTTAGGGTTCACGTCATGAACTTTCCTTTCGGGGTACTATTTTTTTTTTTTTGTAAATTTTTGCTTTATGATGCCTTGAGTAGAGTAAGTATATATGTAATACATGTGGGTTTCGATAGCCCCTTGAATGCCGATCACGAATGGTCTTTAGCGTGTTGGTATTCTTAGTTCATTCACTTAATCAACGGCCAGGTTTTTTTGTCGAAACGAAATAAAATGTTTGCAAAAAAATACAGCTGAATTTCGTAGGATTAGTTTGTTTGGTTAGGGCTGTCATGCGAAATAATAATTTGACAGTTGTGAGCAAATTTTTCTCGTGGAAGTAGGAGCCGAATAATACTGACCATCCTGATATTTCTGTTTGTAATTACCTGTTTCAGATGGATTAATTTACTGGCAGAAAAAACAAGAAAGCCACTTACCGAATGACAACCCATGGCTGCGCCCGTATTACCGACCTCGATCAGCGGACATTGAAATCACTGCGTATGCGCTGTTGGCCTTCACGCATGAGAAAGACATCGGTGTTGGGTTAGGAATTTCTCGCTGGTTATCACAACAGAGAAACTCATTGGGTGGATACTCGTCAACACAGGTATTCAGTTGATAGTTTTTGAAAGCTAGAGCGGTTTTTAATTGAGTGTCGAAAGTAATTAGCAAATTGCTTTGGTTTTGCATTACTTTACTCAGGGATTGGTTCAAAGTTCTCGCGCCACTTTTTCAACCAATCAGAAGTGAGACCAAAACCAATCGTGTCTCGGGCGTTCACATTTTCCCGCGCTTTCTGTCGGCTACGTGTAATTACTTCGAGTTTTGATTGGTTTTGGATTGTCTCCGTCCTTTTTGATTGGCCAAAGTAATTACTGTGGTTTTGGTTTTACGACACTCGATTGAAACTCGCTCTATCTAGCTCTCTCTTATTGCTTCCGTAAAAGAGCACTACAGTCGAATCACCGGACTTGGGGCAACAGGAAAAGAAGCCCGGATAATCGAGGTTCCACTATATCGGCAAGGTGCACAGGCATTAGTAAGCATCTTTTCGTTTCGTCCCTTATCTTTCAACCTTGGGAAATTACTCAGTATTGCGACACTACCCTGCAAATTTAATTTTCTCCTATATCCCATTCTGCTTAGGTACTTCTCTTCCCTCATCATTCTTTGGTACTAATGGTCTTGAGCATGGAAGTTCCCTAAGTGTGTGGTTTCTCCCTTCGCAATTTATTTTCGAATTTCACGGAGATAACCCTACGCGAACACATACCGAGGGATCTGCTCAAACCTTTAAGGTTTTGTGCTCGTTAGCTTTTGAAAGTGGACGAAGAGACTGAATACGTCCTTTTTTCTGATTTTCGTCAGGACACCGTGATTGGGCTCCAGGCGCTTTCAGAGTTTGCTGAATTGATTTACACCCCGGATGTAGATTTCACTCTTCAGCTGACCGTCAGTGCAGATCCAACTTTCAGTCGGACAATTACAGTCAATCAGCAAAATTCCATGGTGCTGCAATTAGTTGAGGTAATCACTCATGTTCCGGGGAAGTTAGTTTGTAGTAGTTTGGGTTTGTTCAAGAAAGTGAGGGCTGGCGTCGTTGGTATCGGTGCTTATGCCATGTAATCCAGTTAAATGTAACGGTAAATTAGATCCCTTATTTGGAGTATTAAAGCTATGTTCTATTTCCCTTATTTCATGAAGACTTGCCATTGTGTCTTCGTTAGTGCACTGAATGTGTGCTGGGTTCGATCCCGCATTAAGGAGAACATTTTCTTAGAGTTTGTTGCTTCTCAAGTGTGCTCCGAGGAGTTTTTCACCGGCTTCGCCAGTTTTCCACTATCATCATGGACTAACTAAAGATTTGATAAATTTTGCATTAATTTCGTTTTGAGTTGATTTACGGTGTCTCATGCAGATTAGTAGAGCAATATAAGATATCAGACTCAAGCAAAAGTTGTAGTTGTTGTTTTTTTTAAAGTAAACGTGACTATAACTCGGTTATTGTGCAAGCGACCGGTACGGATCCCGGAGCTGGTGATGGTTTCTAGTCATGTCAAAGCCCTGAACTTTTCAGCTTATTAGATGACAGTGGCTAGAATTGTCTAGCTGAACCAATTTTTTACGCCCTTCCTTTTCCATATTAATGTTGAGACACTAAAACCTGGCGTCAGTTTAGCCTTTATTTCAAAGCAAGTCCGAATGCGAAGCCTTTCTATTCTCGGTTTTCACATGACGTCACGACCGCCATGTTGGTGCCCCTAAACAAAGAAAAGGCGGCCATGTTGGTGCCCCGACCAAATCCTCCGGGAATTTCACTCTATTATTATGAAAACGCTTCCTTTTGTTTTCGTTGAAAAACATAGCTGTTGATCACGTGAGTGAAAAGAAGCAATTGGTTTTTAATAATAATCACTCATTTGTAGTCTTACGCTTTTACAGCTGAGCGGAACTGCTCTGGGTAGACAGCAAATCAAATCCAGTTAAAGCTCATTGAGAGGCAAAGACTGGATTACCCGGAGAAAAACCTCTTGAAGCATCGAAGAGAATCCGGAATCGAACCGGGGACAAAAGTTGATGCAAGCCTTTTTTGCAGACGAATGTATATTATAAATTGTAGGAACTGAAATTTAACTCTTCATCGAATGCTTAACATTTCCTGCTTTTGGTTCAGAAAACAGTACAGCTTCGCAACTTTTTTGAATTGCCGTAGAATAGTAGTGATTTTCGATCATTTTATTTTGTGAACAGTTACCAAGTGTGTCCGGTCACCTGACAGTAGCAGGCAGTGGTCATGGAATAGGAATGCTACAGGTAACATTCCATAGTGTGCTGTCTATTTCCTGTTTTTTATCAAACACGAACATGTACTTTGATGAACTCCTGTGGGTTTGATTTCGTTCAGTCTTGCCTCACGCGAAAGGCTCAATATTTTTCGGGTGTATTACACCAAAAACCCTCAGAAGGCTGCAAAAGGTAGAGATTTCGTGGCTAGAGAGTGCAATCATTTTGCCGCTTGAAAACGTGTCGTAGATTTCCAGATTAAGCGGATCATAATTCACAAACGACTGAATTTTCGGAAACAAAAAGTTTTCTGGGAAGTGTAGAGAAATCTTAATCGATTTTGACTCGGGAAAACTCGGAATAAAATGCGAGCCCTCTGAGTTAGCCAAATTTGTCATCGATTAATACATCTCTTCTCTTCTCGCGAAAACACGAAATGGCTAAATATTTACCGTCTTCTTCATAACAAATTTTCGCGGTAACTTTGGAGAAAAACAACCCTCGGCCGATTTTTTGGCCGAGGTCTTTTTTGCGCTGCCGTAGTTGAGTTATCATATCAATTATTCCTCGTGCTTTTCCGTGAACCTCTTGGCTGCACCCTTAAACTCTAAATTGAAATTTATGACATTCAAACATTTTTAAAAGAAAATCGTAATTGCTGGCAACCAATGTTGCTTCAAGTTTTATCATGATGAGGCTGTGCTTAACAACGGACCTGCATGCTGGTCGCCCTTTACGCTGGCTCAAAGTCTAAGAGATACGACGTCGCATCTCTTGATATGACTTGTACGTAATCTTTGACACGTGACGATGATCGAGACGATCGTTCCTTTATTTGCTCGTTATGCCTCGCCTATTTAGGTTGGTGTCACTTATAACGTGGACAAGGCTCCTCCGGAAAGTTCGTTTGACTTCGTGTTGTCGGTCCTCAAGGAAAGTGCAAACCACATTCAGCTGAAAGCTTGCTCTAAGTGGACTGAGACCGAACAAGAGTCCGGTATGGTCGTGATGGATGTAGGGATACCCTCAGGATTTGAGCTGGACTGGGACAAAGTTCAGAAGGTGAATAGTGAACTCTGAACTTTTAGAGTGGTGAGCGTATTTAAGTTAGGCTAGTCAACATATTGAGCACAGACCATTGTTAACTATTGTTTGGTGTGTATTGTTTATTTCCATTCCAGTATTGTCGTGATTCGAGTAGTGTTTGTTGCATTTATCATCTAACTAGGAAAGAGTATTCGTTGCAGAATTTACAGAAGACTGATGATTGTTTGAATCAGTTAATATGTTTTATCTAATTTTTCTAACCTAGCTTCTGTCAGATGAGTCATTGAAACTGAAACGTGTAGAGTCGCCCGATCGCAAAGTGCTTTTCTACTTTGATGAGGTAATTTTGCTATTTCTCGGCTTGAAATTTGTTGAAGGTAGAACTCGTTTAATCCACTGCTATATTTTCGTCCATTTTTTAAATAAAAAGCAGCTCAACAGTTTTGTTGTTTGTTCCAGATTCCATCGTCTAGGAGAGTGTGTGTGGAAGTGACGTTCAATCGTGCGTATGAAGTTGGAAAACCTCAACCTTCCACAGCCTCAGTATACACTTATTATGAACCAGGTAATAATGCTGTGTGACAATAGCGTGTGACACACAACCCCTTTATCTAAAGATGCAATAGGCCTTTTGCAACAAACGATCACATGGTACAAAATCCGCCATGCTGGAGGGCAAGCTCATTATTATTCCCCCACTTGCACATTAAAACAAAGGCAAGTCAAGCTTGACTGGTTCAGGTCTCTTTGTTTTAATATCCCAGTGGGGGAATAATAATGAATGAAGGGGTAGTTTCTAAAGAAACTGTGGTGCTGCGTCGGTGGGGAAGTAGTATACAAAAATTTGGTTTTATCAACGGAGTTGATAATGTAAATTGGCCACCGTACAGAGATTCTAAAAGCTGACGTTTCGAGCGTTAGCCCTTCGTCAGAGCGAATCGAGGGATTATGGGTTACGTGTAGTTTTTATAGTATAGTAGGAGCTACGCTATTGGTGGTAACATGGCAACGTGAAAAATAGGAATATATTAGTTAAATGAAAAGCGTTCGTTAATACCGTGAGGATTAAGGGTGCCGATTTGAATTTTTGTTCCAGATTCTTGCGGCTTTCCGTCGTACCTAGATGTAGGGAAAGGCCGCAGATAGCCATGTGTTTTTTGGAGTGGTTAGGCAGATTAAAATGGCGAGCGACTGGCTTAGATGCATCCTTGTCATTCTTCTCAACATCGCGAAGGTGTTCGCGGAATCGGTCACCTAGTCGTCTACCTGTCTCACCAATGTATAATTTATTGCATAACGTACAGGTTATGCAATAAATGACATTTGCGGAGGTACATGTGAAACGATCGGTGATCTTAACAGATCGCTTAGCTCCCGATATCGTGCTAGTGTTAACAATGAAAAGACAAGTTTTGCATCGTGAGCGCGCGCATTTGAAAGTGCCGGGTTGCTCGTTAGTTTTGAGCGCGCTTCTAACTAAAAAGTTGCCTACGTTTTTGTCGCGTTTGAATGAAATAAGTGGAGGTTGCGAAAAGATTCTACCAGTCTCGGGATCATTTTGGAGTAATTTAAAATTACTAAGAATGATGCTTTTGACTGCGTGATTATGAGGATGGAAAGTGAGGGTGAATGGAATTCTGTCATTCTTATCTTTTTGTGACGTTTGTAATGATGACTGTCGATCAAATTGTTGGGCGCGATGATGGCCCGCTTTGACCACAGAGACAGGATAGCCACGTTTTTCGAAGAACTGGCACATCTCCTCTGATTTGCTGGAAAAATCGGAGTCATCACTACATAGACGTCGAAGTCTAAGAAATTGAGAATAAGGAATGGAGTTCTTGACATGTGATGGATGTGACGATGAATACAACAAATAACTGTGAATCAGTAGGTTTGTAGTGCACACTAGTACATAGCACGTTGCCTCTAATAGAAACTTTGATATCTAGGAAAGCCAATGAAGTTTCCGAAATTTCCCAGGTATATTTAAGGGCCGGATGAAAAGAGTTGACGGAGGTTATAAATTGATCGAGTTCTTCTCTGCTGGATGAAATAGCGCCGATGCAGTCGTCGATGTAGCGGCCGTAGAGTTCAGGTTTGGGGCCGTTGTACTGATTAGTACTGATTTTTTAATCAGTACAACGGTGGCCAATTTACATTATCAACTCCGTTGATAAAACCAAATTTTTGGAATAATAATGAGCTTGCCCTCCAGCATGGCGAATTTTGTACCATGTGATCGTTTGTTGCAAAAGGCCGATTCTCGTCACTAAATGATTTTCATGTCTTCCCAGTGGTACTCATTGGAAGAATTTGGTGCCCCGTTATTTTTAAACTTTCTTCAACCTCTACTTTGGGCATAAAGAATTTCGAAGACATACTTAAAGTTGAAGACTAGTCAGTTTCTCTAGTTCTCCAACATTTTTGCCGTTTCCTTTTTCACTCCTCTAACATGTTCGCTGTGTCGTTTAGCGTAATTACTCATTAAATCACTCACATATATACTTGATTTCATTGAACAGCGAACCGTGCGGATGCTCAATACGCCGTGGACTCACTGAAAGATCAAGGCGTCTGCCGTGTATGTACCGATTGCGTCAACTGCGAAACACTGGGACCAAAAGAAAAACCGAGGAAGGGGGCAGGATCTTTAACGGCAGTCGACCACGGAAGAATAGTGCTGATTTCTATTATGACGTGGTGTATTGCTTTCATGTTGCATCGGCACCCAAGATAGATGGAAGAAAAGTTTGTGTTCACTAGTACTTCTTAGAGGATCGCGTCTTATTTAGATAGATACTTCACTTTTTTTTTTTACATATTTACCCTCACCGAAGTGTCACTTTTTTTACTTTACATAGTTTTTCTCAGATGGTAATATCATTTAGTAGGAATTGTGAGCGACTATGACGTCCATGGCAAGACATTTATCTCAAGTTTTAGCTTGAAATTCGTATCACCTCAACAAACTTTTCCTCTTTGTTTCAGTATTTTCCGAGAGCGTCCCAAACATTGTATTGGTTTGACAGCCTTCTTATTGAAAAATCACTTTTTATTCGGTTCGAAAGACAGGGAAAGTCGTCATAGTTTGAACCATGACCGAGCAATTAAGGGGAATGGGTTCGATAGTGGGTTGACGTGACAGATGACTTTTTCATCGCTGTTTTCAAAGAACTATCACTATGCAAAGCAGTCTGTGACGTCAACCCAACCCGGTATTAAACCCAGTCCTCTTACTTGCGCGGTCGTAGATCAAATGACATGGAGCCTATGAAACATTGACTTAAAAGGAGAGAGTTAAGCGAACCAGAGTGAGAATTAGCGTTAGACAAGTGCAAAGAATAGTTGTGCGGATAGTTTTTTGAGATGATGGGCACTTTAACGTGATGAATATTACTAAAGCTTTTTATGGCGTGAAACACTTGTAGTATAGATAACTAGTTGCATCAGTTTACGAGTAAAAACGCTTAGTCTTTTCTTTCCGAGTCACTGATAAGAATTTCAATTTCTGCGGTCGTACGTTTTTTTTAATCCAGCCAACGTTGTTATTTTTATTACATGTATTTATACTGCGCAAAAATTCATTTAGATATGATCTAACCTGGGTATTTTCTTTGACTCTTTGAAAACTGATCGAAAGTTATTCTTATTAGCCAATATCAAAAATACCATAATATTTTCTCTTGGGCAAAAGAAACTGGAAACAATGCTTGTGCAAAATTTTGGAGGGTCAAACAAAGAGTATTACTGTATTTTTAATATTGGCTAATTACGATGTAAGTACTTTTCACCTTAAAGTGAATAAATGGCATTCATTCACTTTAAGGTGTACCGTGTGTTACTTAACTGTTGACAGTTGACTATGGATGATGGACAGTCGCTCAACTCAGTCTAAAGAGAATAAGTGTAGGTTAGTTTGTTTTACTCCTTTGTATCAGGAAATAAAATTCGTGAAACTCAAGGTGGAGCTTCCTTTTTGTCTGAAAGTGAAAGGCTTCTTCTTTATCCTGCTAGCAGAGCCTTTTCCTTTGCATTTCTCACTCATTTTTTCTCAGTTCTCTTCGAAGTTTTGTTTTGGGGTTGTGCTGCATGTGTATCCGAGGGAAAGGTGTACTATTATTATGCAAATTCTGCGAAAAGAAACTGTATTGTATTGCCAACCAACATGGCCGCCTTGTCGAGTGGGTGAAAACCAATAATAACAACAATTTCTTCGCTGCAATGCAATTACAGTTCAACAAGAATGTTCTGTCATGTTTCTTTCCGTACCATAATTTTGAGGACTTTACCTTACATGGTCTTAGAGACCTTTCAGACTCGGGTCGTGCGGTCAGCGAAGATGGCCGCGTATTTTTTCAGCTCTGCTGTCATTCAGACTTCTTACTGTTTATTTTACATCTTTTTATGTCTCTAATCGTGTTTTTTGAGTGTGTGTTTGTCAATATGGGCACGTCGAGGAGAGGTCGAAAAATGGATTCTTCTGTGAGCGAAGATCAAGATTTTGAAACTTATGTTCGGGAGTGTCTTGGTTCTATGCTCCATGATATGGAATCTATCAAGTCCAACCAAGCTGTCTTCCAACAAGACTTGGCTGAAGTGAAGCGAAAACTTGACACCACAGCAGAGTCGCTGAATTTAAAATTCGAAACTTCAAATGGTGAACTGCACGAGTGCATGGTTAAAACTGATTCACTGGAAACCGAGGTCAATAACCACGCTGCCATCATCGATAGGGCGTATGAAAAATTCCTTTCATTAGAAAGATATTCTAGAGATTTTAATTTGCGGTTCTACAACATTTCTGAACGCCCTGGCGAAAACTGTATTGAAAGATTACAAACTTTGCTATCTGAAGACTTGGGTTTTACGCCTGTGATAGAGAACGCCCACAGGATTGGACGTCCTAGGACCGACTCTGGAGCTAACTCAAGGCCTATTATCGCCAAGTTCCTTTATCTGCCGGAGCGCCTACAAGTGATCCAGAAGAAGACAATGTTAAAGAATGGCGTTACAGTGTCTGACGATTTAATCTGGGAAGATAGACAAACGAAAAAAAAGCTGAAGGATGTCATGCAACAGGCTTACGAAGAAGGGAAGAAACCGCGTTTCCACCATGGTAAATTATATATTGACTGGGTTTTATATAAAAATGACTCTTAAAGTGTATATTTTCCTATTATTGATCTTATAGAATGAATCAAAGTATTAATGTTCCTGATCTTAATTTGCAATCCTTTAAAGTGCCCCTGTGACCAAAAAATCAATTCATATTTTTCTTTGGATTTCAAAACTATGTTAACTAAACACTAAGTGACCCACGTTTTAAGCCTTGATTTCAAAAAGACACCTTTATTTTAACTGTAATTTTCCTATTTAATGGTCCGCCATTACTAACATTATGTTCTTGAGAGAGCCGGATCGAGGAGAAAATGACGTCAAAGGTTCACTAGTTTAAGAATGCAATACGTGTGTACGCCGCAGAATTAATATGCAGCACGGGGGTTTTGGGCTTTCAGACTTTTAAACTCATGCTTTGCATATATAATAAGCTGTGTTCACGCGCTGAAATCTTAAGCTAGTGAGCCTCTGACGTCACTTTTCCCTGGATCCAACCGTCTGAGGTCCAATCGGTCAGTTTTGAACGTGAGTAATGGCGGACCGTGAAATCGAAAACTTACACTCAAAGTAAACGGCCTTTGGATAAAAATCAAAGCTCAAAATTTTGCCAGTCAGGTGTTAAGCAAACACACTTTCAACATCTCAAGGAAAAAAGGAAGTGGTTTTTTTGATCACAGGGGCACTTTAATGATCATGGTATTTTCACAATGGAACTGAACTGTCTTCCTTTGTTAAACCACACTTATCTGCATTTCATTTAAATATTAGAAGTCTAAATCAGCACTTCACTGAATTATGTAACTTCCTAGATCACACTCCTTTTGTTTTTGACTTCATTGGATGCTCGGAAACTTGGATCACTCCTCAATCTGATCTGGATTGCTTTAAAATTCCTGGCTACACTTTTGTCAATGGCAATCGCACTTTCTCATCTGGGGGCGGAGTAGGGCTATACATAAAATCTGATCATACCTTTCGATTTAGGGATGACTTAAAAATGGATTTGATTGAAAATATGTGGATTGAAACCCAAGAATTATTTATTGGCATTGTATACAAACCACCCAGTTTTTCTAATCGAGATTTCATAGATATGCTTGAAGGAACTTTACATAAAATTTATTTATCAAAGAAGAGATGCTTGATCATGGGTGACTTTAATATTAACACATTCAAGCAAAGTACCTTATCTAAAGAATATTTAAACTTATTACATTCTGAAGGCTTCAGTCCATTAATATTTGAGGCCACTCGCATACTGAATTTACCCAGTCTTGTATAGATCATATTCATATTAATTTTGCACTCCCGTCTACCAGTGGAAGTGTTGCCATTGAGATAGCTGATGCCTTTCCCTGACTCCTTTGAATTTAGAGATTTTAAAAGGTTTAATAGTGACTTGTTTAAAATGGCGTTGGATGTTGTGGACTGGTCACCAGTCTTCAGTTCTTTTGATGTTAATGAGAGCCTGTCCCGTTTCCTTCACATATTCAATAGCGTAAGCAACAAACATGCGCCCTTGAAATCATTTAACTTCTAAACCGTGGATAACTATAGGACTAAAAAAATCAATAAAAGTGCGGGACAAACTTTATAAAAATGGCTAATTACTGGGAACCCATTATTTCTAAATAAATATAAACTTTATCGTAATAAAATTACTTTCATAAATAAATTATATCGCACCTCATATTATACTCAAGTCCTTGCGGACTCTACTAATGCAAAGAAGATGTGGGATAATACTAATTTTATTATTAATAAAAAGCATCCATCTTCAACTATAGACAAACTTCATGTCGGAAACAAACAATATCATCATTCTGCATCTATTTCCAATCTCTTAAACAAGTTTTTGGGTGATATACCTACTAAACTTGCTTCTAAGTTGCCAAAGTCTAATTGTCACTTTACTTCTTATCTTAGACAAAATAAGTCTAAATTTTGTTTTAGACCTGCTAATGAGATAGAGGTTTTTCTTCTTCTCGAGAATCTTGATGGCAGAAAATCTTTCGGAGTGGACAAAGTCCATCCTTTTTTAATTTCTGTAGCGGCATTTCAGATCTTTCGCCCTGTTACCCATATTATTAACATGTCTATTAAACAAGGTATTTTCCCAGAGAAATTAAAAATCGCAAAAGTGATTCCTGTCGTCAAGCAGGGTTCTCGTTTAGAGTGTGATAATTATAGACCAATTTCTGTTCTTCCTGCATTAGCCAAAATTGTTGAAAAATGTATATTTACTCAATTAAGTCATTATTTTTTCACTGAAGATATTATCGTTTTTAATCAATATGGATTTAAGCCAGGTTGCACTACTGTGGAGTGTCTTGTAAATCTTGTAGAGGAAATTTCTATACAACTCTTGATCAAGGTGATTATGCTGTATCAATTTTCTTGGACTTAAGCAAAGCATTTGACACTGTTAACCATTCAATACTATTGTCTAAACTACTTTTTTATGGTATTTCAAATTCTGATATTATTTGGTTTAAATCTTATTTGAACAAGAGGAAACAAAGAGTATCTGTGAATGGTGTTCTGTCTGATACCATTTCTATTTCAACTAGTGTTCCTCAGGGCTCAAACCTTGGACCATTGCTATTTTTAATATATATCAATGACTTTATCCAAGCTTCCAATTTTTTCACTATGAGACTTTTTGCTGATGATACCTCTCCAACAGCCTCTGATAAAAATATAGACAAACTTTTGCTGCAAGTTAATTCAGAACTTATAAATATCTATGACTGGTTATGTGCTAATAAGTTAACTTTAAACTTAAAGAAAACAAAATATCTTATTTTCCAACCGCGTCAAAAAATAAATTACAACTTACTTCCTCCATTAACATTAGCAGGTCAATGCCTTGAACAAGTCACAAGTCTGAAATATTTAGGTATCTATATCGATGATCACTTATCCTGGCATGATCATATAACATATATTTGTGATATATATATGTGACCCAAGGGGTCACCACCTTATCGCGGTGGGATGGTTTGCGTGTCTCAATGACCCCTAGAGCTATGTCGGCTGGAGTCTTGTACTCCTGGTAGGGCTACCCATGCCGAACAGGTCGAAGGCTAGAGACCAGACGAAGTGTAACCCCTGGTCCTCCAGGTTGGGGGTTGGGCTGGGGGCTGATAACCCACTCCCGTAAAAAAAATAGCCTATTACAGAAACGGAAGACATTCGAATCTCTATTAACATCGGTGACGCGACGAGAGCTCTTGATAGCAGGATGACGCTTTTGGGCCAAAGCCGAAAGGAAGACCAAAAGCCGACAGCTTCGATCGTGAATCCGAAAAATAAAACAAGGATAGGAAACTGGAATGTTAGGACCATGTTCGAGACTGGGAAGGCTGGCCAAGTAGCAAGAGAGATGAAGAGATATAAGATAGATATTTTGGGTATTAGCGAATGCAGGTGGAGAGGAAGCGGAAAATCCAAGCTTAATACAGCAGAGGTAATAATCTACAGTGGCGAAGAAAATATACACCAAGGAGGTGTAGTAATTATGATGTCACAACAGGCAGCCAAATGTCTTATGGAGTGGACACCAGAAAGTAGCCGAATTATCAGAGCAAGGTTTTATTCAAAGTATAGGAAACTGACGTTGATACATGCATACTCCCCGCGACCAACGATGCGAGTATAGAGAGCAAAGACGATTTCTACGAACAACTTAGAGGGTACGGTGCAGAAGTGCAACAGAAATGACATCCTGCTTATTACTGGAGACCTAAATGCTAAAGTGGGAAAAGGAACACCAGAAGAAGGAGAGGTACTGGGACAACACGTTACAGGAAACAGGAACGAGAATGGCGAAAGGCTCTGTGAGTTCTGCGAGATGAATGGTTTAGTCATCACAGGAACAATTTTCCGCCATAAAGAAATTCATAAAGCAACATGGACATCACCAAATGGCAGAACCAAGAACCAGATAGACCACACAATGATTGCAAAGGAATATAGATCGTCAGTCATGGATACTGTAGTCAGGAGAGGTGCAGATGTGGGAAGCGACCACTACCTAGTGGAGACTAGGCTCAAGCTGAAGTTGAAAAGAAACCCAAGGGAAATGAAAGGTCGAACAAGGTTGGATACGCAGAAACTAGCAGACGAAGAGATGCTTATCAAATACAACATTGAGGTCAGAAACAGATTTCAAGCCCTGACAGAGTTGGATGAAGAAAATGCCGACCACATGAACAACAGGATGGAGAGTATATATGTTGGTGCAGCTAAAGATGTACTAGGCATAGCTAAGAGAACCAGCAAACCTTGGTTGCGCGACGGGACGTGGAAGAAAGTAGAGGAAAGGAGGCAACTAAAGTTGAAGTTAGAAAGTACACGTTCAGAAAGAGTCAAGAAAAGAGTAAAAGAAGAGTACAAAGGAAAAGACCAAGACGTTAAACGAAGTGCTCGTGAAGATAAGAGGTATTGGATGAATGAGATGGCAGATATTGCTAAAAGAGCAGCAGAAGACGGAAGAGCAGGGGAACTACATCGTATAGTGAAGACTTTGACAGGTGAGAAGAAAAGAACAAGTACAGTGGTCAATGATAAAAATGGAAAACCAACAAACGAACAGAAAGAAAGACTGAAGATCTGGAAAGAACACTTTGACACAGTACTAAACAAAGAACCACCTGTCAGGCCTATAGAGCCACATGAAATTGAAACAAGGCAAAATGACAGAGAGTTCGACATCGGAACATTCCAACCAACAGAGGTGAAAAATGCTATAAAATCAACGAAAAGTGGGAAAGCAGCTGGTCATGATAGCGTAGTTGTAGAGCTTCTAAAGACAGATTTGGAAGAGAGAGCAAAGGAGTTGACAAAGTTGTTCAACAAAGTGAAAGAAGAGGGTGTAGCACCAAAAAGCTGGAGCAAAGGACCAATAGTAAAGGTACCCAAGAAGGGTAACTTACGTGAGTGTACGAACTGGAGGGGTATCACACTTTTACCAGTCATAAGTAAGATCTTTGGCAGAGTGTTGATAAGTAGAATTAAAAAAGGAGTTGACAACATCTTGGGGAAGGAGCAAGCAGGGTTCCGAGAGAACAGAAATACCATCGAACAGATTTTTACTCTCATGAATATACTGGAGCAAGTCAATGAATGGAATGCAACTCTGTACACACATTTCATAGACTTTGAGAAAGCATTTGATTCTATACATCGCGAAAGTCCATGGAACATCATGTCAATATATGGAATCCCAGAAGAGCTTATCTGTCTGATAAAAGCAATGTACAGCAACTTTGAATGCGCAGTCGTGGAAGAAGGTGAAACAACAGAATGGTTTCAAGTTCAGTCTAGAGTAAAACAAGGGTGCACCATGTCAGGTTTTCTTTTCTTACTATCAATTGACTGGGTCATGAACAGAACTACAGAGGGTAGGAGAACTGGCATACGATGGAAGCTCACCTCGGTCTTAGAAGATCTTGACTTTGCAGACGACATTGCCTTATTGTCATCTAGATGTGTTGACATAGAAGATAAGACCAGTAGGCTTGTCGATGAAGCTGCCAGAGTAGGACTTAAGATTAACGCGAAGAAGTCAAAAGTTATGCGAATAAATGCCAGAAACGACCAAAGAATAAAAGTAAATGACGAGCAGGTAGATGACGTTGAGGAGTTTTTGTACCTAGGTGCACTGCTGGATAAAGAAGGCGGGGCGACCAAAGACACAACAGAGACTAAGTAAAGCCAGACAAACTTTCTACAGGTTGCGAAGAATTTGGGACTGTAGCGAAATTAGCAGGAAGACGAAAGTTCAATTGTTCAAAACAATTGTCAGAGCAGTTTTGATGTATGCTGCGAAGCTTGGAAACTCACGAAAACAGAAGCAAAGAAGCTGGACGCTTTCCAATACAAATGCATGAAACGCATACTGAGAATAAGATGGCCACGGACCATCTCGCACCAACAAATTCAGGCGACCACAGGAGTGAACAGAACGAGTGATGAGATCAGACGCCGAAGATGGAATTGGATCGGGCATATATTGAGGAAGAACAGAGAGGAGCACTGTGTTACAGCATTGGAGTGGAGGCCAGAGGGGAGGAGGAGACCAGGTCGACCAAAAACAACATGGAGGAGAATGGTTGAAGACGAAAGACGAGTAGCTGGGTGGCAATCATGGACGACTGTCAGAGCTTTAGCAGCAAACCGAAGTGGATGGAAAGAGAATGTCAAAGCCTTATGTGCCTTATGGCACGAAGAGATATAGAGATAGAGATATTTGTGATAAAATTAGCAAGTGTATTAATATTATGATAAAGGTAAAGCGTTATTTAGGTAATCAATGTTTGACTAGTATTTATTATTCTCTTATTTACCCTTATTTTATATATGGTTGCATACTGTGGGGTAATAATTATGAAAACCCATTACTGCAGCTTATAAGACTCCAAAACAAAGCAATTAGAATTATTAATGATGTTCCTTTACAAGATCGTATTACTCCAGATTATGTTAACTTAGGTTTATTGAAATTTCGCGATGTTGTTAAAATGTATACTTGTTTATTTCTTTATGATCATCTTTGTGATAACAAGCCATGTAATTTTTCAATACCCCTAGTTTCTGAGCAACATAATTATTCCACACGGACTGCAACTTCTCTACAATTATTCCTTCCTTACTCTAGGACAAACATAAGAAAATTCTGCCCTACTGTTATTGGTAAATATTTTTGAAATGATCTTCCTTTTTCCATTCGAAATATTTCCTCGAAAATTCTTTTCAAAAAAGCAGTTTTCAAATATTATTTTGCTCAGTACTAATCTCCTTGATTCATGGCTCATGGTTCATTTATTTCACACTATTTACATAGCATTAACATAGAAAGAAAAGTATAGTCACAACACATGGTTACAAGATAAGATAATTACAGTACAGGTTATAAAATGTGTCTGGTGGTCAAAGTAGCGAGGGCTTTCTAGTTGACCACCAGTGCCATGATGTATGATGTGTGTGTGCATATGTATGTGTCTATGTACGTGTGCTTATGTGAGTGTTTATTTATTTATCATTATTTCTTATTCTTATGTATGGACTTATTGTAAAGAGCTATAAATTATAATCAGTGTTAATGGGCACTAATTAGTTTTTACTATATCGTGCCCTTCTCCATTTTATTTCTTATACTTAAATTAATTACTCTATTTTGTTTGGAGAAAATATTAAAAATAAATAAATAAATAAAAAACAGAGCCGCCATATTTGTTGAACAAGGAAACATACCGGATATTCGATAATGCCGAAGCCAATCAAAAGTCTAGAATTGCATTTACGACACATCATTTTCGTGTATAAGAAAACTTTGAGATTATGACCTTTAATAAAAAGAGACGCAAATATCTCGAGTTAATCTTCCTGCAACTTTAGATCGCTCTTTTTTCCTTAGGCTACAGTCTTGTTTTGTCTTCCTTAGACTGCATAGTCTTCCAAGTTGCGTCTTACACATTCTTTTCCCCAGACAAAGAAATTGGTAAATTCTTCAAAAAAGGAAAACTTTCTGTCAAAAACGCGGAGAATTTATAGCTTGTGTAAATGATAGTCTTCTGAAACTTATGCCCACACTTTCTCAGTGTTTTTGGTAGCATGCAAAGGAGACTGGTCCGAGGTCATTTGCAATGCTTGTGCAGCTGCCATGTGGAATCAAGGAAGCAAGTAATTCAATCCAATTCCATCGATCCTCTTTGTTTTTGAACAATACAGTCGAAACTGTTTGTAACGGCCCTGTATTAAGCGGTCACTCTCTATTAAGCGGCAAGTTTTCATACAAACGCTGTATCTGTTAGCCGTATTAAGCGGCGACCTCTATTAAGCGGCCGCGGCCACCCTGTGGCAGTGCTATGTTTGTCTTTCTTTGTTATTTTTACCTGTATTAAGTGGCCACCCTTGAACAGAAACTAAGCCGTATGTCATTTTATGTGGTGTTTTATTGTGTTTAAACTGCAATCCATCATCACTATAAAGAAATACCATTTGCAAAGCTACTGTAAACTGACAATCGGCTCTTTAGTGTCGTTAACGCTTTGCAGATGTCCGCAATGTGCTTAAGTACCGTACAAAATCACAAACGCAAAAAAATGATCGATATGCTTCACTCTTCAGCTAGAAATTCCTCTTCAATTAGCTTGTTCCTTAGCCATGTGATGGAGAATGAATCGCCCTCAAATCTATACTCGCAAGGAATTTCAAGGCCATGACCTCCACCTCTGTTAACTCGCTTGCCCTTTACCGTAACTTCCCCTTTATTTGTAGGCCGTTTCAAAATTGGTTAGCCACAATGCCATCAACTTAGGTACATGTCCAATCACTTCATAATCGTCCATCATTTCATTAGGATGAGAATATGGTTTTGCCACTTCCAGATCTTGTAACTCTCGGTGTAAGACTAGATTTCCGTAATTTTGGGCGAACAATTGCCACAGCATTCGAGTCTTCCTTATTTTACGGCTCTAGTACATCTCATCGACTTTTGCCTCCAATATACTCAAGTATGCATGGTACCCACGGATATAAGAATAGACGTGAAGAAGTTCCTTTGTCATATTTTAGCTGTAGAAAGAACTTTGCAAGTGAGCCACATCAGATTATGAGTTAACAGTGGATTGTTTTACAAAACGTCCGCCGATAATTTGGCTGTCAAAAAGGTGAGAAGTGTGCAAAGCCGCTCCTATAGCTATCAATGCCCGCAACGTCGACAGTTAACGACTTGCTCTACAAATAAAAGTTTCAAGTGCCGAAGCGCCAGACGTACAAGTCCGACTTTTCGAATTCCTACCTTATTACTACTTTATCTTGAACAGTTTTGTTGTATATTATGCTACTTTTAATCCTGTATTAAGCGGCCAGTTTCTCAAGTCCCGAGAGTGGTCGATATACAGGTTCGACTGTAGTTGTTTTATCAATATGCCATCTCTGTGAAGACAGTTGTTCAAATATTTTTCTGCCTTATACGTTTTGTGACTGCTGTTAGAGTGGCATTAAACCATTGCAAACAAGCTCGTGTTTTTAGCAACAACTGTCAACAAAGTGTTATTAATGTAGCCACAATGATGCTTGACACTGCTAAGAACAAGCGAGATGAAGCAATGAAATACTTAGAGGAAATAGGAGAAAAAAGGAAATTGTTTACTGAAAAACAGCATAAACAATTGGACAAAGCCATGTTGTCAAGGACAAGCACTGCCCACAATAAGTCAGAGCAAAGCAGCTGCTAAGATTACCCAGTTTGCTAAAAGGGCCAAAAAATAATAAGCATTATACTTTTTCTTGGTTGGCTTTTATTCTATGTAAAGGCCTGGCCAAACGCTCGCACTCCATTTCAACGCAACATCTTGCAACCTTGTTGCATGATGTTGCGATATGTGTTGAACGGGGTGGCCAAACGCACGCAACATTTTCATTTTCAACACAACATGTCAATGTTCATGGGCTCCAGGCCCCTGGCGCGCAAGAAGTGGACCTAACGCGCATACCCTAGCCCAACAATGTTCCGTGAACGTGGCCAAACGAGTACAATACCATGTAACATCCAAAATGGTGCACGAAAAATTTGAACGTTTTCAAGTTTGATCCAACATGTTGCAACATATCGCAATAGGGTTGCGTTGAAATGTTACGAGTGTTTGGCCAGGCCTTAGGGACGGACCATTAGAAAAGTGATGGGGGGTGTGGGGAAAAAAACTAAAAAAAATTCATGCAAGGGAATGCGGGAAGAAAAAAAATTCACGCAAAGAAGAAGGTAAAGAAAAAAAATTCATGCAGAAGGAAGGTCCAATTGTGACTTTTATTTAATAACTAGAAATAGTGTTCACTAGAGCTGCCCCCGCTTTTGATGGTGGGATGATGTGTATTTAATATAAATACTGTGCATAAATAAGACCGTTGAAAAATTAACGTTTCAAGCATTTTATTGAAGTTCACATTCATGTAAGTAGTTAACAGAACAACGAAAGTGGTCGTTGTGACATCGCACTACACCTCTTAGTTTGTACTGAGCTCCCCTGATTAGAATCTCCTCAAACACATTTATGTCTTTCATTAATGCAGGAGGGAATTCAATGAAAAGGAAACGTGAGTTTAATACGTTCCTTAAAACAGGCTCAGTAGTTTGAGTATAACAATTGGCACAATTTAACTTTCCTGGATTTGTATGCATTTCAGTAACAAAAAGAGGCCACATATTGTTATCGAAACCCAGCTGGTTTAATCCATATTCTGTAACTACTGTTAAAAGAATACTGCTATTCAAAGTCACAAAATTCGAGCATGACCTACAAATTCTTAAACCGGCGTTTTAATGATTCGGTTCGCACAACCACGTGTCCCTGCCTGTCGTGTGTTTGAACGAAATCTTTCATGACTTTCGGCAAGCTCAATACAATCGACGAACTTGAGGTCTTGAAAGCAGCTTTACTTGTGGCTGAATTTCCATGGGAACACTGCTCGGACTGTGCTTTGAAGTCGGCGTATAAGCGAGCTAGTCTCCTGTACTCGAACTTGGTCAGCCCGAGTGACTCGGCATCATCTTCCTTGACATCTTCTAAATGGCAAATTTCGGTAATCCCGTTTTCAGATAAACGTCTGTGGTGTTTTTCCAAAGAAGCACTCTCTCACTGTGTGTACATTTTCGAAAATATTTTGCATTAAAAAGTGGCCTGTATCCTTTGATCTGTTGTGAGTGTAGAATAATTTATAAATCAAAAAACATAGAAAATGAATCAAGATTTCACTGTTAAAAAAAAGCAATATTTGTCTAAAAAAAATTCGTGCAGGGGGTTTCCTGCACAAGCGGTGCGTGAAAAAAAAAATCGTACCAGCTGAAATCCCCCACCCCCCCCCCCCCCGATCACTTTTCTAATGGTCCGTCCCTTAAGACATTTGGTAACTGTGAACTTATATATTATATTTACTGTTTGCAAAAAATATATATATATATTCTTGCTGCTTCTCTTTCTCAGTTTCAAATTAAAGACATCTTATAAAGTACTGTAGGTGATGTAATTTCGTAGGTGAAGTTTTCCTTGGTAACAAGTTTTAACACTTGTTTCTATGAAGGATGGATGCCATCTTGTCTGTTAGGTATTAATAACGCAGGAAACAGAGCTGCTGTTGGCTTTGTTTTTTTGTTCCTATTTTCGGATGAGAATTCCTATTTTTTCCTATTTTTTGGCCTCTGTCTTTCCTATTTTCTGAGTGTCATTTGTCACTTGACGCCCTGAAATGAGGATTTTTCAATGAACCTCTTTTTTAAAAAATCAAATTTATCCTCGTGCTTTCTAAATATGTGGTGATTGTAGATGAGGGATTTCAGAATATCTGGCTCCTTTATCTTCTTAATTAAAGCGGTATAGTTTAAAAAAGAGGCATATCTGAAGTATTCATAGGCAAAGTTAGTGGCCACGCACGCTTCGCTTGCCTATTACATTTCGTGAGGTCCGAGAAGACTGGTTCTGAATTTCGGAATTTCGCAACCTCGTTCCCAGGGTCTACTCCGCTTTCAAGATGGCGGTTCGGACCGCCATCTTGAAAGCGGAGTAGACCCTGGGAACGAGGTTGGGAATTTTGGTGTCATAACAATATGGTTACCAAGTCAACAAAGCAAAATGGCCGATCGGAGAAGAAGTAGTTGATCACGAAGTTCTGAACTGTTGACATGTCTCACACAAAACTTCCTCCACTTCCACCGTAAGTAACACTTAATTGTTAATTGAAACAGCGCAAACGTTGAGTAACAATTGTTAGTAATTGTAGGGCTGAGAAGTATTTGGCGAATAAAGCTTGTGTTCTACCAAAACGAAAATAATTTCCAGTAGTTTGTATCGTAAAGTCAGCTAAGAGTTATGCCGCGAGCGATAGTAAAACAAATTTTACAACCCAGCCGAACGTACGGAAATCAAGAAAAGGTAGCAGATTCTTGTATTTCTTCTGCAGATATTAAAGGAGAAGCCTTGGATGCATGCTTGTGTATCATGGGTGCCTTGAAAACAAAGACCCCTAAGACACTAAGACTCCAACAAAGAAAATAACCCAAAACCCTCAGTTTGGCTAACCCTATTCCTAACTAGGCCTTAAGTTGATTTTTAGGCCTAGGGTTAGCCAAATCGTGGGTTTTGGGGAACTTTTCTTCATTTTCGAGTCTTAGGGGGGACTCTTAGGGGTCTTTCAAGACACCCTGTGTAACATTGAAGGAATCAGTGTCTGTCTGTTGATCATTGACTGTCTTACCATTTTGATTATTTTAAAGCTCGCTTTCAATGTATCCTCAAACAAACACCAAAGCTGTGAAACAGTACACTGGTCAAAGTGTTGCAAGCTACACTCTGCCCAGTCCATCAGGACCTCAGAAATATGCACTCCCCTCAGCTGCTGTACTTCAGGTATGAGAATTGTCTACAAAGACCAAAGGTAAAATCGTCTAGTGGTACACAGAGCGAAACTTAAGGTGCCACTCTTCGGGGGCTTTGGGCTAAGGTTAGCGACCTTCAGATTTTGAGTATGAGTTTGTAGGAGTTTTGCAAAAACAAAGGCCAAAAGGATGAAAACGGAACAGTGTTCAGAAAAGACTGTGCACGTAATTATCTGTTATCTGAGACAGACCTCTCAAGTCTCACAGTCTCGTGATGAGGCACAAATACACTTTGCTTGAATATTATTTTTTATTTCTGCCATGGAAAATTGATTTTCTGGTGCCAATTCTGTAGAGATCCACAGTTCTAAGGCATATTTGTCATATTTGACCTACTGGTTGATGCTCTGGTTGACAAGACACGGACCTCATAACCATATTTAGAAGACAAATAAGGTTATTGTTACCAGCTTGTCGCATTTGGACATGTTTCGTCCTCTTTGTGAAAGTGAATGTAAATTTGGCTAGTGTCAAAATGGTGGAAAACGATGATAAACATAATTAAAAACTATATTTCAATGAACTGTTTACATGTATAAATCTCCAGGTTTTTTCCCAAATCTTCAGTTTTTTTACCTTGATCTCCAGGTTATTGGTCTTTTGGGGTTGTGAGGTCTGCTGAGACCAAGAAAGGCGACCAATCAGGTGACAGACTTCAGAAATGTATCGGACCCTGTCTGGTATTGACCCTAGCTTGATATCTTCAGATTCCCTAAAATCTTTCACCGTACCTAATCTAGAAAAATAAAACAAAGCCTTGATCTTTTTGCTATGTAGCCTTATATAGACACAAGAGCGGGAACCTTGGACACATGGCCTGCACATGCTCTAGGACCGAGTGCACCAGATCTAAACCCTGGGTCTGCCAGCAAACAAACAAATGAGTTTATGCCAAAGGGCGTCCACAAGCCCAAGTTTTTAGAGCAGCTTGAGGCTTTCTTACAAAAAGAATTACGTTCTTTGGATTGTGCTGAGATGATTCCAAGTGAGAAAAGATTACAGGTGTGTATCCATTTGTATGAAGCCTAGTGATATCCCTCTGTCCTGTCTTGTTTTCAGTGGGACTAGATAATGGCCTAACCTCTTCAACTTACATTGTGCAGTATCCCTGATAATCTTTGCCAAATGAAAGGGTGACAGGAGTGGGGTCGGGAGTTGAGTTAATTACATCCTCACATCCCATATGATCATAGTCTCCTTCGCAGCCCTTATCAGGGTCGTCACGCAACGCTCCTCCCAACTAACGGCTGCTCACGAGAGAGACACATTCCTTTCCCTTTGTTTTTGAGAACCAATAGAATGCACGTTATTGTTATCGGCTACGCCAATCTGGCGTCGCGTAAACAACCGAATAAAATCCTCCTTCAACGAGATCTATTTCTCCCTGTGTACTCGCGTCGCTCAGACTTACGCAGGATATTCCTACCTGTCGGAAGCGTTTGGTTTGATCCTTAATCAGGGAAATGTGGCCAGACTCGCCAGTGAAGCCGTCAAATACCATAGGTAGAGCTTGAAAAATGACAGATTTTCGAAAGCCAGTTGGTAAACTAACAAGTACGTCCTTTTTCTTCAGCACTGCAGATATAATCGCTTCTTTTTGATGCTTGTTTAACTCGCTAAACTTGAATTGTTCACGCACTTTTGAAAAAGAAGGAGATAGATCCACCATGTTTGCTTTCAAGTAATGGAGAGGGATTTGGACCAGGTTTCCAGAATATGGAAGCCTGTTTCTTACTGGTCAATTTTGGGGAAAGGAATGTGTCTCTCTCGTGAGCAGCCGTTAGTGGGGAGGAGCGTTGCGTGACGACCCTAATAACGGCTGCGAAGGAGACTAATATGATCACAGGCTCATGAATTTTTGGACTCCTTTTGTCTAGATAGTAGTATGTGCAAAAATTTATAGGCATTGCATTCAGCTTTGGAAATACAAGCCAACCTAATGGAGGGACACTGTAATTTGCAGGGATGGGCTTTTTCTATTCCTTTATTAATTTTACAGAAGTTTACTTGTCAGACGTCCGGGTTGCTTTATGACAAACCATTCACCAATGCTCACAGTTGTGGTCATTTTTTTATGAAGATCAATGTGTGCTTTGCTTAAGGCCTTTAGGGAAGTGTTTGAATACTTGATAGAAGACTTCAAAACTTACAAGCCTTTGCTGTCTGCAATAAAACATGAATATGAAATGATGCTGATTCATCAGAGAGAAAAGATTAGAGAACTGGAACCTTTAAAGGTGAAGTAAACTTCAAGACATCAATAATTTTATTAATACTTAAGACATGCTTGTTTCCTTTTTACCTGAGTCTACTAAGTGCATACCTCATACTTGTTACTTTGAAGGGACTACTAAATGAATTTATGATGATTGAATTTTTTTCCAGAAATAACATGGAACTTCAAAGTTGCCAAAATGCTCCAAGTTAATATCTGTATATAGGGGAAGGTTCTTGCAATTTTGAGGGACATCATCAAAGAAGCTTATTGTTATAATTTAAGTGGTACTGTGATCAAAAAATCAAATTTCTTTCCTTTAGATTTCAAAACTATGATAACTAAACACTAAGTGACCCAAGTTTTAAGCCTTACAATCATGTAATTTAAAAAAGACAATATTATTGTTTATTCTAACTGGAATTTTGCTATTTAATGGTTCACCATTACTAACTTTAAAATATTGGGAGAGCTAGATCGAGGAGAAAATGACATCAAAGACTCACTAGTTTAAGAATGCAATGCGTTTGTATGCGACTGAATTAATATGCAGCGCAGGAGTCTCGGGGTTTCAGATTTTTAAACTTGTGTTTTGCATACATAATAAACTGCATTCACATGTGCACTGAAATTTGAAGCTATTGAGTGATTCTGACGTCACTTTTCCCTAGATCCAATCCTCTGAGTGCCAGTTGGCCATGCAGTTTTGAACGTGAGTAATAGCGAACCATAAAATCCAGGGAAGTCGTAAGTTCTACTCCAGCCAGACGAACACTCAGGGTCTTAAAATTACTGAGGAGATAGTGCTGCCTTTGTAATTACATCCACAAGATGTTTAGACTTTCAAGTCTTCTCGAATAAGGACTATAAACTGTAGGCCCCGTCTCACAAACCTTCAATGTTCATAAAACCTGTGGGACATTAAAGATCCCACACACTAGTTGAGAAGAGTAGGGCATGTAGTTCCCGGTGTTGTGGTCTGGCCTTTCCTTCAGCAATGTGGTCGGCTTGGCGTAATCTTCTGAATGGACTACTGATCAATGAGACCACATAACAGCAAAACAGACAGTAGTCAAATTGAAGGAATCCAAGTGCTGAAACTGGTAAACTGTAAACTTACACTCAAAGTATTAATAAAAACAACCTTTGGATGAAAATCAAAGCTCAAAATTTTGCCAGGCAGCTGTTAAGCAAACACAATTTTAAAATCAGAATAAACAAAGGAAGTGATTTTTTGATCATAGTACCACTTTAAATGTAGTTAACCCATTCAAACCTAAAGCTCCCCCAGTTGGCGAGTAAAATCATCTGGTGTTAGGCAGAGTAAAGGCTGTAAGTCTTTACTCTCAGATGGGGAAGGGTTATATACAATTTAACAATAGTTAACAATGAGGAGCAAGCGTTGGCAACATCTTGGTTAGTCATGGCTGGCATGGCGCTTGCATTAAATTGAATAGAGCTGGATCTTGGTAGCATTACATTAGATGTTGTGTTGGATTGTGTTAACATTGCGTTTAACAGGATCTTTTAGAGTTGTATTGGACAGGTGTTATTTTTAGCATTTTGTTTCCACTGCATTCCATGTCTTCTGAGTCCCAATGATCATGCTTATCTGAAGGGCATGCATTTCAAAAGCAGCTTTGGTTGCTAGGTTTTGTCCTTCAGCAACAGTCAACAGCCTTAAGGAATGTGCAGGGGCTTGTGACTGGGTTGTGGATACTGCTGGCCATGTAAGTGGTCCTGTTTGGGAAGGTTTGGGTTGTGGGCCATTATGTCTGCGTTGTACTAGGGCCCCTTACTTCCACTTGAGACGACATTGTTAAATGTGGGATAATTAAATGAGTCAAGAATAATTATTATTCTTGACTCATTTAGTTACCCCACAATACTCTCAATGGTAGGAATCAGCATTTCCCCCGTTATTGTCATCATAATCACTATGGGGATCTGGGGAGTAGCGATGGTGTAGTGGTAACATTTAGCACTTGCCTCCCACCAATGTGTCCTGGGTTCGATTCTGGACTATGTGGGTTAAGTTTGTTGTTGGTTCTTTTCTCTACCCCGAGAGGTTTTGCTCTGGGTTCTCCAACATTCAAATGGCTGCAGGACTTCCCTGACAAATCACTTTCGGTGAGTGGAGCTTCCTGGGCAAGTCCTCTTCATCATCATCATCATCATCATCATCATCATCTATAATTTAATAATTATTATTTATTTTCAGAGCATGTTAGTAACAGTATCTGAACAATGTGAAAAGAAGCTGTTAGCTGCTAAAAAAGAAGAAAAATCTGGTAAGGAAGGCAAAATGGATTTTTGAATTTTTGGGTTTTGGGTTGTTCCTCTTGTTGAACACTATATTTCATTGGCTGTATACTGTCATACTTGCTATTGTTTTCTGAGCTAAATCCATTGTTATCTTTGTTCATTCTATTGTTCGTTTGGCCAATCCTGAAGCCTGTTCAATGAGGTACGACACAACCTGAATTTTTAGCACTTATCTCAATCCAGTATTTCTTGTCAGTTGCCATGAGCGTAAGTCAACCTGAGTTAGAATCTTCATTTTTGCTTTCAAGTCCTCCCAATTTCTTTTTGTTGGGCATAAACAGCTGTAATTTTTAATGAGAAATGTCAGGAGCAATTAACACAAAGCCCAAAACAGTAATGGCTCAAGGCGCCTGTCACGTTTGCAAGTCAGGGGTGAAACAAAAGCCATAAAGGGGGTTTGAATGCTGCAGTGTCGTGAAAACTATCTAGATCTTGAACATATCCTAGACCACCTGGTAGGATTGTTGCCCACATTTTGGACTTGTTGGAACCTCTTTCTTGAAACTTTGTTGTACAAATTGTTGTAGAAAAACATCTGGAATGACTCTGTTCCCTTACTTTTAAACTAAGATATGCTGGAGATGAAGAAGGAAAATCGGAGATTACAAAGCATTATCTCTGGACTAAGGTAAAGATAAGAGATGTAGTGAGTGTATGATGATGAACCGTTACTCAGAAAAATCTGAGTCTCGAACTGATGGGATTTAAGCCCATGACCCTTCAAGATGTATAGGTACATGCTCTTTATATCACTGAGCTTCTGTCAATTCTGTGGTGTGTAAAGCTGATCTGTGGGCTTTGACTAAAGGTGGGTTGTGCACTTGCTATAAACTAAAATCTGTATTGCTCTTGCACTTTGACTTGTCTTCAGTTGACATTTGAACAAAAAATCTAGAGAGTTGGCTATTGCAGAGATAAGATTTTTCTTATATGTACATAAAACATTTATGTCAGCGAATAAAAAAAATGAAATTCCTCTCCATTGGTAGCAGGTCAATGGGCCCTTTGCACCTGGTAATCATATGGTACAAAAACCACCATACTGGAGAGCAAATTACGCACTGGGACATCTAAAGCAAGGAAAATTTAAATTAAGTTGCCTCATTTTAGATGTCCCAGTGCACAATTTGCTCTCCAGGCAAAGGGCTCATTTGTTGGGCTCATTTGTTCCCATGAAGGACTTGATGAATGAGAGAAATGTACATGTATATTGTTGAAACCCGTGACCTGAATGTTTCAAGTGCCTTAAAGAGACAGTTTCTTAAATTGTCCACATACTGTAAGTGTGAGGACCTAGCTGTGACTTCTCCCTTTTGTAGTACAGTATATTCTAATTTTAGTAATATCTATTATTATTAAAAGCATTAGAGCATTAAAAGGATTGTTGGATTTTTGGTGAAACGCATATTGATTTGAAGTCTGACGTTTGCTATTTGCCGTAAACTTGGTACTGAATTTCTCTATTATTAAGAAGAAGAAGACTTTTTTTGTTTCCTTGAATCATCATCACACGTTGAATTAAGTCATTTGTACGCTACATGTATGCTAAATCTGTTGATTTCCTTTTAAGGGAGGAGCAGGTTTCTCTCGCAGTTCAGGTAGAAAAGGTGAGAATTAGTTATGGGGTCTTTAAGCCAGTTTTTCTCTTTAGTTACTGATAAGAATTTAATATTCTTTTGACAGCTTCAAGAAGAGGTTGCTGCTGAATATCTGAGGTACAGAAACGAGTGTGATGCCAGGTAAGATGTTTGAACCTTGTTTTTGTTTATTTAATACTCAAGAGTTCCGACTTCTTGTTACGTTTTCGTAAGACGTTCCGAAGAATCCTTTTAATGATGCCCAGTCCCATAACTTTCTTGGGAAAGTTATACCATTTGCATAAACCTTTTTTCTCGCTTGGATTGGAGTTACACATGTTTTAAAGGGGACCCTGCTACGAAGAAAAGGATGATAAGATAATCAGGTGTGAGAATTAACTTTCGAAGTGCGGGAGGGTGAGGCTAAATCGCGTGGGTGAGTGGGTCGTAAGTCATGGTGGTGTGTCGTGTTTGTTTGAAGATTAAAAAAAGATATATGTTAGCTCCCTCAGTGCTCGGTCCAAATTTGCAATTGCCCTAAGAGTTAGGGTTAGGGTTAAAAGTACATGTATGTATACATGACGTGTATACATGGAGGATCTCAGACCCACGACCCACCCACCCACGCCGATTAGACACTCTCAGTGCAGCATGCCTCCTAACCTGGGAAACGTGGCTGGTTACTCGTTTTCCATATCGCGAAGTCCAGTTTTTCATTGTCATTGCAGAAAGATGCTGATCGCGGACATTAATGAACTGAAATACCAACAAGAAGATGCCAAAAAACCAACCACAGAGGAAGAAGGCGAGGGAAAGGAGGATGTGACATTCCTTAAACTTGCTTTGAAGTACGCCTTACTATTAGAGAATTCTTTTAGTTTTCCCCAAGAGATGATTTGAGTTGGAAATCTTTATTTAAGCACGAGGCTACAGATTTCGCAAGATTATCGTCAAGGATTAGGTTTACTGCGAGTCAGTGAACACGGTTTGTTGACTGATTTTGTCGTGGATCCCTTGAAAATAAGAGTAATACCCAAAATTTCAATGTGCAAACTGAGGGCCTGCTATTTTTCCCAAAGTGAAATACATGTACTAAATGAATCGAACAGCTGCCGAAAGTGCATGGAGTGAAGACAATGGGCGTTCACTTGTTTTGTGGACAATTGATTCAAGACTGTTTACAGTTGGGATAATCTTCTCTCTGTGAATACTTATTCTTGTGGATTCCTTATATTATATTTTAGTATAAATACACAGGTGATTATACAAAATCGCGCGCTCTCATTGGCTTGCTATCTTGGATTATCAGCCGATAATCACCCCGACGGACAAGATGGCTGCCAGTAGTCGTTTTGCCACTGTAAGTGAAGATGATTTCGCGTTGAAATGTTTTTTTTTTCTCTTTTTTGAAATAATCACCTGTGTATAATTTTATACTAAAACAATTATTCGCCTCAGGCTCAGTGATTATCGGTGAATATTCACCTCGACTTCGTCTCGGTGAATATTCACCGATAATCACTTTGCCTTCGGCGAATAATTGTTAAATATTATATAAAGAGGAAGTAGAGAATTTTAATTCGTAACCCGCGGACTTCAGTGGTTATTTCATTGGATTCGCATGCACCAGGCTCAAATCTCTTCTCTTGATTGAGTGGGTCATAGACCTTATTCATAAATGGCGGTCAATTTATAATTCTTTTGTCCAAGTGCAAATTAGCCTACCAAGCCTCGATACCATACAGTGAATTGAAAAGAATTCTTGCTCTAAAATGAGGCTTGGTAGGCTAATTTGCACTTGGACAAAAGAATTATAAATGTGACTGCCATTTATGAATAAGGTCTATTGCCTGTTGAGCGTGTGGAATAGGCTTGCCCAAGCATGAAATCTACTTTTCTTAGACGACCAGGCAGGGGTGAATACACACGGATATTCCAAAGCCAGGTGATGATGGAAACCGCTCAACTTTGCGTTTTGTCCAAAGACTCCTTTTACTGCTGAAGTATGACAATCAAATGATGAAATCACTTGAACTATCACAGTTGGCCAGTGCTACCCCATGGTGCTCTTTGTGGAGCAACAATAATGTCATCGGGGGGGTTTTGGGTTCAATTTCGATGTTTGAGTTTTTTTCGAAACCTTCTTGGTTTATTCTATCGATACATTGTGCTATGTGGCCAACTCAGTTCTTTACCGTTTCGCTAGACAGTCAGATGAACCAAACATCATTCAAGGCAAGTAAATAGAGCGTGAGGCATTGCACGAGTAGACTTTTTTGCTTTCTTTTTCTGGCAGGAAAGCGCGAGAGGACCTTGATGCTAAGAGTACAAAACTCGCAGAGATGGAGGCAGATTATGGAGACGTTGTACCAAGAAGGGACTTTGAGAGACTTGAAGCACAATTCACGGTAAGAACGTTTTCCTGAAAGCACGGTCTCCACTTCGGGAATCACAAATGATTAAGAACAAACTCTTTCTTTGGTGTCTCTTCTTTACATCCCCTGGGGGAAAAAATTCATTCAGACTTAACTGATTAGAGTGTAATGTGAAGTGCCAGGTTTCTACCCCATATACACCTTATTCCAAAATGGCCGCTGATTTATGTGCATACAAATTGCCCCTTGTTGCCTCGTTCAAGATAAAATATTCTTTTGAATTTTAAGCTTAAGAACGAGGCATCAAGGTCTAATTTGAATAAAAACAAAAGAATATTTAAATAGCGGCCATTTTGGAATAAGGTGTATGAACCATGTGAGCGTTAGCCCTACTAATGGAAATGGACCCACACAAGGACAAAGAAAAACTATGACCAAGGTGGGAATTGAACCCATGACCTTCGGGTTAGATCATCGCTGCTCTACCGACTGAGCTACAAGGTCAGACAGGAGCAGGCCGAGGGAACTGAAGATGTTAAAGTCACGGCAATGAAGTGGTTACAATGAAGTGTAACAAGTGGTTACACGCGAGGGTTCTTCTTGTTTCGACGATCGCCCGCGAATGATAGCTTGCGGTCACGCGTGATCCCGAAATGGAGAGTTTCTCGCAGCTCGAAGAAATATTTACTCATTCCCTTTTACTTTTGTGTGATAAATTTCTTTTCCCAGAAATTGCAAAAAGACATGGAAGCAATTACGGCAGATAATAAAAAGCTGATGCAGGAACACAAGTGAGTTTTGTCAGTTAATAAGAAAAAAGTGTTATTCAATCATAGCGATTTTTATAAAAGGAAAGGAAAGGAATTTTATTTGAGTGTGGACACTGTAAACTGAAGTCAACAAACACGCCACTTTGGTAAATACCATAATACTCTTTCGCATAAGCATTGTTTTTGTTTTCTCTTGGGACCATTGTTTTCCCAAGAGAAACTGGAAACACATACTGTATGCAAATGATTGGAACCACAGCAGAAAACACAGGAGTGAAGTGAAGCTGGTATGCTAAAACATTTCCTTGATTTTGTGTGTACATTACTTGTCAGTGCCATCATTGAAGTGCACAAGAGAGTCGTGGATCAAAGAGATCAATATGCACAGGATTGTGAACAGATGAGAAGAAGCGCCACACCGAGGTAACAAAGAAGGTGATGTAGTGGTGTAGTTCTTCGACCGTTGGGTCGGTAGTTGAATACTCCACTTCATGGCTTAGTTAGATGAAAAATTGAGCGCTGTGTATTCTTTGATTGCACTCAGGTGATAAAAGGCCAAAACAATAGAAAAATGTAGCTCAGGTTTTGCATAATAATAATAATAATAATAATAATAATAATAATAATAATAATGATAATAATAATAATAATAATAATAATAATAATAATAATAATAGAGCGATTTTCAATTGAGTGTCGAAAGTAATTAGCTAATTACTTTGGTTTTGCATCTACTTCACTCAGTGATTGGTTCAAAGTTTTCGCGCCACTTTTTCAACCAATCAGAAGTGAAGCCAAAACCAATTGTGGCTCGCGCGTGCACATTTTCCCGCCTTTTGTGTCGGCTACGTGTAATTACTTCGAGTTTTGATTGGTTTACTGGATTGTTTCCGTTCTTTTTGATTGGCCAAAGTAATTACTTTGGTTTTGGTTTTACGACACTCATTTGAAAACCGCTCTATTGCTGTTATTAAATTTATAATGCCACCGGTAAGCAGCTGTGTCTTGCATTGCTTCGCAGTCCCTTAATCTTGCCACAAAACAAGAGCAAGATCGCAGTGTGTGACCTCTTTGCTCACAAACGATTTATATTATTTCACTCCCCATGTTTGTCATATAATAGGCGGCGGGGTGTAGTTAAACTAGCCGTGAGTGGGTAGGTAATAGTTAAGCATGACGTTTACGCCAAACGGCAAACGTCGTGAGTGAAATTAGGGTTTTGCCAAAAATGTGAGAACCCTGCTTGATATTAGCTCATATCTGTCCTGATAGCTCCAGATATCAGGCAACTTCTCAAAGGAACGATACAGGTTAAATTGAGAGAATTTTCACGTTTTTATGACAGGTAGGAGCCTCCGTTTCCCGTTTGCCGTTGGCCGTAAACGTCATGCTTAACCTCTCTAATCGAGCCATTAAACACCGTACTACAGCAGTATTTTTTTATTCTTGCAATAGTTTTGATCTTAAGGCGTGATTTTTTGGCTTTTCGATACCATCAAGGTGCCGCATGGTCACTGTCATTTCGGTCGCTTTTGCTCCTTTTTGTAGGCCTCACTGGGAAAAATGCGCGCAGTATATAGAGGGTGGAGCTGATCGGTGGAATGAGTTATCACAGGACAGAAGCAGTGACGAGTTGGTTGATGTTCTGCTAGCGGAGATGACTGGGCAAGACATAGCGATTATCCAGGCCGGAGCAAGTACTGGGGCAGAGTATTTCCAAGGACAGGTAATATGTCGCGGTAGGGTTTTAATGGAAGGCTGAAGGTTATTCCAAATATTTACTTTGTGATTGTAAAAATTCCTCTGGCCGATTTTCGATTAATACAGTTGAATGTTTAAAGGGGCACTGTCACGCTAAATTTGCTGTTTTTAGGTCAAAAATGGGTAAAAATCTAAATTAGTACTTTAGCTGACATGTACAACATTCCTGGCAACCCACTGACAAGATGTGAAATACATTTATGGCACGAAGAGCTATTTGCATTTAATTTTTGGTGTCTTTCTGAAAACACTGTCTCCAAACCAGTTTTTTTCAAGTTTCAATCCATTTTCATCCTCTCCATCCTTGGCTGGAAACAACAAAGAATAGCTTCAGTGCACTTCAGTGGTCATTGGCAACAAAACTACGGCATTATTTTTTCGGTTTTCATTGATGCATGGACGTCTTGAAGTGTTTTGAAGTTTGACTAAAATAGCGTGACTGACACTGCCCCTTTAAGATCTGAAAGTTTCTGAGGGTGCCTCAAGAGACCCTTATTCTTGTCGTAAACTGATCGCTCCTGCCTGGCTTAATTTGGCAGGACAAGGTATTGAAAATTCACTAAAATACAGATGTTGTTCATAACCTTACATTCTAACCTTTATCTCCTGGTTTGTCGATTAGACTTGTTAAATGATCTTGCCAGCGATTCTGTGACTACAGCAACAATACGCTAACTGATCCATAGACTTTAGGTACTCGGGTTGCTTTGAAGTGAGTGCCGAAAAACATAAACAAAGTAACAACTTTGACCTATCACACAACTGCCGTAAACCGTGAACCAATCATCGCGCGAAGTAAATACTTACCGCCTGCTGTAAGCGCGGGAAAATATGTGCGGCGAATCACTGTTGGTTTTGTGTTTTTTTCGGATTTCTTGAGGATGTAGCGACAGATTTTTAAGGCGTACACTTTACGTAGTTCAGCAAAGCCAAAAGGGATTGCGAAATTACCACCGGAGATCTTGAAAATCGCTCTGTAACTTTAATCATGAGCATAATAGAGTGGTTTTCAATTGAGTGTCTTTAAACAAATACCAAAGTAACTACTTTGACAATCACTACAATGAACCAATCCAAATTCGTAACAATTCCATGGAACTTGCTCAAAGCGCGGGAAAAATCGCGCATTCGCACGCGGTTAATAAACTGGCGCAAGATTTTTAAACCAATCACCAGGCATAGCAATTGCAATCGGGTAATTACTTTCGACAGTCATTTGAAAACTGCTCTAACGCTCTAGAGCGAGTTTCAATCGAGTGTCGTAAAACCAAAGCCAAAACAACTACTTTGGCCAATCAAAAAGGACGGAGACAATCCAGTAAACCAATCACACCTCGAAATTATTACACGTATCCGACACAAAGCGCGGAAAACATGTGCACGTGCGAACCACGATTGGTTTTGGTTTCACTTCTGATTGGTTGAAAAAGTGGTGCGAGAACTTTGAGTGAAGAAATGAGTGAAGTAATGCAAAACCAAAGCAATTCGCTAATTACTTTCGAAAAACCGCTCTATTGACTGGGTTGCCGTATGGCAATCCCAGTCTAAAAATGGATGGCATTTGTTCGATGTTATTATTTTTTCTTCTGTGTCGGTAAAAGTCTTGCCTGTCACTCCCCTGGTAAGTGGTATCTTTGTGCATAGAGCCTTCTGCGCGTATTTTCTTAGGATCGAGAGGGTAGTGGAACTGCGTAGATTTCTCTGGTGGACACAGTGGAATCATTAACTTAGCCTGCAATGGCGTCGAAAGTCATGTAACGCAAATGGCGTTTTACTGGATCCTTAAACAAAATATACCCTTATGGAGCTCAATAATGGAAAGTCAGTTGGATAAACTACGCAGGCGGTGAAAACCAACACCTAGAATCTCAAAAGCGACGAGTAATGGACTTCGACAACAATCTGTCGCCCGTCGAGCAGAAATCAAAGTGAGCTGCATTTCTAAAATAATATTTACCAAGTGCGCTGTTATGTAGAACACTGAAACCAAATGAAAATTTCTCTCGTAACTTATGGGTTCAACAAAGACAGAGAACGAATTGAACACTTTAAGTGGATCTGTTATCAACTCTGCACAGTCTTCAGGTAAAAAAAATTGGAAATGTGACAGCCAAGAATTATTTGAAAGAAAGCTTGTCGTCTATTTTGTGCTTCATTATTGAAGTAAAAGGTTTTTCATGGAAACGGTTTGATCCTGAAATTTTAGTTTGTTGTAATATTGCGCATATTTGACACGATTGAGTTTTTTCTCCTCACACACGCAATAATAGCAAATATGTTGTTTGTTTCAAAAAATTGTTCGCTGGAAAAGGTGGCCTTTATGAATTCATCATGTTTTATGATATGTGTGCTGGATAGTTTTTATGGCAATAGTAAAGCAATGATATTAAATGTAAGGAGAAATGTAGACTCGGAAAAATATCCGAGTCCCAGATGGGATTCTACATTTCTCCTTACATTTAATATCATTGTTGTTGTTTCATCGTTAACAATAGTAAAGCACTTTCTTGTTATTCAAGGAAAATGTTCTTCAGGAAAGGGTTTGAACCTGAAGTACATGGTAATTTGACACGATTGAGTTTCTTGTCTTCACGCACGCAATGAATTAGGAAGAGGTTTTCGCCTCTAAGAGCAAATATGTTGTTTGTTTCAAAAAATTGTTCGCTGGAAAAGGTGAAATCTGCGCATTTCCCACTACCCTCTCGATCCTAAGAAAATACGCGCAGAAGGCTCTATGCACAAAGCCACCACTTAGCAGGGGAGTGACAGGCAAGACTTTTACCGACACGGAAAAAAATAAAAAACGACGAAATCAACGCAGACCTCGACTGGGTTTGCCATAGGCAACCCAGTAATAAATATACATTAGTCTTACATTCTGCCTCGTGAGTTTGTTATTCTCGTTAACCAGCAATGTCAAGTCATTGCAACGCGAATGGCGTTTAGTGCATCTTATGTTGCCGGTTTGTTTCAATAAAATGTTTCGCTGGAAAAGGATTCTGTGATATTTTCTGCCTTTGTGAATTATAATATCATGTTGTGTATTGAATTTTCGAGCTTGAGGTTGAAACGTGATACGGGAGGATATTTTTAGTATAATTCTGTAAGCAGGAAAGGTTTCATGAAAATAAACAGGTCTGTTGGAAGCGTGCTTGAGTTTCAACAAAATGAGCCCCAAAATCAGCAAAAAATTGTGACGCCGGTGAATAATAAAGTAGCTGCTATTTCCAAAATGATGGAATTACCTGGTGATAAATAACCTCGTCTTGGAGAGTAAATTTTTGACTTTGCAGAAACAATGGTGGGCGATTGTGATCTTTGTTTTGAATTCGCTCATTTATTGTCAAACTTTATAACACTTGACAGAAAAGAAACTTACGAAAACCCGGTATCTTGCCATCATTTGACACAGATGCTTCACTGTTTGGCAAGTAAACATGCCGCGGTAACTTACTAGTAATCACGGCGCCCGCTGAATTCCGGCGATGTCACTTTCGATTTTGCGATTTATTTGTGCAGCCAAAACGTACAATAACAAAATTGAACGTGGCAAAAATCTCCCAAAATGTTTGTCGCTGATCGTAACTGTTTATATTCTATATTCACGGTTCAAAATTAATGTTGTTTTCATGTCGTAAATATGTTATTCTCGAGCGACCGTCCTGGAAACTTCCTTCTGCTCTTTCTAAAAACTGTGTACCAATATTTGTTTTTGCATAAAGCAAGCTAACAAAATCTGTACCTTGCTAAGTTCGCATTTGTTAGCGTTAATAGTATTTTCGGTCCAATGCTTCTGTTTTACGAAGGCTTATATGTTTTTGGTCACCCATCCAGACACTAATCCCGCCGGAGAGGGATTAACTTTAGTAAACTTTAGTAAACTTTAGTAAACTTTAGTATTACAAAGCTGTCAGATG
>OX421447.1:48159468-48179468 GCA_949126865.1 Montipora capitata | reverse complement strand
TTTTTAATACCAAAAAAAATTTTTTGGAGACGTGTGGACAGTTGTTGCTGTGAATTTACATTGGCACGCGGTATTGACCATTGCATGATCATGTTTTAATAATTATCATTGCATTTCCTTTTCCAGTAAATCTTCCAGTTGTAACTCTATACTTCCCCTAACTATCAACCTTTTTTTTCTACTTAAATTTCCCACAGATTTTACTAGTATTACTCTTTGAAATGTTTTTTTTGTTTCTTGTGCAAAGGACGAAGAAGGCCGTTCTGGACCATTTGTTGACAAGGTACGAGAGCAGGAAAAGTTAGAAAAGGCGATGTACATCAAAGACATCGAAAACGCTTTGGGAGGTAACAGGTAAGAAGTCACAAAGAGGTCGATTGTGGGCCTTGCTTTTCCTACACCGAGAAGGATAACTCTTGTCGATATTTTGGTTTTCACAGAGAGGTATCAGTGGATGATTTCCGCCAGGCCTTCCAGTCAGTCGACCCAGATATCCCGGCCGAGGTTCTTGATAAGTACCTGGGCCGAGCATTCAATGGGGCTCCGGATCAGTTAGAACCTGGGACTAAGATTGAGAGGACGCTATTGGTCAAGAGACTGCACAGTGGGAGTGTGAAGAGACTGGGACCTAAACCGAAATAAGTTTACGATTGCTTAATTCTTTACAGATCGGTTGTCTGAACAAGGGAACGTTCCTTGCAATTACAACTGACGTTGCCTTATTATTTGGGAAACAAACGATGAAGATGAGCTGAAAAGAATGTTAAAGTTATGTCACAATGATGTGTTATTTGGAGTTATGTTTATGTTAATAAGAAGACATTCTTGTATACTTAATTAAAGACACGATCTGGTTGTTTTTTGTTGGAAAGAGATGGACACGAAGTAATTCTGTAAAGTTTATTTATTTTTTGTTTTAAGCTAAACACGCAAGAGATTGTAAATAGCCCGTTCTTCTCGAGCAAAAATGTACTTGTTGCGCTAATATTTTTATTGGTTTTTAGCTAGATATGTAACACCAGTGTGATATAGCTTAAGGCTTGATGAAACGAAAATTAACGGGTATGGCTTCAAAGGAGGTAAATGAAATCAAAGACAAACTAGACACTTGTAATCAAAAAATAAGTACTTATTCAAGGGTGATGTAAATAAGTATAATTCGGAATGTTATTTTCCCAATATTAAAAAACAGAATTTCGAAAAAAATTAAATTTTGCTTGAACCTTGGATTTAAAGAATTTTTGCTTTAAAACTTGCTGCACTTGATATCTTTATCGATGGCCTTCCCGTGATTCAGCTCAGTAGTTTCGTTCTCCTGTTCTACAAAAACAGTGTATCTTACCGGCTAGTTCTTTACTGTAGCGCCTGCTTCAAGGATCATTTCAGCTTGGTAAATTGATTTGCGCTATTTCATTCCATTTGTTCTTTAATTAAGTTGCTACACATTTTTCTCTTCCGCACCAAACTTTACCCTGAAAAGTCCCACCCAAAGCAGCTAATGATAAACGGTATAAACTCAATGTGGCTGATAACAAGTCTGTCTAGTGACAGTTTTTGCAGTGAGGGTGACATTTCTTTCCTCCAACGCGGCACTTGCATCCACCTGATATGTCTCCAGTTCCCTAAGCAATGCAAAGCAAAGAAACGGAGAGCTTCGTTAATAACTACCAAGGGGATTGAATCCCTTCTTCCTATCTAAACTTCCACGTCGGCTAACCCATAGCGTAGTATGAGTGAGTAGCTCTGAGTAGTGGGATTATATATGCGAAGACGAAAAAGTAAATGAAGTCGCAAAATGGGGGAAAGAGAGGGGGTGCAAAAAACCGCTGACAGCTTGCAGTTGTCCTGAATAAAGTGGTCTGCTGTTGAGTTCAGCAAGAGGTTCGTTGTAGTGGGATTTCACCCTATGAATAAGTTGGATTAATCTATTTCTAGAATTATTACTTTGTTCGAAGAACAAAGTATAGGATTCGACCCCGTTATTGGACTTTCTTTTTTTTTTTTCGGGTCGCACTCTGGCTGTGCATGCGTAAGGTTTCTCTGTCTCGTAGAAGGCAGACAAAGTGGGATTCGAACTCGATATCTCTTCCTCCTGAGTTAATCGCGATGACCACTAAACCACGTGACAGAATGGCGGGAAAACATGGATAAAGAATTGTGTGCGTGACCGGAAAGGAGTTTTTGCGTTGTCGTTGCACGCAATGCAATATCCAGTTATCGTATGACTCTGTAACATGATCGTAATTTTCTAATTCTGTATTGTTACGAAAAAGTATTAAATATTTTAAAATATCATCGTAGAGACTTGCAAAGCATCTGTTTTCTGGTTTTTGTTGGAATCAATGCCGTTAACAACAGTTTTAAATGTAAACAAATATCTACGATCGCACTTGACCCAATCATTGGGTTACGGAATGTGGACTGCGGACTTCGGACTACGGAATTGAAACTGGATATTTACCAAGATATTGTAACAAAAAAAACCCACTGAAATACTGTGAACGCAAAGGAAGTCGGATAAAAATCCTTCGAACAAAGTGTAGGCTGCCCGTAGCCTCTTGTTAATAGGGAGGTTAAGCAACGACAACGGCGACGGCAACGAGAACGTCACAAATTTGCATATTTAGTGGGTAAAAACAATAGCTTTGCACGCCCTGCAAGTGCGTTTTTCACTTTTGTCCATTTCGTTGCCTTCGTCAGCAAATCAACAACGTGAAATAGCCAAGTTATATTATAGAGAGCTTAAATTTCGCGTGTCAGGGCAGTGGTGTCTCCGAAATTTTTATACTAATTATCTCTAATGGATAAAAGATACTTGGAAATGTAAATGTGGTTGTGTGAAAACAGGTTGAAAGGGAAAACAACACACTTCCGGTTGCCGTCCGCGTCTCAAAGACGCGCGTGCTTAAGCTCCCTATGAAGAACGTCAGCACTTCAGAAAAAATTTTCATTTTCTCCCCGAAATTGAGTGCCGTTCCGACTGGTGTTATTTTTGAGGAATAATCGCACCCTTGTCATATTAAAAACGTTGAAATAGTCACGAGGCGATTAAAATAACGCAAATTTATATTTTGAGGTGACGTTCTCGCTGCCGTCGCCGTTGTCGTTGCTTAAGCTCCCTAATGATAAAACAAGCCCCGCTAAAACGTCAAGGAAGGAGAGATCCTAAAGTCCCGAGGAAGACAAACCCACCAGTTTACTTACCCCAGGTCCCCACCGGGGTCCCCTTGTTGCCCAGCATATCTCCGTTCTGCACATACTGCACTTCATCCAATCACAGCCGTCCTTCTTTACCAAAATAATATTACACCTTGGACAGTGCATAGCGTTACCCCCTGCAACCATTCCCTGAAAAGCAAAGCACATTTTGAGATTCATTACGTCCTCATATCATCAAGATCTTTTGGATAATGAATGATGATTAATACCCTGAGGGAAGGGGGGAGGGGGGGGGGGAGGTTAAATGGCAAACATGCTACTAACACAACACTGGAACACTGGTTTGTACGGGTTCAGAGAATGTCGATAATTTGGCGATCAAATAATGTACATGCAGGGTGAGCGGTTCAGGGTTGAAACTGACTCATATTCCGTATTTTAACTTATGCGAGGCATACTCAATTTGGAAAAGTTACGAAGTGTCCCGATAAGTCTAAGCTTCAACTACGTATTTGTTGAGATGGAGTTAACGTTGGCGTTTGTGTTATTTTTGAGTTAGAGTTTTCCTAGTTGTTTATGGAATTTATCCTCACTCGAGGAGTAGTAATGACGGGACACTTTATGACGTTCATCACCGGCATTTCCAGACACAAGCGATGATAGTTGAGGATCAGAGTAAGAGGACACTTCGTGACGCTTATTGGAAACCGGAATACATCTCATTGCTGTCAATCCCAGATATGGGAACCTACATTAAATGAAAAGCAGGAGCCCATCACCGGGAGCCTCCATCCAGACTATATCCTTGAGTCAACCTTTGCCCGTATCTTTTTATTTTTAGAATATTTTGTGAGATGAACGCGATCACTGGTGCGTGACTGCTTGTGATGTAATACAAAAACTTTGTTCTGATTGGACGGCATAATGCATTCGTGGGAATTCGAACGTCTAAAAATAAAAAGATACGGGCAAAGGTTGTCTTCAAGGGTTTATATGGGAAATTGAGGCTCCGGGTGATGGGCTCCTGATGGAAAGGTATTTCCTGGGAAGAAACGACGGAGGACAGCGATGAACTTTCAACCAGCGAGCCATGGCAAGGGGAAACAAGTACATACATACTTTATATATCAAGTGTGAAACTTGATTTTCGTAAAACAGTGCTCAATACATAGAAGTAGAGCGAAGTATTTATTGAAGAAAAAAACAAATATACTACAAGTTCATCCCTACAAGCCTGTTTCGTGGTCGCCCACGAAGAAAAATTCTTAATCATCTGCCGACCCAAACTATGGACACTAAACAAACGTAATGAACTCGTGTCTTCTTGCCACCACAGAAACAAAGCCCTCCTACGCAACAACTAAACTGTCAGTTGCATGTTAAGGCCCCTGAGGAAGGCAAATGCCGAAACGCGTCGGGTCTTGAATAAATGTAAAATATATAAATGTTGTATGTATATAACTGATGGGCAAACTATTCCATAACAGTGCTCCGCTATAACAAAAAGCACGCTTTACGCTTGCCACAATTTGTGCGCGGCATAGGCAACTCAAGTTTAGCCTCTAAGTTTCTTAAGTTGTATTGCGTACTGCGGGTACTGAATAAATTCTGGAGGTACACTGGGGTGAGTCCATTGATTGTTTTAAACATTAATATGCCTTTAAGCTTTTTGTCGGCGTGCAATTATATCATCCCAATTTAACAGATTTAAAAGGAAAGTGGCGCTTGTGTCGTAATTGGACCTGGTAATCGCCCTGGCAGCCCTATTCAAACTCAGTTTGTTGGAAATAAGCCATAGATTAAGACTTCTTAACTCTGAATTTAAACCATTCAGCATCCAAATGTAGCAGAGAAAAAATAGAGGAGACTGAGAGGCTGATTCTCCCCAAGTCTCATTTTGTTAAAAATTCAAGAGGACGATAACCTGATGACGCAGAGATATTTTAGGCTCTCTTTTGCCCTCCCGCAACTTTTCGTTGGAGAGACACGACCCCCTCGTCCCACAAATGGTCTGTGTTCGTTGACTAAGAAAACGCCCTGATGAAAGCGTTATTACATACACCTTATTCCAAAATGGCCTCCATTTTAGTATTCTTTTGTTTCCATGCAAATTGGATCTTATGGCCTCTTTCAAGGTTAAATATTCTTTTGAATTTTACGTTTGAAAGCGAGTCCATAAGGGCAATTTGCATGGAAACAAAAGAATACTAAAATGACGGCCATTTTGGAATAAGGTGCACGATGCGCAAATTTCCGCGTAAAAGATATCCTTACCTCAAGAAACTCTTTCGTCTTTCTCGCAGCCTGATCATTATGCGCTCGCCGTTTCAAGTCGTCTTGATACTCTTTACAGTTCATATTCACGTGAATAGCTTTGCAAGTCAGACAGTTGGGCTGATTACACACGGGGCAGTGAAATGTGTTCACATTATCCTCGTACAGACACCACCCCTGGCAATTTGGAGTTTTGCAGTGGAAGCTATTTGCGGCTTGATTCTCAGCTGTGGCGAGACTCCGATTCAAGAACTTGTTAAAATCTTCCTCTGACAATAGCTAATTAAAAAAAAGATCGGTCAAACTGTGTGACATTCCAGATACATCTGCACATAAAATGAAGTACCAGAGAAAGCCAGAGAATTCAATAATCTGCACCTAGTCTAAAGAGATATATTTTACCGCTTGAATTTCTTGTCCTGTAATGGTTGCGTGACAAGCGTAATTGTCATCCTGGTGAGGGCACTGCACTTCCGGGTCTGTTGCGTGACGGATGTGTTCACTTACGCACTCTCTAAAGAGAAAAAAACACCATCACTTAGATCGTGTTTGGCTCTACAATGCACATATTGAATGGATTTGGATGACTATCCACTGACCTCCAGAGGCAGTGTGGCCCAGTGGTTAGGGCGCTTGCCTTGAGATCCGGAGATCCCGGGTTCAAGACCCGTTCTAATCACTCGTTGAATTTGTTTCTGGTAGTCCCTGGTTCAACTTCCCGGCTGCACTTGTAAATAGCCAACTGGTTTGCCTCCGGCCAGTTGGGATTCTTAACAGTTGTTGTTGTGTTCTGTCGTTTCGTTGATTGTGTTTCATTGGCCCTGAAAAGCCCCTATGGGGAGCGGTCAATTAAGTATGTATTGTATTGTACCTGCAGAATCTGTGTAGACATTCTCTGAGCACCACTCCTTCCCCAGGCTCGACAGGAACAAAACAAATACCACAGTCAAACTCCTCCTGATTTGGAATAATGCTTTGTTGCGCGGTCTGGAGGAGGGTGTCCAAGTTTCGTTGCCTTTCTATCTGTGCTTCCTGTTGTCGCGTCTGCTCAGCCTGCAAGTATCGGATCAGAAATGAAACGCTGAATACAGTGTATAGTCTGTATATAGTCACTAATTCACTACCCGCGTGAAAACGTCAGCAATTAGCTCAACCGATATTTCTAAGTCTCAAAATCTTGATTGTCTAGCTCATAAACAGCCAAGCAAAGCACACAATTACAATAATTTCACAATGATTAGAAAGGCGATCCCCATTGTCTATAGGAAAGACCCTAGACTTGAAAGTTTCTCACGTCTCGATCTTGGATATTTTAGCAGATTCCTAGTTGACCTGAAGAAAAATGCTGCCATATAGATTAGATGGTTTAGAGCCAATATCTAGAGACACAAATGTAATGTACAATTACTGGTGCACGAACAAACGAAGCTGATGAGAGACCTTTTGTTTTCATCCACCAACAACATGGTGGCAATGACGTAACGTGAAAACCATAGGCCACTTTGGAAAATACCATAATACTCTTTGTTTGTCCCCCCAAAATTTTGTATAAGCATTGTTTCCAGTTTCTCTTGGGACTTACAATGGTTCCAAGAGAAGACAAAAACAATGCTTATTCAAAATTTGGGGGGACAAGCAAACAGTATTACGGTATTTTCCGAAGTGGCCTTTGATTGTCACTGAACAAGGACGGGGGTTACCAAAGAAGGTCATTTACAATCTGATTCTTTCTAATTCGGATACTAGTCCACTTCAAGGAGTTGCCAAGATCGTCATCTACAAGGATGGTCGGAAAATATTTGGATCGTCCCAAGGAAGAGGTAGAGCAAACGCGTACCCCAGAGATCGAATTCTTTAAAAGTCACCGAAAGTTGGCCGTAGATACTTCATAAATTGTAATTATAACGAACCAGATTAGATCATCAATAACACAGAATTAATGTCTCGTTGTCCCGAACACGTTTCTGCTCCGAAAATCAATTTGTAAAACGGCAATGCGCTCATCTGAAAGGCTGGTCTTTTGACATGTTCACAAAGGCAAGAAAAAGAAAAATGTGATTAAAAAACTAAAATGGAGCAGCTAGAGTTGGAGGGGCGTGTTATTAGTGCGCATTACACAGCTGACAGACCCAGCGTTTTAGTAAAGCCTGTTTTTCACTAGCGACGTAGGCACAAGCATAAGAGCGCTTATTTCACCGTGAAAACGGGGTTGACGCCACCCGCGGAAGCAAAAGCCCAAGCGCAAGGATCAAGATTTTTCCTTTTCCTCGTGCTTGCCATTATGCTTGCGTCCACTTGCGCCGTGTGGAAACGAAACGCAGCATAGAGTGGTTTTCAATTGAGTGTCGAAAGTAATAAGTGAATTACTTTGGTTTATGATTACTTCACTCAGTGATTGGTTCAAAGTTCTCGCGCCATTTTTTTCAACCAATCAGTGGTGAAACCAAAACCAATCGTGGCTCGCGCGTGCACATTTTCCCGCGCTTTGTGTCGGCTACGTGTAATTACTTCGAGTTTTGATTGGTTTACCGAATTGTCTCCGACCTTTTTGATTGGCCACAGTAATTACTTTGGTTTTGGTTTTACGACACTCAATTGAAAACTGCTCTAAGCACAAGGAAATTTGTTGCGTCTCGCCAATTAAAGCACTCGTTCCAGATTCCCTGCGTCTGAGCATTTGAACAAAATGGCGGTTGCCATGGTTGATTTTGATGCTTATTACGTCGACGTTCGTTTTCACTAGCATAAGCTGCTTATGCCTGTGCTTGTGCGTACGCTTGTGCTTGCGACTCTAGTGAAAACCAGTCTTAACCGATTTAACAAAAAACAGAGCCCTGAGTGGACTTTTTTTTTTTTACAAATGCTCGATAAAAAGTACAATTTTCTCTATTTTCCGTTGAAGAAATAAAATCTCCGCAAATTGACTAATTGTCCTTCATCGGTTGTACTTGCAAAGTTTATATGCAGAAATCTGTTGCATAGTTGCAGATCATGTGAAACAATTTATCTTTGACAAAACAGCAGATACATCTTAATTTGAAGGATATATTAATCGGTCTTCTAACACCAGAACTTCCCTTACTTAACTATCTGTTACTTATAGGAAAAAAATTATCTATGGGTGTGTGGAAGGGATAAAGAACTTCCAAGTATACGAGGTTTTCATTCAAAAGTTAAATTAAAGTATGAGACTGAAAAATATATCTGTACCAAAAATAATAATTTAGATATGTTTAGGAAGTGGGCAATATAAATAATAGAGGGAGTTGAATAATTTAGAATATGTCGGGCTCAAATAGGTGTGATTTTGCTATGTAAACTTGTTCGTGAGTGTGTGTATGTGAGTGAGAGTGAATAGACCATTTTCGAATTCTCACTGCTAGACTGGATCTAGCATGGAATGGAGGCTAATGCGGGCAAATATTTTCAAATGCAAATTAATTTGCCCGCATTAGCCTCCACTTCATGCCAGCCGTTAGAATACGAAACTGGCCGATTAGTTGTGTTAAATTGTAGGTCCTGTTTATTATGTTTAGTGAAGTAGTTAAGTTATGTAAATAGTTGTGTGCAATGTAATTAAAAAAAAAATAGAAAAATTAAAAATTTTGTGAAACAATTTCCAAGTAAAACACAGAAAGGTATTACGAGGGAAAATGACATTTAAATGTAAAATTTAATGCGATTGTGTGTTTTGATCTCATCTTTGGTCGGGGCAACAACAGATTCTTAAGCCAAAGTCGTTTCAAATAATGTTCAGAGGCGATCGGGACGATTATATGGAAACACTACACAGGCGATCGATGACGATCCCGGCGACTGAGACCACCTCGATCGCTTGGATAAAACTCAGTTCTACCCGGACGATCGAGGTCGCGGGAGTTGACCATGAAAAACTTTGCTTGGCGTTCTCTCGGCTTTGGAATACATTACCCATGCAAGAGTCGGTTTTTCACGGAGCTACAACTCAAAACGTTTTCGTTTGATGAAGCTAGAATTTTCACGCCTATTTCAATACAATCCGATATACAAAACGATGTCAGGGTTTTGAATTTTTGACGTGTTTTGATTTTATGCTATACTTTGTCTAAATTCAAAATCACTATTTCCAACTTTGACAGAAGATAAAAAATGCGCGATATATCAAAAATCGCCGACATTCTTTAACTTTATCTAAAAATCGATTGCTTGAGAAATTTTCAGAAAAAAAAAAACAAAATCCCCTGTAACTTAAGGCCGTTCGCGCCCATTGCTACTGCGCATTTTTTCGCACATGTCACGCACACGTCATGCATCGCAGACCACGAAGGGAAACACGATGCCAAAGGTGCAAACATTTTCCACAAGAATGGAACGTGAATAGACAATCGCTTTGAGAACTTCGCAGCGATTTTACTCTCTTGAATGCTCGGTGACCCCCATTTTTCTTTCCGTAGATCACTTCCTTTCCTGATTTTGTCCATTTTAACAAAACAAAAAAATCTGTACGTGAGAAGTTACAAATATTTCGCCTATTATGCTCTCGTGCGACCGAAGACTAGTATGTGTCGTTTTTCAAGGTTTATTTCACCTCAGGAAAAGACATCAGCTGCAAAAGTTTGTTTAGTTATATTAGTTATGTTGAACTGAGTACGTTTACCTGATCTAAATTTCACTAATGTAGCTTTTTTATTGCTGACAGTTGTAAGCTAAGATCGTCTTAAAATAACGCAAGCTTCTAAAAGTGCACCTCAGGATCTCGAAAATGAGCACGGTGACCCCCCATTTTTTTCCCTGTTTGGCAAAATTAGATCATTACCTTTCTGCGTGGCAAGTTTAAAAAAAATCTGTTCGTGGGAAAGTTTTGGGCGCGAACGTCCTTAAGCCTCTAAAAGAGGACTACCTGTTCTTGCTTTGAGAATCTAACATAGAAAAAAATAACGTTCAAAGAAAATAATACTTTTTTGGGTTCAAAACTAAATTCGAGGTGCATTAAAATGTTTATGTCGTTCTCATGGCATAAATACTGACACCTCGAGCCTATGACGAGACCTGCACAGCTAACGGCGGGCTATGACTCCGGGGCTGAAACATATCGCACATGAAGCAAGCAAGAGCTTGTGCACAGCTGTTTATAAAGCACTGAATGTCAAATTTTGACAAAAATTCCCTACACAAGCGGTGCCACAAAATAGCTTAACTGATATTTTTTTGCTTCTTTCTTAAAAGATATTTAACCAAAAAGTCAGTCCTGTGCCATTACTCGACTCAATGGGGCGTTCAACTCACTAAATCCAAATGGCAGCAAACGCCGCCACCTAACTTGAACGAACTAAACGCTGGTTTACACGTACGACGCAAGAAGAAGAAGAAGAAGAAGAAGAAACTATATTTGTACTCTATTCTTGCCTTAGTATTAATTACAATACAATGGTATTGACTAAACAAATTCAGAGTACTGACTGTGGGAGCCAGTTAACTAATTTAGGAAAACCTATTGATTGTAATAAATTAAATTAAATTACAAGTCGGCAAGAAGGCACAAACTAACGTACACACACTTACATACATATGCACGTAATACAGACATAGACTAGATTACAAGGAATGGAGATGAATGAAATGACAAGCTAGCAATACTAACATAAGTATAGTGCCATTGGGAACGGCACAACTACACAAAAACAAAACCATCCCCGATAGCCTAAAATAAGATCAAGTTTAATCGAGTCCTTAAAATTAAAAAGAGAAAGGGTTTTAGTACTCTCCCTCAAAGAGTTACGCAAGCATACCCGCAAGCAAAAACGCAAGCACAAGAAAACGAAATTGTTCCTTTTTCTTGTGTTTGCGCTTATGCTTGTGTCGTTGTGTCACCTGTGTAAACCAGGATAAGCACAAGCACAAGAACAAGCACAAGAAAACAGAAAAGCACGTTTTTTAATTTACAAGCTTACTTTGCAAAAATCTTTTCACAAAATTTTGTTTAACGATATTTCAAGTCATTTTTTTATTTCATACCTAAAATAAAACTCTCGATCGCCCAGCCTGCGTTCCCTCACCAAGGCCTCGCTTGTTCAAAGGGTGGATAGCGCTATCCAGCGGATAAACACTAGCAAAACCAATTGAGTTATCCAGTGAATAGTGATTTATCCAGTGGACAGCGCTATCCACCCTTCAAACAACTGGCGCCTGGTTATGAAAGTCGCCTTGCCCTTTCCGCCTACGAAACATTTCCCTCACCCAAACCCTTTTTGGCTTCTCTTTTATTGCTCCTTCCCTTCGCCTTCCCCATTCTGCGAAATAGAAGAACAAGCAAACCACATCTCCCTTCTCAGTGTCCGCCATTTTGGATATGAAATCCTGGCGCCACTTTGTTTGTTTACTGCGCTGCGCATGTCACCTTGTGCTTATGCTTATCGTACGTGTAAACAACCTTTTGCTTATGCTTGCGTCGTACGTGTAAACCAGCCTTAAGTCACGACATTTTTCAAACACGACTTTGCAAAGTTCGCTTCTTTGTAAATGCATGCTTTTGACAAGCACAGAGTATTACCTGATAAATTCCAAGGTGTTATGCACAAAATCAAAACCACTCAAAAAAATCCGACCCTGTGTTTTGGAAGAAATCATGCGAGGTTTTTTTTTTTCCATCTGAACGTCAAAAGCATACCTAAGTGGAGTCAGGTTGACACAGGCTAAGTCAGCTTAAGATTGACTAAGTGTCTCGTGTGAACCCAAGTACAGTATTTCAGTGAAGTCTCATCAAGGCAAGAACTGGAACTAAAGTTGTTTTATATGAAGGCTAATGTTTGATCTTGATTCATCATTCAGCATTCTGAAGAAGAAATCTTTGCAGGTCCACATCATTCCCTTCCACACCCTATGGAAAAGGCGGAACAAGATTAGAAACAGTACCGACAAATGAACTTGATGATATGACAGACAGACAGAGAGACAGACAGACCGAACGACCGACGGACGGACGGACGAATGGACAGACAAGTGACAATGAGACAATCACGTATGAAAAAGTGTAGCAAAAGTTTGAGGAAGCCAAGATCATCGTGTGAACAGCAAATGGCAAGAAAAAATGTTCTCCGAGGGCACTCCTTCACTTGAATACTAACTACACTACCGAAGTTTGAACACGCACCTGCCAGACTTTTGCTGACCTAAGTATGTCAGGCATTGCCAGGGGCTTATTGCAACTTAGATTTGCTGGGGCCACTTAAAAATGTAAATTCTTGCAACCTATGCCCACGAACCATTATCAGACTGATTCCTGGTACTAATACAAGGAAGGGTTACGCTTTTGCAAACGTCGGCCGTGAAGCACTTATATTTCAACAGAATTTAGTTATTGGAGGGTAATTTGAAGTGCTGTTTTCTTCCCATGTAAACCATGTGAGCGTTAGCCCTACTAATGGAATTGGGCCCACACGAGGACGGAGAAAAACTCTGATCAGGGTGGGAATTGAACCCACGGCCTTCGGGTTAGTTCACACGGTCAGAGTTTCTCTCTGTCCTTGTGTGGGCCCAATTCCATTAGACGGGCTAACGCTCACATGGTTTACATGGGGGGAAAACTGCACTTCACATTACCCTCTGATAGTTAATTCTGTTGCAATAAAAGTGCTACACGGCAACGTTTGCAAAAACGTAACCCTTTCTTGTGCTTGTACATATTTGTTGTCATGAGATTGACATCGTAAATTCCCACGAACTGCTCCCGTCTAACCTTATAGCTCAGTCGGTAGAGCAGCAGTGATCTAACCCGAAGGTCGTGTGTTCAATTCTCACCCTGGTCAAAGTTTTTCTCTGTCCTTATGTTAGCCCAACTCCATTAGTAGGGCTAACGCTCACGTGGTTCACATGGGGAGAAAACAGCACTTCAAATTACCCTCCAATAGTGAATTCTGATTCCTGGTCCTGTTTCATTCCAAAGATGTTGTTCGTATTTGCTTGATTGGTATTTCATGAATTCTTCATTTAATTAATTGAAAGCCAAATACCACTGATCTCTTATCAATTCGGACAATGCTTTTAGCAGCGCTTTTAAAATAAGTGGTAGAACAACTACATGTATAATATGAACAATCAATACACAGTGTATGAATGAAGATCGTTAAGCTTGTCCAACATATAAAACTAATGTGGAATAATAAATTACTATGAGTTCGTATGTGTAATGACAGTGAGGAGAGAAATAAAGAATGAAGAAAATGAAATGAGAGAATGAAGAAAAGTATGCGAAATTAAAATTCTTGAAAACTTCCAGCACATTTATTTTTTGATGGAAGACAATGTTTCAAAAGATTTGCAACAAACAATCGAAACATTTTCCCAGCCGATTACATTACTTCCAGTTCTTGCCCGATAAACTTGAGCTAGGGTCGATTAGAAAGCATTTCCCTGGGCTTTCATGTTTTTAACTTTTGAGGTAAAAAAATACCCGTCAAAATCTGTGTCAAACAGAGAATACTATAAAATCTCTTTCCAAACAACATGATTCCTTCATTGGAAAAAATTAATGTTCAAGTAGGAATGATGCTGCAAAACTACAATGATTAATGTGGAGGGAGATGTACATACCTGTTGAAAAAGGGCGTCTTCTCTTTCCTCTGCAGCCAGTCTAATCCTCTCTGTTTCATCCAACATTGTTCCAGCAGGCACAACATAACCTTGAGGTCTCTCAGCGCTGCAAATTTCACATCCAGGCCTTGTTGGCTTGTTAATGAAGGTGCACTTTTCACAGGTCCAACCCTGTTGGTTTGGCCTACCATCCTCTTGTTGTTGTTCCAAGGGGTCTAAATTGTTCACAATTAATTCTTCATTGGAAGGGTTTGGAGGATTTCCTGACGCACTTCCTTGGCCCCCAGTACGGTTAACAATTAAATTATGAATGGCCCTAATGTCCATACCTTCATGAATGGGTAATGTAGCAGAATAACTATTATCTCCCTGGCTCGCTGCTGGTGGCCTTTGGGGTACTTGAGATACAAATTCGACCCCTGGAATTGGTTCTTCCCTGACCGGTGTAACAAAACCATGAGGATCACTTGCGGCAGAGAGATTTGGAGTACTCGCTGCAAGTCTCAAATTTGTCCCCCACAAAACTGCTGGGGCTTCACTGCTTGAGGAGCCAGAACTACTCAAAGACCTTGGTGCACTTGTTGCTGCGCCATCACCACGCCGAAATTGTTCAACATCAGATCGCCGCAGTCCAACTGTTTTACCAGATAACAGGTACAAGAAGACCGTAGTTCCAGACTGCCTTACCGAAAGATCATGCAATGTCTCTTTAGGTTTTGGTATTTTTTTACCAACAATCCATTTTTGCACTTGAATAGGGAAACCAAACCTGTCAAATACCTAGAGGAAAAAAGAAGATAAACTCTGGAGGCCCTTCAAGGTCAATTAAGCAATATGAACAAACTAAACAAGCAAACATGGCCACATGGTTACAGGAAGATGTGCTGTCTTTTTGGTACCACAGCCAAGCACGAAAACCAACAAAAACAACAACTGGTCTACAAAAACCTGGCAATATGAAAGCTTGAATTAAGCACCTACTGCTCACTGCCACCTTCCCCTGCCCCCACCCCCAAATGTGATTGGATTTGAAATATGGTACCCAATTTTCGAGACAAACGAAAACCAAAAACACAACCATTCATTCCTTCTGGGAACTCTGCACAACAAACAAAACAAACAGAGTTATGTATGTAACAAGTTCTGTCCTAAACACCATAGACCATACCATAGGCCCGGTGTCACAGTCCTTGTGTGGGTTTTTTTTCAGTGAAAGGGAAAGAAGAATAAAGGGAAGGATACATACAAATGCCACAACTGCAAAGCAGCCAGTTGTGCCACAAATCGTACAGCACTATTAAGCTCAAGAAATGGTGCTACAAAAAAATGTGTAGTACAGTGTACTGTAAAAACTCGTGTACATGTATAAGCCGCACTTGTACATAAGCCGCCCCCCAAATTTCAAGAATGATTTGAGAAAAAAATAAAAACTTAAAAAAAGCACTCTGGCAAAACAGTTGTTTGTTTGTTCGTGATAAACTTGCCAAAGAAATAAATCAACTCTTAAAATGCCTTTTAAAAGCTTATCTTTAAATGAATACCCTAAATCTTGGGACTGACAACACTTGTCTTCATTGTTAAAGCCCAAAGTTGAAATAAACAAAACATGAGCAAAATTAAAGTATTGGGAATGATACAGTAACGATACAAAACGTTTGCTTAGTAACCATGCAGTCATTTACAGAAGGAAGTCTGGACCAAGTCACGTTGTTTACCACAATCAGAAAACAACATGGACATCAGCTGTGCGTGTATGTTGTGTTTCATAAATATGTATGGAAGCCATCGATCGGAGAAAACATGGCAAGTAATCAAGGGCAACAATTCAGTCGGCAATTTGCCTCATTAGTTCTCCCGAATAGCATCATGATGGTATTTTCTTGCATGTTGTGGAGAGATCAGTCTTGAAGTCTGGGTGAAGTGATTGGTCGAAGAATGTGCTCAACCTTTATTTACTGAAGGTTTTTAGTGTTATTTGTGACCTCATTCCAGTCAGGTTACTCCCTCTGAAAGCAATGGTCTCATATATAAGCAGAAGCCACGATTTTGAGCCCAATATTTCCGCAAAAAAGATGCAGCTTATACACGAGTTTTTACGGTACATTCCACTGCATCTTATTTTATTCACAAGCCAATTTTACACTGTAGAAAAATCAAGTTTGTTTCATAAATCAATATACCAGTAAAACATCAAATAATTACATCACCTCCTGTTGCAGTCTCTCTATTGTACATGTTGGTGAAACCTTCATGCTAAAGGTCCCTCCAGATGACTCTTTATCCTCAACAACCACCCGCATCCTATACACATAAAAGTTACTTTGTTTTTGGACTGATTTTAGTCATTGGTGCCTTCATGTCACTTACAGTGCGACGCGCCTTACCGTGGCCACCTAACAAACTTTCACATTTGACAACTACGTGTAAGTATGTCTCAAACAACCCATTCAACGGTGTTCAACTAACAACCGTGCGAACTTTGCAAGGACGGGTGTTTGACAATCAAATTCGCACACCCTGATTGGCGTATAAGTTTTAAAAAACTTGTTAGGTGGCCACGGTAAGGCGCGCGTACTGTAAAACTATTGATCTTTAAGATGTTATGTGCCGGTGGCAAGGATGGGATTATACAATCCTGAACATAATTTGTTGGGACAATCATGTCAATAATGCATGGCCAGTTTCATGGACACCTAGTTCCGTCTCCTCCTTACAATGTTGATGGGAATCTAGGAAACATCCAGAAATGATGTGGAAGGGGGGGGGGGGGGGACACTTGAGAGGCCACTATGCTGGAAATTATTATAAAATGTAAGGTAAACCTTGGTATATAAGTTAAAAAAATTGGTGTTAATTAGGTGTACATGGCAGTGTGTTGCAGGATCAAGGGAAGGGGTTTGGTTTTCTTTTCCGTCCTTTATTTTCTTTTGTGTGTGTTGTTTTCCCCAAGGGACTCCCCTCGGCTATTGTCACACTTGGAAACAGGCAAAAGGAAGACTTTCCCCAAACTTACCTCATTGCTGGAATAGGTAACACATGCTTATACTCATAATGACACTTTGTGTTGGATATCAAAATAAGGCATGCATCAAATTACCTGCATTTCTAGACATAACTGTACAATGTACATGCTTACGTTATGGTGTTTCCTCCAGCATCCATAGTCACAAGGCTTGGATTTTTAAGTTTGATACTCAGATTAACTTTCTCTAAGGCCAGTTTTCTGACAAGTTCAAAGGCTTGCTCTTGCATTCCTTTCTTGATTGCTTCACTAAGCGTACTGCAAAAGGTGTCTAAAAAACATAAAAAATGGCTTTAACCTGCAAAAGTCAGAGAAACCTTCAAACTCTAACATGTTTAGGGGATGTGATAAAGCAGTAATGATGATCTACTGTCACCCCCCCCCCCCCCCCCACCCCCATCTCCTTAAAACTGTTTGTAGTTAAAGGGCCCCCATATTATTTAGTTCTTACAACTGCTCCTACTTAGGGACATTTTCAATTTGATCTGAAGATTAAATATCCAAGTTTAGATTCTTGCACCTTCAGATAATGAATAATCATTGTTTACACTTTGGTACCATTAGAGGACACGTTTTCACACCACTTGTACTAACAAAACTCTTCTCCCCACTGTGTTAACCAGCAGCTTGGAATTTGGGAGCATATTGACGATTACAAACAATCAAATATTTTCACTCACACATGGATATCTGATGATATTCCCCAATTTCCCAAAATTTTTGCAATTAAAATTAATTCCATACACTTTTGTGATGGAAGAAGAATAAACCTGCTGGTCGATAAAGCCATACCAGAAAACACCAAAAAATAAACTTCATACATTGTTAATGCTTTTGACGGTAAGCTGAACATTCGTAAATATTTTGTCTTATTTGTAAGCTCCAGTCGAGCGAAAAATGTTTGAAGGATAACAAACAAAATAGCCTCCATTTGACTTTAAAGATATGCTCAGAAATTTTTCCATGGACGTTATCTGTTCCTCAAAGTTCACAGTTTTCCTCGAACTTTGCTCTAAAACTGTTCCCTTCTCGGAACAGATAACATCCATGAACAAACATCTGAGCACATTTTTGCGTCAAAAGGAGGCTACAGTTTATATAATCAATACAAGCAAAAAGTATGACAATGGTTATTCATAATATACAATGTATGTAACCCTTGCCTTGCCTGTTGTGCACACATTCATTAATTTGCATCCCAAGAAATAGAAAATATACACACCAATCTGCACATCAAATTCTCGCCTATTCTGCACCCTGCCTCCATCTTTAATAGCAGAGGCAGGAACTCTTTGCATAGCAGCAGGTGGTAACGGAGATGAAGGTGCTTGACCCGCAGCTTGAACATCAGCAGCCAGTGACCAAAAAGCGTGGCTTTGACTGCCTGTGGATCAAAACATCAGACATCGTATCCAGTAAAAACATACACCTTTGCCTGCCTTTACCAACATACAGCTGCATGTATATGTTAACACATTGATCTGACGACAGGGTCAGGTGAAGGGTAGTGCAAAACTTCTTTGGTCACAATGGATACCGGGCAAGATTTCTCTTGTATTGCAAAAGGTTATCTCAAAACGGCTCCTGCCCAACTTATTATGGCAAAGTACACTGTAGTTCAAAGTATTATGTTTACATTGTCTGGGTTCAATATCAATGCGCCTGTGCCTCTTCATTAAACTTGGAACACTGTCTACCTTTCAAAGATCGCAGAGTGTTCTGGATTATAACTGAAAACTTGGAGCCTTCAGTTTCACTGAAAATACGCATTCCATAAACCATTCCTGTTGCAATGCGAATCTGATGAAATGCAGCATTGGGTACCATGTATTCATCCCCATCTGTCAAGGATGAGTTGATTGTTACCTACAACACAAACAAAGTATGCTGGCATAAATTAAAATAATAATTATAAGTAGTATACATTAAAACAGTGGATAGCATTGAAGGCGCATGCTGACTGGCTACTCAAACTCTCAATATCCTTTGCTATTTGCATCCGAGCAACTTGCATGAGATTTGCACCTGAAAATATTGTAAATTGTTGCAGAAATAAATGAGTTAAAATCATCTTTTTGTGCTATACTTCCTCACTGTTTTAGGATATAACCTGCTCGGGGAAATATCCCCCACTAGCAAGCTCCACTTCAGTGAATAGTTGTTAAATATTGAATTTGGCTTAAACCATGGAATGACAACCCTCATGGAATTTCATCCTCCAAGAGAATGTAGTTGTGCCAAGGGCTGTTGTTTGCAACCTAGTTTTTCTACAACTTGAGCAATTTATGTCATCTTTAGAGTCACGCTTATTTGACTTTGAAGATGACTTCTGCTCGGGTTGTTGAAACCGCAAAGGCAAACTACAGTCCAACTCAGGACTACACTAACCCAGATAATCAAATTCTACTAAGGTAAAAAGATACATGTGTAAATAAGTTAAGATGCAATGTTATGAGAAACCCACTTTCTTTGGACTTTTAAAATATGTTTACTACACAACTGACAGCAAAAATTTAAGCACTATTGGAGAATACACTTGTTTATTGTAACCAGAATTTGGCATTTAATGTTCTGAAATTTTTATTCTAATTTTTAGAATCTCACATTGACATATCGAATTAATATAAAATATATGTGAATGCTACTGACTTTGTAGGCAGCTTGGGAGTTTGGGGCAAAACTTTTCACATACTTAATAAGCTGCATTCAGAAACCAAAGTTTGAAGCTGTCAAGTAAACAAAATTGGTTGGGTTAGCTCAAGCTCAACCTGTCCCATTGATCTCCAATGCTGATTTGCACAATTAAATATTTTAAGTATGAAAGGCATTCATTCATTTCAAGGTAATTCTTTTATCCACCTTTATCATAGCCTGCATTGCTGGCGGTATTGTAGCTAGGCACGCGGAATAATGTTTTGGAGGCAGAGCTGCTAATCGCGAGTGGTGAAGCCACAAAAAATACCGCCTGCCAGAGACC